>CM065644.1:39985514-41185514 GCA_033220585.1 Dipteronia sinensis | reverse complement strand
CTATCGAGCTATTTCCTGGTCTCGAGATCTGGAGGGCAACTATGCTCTTGCACTCAGATCCTTCTTGGGGGTGGTAGCCCGACCAAGGCATCAGGAGGGCTATCGAGCTATTTCCTGGTCTCGAGAGGTTTATGTCGAATTCCCATACAAGGGTATAGTCATTAATGTTGAACATAGTTGGAGACAAAGATGGAAGAGAAAAGGAAAATGACTTTATTGATGATTGAGATGTAGTACATCTTTATTAGGACCCGTAATGAAAACTAAGTGGGGGTAGTCTGCTTGAGAACTCCTTTCAAGGGTAAAATTTCTTCAAATGATCTGCATTCCAAGTGTGGTTGATGGATCGTCCGTCCATGTCTTCGAGTTTATAAGCTCCATTGCGAACAACTAGCTTTATCAAATATGGCCCTTCCCAATTTGGACTTAAGACTCCATCCGACCTTTTCCGAGTGTTAAGTGTCACTTTCCTAAGTACCAGATCCCCTTCCTTGAATTTTCGGGCTCTAACCTTTTGGTTGAAGTATCTAGCGATCTTACTCTGGTAGATCGCTACTTTCTTTGCTACTCGGTCTTGCTTTTCTTCTAAGAGGTCTAGACTAGCCCGGAGCTTGAATTCGTTACTTTCCGGCTCAAAGTAATGTACCCTGAACGAGGTTAATTTATGCTCGATGGGGAGGACTACTTTAACCCCGAAAGCCAGGGAGTAAGGTGTCTCTCCGGTAGCTGTTCTTTTTGTAGTCCGGTATGCCCAGAGGACTTCTGGTAGCTCTTCGGCCCATTTACCTTTCTTCTGCTGAAGCTTCTTTTTTAGAAGTTTCTTGATTGTCTTGTTGGTGGATTCTACCAGCCCGTTAGTCTGGGGATGAGCCACTGAAGCAAGCCTGAGGTCGATCCCCAATCCCTTGCAGAAGTTTTTGAATCGGGCGTTGTCGAATTGCTTTCCTAGGTCGACTATAATGATGAGAGGGGTCCCGAACCTGCATACCACGTTAGTCTTGATGAACTTGGTTGTATTCTTTTCTGATATTTGAGAAAGAGGTCTGGCCTCGACCCATCTTGTGAAGTAGTCGATAGCTACGATAATGTGTTTCATCTGTCCAGTAATGGTAGGAAGTGGCCCAATTAGGTCGATTCCCCACATGGCAAAGGGATAAGGTGAACTGAGGGACGACAGTCGCTCGGGTGGCTGGTGGTTCAAGTTTGAGGTTCTTTGACAAGGTTCGCAGGATTACACAAAACTCTTTGCATCTTGATGGATGGTCGGCCAATAGTACCCCATACGAAGCACCTGATAGGCTAGAGCTTTCCCACCTATGTGGTTCCCACAGTCCCCAGAGTGGACCTCTCTCAATGCCCACATAGCATCATCGGGATGCAAGCATCTAAGTAAGTGGAGGGATCTGCCCCTCCTGTAGAGGTATCCGTCCATCATACAGTATCGAACTGAGAGTCTCTTAATTCTTCGGGCTTGGTCGGGCTCTTCAGGAAGCTCTCCTTCAAGGAGGTAGGCGACAATTGGGTCCATCTAGCAAGGTAGGCGATCCAGGGAACAAATTTCTCCATTTGTGGCTATGCTTGACTGGGTGATTACTTGGAGGGGAATTCCCCTTCGTAGGGATTGGCCTCCGTTCGCCGCTATTTTAGCCAGAACATCTGCGCGATGGTTTTGGTGTCGAGGCACCTGATCGATCTTGAGTCCCTTAAATTTGCTTTTCAGTAGCCGAGCTAGATTTAGGTAGGCAACCATATTATCTCCCTTTGCCTGGTAGACCCCAGTCACCTGGTTTACAACAAGCAACGAATCGCTATTGATCTGTAGCTAATCGGCCTTTAGTTCGATGGCTACTTTCATCCCGGCTAGGAGGGCTTCATATTCCGCTTCGTTGTTGGTAGCTTTAAATTTGAATCTGAAACAGTGACAGAATTCAGTCCCCTCCGGATCTATCAAAACTATGCCAGCTCCTCCCCTAGCTCATCAGGATGCTCCGTCTGAAAAGAGGATCCATGGCTTGCAGCCTTCCGGCCAATTTTCAACCTCAAATACCTTCTCAGGGACCTCGTTCGATACTGAGGGATCATCTAGATCTGGGATCGCTGAGAATTTTGCCACGAAGTCGGCCAAAGCCTCTGCCTTAATTGTAGTTCGGGGCTTATACTTTAGGTCGAACTGAGTGAGCTCTAGTGCCTATAAAACTAGCCTTCCTGACACGTCTGGTCTTTACAAGAATCGGCGGAGGGGTTGGTCTGTCACCACTGCTATTGTGTGAGCTTGAAAATAGAGACGGAGTTTCCTCGCTAAGATCACCAGAGCATAAGTGAGCTTCTCCAAGAGAATGTAGTTCCTTTCTGATTTGGTCAAGGCATGACTCACATAGTATATGGGTCTTTGAAAACCGTCGCTACAATCCTTGGCCAAAGCCCCGCTTACTGCAGTTTCTGATACAGCCAGGTAAATCTGCAACTCATCTCCGAGAACCGGCTTGACTAACAAAAGGGGGCTTGTTAGGTACTCTTTCAAAGCTTGAAACGCATGCTCGCTTTCCTGGTTCCATTTCATGTTCTTCTCTAGTTTGATGGCCTTGAAGAAAGGGAGACACTTATCGGTGGAGCGAGAGATAAACCTGTTGAGTGCCGCCACCCGTCTAGTCAGAATCTGTACTTTCTTGAGCGAGGTCAGGGATTCCAGGTCCAAGATAGCTTTGATTTTTTCTGGGTTGGCTTCTATACCTCTCTCATGAACCATGAAGCCCAGAAACTTCCCTGTCGTTACCCCAAAGGCACATTTGGAGGGGTTCAAACGCATCTGGTTTTCCCTCAATATGAGGAAGGTTTTGCAAAGGTCTTCCTGATGTCCCTTTGTGGTTGGGGATTTCATGATCATGTCGTCGATATACACTTCCTTCGTCCTTCCTATCTCAGGCTTGAACCGTTTGTTAACCAGCCGCTGGTATGTGGCCCCTGCATTCTTCAAACCAAACGGCATCACCTTGTAGCAGTATAAGCCCTGCCCCGTAATGAAACTAGTCTTATCTTGGTCAGTCAGGTGCATTTTAATTTGGTTGTATCCTGAGAATGCGTCCATAAAACTCAAAAGTTTGTTTCCGGACGTGGAGTCAACCAACTAGTCGATCTTTGGTAAAGGAAAACTGTCTTTCGAACAAGCCCGGTTGAGGTCGGTGTAGTCAACACACATACGCCATTTCCCATTCGCCTTCGTGACCATGACCACATTGGCGATCCATTCGGGGTAACGTACCTCTCTAACGAATCCCGCTTTGATCAATTTATCAACCTCTTCTTGCACCGCCGCGTTCCTATCAGCGTTGAAGTGACACCTCTTCTGCTTGACGGGCTTGACTGTTATATCTACTGCTAGCCGGTGGGTGGCCAACGATGCCGGGATTCCAGGCATTTCATCATGGTTCCAGGTGAAGATGTCGTTGAATTCCCTAAGAAGATCAATCGGTCCTCTTTTTACTTCTGGATCAAGGGTGGCTCCGACCTTGACGATCTTGAAGGGATCGTTATTCCTGACGGATATCTCTTCTAGTTTGTCCACCGGCTGCCCGCTGGACCATTCCTTACTCCGTTCTTCCTCGTAGGGCATGATAGGTTCATCCTCCGGATACCCAGGATGTTCCGCGGGCTCCTTCTCCTCTTGGATTATCCGGGATGTATCCATGTCTTCCTGGATTAATGTCACCTGTACACACTGCTTCGCTAGGGCTGTAGGATTGGCAGATACGGCATAGCATTTCCTGGCTGCCTGCTAATCTCCGCGTACCTCTCCTACTTTGGTTCCAACCGGGAATTTCAAGACATTGTGGTATATGGACAAGACTCTCTTCAAGGAGAACGGGAAAGGTCTCCCTAGGATGGCGTTGTAGACCGATGGGGTGTCCACCACAACAAAGTCGGTCATTACATTCTGTTGGAGCAGGGTGACCCCGATGATTACTGGGAGGATCATTGACCCCACTGGTATGATCGAGTCCCCAGTGAAACCGTAAAGCGGAGTGGTACAGCTGTTGTAACAATGTTGCTTCAGGTTCAATTTTTCCAGGGTATCCTTGAAGAGGATATCTACACTGCTACCTGTATCCACGAGCACGCAATGGACCAGACAGTTGGCGATCTGTATCGTGATGACAATAGGATCATCATGAGGTTGCACAGTATTGAAGACATCTGCTTCGGTGAATACGATCTGAGCTGACTGGGAGGGCTCTGTCGGGCTCTAGCTAACTTCGTAGATCCCTCGGCTCTCTCTGAGGTGGGGAACCTTTCGTGCGTGGTATTTTTGGGAGTTATTGGAAACGCCGGCCAATGTAGGACCTCCGCTGATAGTGTGTATCACCTGGATCTGTTGCATTAAGTCAGCCTGCTCCCCTTTCCTCTATTCTGCGTCCTAGCAGATTTCAGCTTGTACCTCCATTCCAGTCCCGATATTATCTCTGACTTGTTGCAAGAACTCAATCAGGCATCCTCCCCTTATCAGGGCCTCAATCTAGTTGCGCAAGTTTTAGCACTCCGAAGTGTTGTGGCCCACGTCTTCGTGAAAGTCGTAGTACTTGTACCGGTTTCTTCTGTCAGCTGGGGCCTTCATGGGAGCGGGCTTTTGGAGCAACCCTTTATCTCATATGGCAAGGTAGACTGTTTCCCTGGAAGCATTCAAAGGGGTGTAGTAGTCATACCCTTTTTCCCCTTGCATTACTGGAGCCACGGTCCTAGGAGGAGGCGAAGCCCGGGGAGGGGTTCGTTTTGCTGGATATCTTTCTTGCCTATGCGGAGGAGCAGGGAGGCGATAGGTCGACCTGTTGGGAGGTTTATTCTGAGCTTTTTGCACTGGCTCAAATATGGGGGCTTCTTTATTCAGACGCTTTGCCGTTCTCATGTCGTCATGTTCTATCTTGACCTTGAGTTGTTCATTGATCTCGACATGCTCAAGAGCCCGGTCATAGGCCTCCTAGTAAGTTTCGAGAGGTCTCTTGGCGAAAGAACGGAAAAGCTTTCCTGCCCAGAGGTTTCCCCTGAAGTTGGCGAGGGTTTCTTTTTCAGTGAAAACTCCCATTTGTATGACCTCCTTATGAAATCACTCCACGTACGATCGAAGAGTTTCACTCTCTTCCTGGATCACATATTGGATGTGTATGGGATCTTTCGGGCGAGGTTTAACTCCTTGGAATTGTGAGCAAAAATCGATTGATAATTTTGTGAAAGAATCCACGCTTCCAACGGGTAGTTTCCTGAACCAGGTTTTCGAGTAGTCGGTCAAGGTCGTTGGGAATATTCTGCACATAGCTGCTCTGGTAGTGTTCTGGACCTCCATCTGTTAAACGAAGCTCTCTAGGTGGCTTAAAGGATCTTCTATTCTAGAGAATTTATCTGCTGGCATTTTGAATTTTGGGGGGAGCTCTGCTTCCCGGATCCTCCTAGTGAAGGGAGCATTCATCTCGCTCAGGGGATTCTTTTTGTCCTCCTTACTTTTTCCCTTCCTTATCTGCTGGACCTCTTTTTGTAGCTTTGCCAGCTGATCCCTCAGTCGCTTGTTCCCAGGTCTCTTCGAGTTAACCTCAGATTCCTTACTGTCGAATCTTTCTGATGAACTAGCAATTTCTATCCGGTCCTCCTCCTGGACATGATCCACTCGAGGAGTTTGTCTACTTTCCTCCTCTAGGGCCCGGGTAGTTCTCCTAGATGTAGCTGGATGAGATAGCCCTCCCGGCTTCCTGGTAAAAGCATCCGCGGCAGACTTAACTAGCAGGGGTTGATATTGTTAAACTCTTTTCGGAGCTTGGGGCATGGGTCCCAGCCTATCCCGGATCGAACGTTGGTGCCCTGATCTATCTCGAGCCGGCTCTGGAGGAGGAGGTCCTAGGCGATCGAAAGCAGATGGCCTAGCTCCGAGCCTGCTCGGCTCTCCCTAATCATTCAGGTTGGTTGGCTGGATTGTGATGCCTTCAGCGAGGAGGCGGACGCGGACGGATTCTTCGAAGGCCGCCGCTTGTTTGTCGAGCGCTGCCTGGCTCACTATCGGATGGCCAGTAGCCCACGTATTGGTTGTCTGGATCGGAGCTTGACTACTATATCCAGACTTTCTCCCTCTTCTGGGGCTTTTCGGGTTGGCCTCGCCGGAGATTGCTCCGGGACTCTGTGTTGACCTTGGGAGGAGCGGAGCCTCATAGTTCCTGTACAAAAATGAAAATATAAATACAAACGATTGGTTAATTGGTTGTAGGATCTTTCCCACAAACGGCGCCAGAAAGTGTTAACGGAAATTTTGCTCGGGATGAGAAATCTCAGTTAACGCCTAAGAGACCACTACCACATAGGTGGTGTAGGGAAAAATCGATATAAAACGCAGCGGAAGAAACGAAAAATAGATTTCGTATGGTTTTAAAATTTTTCTCAAAGTTGAACCTTAACCTTTTAATTAATTAAACTCAAATATATACGGTTAGAGTTAAATACCTCTTGATGCGTGATCCGATTGACTTATGTCGATTGGTAATCCGTAAAATCTTTTCCGATGCCCGTGAACAGTACCCGCATGAATAATAGTACCCACGTGAACAGTGATCGTGAACAGTACCCCCCCCCCCCCCCCCCCCGCGTGAACAGTGATAGTGAACAGTACCCCCGGTGAACAGTGATCGTGAACAGTACCGCGAGATCTTCCAATTCGAACACGTATGTGAATCACCTAGGAGCGTGGTCTCCCTTTTTCTTTGAATTGCAAACCTGAGAATGGGTGAACAAAGTTTTATTTTTCTTTTGTTAGTCACAAAACAATCAAAAGAAGACAAAGATTATTCCGGTCACTTTTAAGTTCTCAATCTAATGATCGAAACTCGCGTGAACCTAATTCGATGTTGTACACACAAGCTTATTGATGAACAAGCAATCAGTGTACTATCAAAGAATAATCTCTTCTCTCTTTTATGTTTAGTAGAATAAAAATTATCCTTTTCTATGAATTGAGAAGAATAAGAAAAATTGAATCATTCAATCAACTATTGTGGCCGAAATTTTGCTTCCTCTTCTATTTAGGATTGCCGAAATCTTCCTCTAAATAGACTAGGGTTGCCGCAAATCACATACCAAAAAGAGTTTGTGTTGCACCCTAATTTCCATCAACCTTTAGACTTCAAAACCTGATCCAACTCATAGATATTTTTATTCTTTTATTGACTAAATAAAAGACTTCTTATTTGATTAAATAAATAAAATTAATTATTTATTTTCTTATCAAACAAGTCTTTTACTTTTAATATACTACTACCAATAGTATAACTTTAGGAAATATATTTCCTGATCAGAAAAAGATTTGTTTCTTAATTAAACAATTAATTAATAAATTAACAAATTCTTATTTAATTAAAACAATGAAACAAAATAATATATTAGGTTAATATATACACCTTGCCGCCCCACTTATATAAATGGGCCATATATTATTTTCTTATTTCATTTAATCCATTGGACTTTAAATAAAAGCCCACATGTGAACCAGACCCATTCTTACTAAAAGAAACAAGCCCACATGTCTCCTTTTAATATATTAATATAATAGTGCAGCCCATTAATTAAATAATAGACATATTATATTCTTGATATATTAAAAACAATTCTAGATGGACCCTTAAATTGGCCCGGTAGAATATATCAACTGATCCATACAAATACGTGTGGATTGGGGATCTTGGCGGGCTATCTAAATTTAAGCTTCAATAGACACAACCTAATCACAATCAACAAATGATTCACTTAGGTCCAATCTATTAATTTTAACTCATTCCACTAAAGAGCTAAAATTGAACTCTTAAATAAAGATAGAATAAGGAGATGTTTCTCATTCATACCCTAGACAATCTTATAGGAGATGGTGTATCCTCGTGAATAATATCAGTAATCGCCAAGAGCTTATAGACCGCCTATAGCTCTCCAAGTTACCATATTTCCTCATATGACCACATTTCGAACTTGGATACTTTGACTTGTCCAGAAGCCATGTTTTCAATAATCATTATTGAAAACTCAACGTTGAGATTTAATATCCAATACCTCAAAACATCCATATGATGATATTATACTCTCATTTAATAAATGGAGCCACGATGTCCATATCTATAAATGAAGTCCTCTATCGATTAACAAATGTATACCACCAAACTATCGAGGATAGACTATGCTATATAATCGTACTCATTGATAGCTCTAATGATAACACTTGCAACCATAAGTCCATCATTTATCTCAGGATTAAGATAGACTCTCCGATTGTCCTCTTTAATGAAAAGACTTATATCTAGTGACGATTCTAGATAAAGTATTTCATTGTGATCTTGTTCAATGCACCTAGTGCACTAGATTCTTTTACTCGAAAACCTTTCGATGATTTTAGACTCATCATATTCATTTGATCCCACTCAAATGCTAGTAAAAGAATTCTACAACTTTAACAAGATAGAGGTGCCCAACCTTTAACTTAAGTTGTGAACGTTATTCAAGACTAACTAAAGAATTGTGTCTACCTCATACATATCCGGATGTATAAACAATTCTTCATGTCTCATAGTCTTTTGACCTTATGATTATTTACCTTGACAATTATAATAATAAATGCTATAAGTAATTGTAAGAATCAGAATTCACTTTATTAATATGAGATGATTGTCAATTACAATATTACACTTTTGATGTCAACTTTTGGCATGGCAAGCTTGGCTAGATGCTCCATTTCTTTGGCTCTTAAAATCTCAAGTGCCTTGTCCATTGACTTGATTTCCTCCAAAGCCTTATCTTGTGCTTCAATTTTGGCTTGCATTAGCCGCATTCTTTGAGCAATGTCCTCATTAATCCTTTCAATCTCTTTCATGGACAAGTCCTCCAAAGCCTTGAGATGATGTTCCGCTTTGTCCAATTGCACAATAATATCATACTCCTTGACTTGTGAGATTTTCAAAGCATTTTCCTTCTTATTGAGCTCTTCTTGCATAGCTACCAATGCCTTGTCCCTCTTTTCTAGTTTGAGTGTGAGTTCTAGCATTTTCTGCATTGTCAAGTCTTTCTCCTTTTCTAATGAATCGACCTTCAAAATTAAGTCCCTTTTTTGACTTAGCAACTCCTCATTCTTTTTCATCAACTCTGATACCTGTTTTTCTTTTCCTTCCCTTTCTTGCCTTAGCTCCTCATCCAAATTCCTTAAATGTTTGTACATGTTGTCTTCCGAGCTATTTGAGGATTTCACCAGTTTGATCTGTTCAATATTGCGGCAATGCATGTTGGTTGAGTTGTGGCTCATTGAGGAGTCATGGTGAGTCCTCCAATCCGGGTTGTATGAATTTTCATAAGGAATGTAGCTTTGCTCTGGATTGTAGAAATCTCCACATTGTCCGTTCATAGGTCCCGTGTGTTGCCTAAAGAAATCCATCGATCTGAAACAAGAGAAAACAAAACTACCCAACGGAGTAAAAAGATAAAAATAACTCAATAAACTACTAAACTATATAAAATGCTAAAAATAGCCAAATATAATGCTACCGATCCCCGGCAGCGGCGCCAAATTTTGATCTGGATTTTACGGTTCCAAAAATACCACACTTGGTATACACAAATCGTACTATATTGTATAACGGCAAGCGGGATCATTCCTCAGGGAAAGGGAGGATATTCGGCTATAATTAGGATATACACTAAACTAAACTACGTGTGAGAAAGTAATTCATTGTTGGTTTTGGAAGATGTTTTGGAAGCTAAATGAAATTAAATTAAGCAAATACAAAAGCAAGTGGCTAAGGTGGTGTAAGTGGAAATGTACGAGAATGTATATTGGGGGATTGAATCAACAACAAAATATTTCACTAGAATAATTCTTAAGAACACATTCAAAGTCTCATACCGTATAAAACATTCAAAAATATATACATATTCCAATTCATAGGTGCTCAAGGTTGGAGAATGAGTTGAAAGCCATTCAAACCCTAAACCACAACCTTCATATGTGAACCACATTTACAAACAAAACTAAATTGTGCCCCAATATTAGCTTAGTCATGTAAAATGGCAACTTCAAAGCAATGAAAATGAAATAATCCAAGAGAGAATTCATAATAACATATTACTAGTTCAAATACATAGAAATATCATATTAATTCTCTCATCAATTCCCCAACATGAAGGTTTAGTTACACATAATGGAAATTGTTAACAGGGTTTTTTGGCAAGGGTGCAAAGGAGAATTTTCCACCGAGTATCTACCTGGTAAGGACTAATCCTAGCTCCCAAGTACCTCACGAAGTTGGTATTATGAGCTTGACAGAAGCAACACCTGGTGAGACCAGAACCTCCACTACCTATCTGCCCAGATGAGGCATCCGAGATATTCAACCTAGAGGAGCAAGTACCTCGCTGAACGTCCATGCTGACATCTTATGGGAGGGGTGTCATGATATCCCACTTCCAGTACCCCACAGGTACCCGATACTTCCCGCCTGGTACCCCGGTACCACAACATGCACTCGATATCCCAAGGTATTTCGATATCAACCAAGAATCCCATCAATACATGCATCCTACCTGCCCAGCGGAACTAACGCCACTACAAGGTCGCCATTATGAGTAAAGCAAGCACTACGGACCAGCATGCCAGTGTATCACACCGTGAGATCAGTATTTTCCTCCAAGTAACGCCAGCAGAAAGAGTTGACTCCCTCGCCATTTAAAGCGCCATAAATGAGACCAAATGGTAAACTGAATCAGAGTTTGAATACGACAATGATTAAAGGGATCAAATCCTACGCCTTTAGCCTCACTCAACCTCTTTCAACGCCTAAAATAGGACTATGATTAATCCTCATCAATACAACCGGATTCTGAGGGACATTGGAGGCCTATATATATGGCTTTGAAATACAAAGGGAAATGGGGGACCTGAAAAAAATTTCTCCAAAGAAAAAAAAGTTTAACATTCAGAGTAACTCCCTGAAAGCTCTCTGAAATTAATGAGAGTATATAAACGATCACTGGGTACATAATAGCCACTTATCGACATAAACGGAATTCTCCATCTCCATTTTTGTGTAGAAAGAGTGAAGAAAGATTGTTGTAACCTTTACACAAATTTTTATTCAATAAAACAGTACTTATTTATATCTCCTTGGTTCATTCATCCTTGTCCACATCAATCTTCAGCATAGAAAGGATCCCCGGTACCGAAGGTACCTATCCCGCTACCACCTACAGGTAAGGGACGAGGGTGCTAACAGGAATTCTGCTCCTTGAGTAGATTTTTCCGTTAACACGTTTTGGCCCCATCTGTGGGAAAACCACACCCTCAAAAGAAAGCCTGTGTGTCTCATTTTCTTACTGCATTATCAGAATGAAGCTCCGATCCTCTCAGGATCACCTTGACCCATCGGGGCACTAATCCATCGCTTCAACCCGAAAAGGTCATAAACCAAATAAAGAGGGAAAGGGTCGTAAACCTGCCTCGAAGCCATCTGCTACCGCATGGGCTATCCCTCAGGTACCTACCACTCCAACAGCTGGCCCCACCAGTTTAAACCAACAAGTCACTGCTTTCATAGAAAGTATCCTTCTCTGAATGGTCTCGAAAGGTAGTACCAGTCAACTCGCGGTACCTGTTACCAGGGGAGATGCCAATCGGTATGGTACCAGGGCACCCCCCCTTAGACAGGTTGGGACCACCACCTCCCGTATGGGTTCACGACAGACTCAGGCCCATGCCCCCGGTACCATCGGTCCACGACAGACTTGGGCCCATGCCCCCGGTTCCAGGGCAACCTACAGGTTATCAACCCCGGCGCCCAAGGTCCGCCATCGATCTCCCAGCTAGAGAGCGCCACCACCCGGTCCAACCAGAAGCTTCTTCTAGATAGCCTCAGTAAGAAGCGACCAGGAGGCGGCCTCGATCAATGGTGGGAGGTAGCAATAGAAGCTCATGAGAAGACCCTCCTTAGGGAGAGAACTAGAATGAAGCTTCTACGACATCAGATGGGTCTGATGACAGGGATTCTGAAGTAGAATCTAGGAATGATGGCAATAAAAGTCTCCGGGACCAGGTTGCCAGAATGGCAAAAGAGATCCAGGAGTTGAACAAGGGCAAGCACCGGGAAAACCGATAAAGACCCCTTGGGAGAGTTGAATGCTCCATTTTCTAGGAGGATCAGGGAGGCAGAACTACCTCCCAAGTTCAAAATGCCAACCGATAAATTCTCAGGGATCGAAGATCCGTTGAGCCATCTAGAAAGTTTTGTTGATCAGATGGAGGTCCAGAATGCTACCACGGCCGCCATGTGCAGGATGGTCCCTACCACGCTAACGCACTATGCCAAAACATGGTTCATAAAGGTACCAGCAGGGAGCGTTAACTCATTCACCAAGTTGACCACTGACTTCTGTGCTCAGTTCCAAGGCATCAAACCTCACCCCAAGGATCACATACATCTTTAATACCTGATCCAGGAGCGGGGCAAATTGCTCAGAGCCAATGTGGAGAGATTCCACGAAAAAGTGATTCAGATGGGGGTCTTCACAGAGAAGGAGACCTTGGCCAATTTTTGTAGAAATTTATAAGTAGGTAGGTTATTCAGATCATTCACCAAGCATCCTCTGGAAACATACCAGGAGGCTTATGACAGGGTCCTGGAACAAATAGAGATAGATGAGCAACTCCGAGTCAAGATGGAGCATGACGATATAAGAATTACCAAGCGCCAAAAGAAAGAGGCGCCCAAGCATGCACTAGTTCAGAAAAATCAAAACAAACCTCCCAATAAATCTACGTATCGGTCGCCGCCTTACCAATCCCCGAGGAACAGGTACCAAGTCAAACGGACTCCTCTTAGGGCTACACCTCCGCCCAGGGAGGTAGCGCAGACAGATAGATAGGAAATGGGGTACTCCTACTATACCCCTCTGAACGCATCTCGTGAGACTATCTACCTCACCATCTGCGACAAGGGACTCCTCAGGAAGCCTGATCCAAAAAAGGCACCGGCAGATTAACGGAACCGCTATAAATATTGTGATTTCCACGAGGATATGGGACACAACACCTCAGAATGCTACAGTTTACGTAATAAGATTGAGGCATTAGTAAGAGGAGGATGCCTGGTAGAATTCCTCCAATAGGTGCGTGATAACATTCACGTTGGAAATGAGGTATAAGCAGAAATCAAAGCAACGGAGGAGGAGAGGAAAGCAAAAGGAAAGGATCTGATGGAGCAAATCCATATAGTCAACATCATTAACAGAGGTCCCACCCTAGCGGGAACCTCAAACAATCCAGAAAGAACCACGCCCGGAAAGTGCCCAGGATAGACGCGGGCAAGATGTCTTCAAGGTTACTAGAGAATTTCCCAAATCTCCTCTTTTAGCACAGATCATCTTTACAGAAAAGGATGTGTATAACTACTGTGCAGCCCCATGATGACCCCATGGTCATCACTATGCAAATAGCTAACAATCTGGTCCATCGTGTCTTGGTGGACATTGGTAGCAGCGTCGACATTCTCTTCAAAGGTGCTTTAGAGCAATTCAATTTAAATAATCCTTGCTACAACAGCTGCACTACCCCACTGTATGGATTCACTAGGGACTCAATAGTTCCCACCGAGTCCATGATCCTACCAGTGATAGTAGGAACAGCCCCGCTCCAGCAAAATCTCATGACAGATTTCTTCGTGGTAGATACCATATCCGCCTACAACGCCATCCATGGTAGACCTTACTTATCTGCTCTCAAGGGTGTCCTATCAATCTACCATAACGTCTTGAAATTCCTGGTGGGAGACAAGGTAGGCGAAGTACGGGTAGACTAGTAGACAGCACGTAAGTGTTACGCAGTGTCGACCAACCCCGCGGTGCTTGCCAAACAGTGTGCACAGGTAACTATCATACAAGATCAAACCTTACCAGAAGAAGACCTTGAAAATGAGATAGATGTAGTGGAACCCGAGGTAGGGGCACTAGAGAAAGAAGAGAGGAAATAAGAAGATAGAGGATGGGCCAGTGGCCATCCTATAGATGAGTTGGAAGCAGTATCTATCAGAAAGGACGACCCTTCCAAGGTTGTCAGGATAGGTTCAAAGCTGGGAATAGAAGTGAAGGAGGGTTTAGTGAAACTCTTACAAGAATACGGTGACATCTTCGCCTGGAGTCATGAAGAGATGTTGGGGATACCAGTTACCTTTGCAGCTCACAGTTTGGCTATAGATCCTACCTTCAAACCGGTTAAACAGAAGAGGAGGCATTTCAACCCCAAAAGGAATGTCGCGATACAAGCAGAGGTAAACAAACTACTAAAGGCAAAGTTTATCAGGGAGTCCCGGTACCCCGAGTGGATTGCCAACGTAGTCATGGTGACCAAAGCAAACGGGAAATGGTGCATGTGCGTTGATTACACTGATCTCAACCGCACCTGCCCAAAGGATAGTTTCTCGCTAATGAAAATCGACTAGCTGGTAGATTCGACCGCGGGTAACAAGCTCTTAAGCTTTATGGACACCTTCGAGGGGTACAACCAAATTATGATGCACCATGGTGATCAGGATAAAACCAGTTTCATTACCGGACACGACCTATATTGTTACAAATTCATGCCCTTCGGGCTAAATAACGCAGGGGCTACCTATCAGCATCTGGTCAACCGTTTGTTCAAAGATCTGATAGGAAAGTCAATGGAGGTTTACATCGATGACATGATCACGAAGTCCCTGGAAGTCGAGCAGCACCAGGATCACCTCCGTCAAACTTTTCAGATTGTCAAAGAAAATCAGATGAGGTTAAACCCTGCTAAGTGTGCCTTCAGGATTACAACAGGGAAATTCCTCTAGTTTATGGTCCATGAAAGAGAGAACCAAACCCAGAGAAGATCAAAGCCATCCTGGACCTCGAATCGCCTACCTCACTCCAGCAGGTGCAAGGCTTGACCGGACATATAGCTGTCATGAACCACTTCATATAACGATTGAATGATAAGTGCATTCCCTTTTTCAAAGCAATCATTATCTCCATTAATTACCAGAGAGGTCAACTTTCTCTTTTACATTGCTTGAAGGAGAATTCTGACTCTGTATCCCGGTGGTATGGTACACTGGTGTACCAGAGTGCTTACTAGCGTGGCGCTTGTTCTAGCATGCTGATACCTCTTCCTGGTTCTATTCTTCTTACTTGGCGGGTAGGATACACATTCTAGTTAGATCTTCGACTGATATCGCGGTACTTGGATACCGAGTAGATGTCGCGGTACCTAGGTACCAGGTAGGAGGTATCAGTACCAGGTAGGAGGTATCATGGTACCTAATTACCATGTAGAAGGTATCGTGGTACCGAGTTACTAGGTAGGAGGTATCGTGGTACCTAGGAACCGGGTAGGAGGTATCGTGGTATAGCCTTGCTTGATACCTGGTAGACTGTGAGACGTGGTACTGACTTCTTTCCGGTTCATGGTGTAGAGCATCCCCGGTATCTAGGTACCAGTCCCGATCTAGGTTCTACCAGGTACCTGCTGGATGGAAAATTCTTCTTTGGACCCCTGCCAAAAATGACTGTTAACAGGGGGTTTCTCCAGTAGCAGTCCTTCTGGTAGTGCAGTAGGCCCATACCACATCAGGTAGTTCATCTGCCCATCTACCCTTCTTCTGTTGGAGCTTTCTTTTTAAGAGCCTCTTGATAGTTTTGTTTGTGGCCTCTACCAAGCCATTAGTATGAGGATGTGGTACTGATGCAAAACAAAGCTTGATTCCTAGGTTATCGCAGAAATCCTGGAATCTAGTATTATCAAACTGTTTGCCCAAATCTGTGATGATGAACATTGGTGTCCCAAACCGACAGACCACGTTCCTTTTAATGAACTCAGTCGTGTTTGCTTCAGTAATCTTGGTGAAGCGCTCTGCTTCCACCCACCTGGTAAAATAATTGATCGCCATGATCGCGTGTTTCTATTAACTAGGCGCGGTTGGGAGAGGTCCAATTAGGTCTACTCCCAGTAAGCAAATGGATATGGTGAGCTGATTGAGGATAGTCGTTCTGGAGGTAAGTGGTGCAAGTTGGCCATTTTTTGGCATGGTTCGTAAGACTCTACAAACTGCCTCGCATTGTGATGCAAAGTTGGCCAGTAATAACCCATGCTCAGCACCTAGTAAACTAGCGTTTCTCCTCTGGTATGGTTTCCACATTCTCCTGAATATATCTCTCTGAGGGTCCAACTCGTATCATTAGGGTGTAAACATCTGAGTAGGGGGAGAGATTTTCCTCTACGGTAAAGGTGTCCCTCCTCCAGGCAATAGCTAAAAGGGGTTCTTTTAATCTTGCGAGCTTGATCGGGATCTTCACGGAGCTTTTCTTCTTGGAGGTAATTTATAATGGGATCCATCCAACATTGAAGACGATCTGCATGGCTAACTTCCTTTCCCTATGCTATGCTTGATTCGGCTATTATTTGGAGAGGTACCTCTTTTGGTAGTGCCTGTCCTCTGTTGGCATCTATCTTGGCTAGAACATCGGCCTGATGATTTTGTCGCCAGGGTATTTCCTCTATCTTAAACCCCCTGAATCGGGCTATCAGTTCTTGGATCTTTCTGAGGTAGGCTGCCATGTTATCTCATTTGGCCTGGTACGTGCCAGTTATCTGATTAACTACCAGTTGTGAGTCACACCTGGTGAGGAGGTAATTAGCTTCAAGCTCCGCTGCTGTCTTCATTCTTGCTAGTAAAGCCTCATACTTGGCTTCGTTATTGGTGGTACTGAACTGGAATTAGAACGATTCCTTCTCCGCTTCCCGCTTGGCTGGAAGCTCCATTCATATACAGAATCCAAGTTTCTTGATTGGTAGACCATTCTGATGATTCTTGATTTTTCTGTGGAGCTTGGTCCAAGCTCGGGGTAGGATCATGATCAGGTATTGCGCTGAGCTCAGCTATAAAGTCTGCCAAAGTATGGGCCTTGATGGTTGCCCTAGCCTTGTAAGGGATATCGTATTTGGTGAGCTCGAAGGCCCACAGTACCAGTCTCTCTAATACGTCCGACCTTTGGAGAAATTGGTGCATGGGTTGGTCAGTGACCACTGCAATTGTGTGAGCTAAGAAGTAAGGGCAGAGCTTCCTGATAGCGACTACCAATGTGAGGACGAGTTTTTCTAGGAGAGTGTAATTCTTCTCTGACTTGGTCAAGTCAAGGCATGGCTTACATAATAGACAGGTCGATGAATTCCATCTCCATATTTTTTTACCAAGGCCCCGCTAACAGCTACTTTAGATACAGCTAGGTAAAGTTGCAGCTCTTATCTTGGTACTGGGTTAGCTAGCAAGGGTGTGCTAGCAAGGTACCTCTTCAATGAATGGAAAGCCAGCTCGTTGTCTTGGTCCCACTTTATATTCTTCCCTTGTTTAATAGCTTTGAAGAAGGGAGTGCATTTGTCAATGGATCGGGATATGAAGCGGTTCATGGCTACTATCCGTCCAGTCAAACCTTGCACTTGCTTGAGTGAGGTAGGAGATTCAAGATCTAGGATGGCTTTGATCTTTTATGGATTTGCTTCTATTTCCCTTTCATGGACCATGAATCCGAGGAATTTTCTGGCTACAACACAGAAGGCACATTTAGCAGGGTTCAATCGCATCTGATTCTCCCTGATTATTTGGAAAGTCTGTCAGATGTGGTTTTAATGATATTCGGCTACCTGGGACTTGGTGATCTTGTCGTCGACATATACCTCTAACGACCTTCCTATCAGTTCCTTAACCAAGCGATTGACGAGGCGTTGGCAGGTAGCATCCGTATTCTTGAGTCGAAGGGCATTACCCTATAGCAGTATAGACCCTGTCCGGTGATAAAGCTGGTCTTATCTTGGTCGACGAGGTGCATCATGATTTGATAATATCCCGAGAATGTGTCCATGAAGCTCAGGAGCTTGTTACCCGCAGTTGAATCTACCAACTGGTCAATCTTTGGTAGGGGAAAGCTATATGTTAACGGGAAAATCACTCAGGGAGTGAAATCTCGGTTAGCACCCTCATCCACTAACGGTAGCCAATAGCGGGATAGGTACCTTCGGTATCACGATCCTTTTTATAATTGAAAGCAAGGAGTAATGTGATGGAGAAGAAACAAAAAAGAACCGAAAGATATAGAAGAACACTGCTTTATTAAACAATACTATAACGAAGTTACATAATATACACTCTTCTCTCATTTCTCACTCTTTTACACAGGGTGACGGTGTAGAAAATGTTTATGTCGACAAGTGGATATTTTCTCCCAATGATTGTCAGTGGACTCTCACTAGCTTCGGAGAATTTCACAGGGGAATTCACCCGGAAAAGATCTCTCTCTGTCTTTGGCGATCCTAATATTCAAAAAAGCCCCCTCTATTTACCCTTCAATGCCATATATATAGTTCTCCAAAGAATCCCCACGAAATTTGGTTATGTTAATGAGGATTATTGAGTGTCCTTTTTCAGGTGTTGAAAAGCATTGTGTGGGGCTTAAGGCGTGGGATTTGATCCCATGAAATCACTGTCAAATTTGAATTCTAATTAGATTTCATTAATGGCAATTTATTTTGGCGATGGAGTCAACTTTCCTCCTTCATGGAGCCTGCAGGGAAACTCTGATTCTGAATTTTGTTGGTTGGATGAGGTACTGGTATACCAGTCGGATCCTACCGGCATGGAGCTTGTTCTATCTCTTGATGGAGTGGTGCTTGTGTCATCGTGATCATCTTCGTATTGCTTGGCGGGTAAGACACCTACCTTGAAAGGGCTCCGAATATATACATCGGGGTACTAGGTACCAGGTGGAGGTCGAGGCAGTACCAAGGCAGGTATCGGGATACCAGGTTCCTTGAATGATGTCGAGGCACTTAATGGGTGCTGGGTGTACGATCTACCATTGTACTGGTCTTGAGTTGATATCATGAGCTTCTATAGGATGAGGTATGTACCTTCGTTAGCTCGCGGTACTAGTGCTCTATCTAGATGGATAGGTAATCGAGGTCTTGGCCTTACCAAGTATCGGCTCCATCTAGGTAGTGGCATCGGCCTTGCTGGTCACCCGAAAGCTAGGACTGCGGCACATCGGGCTGATACTAGTTGGAAAATTCTCCTTTGGTCCCTTGCCATAAATCTCTATTAACACTATCCTTTGGGCAGGCGCGGTTGAAATCCGTGTAATCAACGCAAATATGCCACTTCCCATTTGCCTTAGTCACCATCACTATGTTAGTGATCCACTCCGGGTACCGTGACTCCCTGATGAATTTTGCCTTCAGAAGCTTATCAACTTCCCTCTGAATCTCGGTATTTTGTTCTAGGTTGAAACTCCTTTGCTTCTATTTGACCGGCTTACAGGTGGGATCAGCCGTCAATCTGTGAGCCGCTAGGGTGATAGGAATTCCCGGCATCTCCTCATGGCTCCAGGTAAAGATGTCGCTATACTCGTGAAGGAGTCCTATTAATCCTTCTTTCACTCCTGCTTCAATCGCTGAACCTATCCTGACTACCTTGGAAGGGTCATCCTTCCTGATAGGGATTTCTTCCAAATCGTCCCCGGGGTGACCACTGGCCAACCTCATGTCTCCTTCATCTCTGTCTTCTTTATCTGGAACCTCTACTTCGGGTTCCATTGTACCTATCCCATTTTCATGGTCCTCATCTGGTATGGTCTGATCCTGCGCAGTTGTAATCTATGCACACTGCTTGGCAAGCACATCGGGGTTGACTGAAACTGAGTAACACTTGTGTGCTGCCTGCTGGTCTCCCTGTACCTCGCCTACCTTGTCCCTTACTGGGAATTTCAGGATATTGTGGTAGATCGACAAGACACCCTTGAGGGCGGATAAGTAGGGTGTCCCAAGGATGGCTTTGTAGGCAGATGGTGTGTCTACCACAATGAAATCTGTCATGAGATTCTGCTGGAGTGGTGCTGTCCCTACTATCACTGGTAGGATCATGGACCCGGTGGGGATTAGTGAGTCCCCGATGAATCCATATAGAGGGGTGGTACAACCGTTGTTGTAGAGATTCTTTAAATTGAATTGCTCTAAAACGCCCTTGAAAAGAATGTCGACGCTACTACTGGTATCTAACAAGACACGGTGGACTAGACAATTTGTAATTTGAACAGTGACAACCATGGGGTCATCATGGGGCTGCACAGTGTTGTACACATCCTCCTCAATAAAGATAATATGTGCTGAAGGAAGAGATCTAGGCCATTTTCTGGTGACCTTGAAGACGTCTTGGCCCGCGTCTAGCCTGGGAACCTTCCTGTAGGGAAAAATTAACTAAAACCGCAGCGGAAGGCGAAAAGTAGATTTTCGTATGGTTTAAAATTTTTCTAAAGATTTGAACCTTAACCCTTTAATTAATTAAACACAAATATATGGTTAGAGTTAAATACCTCTTGTCGCGTGATCCGATTGACTTAGGTCGATGGTAATCCGCAAGATCTTCAATCCTAGCACGTACGTGAATCACCTAGGAGCGTGGTCTCCCTTTTTTCTTTGAATTGCTTTACCTGAGAATGGATGTATGGAACTTCTGATCCTGATCTTCAATCCCAAAACACCAAGCGCCTAGAAAAATAGTTCCTTTCACTTTTGAATTCACAATCGATATGATTGGAACTCGCGTAACCCTAAATCGAAAGTGTGCACAAAACCTTTTGATGTTAAAGGCTTGCAAGTGCACTATCGAATGAGAACTTATTTTTCTTTTTCTCTCTTGGCCGAAATTCTATGTGTATTGAGTAAGATTTTTATTTTTCAAAGCAAACAAAAATCTCTCTCACTCAAGCTTCTAGGTGGCCGAAATTTATCACCTTATATTTATAAGGTGACCGAAATTTCTCCTTCTCAAAATAGGGTTGGCCGAATTCTTTTTGTGTAGGAAATCTAGGGTTGGCCAATATCCTTACTAGAAAAGGAATTGTGCTTTTCCCTAATTCCTATCAATTTAAGAATCCTAACCCTTATAGGACTAGGGTGGCCGAATTCTTTGTGTAGTATGGAGTGTATGAGGACTTAATCCTTACCACATTAAGACTCCTATCACTTAAAAGAATTCTAACCCTAATCCAACACATAGTATTTTATTTACTGATCAGGAAAAGATTTTGATTTAAAATATTAATTAATTAAATAATTAATTAATTTCCTTTTAATCAAAACAATAAAATAAAATAATATCTTGGGCTATTTTATTAGCCTTGCCGCCCACACCATATATATATGGGCCTAATATTATTTTTCTTATTTTATTTAATCCATTAGACTTTAAATAAAAGCCCACATGTGAACCAGAGTTATTCTTGCTAAAAGAAACAAGCCCACATGTCTCCTTTTAATATATTAATATAATAGAGCAGCCCATTAAATAAATAATAGACATATTATATTCTTAATATATTAAAGGCAATTCTAGATGGACCCATAAATTGGTCCGGTAGAATATATCAAGTGATCGATGCAAGTACGTGTGGATTATGGATCTTGGCAGGCTATCTAAATTTAAGCTTCAATAGACATAATGAAAAGACTTTAATCTAGTGACGGTTCTAGATAAAGTATTTCATTGTGATCCTGTTCAATGCACCCAGTGCACTAGATTCTTTTACTCGAAAACCTTTCGATGATTTTAGACTCATCATAACTCATTTGATCCCACTCAAATGCTAGTAAAAGAATTCTACAACTTTATCAAGATAGAGGTGCCCAACCTTTAACTTAAGTTGTGAACGTTATTCAAGACTAACTAAAGAATTGTGTCTACCTCACACATATCCGGATGTATGAACAATTCTTCATATCTCATAGTCTTTTGACCTTATGATTATTTACCTTGACAATTATAATAATAAATGCTATAAGTATTTGTAAGAATCAGAAAACACTTTATTAATATGAAAAGATTGTCAATTACAATATTACACTCTTGCTATTGAGCATAATCCTAACAATCTCCCACTTGCGCTATAGCAAGCGTGTCATATCTCTCATTCACATATTCTCTAGGTGCCCATCAAAACTCTTCTGAGGTAGAGCCTTTGTGAAAGGATCCGCTAGATTTTCTGCTGACGCAATTTTGGTGATCGTCACGTCTCCCTTATGAACAATTTCCCTTAAAAGGTGATATTTCCTTTCTATGTGTTTACCTCTCTTATGACTTCTTGGTTCTCTCGAATTAGCCACTGCTCCACTGTTGTCACAGTGTATAGTGATCTGCTTATTCGCATTAGGAACCACTTCCAAGTCAATCAAGAATTGGCGAAGCCAAACAGCCTCTTTTGCAGCTTCGCATGCAGCAACATACTCAGCTTCCATGGTGGAATCAGCAATACAAGATTGCTTGATACTCCTCCATATGACCGTTCCTCCTCCAATGGTAAACACAGATCCTGATGTGGATTTTCTAGAGTCAGAATCCGACTGGAAATCAGAATCTATATACCCAACGGGAATTAAATCCCCTCCAGAGTATACAAGCATATAATCTCTAGTTCTTTTAAGATACTTGAAAATATGCTTGACTGCCGTCCAATGATTAGGATCAGGTTTCAATTGAAACCTGCTAACTATGCCAACAGCAAAACAAATATCTGGTCTAGTACAGAGCATTGCATACATGAGACTTCCAACTGCCGAGGCATATGGAACTCTACTCATGAATTGCTCTTCATGCTCATTCTTAGGAACCTGTTCCTTAGAAAGTTTGATTCCATGTCTAAAAGGTAACATACCTTTCTTAGAATATTGCATGGAAAATCTAGACAAGATTTTATCAATGTATGAAGCTTAGGATAATGAAATTGTTCTATTCTTTCTATCCTTTATTACTTGGATACCAAGAATATAACTTGCTTCTCCTAAGTCCTTCATATCAAATTGTTTTGCTAACCATTCTTTTACTGATGTCAATACACCTACATCGTTTCCAATGAGTAGTATATCATCAACATAAAGAATGAGGAAATCCAACTTGTTGCCTTTAATCCTTTTGTATACACAAGTTTCGTCAGGGTTTGGAATAAATCCAAAACCTTTCACAGCTTGATTGAACCTTATGTTCCAGGATTTGGATGCTTGCTTCAGTCCATATATGGACTTTTGCAATTTGCATACTCTTTCCTCTTGGCCCTTGTCAATGAATCCTTCTGGTTGCATCATGTAGATGCTCTTGTCAAGACTTCCATTAAGGAAAGCTGTCTTGACGTCCATTTGCCAAATCTCTAGGTCTAGAGATGCCGCAATGGATAAGAGTATCCTAATGGATTTAAGCATGGCCACATGAGAGAAGGTTTCCTCGTAATCGATACCTTCTTTCTGTGTATAACCTTTAGCTACTAGTCTAGCTTTAAAGGTTTCCACCTTACCATCCATACCTCTTTTCCTCTTGTATACCCACTTACACCCAATGGGTTTTATCCCTTTAGGCAAGTCTACAAGGGACCAGACTTTGTTATTGAACATCGATTCAATCTCAGATTGCATTGCCTTTTGCCAATGACGACAATCAACATCCTCCATTGCTTCCTTGTACATGTAGGGATCATCGTCGTCCGGGAGATTCTCCACAGATTCTCCTAGACCGATGTATCTTTCGGGTTGTGTTATAACCCTCCCACTACGACGAGGAATGGTAGGTTGTTGATTTTATGTTGGAGTGGAACTTACAATTGGGCTAGGTTGTGAAACCTCTTGTGGAATTGTATCTCCTGACATTTCATTCAGGACAATTCTACTTTTGGGCACAAAATTATTCATATAGTCATTTTCTAGAAATGAAGCATTTGTTGAAACAAATACTTTTAGATCATTAGGACTATAGATATAATATCCTTTAGTTCCTTTTGGATACCCCACAAATATACATGTTTCTGAACGGGACTCCATCTTTTCTGTCTTTCCTTTCAACATATGTGCAGGACAACCAAATATCCTCATGTGTTGTAAACTAGGTTTTTGCCCAGTCCACAATTCATGTGGGGTTTTAGGGACAGATTTAGATGGTACATCGTTTAGAATGTATATTGCTGTTTGTAGAGCATATCCCCAAAAAGAAATAGGAAGTGTTGAATAACTCAACATTGACCTAACCATCTCTAAAAGAGTTCTATTTCTCCTTTCTGCTACCCCATTTTGTTGAGGTGTACCTGGTGCAGAAAACTGAGAAACTATCCCATTATCAATAAGATATTGCTGAAACTCTCTACATAGATATTCTTCACCACGATCAGATCTCAAGATTTTTATATGTTTCTCAAGCTGATTTTCTACTTCAGCTTTGAATGCTTTGAACATGTCAAAAGCATCCGACTTATGTCTCATGAGATACACATAACCAAATCTTGAGTAATCATCTGTGAAGGTGATGAAGTACTCATATCCACCTCTAGCTTGAATGTTCATAGGACCACATACATCATTGTGTATTAGTCCTAAACATTCAGTGGCTCTTGCACCTTTGGTATTGAACGGCCTTTTGATCATTTTACCTTCCAAACAAGATTCACAAGTTGGTAGATCATCAACCTTTAAGTCACTTAAGGGCCCGTCACATACCAATCTTTTAATCCTATTAAGGTTAATGTGACCTAGGCGTAAATGCCAAAGGTAGTTTTCCTCTTTTGATAATTTTACTCTTGTATGATTAGGTTCCGTTATTTCTGTGTCTAACGAGTGAGAGATATTTCTATGCAAAAAGAATACACCCTTTTCCAATGTACCTTTGCAAACAATTTTGTCATTCTTACTAATAATAAAAGCTTTATTAAAAGTAACCGAATGTCCAAATTTATTTAAACAAGAAACTGAAATTAAATTCCTCTTGAATTGAGGTACATAATAAATGTTTATTAAATCTAAATGCCTACTATAATCTAAAATAACTCTAATATATCCAATTGCACTTGCAGACACTAACGTTCTGTTGCCCAAGCGCAAATTGACTTCATCTTCATTCAGCCTTCTTCTTTCTTGGAACCCCTTCAAGGAATAATAAACATGATTAGTGGCTCCAGAGTCTATGATCCAAGAATCAGTAGAATCTGCCAGAAAACATGTTTCAAGATAATTAATATTACCTTCCTCCTTCTTATTCTGGGACTTTGGGCAATCTCTTTTCCAATGTCCCTTTTCACCACAAAGGAAGCATTTCCCTTTGATCTTGGTTACTTTCTTGGTTTCCTTCTTGGTAGGCCCAAATTGCTTATTCTTCTGTTGTTTCTTGACATTCTTATGGGTCTTAACAGTAGCAACTTTACCAACCAAATGAATCTCTTGACCTTTGTTTTCACAAGGATCTTTTCAGCGCTTTGAACATCTTGCATCAGGCCCTGCAAGGTGTATTCCTTTTTGTTCAAGGTGTAGTCCAACTTGAACTGATCAAAGGAATCTGTCAGTGAGTAAACTACCATATCAATTTTGTTCTCACCATCAATCTCAGCACCATTTAGTTCAGCAATATTGAGATGTGCTATGACTTTCATCATGTGATCTTTCACAGATTGTCCAGGTTTCATCCTAAGATTCATAAAAGCAGTCACTGCCTCTCTCTTAGTCGTCCTAGACCTCATAGCAAACATTTCCTCTAGAGACATCATTATATCAGCAGCGGACTCCATTCCTTCATGTTGCTGTTGCAACACATCGGAGATAGTGGCCATAATATAACATTTTGCCATATCATCAGAAGTCTTCCACTGCTCATACACATCTCTTTGCATCACACTAGATTCATTATTAGGAAGGGGTGGTTTAGGAGTAGTCAGAACAAATTTATGTTTTTCAGTTTGCAGCAACAACCCAATTTTCCTTTTCCATGTGACATAATTATCTCCAGTTAAGGTGTTATCTTTTAGGATGTTCATAAGTGATGGGGTCATGATTTCTGATTAAAACAAAAACATATATAAGTAAATAATCATGATAAAGCACTTTTAAATATTTATCTTGAATTAAATAAATAATTCAATCGTAAAAATTCAACGGTGATCCAACACCCATAAATTTTACGCCTCTTTTAGGAGTTCGTACTATTTACTAGTTGGACTAGATCCCACCTAATTGTTAACATAACAACCAGCGTTTTCAATTTTAGCCTTGCAATTTTATTAACAAGAACTCTTGGGAGGATATTAATAAAATTACATTGAGTGTGTTACCAAGATATCGACCCTCAATTTTCTCACACGAGAATCCCTCCTTGGGGAGTAGATTTCATTTAAGTCAATTGTCTAGTCTATCCTTGTAAGGAAGTATTTTGTTAAATTCCATTTATGGACGCCCCTCGGGGGGATTACCAAAAATAATAAAACTCAACTAACCTTGGAGGCCATAGGCGTTCTAACACACCTTCTCCCACTCAATTATTTAAGGCGTGTGATTAAATTCCAAAGAATGATTTTACCAAGTTATCTAGATGCCAATTAGATACCTAAATCATTCAATGCATGTTCATACCAAAAGAGATATATGAGTGGCACTCCTATTCTATATGACATGTTATCATACAATAACAAATATTGTAATATTTATTCATAAAAAATAAATAGCCACAATTTTGGTCCATCCTAGAAAAGCATGTATATTACAATTCTATGGAATACAAAAACTCCTTTCTTGGCGGACAAGACTTCAAGCGACCATCTCGTGCACGAAAATAGCGCGTCCAAAGATCACCACAGCAGCCCATGTGCACGCCTAGCCCATGCAAGGGCATGAGCTGCTGCACGGCTAGCCTATGCATGGGTCGCGCGCTGATGTTCCGCAACAAGCGCAGCTGCACGCTTGGTTGCATGCGCGCTTGTTGTCTCGGTGCGTGCGGGTTCCAAGACGGGTTCCGGATGCTCCAATTTCTTCAAATCTTCGAGTTTTCGAATCTTGAATATATTACAGCTTATTTTATACAATAAAATATTGCAGTAATAAATTTTTTTTTTATTAACCACTGCAGTATTTATTTTTTTTACAAATAAAAAACTGCACTTAAAAAAAACTGCTGTATTTTTAATACATTAAAAAAAACTGCACTATTTTATACAACATAAAAAAAATTAAGCAACTATGAAGAAGGAACTTGTGACGATAACAGGCCGACCTTCTTGTTACAATTCCGAAACAAAAATTACTTGGAAAATCTAGGACCAAAATTGAGCAATAACAATTCACTTTATAACAACATATATAAATCCATACATTCGACATGTAATTATATATGAGAATACCTAGAGTGTCATCTCTTTCTAAAACATGCATAATCACAATAAAAAGAAATAGATTCACATATATATACGTTAATTAATTAAAGGGAACAACCAGGGCTCCGATACCAATTATAGGGAAAAATTAACTAAAACCGTAGCGGAAGGTGAAAAGTAGATTTTCGTATAGTTTAAAATTTTTCTAAAGATTTGAACCTTAACCCTTTAATTAATTAAACACAAATATACGGTTAGAGTTAAATACCTCTTGTCGCGTGATCCGATTGACTTACGTCGATGGTAATCCGCAAGATCTTCAATCCTAGCACATACGTGAATCACCTAGGAGCGTGGTCTCCCTTTTTTCTTTGAATTGCTTTACCTGAGAATGGATGTATGGAACTTCTGATCCTGATCTTCAATCCCAAAACACCAAGAGCCTAGAAAAATAGTTCCGGTTACTTTTGAATTCACAATCGATATGATTAGAACTCGCGTAACCCTAAATCGAAAGTGTGCACAAAACCTTTTGATGTTAAAGGCTTGCAAGTGGACTATCGAATGAGAACTTATTTTTCTTTTTCTCTCTTGGCCGAAATTCTATGTGTATTGAGTAAGATTTTTATTTTTCAAAGCAAACAAAAATCTCTCTCACTCAAGCTTCAAGGTGGCCGAAATTTATCACCTTATATTTATAAGGTGACCGAAATTTCTCCTTCTCAAAATAGGGTTGGCCGAATTCTTTGTGTAGGAAATCTAGGGTTGGCCAATTTCCTTACTTGAAAAGGAATTGTACTTTTCCCTAATTCCTATCAATTTAAGAATCCTAACCCTTATAGGACTAGGGTGGCCGAATTCTTTGTGTGGTATGGAGTGTATGTGGACTTAATCCTTACCACATTAGGACTCCTATAACTTAAAAGAATTCTAACCCTAATCCAACACATAGTATTTTATTTACTGATCAAGAAAAGATTTTGATTTAAACTATTAATTAATTAAATAATTAATTAATTTCCTTTTAATCAAAACAATAAAATAAAATAATATCTTGGGCTATTTTATTAGCCTTGCCGCCCACACCATATATATATGGGCCTAATATTATTTTTCTTATTTTATTTAATCCATTAGACTTTAAATAAAAGCCCACATAAGAACCAGACTTATTCTTACTAAAAGAAACAAGCCCACATGTCTCCTTTTAATATATTAATATAATAGAGCAGCCCATTAAATAAATAATAGACATATTATATTCTTAATATATTAAATGCAATTCTAGGTGGACCCATAAATTGGTCCGGTAGAATATATCAAGTGATCGATGCAAGTACGTGTGGATTATGGATCTTGACAGGCTATTTAAATTTAAGCTTCAATAGACATAACCTAATCACAATCAACAAATGATTCACTTAGGTCCGATCTATTAATTTTAACTCATTCCACTAAAGAGCTAAAATTGAACTCTTAAATAAAGATAGAATAAGGAGATGTTTCTCATTCATACCCTAGACAATCTTATAGGAGATGGTGTATCCTCGTGAATAATATCAGTAACCGCAAAGAGCTCATAGACCGCCTATAGCTCTCCAAGTTACCCTATTTCCTCATATGACCACATTTTGAACTTGGATATTTTGACTTGTCCAGAAGCCATGTCTTCAATAATCATTATTGAAAACTCAACGTTGAGATTTAATATCCAATACCTCAAAACATCCATATGATGATATTATACTCTCATTTAATAAATGGAGCCACGATGTCCATATCTATAAATGAAGTCCTTTATCGATTACCAAATGAATACCACCAAACTATCGAGGATAGACTATGCTTTATAATCGAACTCATTGATAGCGCAAATGATAACACTTGCAACCATAAGTCCATCATTTATCTCAGGATTAAGATCGACTCTCCAATTGTCCTAATAATGAAAAGACTTAAATCTAGTGACGGTTCTAGATAAAGTATTTCATTGTGATCCTGTTCAATGCACCCAGTGCACTAGATTCTTTTACTCGAAAATCTTTCGATGATTTTAGACTCATCATAACTCATTTGATCCCACTCAAATGCTAGTAAAAGAATTCTACAACTTTATCAAGATAGAGGTGCCCAACCTTTAACTTAAGTTGTGAACGTTATTCAAGACTAACTAAAGAATTGTGTCTACCTCACACATATCCGGATGTATGAACAATTCTTCATATCTCATAGTCTTTTGACCTTATGATTATTTACCTTGACAATTATAATAATAAATGCTATAAGTATTTGTAAGAATCAGAAAACACTTTATTAATATGAAAAGATTGTCAATTACAATATTACACTCCTGCTATTGAGCATAATCCTAGCACTTCCTAGCGTGGTTCTTCCTGGAATTGTTAGAGGTTCCTGCTAGGGTGGGGCCTCCACAGATAGTGTGGACTATGTGGATCTGCTCCATCAGATCCATTATTTTTGCTTTCATTTTCTCTTCGGTTGCTCTAATGTGTTTTTGTACCTCATTCCAGTTTGAATGATATCACACACTTGTTGGAGAAATTCTGTCAAGCAACCTCCCCTTACCAGTGTCTCGATCTGGTTGTGTAAATTGTAGCATTCTGAGGTGTTGTGTCCCACATCCTCGTGGAAGTCGCAGTACTTGTAACGGTTCCGTTGATCGGCTAGTGCCTTTATTGGACCGGGTTTCCTGAGTTATCCCTTGCCACGGATTGCGAGATAGATTATCTCACGAGACTCGTTCAGAGGGGTATAATTGGTGTACCCATCTTCTTCTCTAGCTATACGTGCCACTTTCCTGGGTGGAGGTGTAGCTCTATGAGGAGACCGCCTGGCTGGGTACCGGTTACGCCGAGGTTTGTAAAGAGGTATTCAGTATGTAGACTTGTCGTGAGGCTTATTCTGGTTCTTCTAAATTGGAGCAGACTTAGACGCCTCTTACTTTTGGCGCTTGGCAGATCTCATGTCATCGTGCTCCATCTTAACACGGAGCTGTTCATCTATCTCCACCTGTTCAAGAGCCCTGTCGTAGGCCTCCTGGTACGTCTCTAGTGAATGCTTGGCGAAGGATCGAAATAACCTGCCTGCCCTTGAATTCCTTCTGAAATCAGCCAAGGTCTCCTTCTAGATGAAGACCCCTATCTGAATTACCTCCTTGTGCAACCTCTCCACATAGGCTCTGAGTGACTCACCCCGCTCCTGGATCACATACTGAAGGGGAATGGGATCCTTAGGGTGAGGTTTAATACATTGGAACTGAGCGTAGAAGTCAGTAGTCAACTTGGTGAATGAGTCGATGCTCCCTGCTGGCAGCTTCCAGAACAATGTCTTGGCATAGTCCGTTAGCATGATAGTGAACATTCTGCACATGGCGGCCTTGGTAGCAATCTGGACTTCCATTTGTTGAACAAAGCTCTCCAAGTGGCTCAGGGGATCTTCTGTCCTAAAGTTTTTGTCGGTTGGCATCTTTAACTTGGGAGAGAGTTTTACCTCCCTAATCCTCCTAGAGAAGGGAGCATTCATTTCTCCCAAAGGATCCTTCATGTTTTCCCGGTGCTTTCCCTTCTTTAACTCCTAGATCTCTTTCGCTATTCTAGCTACCTGGTGCCGGAGGCCCTTGTTGCCATCATTTCCAGACTCTACTTCAGAATCTTTGTCATCAGACCCCTCTGATGCTACTAAAGTTTCATCCTGGTTCTCTCCCTGTGGAGGGTTTTCTCTGGTGCTTCTAATGGTACCTCCTGCCGTTGACCAAGGTTGCCTCCTGGCCGTTTCTGGTTGAGGTCGTCTTGAAGCAGCTTCCAGTTGAACCGAGTAGTGGCGCTCCCTAGAGGGGGAGGTCGATGGTGGATCTCACCTGTCGAGGTTGGTATCCTTCAGGTTGTCCCGGAGTCGGGGGCATGGGCCAGATTCTGTTGAGGACTAACGGTATCGAGGGTAGGGGCCCGAGCTTGTCTTAGACTGGTATCTGAGGTGGTGGTCCCAACCTGTCAAAGAAGGGTATCCTGGTACCTTGCCGACTTGCTTCTCCCTTGGTATCTGGTACAGTAGGCTGACTGGCTCCACCTTTTGCAACCATTTAGAGGCGGATACTCTCTATAAATGCCCTGACTTGTTGGTCCAGACTCGTAGGGTTAACTGTTCGGGTGGCAGGTATTTGGGGGGTAGCCCGAGCGGTAGCTAATGGCTTTGGAGCGGGGTTACGACTCTTCCCCCCTTCTTTCTCTTCTAACCCTTCTGGGTTGAAGCATTTGATTGGTGCCCCGACGGATCGAGATGATCTTGAGAAGACCGGAGTTCCATACTAGTAATGGTATAAGAAAACAAGTCTAACATGCTTTCTTTTGAGGGTGTGGTGATTCCCACAGACGGCGCCAAAAAGTGTTAACCGGAAAATCCACTCAGGGAGGAAAATTTCGATTAACACCCTATTCCACTACCGATAGGTGGTAGCGAAAGAGGTACCTTCTGTATCGGGGTTCCTTTGGGCAATTAGAGATGAAGACAAACAAGAACAAAGGAACTAGATGGAATATAAAGGGTATTGTTTTATTAAAACAAATACTGTGTAAAGGTTACAACACTCTCTCTTCACTCTCTCTAACACAAAATGGAGATGGAAAATTCTGTTTATGTCGATAAGTGGCTACTATCCATCCAGTGATTGTCTTAAACTCTCACTGACTTCAGAGAACTCACAAGAAGTTTCTCTGGGTACAGAAATCAATTTTTTTTTCTGATCCCAAAAAAATGATCTCCCCACCCCCTTTTTGTCCTTCAAGGCCTCATCTGGTTCCTTAAAAGTCCCCGCTGGAATTTTAGGGTAACACCACCAAATATCTTTTTAGATTCCATTTTATTTTAATTTTGTAATGGCAATTTTAACCTTATTTAAAATTACTATAAAAGGACAAAATAGTTCTAAGGGTACTATAAATCAATTTCTTAGAATCCAATATCATTTCTCTTTCTCTCTTGTGTTTCACAAACCCTAACACATCTATTTTTTTCCTCACTATTTTAAAGTTTTCCACTATCAAGAGCAATTTTTTAAATGAGGGAGAATAATTTACATTAAAACAAAAAAAACAATAATAAATAAGTTTTAATAAGTTTGAAACTCACTCTGTCTGTTATGTTGAATCATTAGTTGAAAATAATGTAGATCTGATCTAGATAGTTTTTAATTAGTTGAAAATACTGACTATGCAATAATATTATTGCATGTCAATTAGGAATTTACTGCTTTTTTTTATTATTACTTAATACAACTTAGAAACTTATGTAGTTTATCGCACTTCTTATTTTATATTCTTAAAAAATAATTTCATTTAAAGTTTCATTAAATAATGAGTAAATCAAAATTAATAACGGGTAATTTTAAAATAAAACAAAGTATTTTTATTAGGGGTGAGCACCAACCCGCCAACCAAACCCAAACCCGACCAACCCGACTAAATTGGGTTGGGTTGCTTTTAAGATTGGGTTGGGTCGGGTTAGTAAAATATAACCCAACCCAACCCAACTCGACAACCCGACATAAATAATAAAAAATAAATTAAATATTTTTATTTATTATTAGATATTGATGGTGATTTTTGGACTATGTAAAATTAACCGTGCGTCCAACAAATTAATATGAATTAACAATTGAACTGTAAAGTAAGTAAGAAAATTAATCATACAAAACACAATGTTTTACGTGGAAAACCCAAGAAGGGAAAAAATCACGGTTGCCGAAGACTGTGAGGGTAAGATTTCAATATGTAAGAATGAATTACACACTCAATCTCTCTCGCACTTGATCGCGCCAAAATTGTTATATATTTTGGCCCTCATATCCTTATCCTTAGTCTCAATTTCAGGTGTTTTGTGTGTCTTATGGCTCTTTTATTGTGTTTTGCAGGCAATAGGTGTAATTCTGGTATTGGAGAAGAAGGTGGGGAATTCATGGCGCAAACCGGCCAAATGGACAAGAAAGAAGAGTATCATTGCGCGGGTCACTGCGCTGCTCCATGCTTGATCGTGCCAACATTGTCATACATTTTGGCCCTCAATTCCACATCATTTAGCTTGTTTTCGAGCATATTTTGGTGTCTAATTGCTCGTTTATAGTGATTGGAGGTGGAAACCGAGACTTTGAGTGAAAAACAAGTCAAAGTTCAGTGAAAAAGTTCCCAGAAGCATAGTGCATGGGTAAGGGACCCGTGCACCAGGTGAAGAGATGATTAAAGATCCTGTGCACGGGTGACTGGATGGTTACGGCTCAGTAGCATACCCTTGCACTACCCATGCAGATGCCCATACCAGAGAGCAGGAAATTGTGAAAAGAGGACTGCGCGGGAACTGCACGGGTCCTTACCCGCGCAGTACCCGCGCACTGCGTGTTCCAACTGGGAAAAAGTCAAGTTTTCTGCCATTTTTAAAAGGGCAAAATGCGTCATTTCACATCTATTTTGTTCCCTAGCCTCCCAAGCCTATAAATACATACCTTGCCACAAGACCCAGAATTCGATTAACTTCATCCTTTCCATCCACCAAACCCTAGAGTTTTCTCCACCAAATCAAGAGAGAGAAGAGCTTCCAGAGGCATCCATGGAGGTTTTCCTCTATGGATGCCTCCCCATCATCACTCTCTACTTGCAGCCACCCATCTTTGGAGGAGATTCAAGAGGAAAGAGCACCCTACCTTGTCTATTTGGAGGAGGAACTTTAATGGAGCTTGGAGATATGAGATGACAATTGGACCCCTCTCCGAGCTTAGAGATTCGAGAGGACACCTTGGGTTTCTTCTATTTACTCTTCTTTTTTTATTTTCTTCTTTGATGTGTATCCACATTTGGGAAATATGTAAACCCTAATACTAGTTCCATTTATTTGATTGACTTGTATTTGCTTTGTTCTTGTATTGTCCAACTCAATTGCACTTAATTTATTCTTAACTTGTATTAAGTAGGATTGACAACCCAACTCTTGATGCATGTTTAGGGATAACTCTTGTCTTTACATTCTTGGCATGTAGAGTAGAAATTGATGTGTGTGTATGATTGGGATTAGGAGTAGATTAATGTAATTTAAGAGTATATTAATTAAGCATCCCATGATTGCTCATATTTCGATGGATTATTTGAAATGCATGTTTTGGATGGACTTGAGTGTTTTTGTTTGTTTGGGTGGAACTCATGATAAGCATACACTCTGCATTTGTGGGTTTCGGTTCTATAAACCTACATGCTTATGCTTATGCGACCCTTGAGCGTTGCTAGTACGATACACTCTCGGTGAGTAGCACTCGGGTCGGGAATCTTGGTCATTGCTCGTGTGATACACTCTCGGCGAGTAGTGGTCGAGGGTCCATTTATGTTTAATGCCTCCATTGGTTGTTGCTTACACATGACAGATTGGTGGTTGATCTTATATTTATCTCTTTTATATATGTGCTTAAACGCAGTCCTTATTAGTTTCTCATGTGATACATCCTCGATGAGTAGCTTTAGAAGACTAGACGACTCTCCCATTTCTATATCTAGAGGTGGTACTAAAGGGTTGGTTGAACCCAATATAGGAGTGTCTTTGCAGTTACTTAATCTAGGTGGCACGAATGTGTTGGGTGGTCATGAGTACCATATGTATCCACTTACTTGCATCTCTTTTATCCTCCATTTTATCTATCTCATTTAATCACCATTTTCACCCCTCCATATTCTCTTATTTTTTCTTTATTTGTTTCTTTTTATTGCTCTTGTTCCCACACATAACATTTTACACCTCACATACACCACTCTTACCCTTGCCATGTTCTTATTTACATTGATTTCAATAATCACTAAAATGAGAGACAATCGACGGATGGCACCTCTCTGTGGACAACACCCTCGCTTACCACTTTACTAAGTTTTCAAAACTTTAGAGCACATTGCATAGGAACAACATTATAAATATCTTTTAATCTGCAATTTGGTAACGACAAAAAAAAATGAGTATCAAAATGGCGCCACTGCCGGGGAGGCGGCCTATTCATTAATTGTTTCTGGTTTTACCAAATAATGTATGAATGTAAATATTTATGATTTTCTATTTGTTTGTTACTTCTCTTTTGTTTTAAGCATATGTGTTTAATCTTGTTTGAGTTGTGTTTGTGTGAGGAAAGATAAATTTTCAAGTAGGCGAGCTATCAAATCAAGGTTGGAATGGTGACCAACAATCGAGGAAGCTAAGACCTCAAAACTCAAAGGAACAACGAGTGCACTAATTGCACTCCAACAACTTCACAAAGCAATACAGCAGCTTAACAATGGCCTAAGTGGTGAATGCAACCAAGGACACGAGTAGTGCCACGGAGAGAATCAAGTGGAAAAGAGATCAGAGCACTGCTAGAGGTAGTGTCTCTACAAGCTTCTTCCTAAAAATTGGATTTTCGGTATTGACTCCTCTCACTTTTTCTATCTTTTTATATTACCCTACTTATGAGGGCATAGCTTAAACGTTTATGGTAATGTGCGTACTGTCGAAGCATGTGTGAGTGAGTTGATGAGTGTACACCGATGTATGTGCTCAAATGCTTTGGGAAGGGTTTGATGTTATTAATTATGCTGGTGGAATTGTTGTTGATTGTGCTGATTGATTCAAATGCTATGCTTGTTTTCATTTTTATTTACTTTTGAGTGTTTATGATTGCACAATTTATTTTTCTCTTGTAAACTAAGTTATTATCCCTCAATTTATTATTATGAGCATGCATGTATGGGAGGAGCTAGGTTTGGGGGGGGGGGGGGGGGGGGGGGAATCTATTGTTGAATTGTTTAGTTTGTTTGAGTTTATTTTTCTTTAATATATGATATTTCGAGCTCTTGTTGGCAATTGCATGTATTGAATGAATCATATTTGCCTGAACTTTCTCATAGGTTTTGTGAGTGTATAGATTATCTATAGCTTATTTAGGAAGCGATTTGTGCAATTTGGGCGTTAATGCTAGGTTCTCATCTGTCGGGAAGAAACACTGACAACTTGCGAGTCTTAGAGGGACAAGCAAGCCAATAGTGCTCATAAAAAGAGCAAGAACCTCATTTTCATGAAGAAGAGCAGCAACCTAAGTTTGCATTTCTAAATTTTTTTTTGTTTTTATTTTCTTTAGTGGAATAATTGGTGGAGATTTTTTGTGAAGATTGTTTGGTAAGAAATTTTGATAAATCACTTGTAAATGATGATATTTGATTTTTAGATATAAATGATGGTAAGGCTCTTATGGATGATTGCATGCAAATGAACATATTTAATTGACATATATAGCCCAACTCGGTTTAGGGGTTGTGAGTGCATGCATTATTTTTGTACGGGTCTTGATGCATATAGTTAGATTCGGTTTGGGGGTTGTTATGCCCCCATTCCGTCTTTTTTGGCAAATGCGTGATGTAGGTTTCGAGCATGAGCTTATGTGCTTAATTGCTAATTGCATTGTTTGCCTTATTTTATATATTGAGCCTTGTTTGAGTCGTACTAGGTGTGCACAACTAGGCTGGACTCTCTTGTCTTCAACATTGAGGACAATGTTGGGTTTTGGTTTTGGGGTGTAGACGCCTTTGTGAGTCATCTTTTTGTGTCTTGAGTCTTTTCTGTGTCAACTTTTCAACAAAAATAAATTTTTGAGCTTAAATTAGCTTGGTGAGATACCTTGAGCATAGTGTTTGTGGCGTATTTGTGTATGCTTAGTGTGCTCGTTCATAGCTCTTAGTCAATTTAGGGGTCTCACTTGCACTTCATAGGTTAGTCCTAGCTTTTGGTGTCCAAGTTGAGGGGACTCGGTGCTCAAGCGCCTTGTTCTAATAGTGGAGATACCCTTGTGAGTTCACAAACATGAGCCAAAAACGTACAAATTCGAGAGAAAATGTTTTCAAATCTTTAAACACTATTCAAACACCATGCATAGTCTCGTTACATCAACAGTCATCATGTGTCATAGAACATGCGTCATATATGTGGACTGCTTACCAAAGCTTGTATTCCTTTTTTAGATGGGATGTTGGAATTGATCCTAGGCAATGTGTGTGCATAACTACTAAAAAAGCCCAAACACATTTCCATGTCCCTATATGTGTGCTCCATTGCCAATTTTGAGGCCAAACACTAATCGTTCATTTCATACCCACAACATGACCATATAGCCATATAGCTTAAACACATGCCTTACCTTTGTTGTCAATCATGTGTGGATGTGTACTTGTTGAAGTCAAAAGAAAAGGCTCTAATATGTAAAGATAGCGTGTACTTAGGCAATATCTGTAAATGTGCAAGGCAAATGGCTCACAAATGTAAGAGTGCGAAAAATGTGCACTTATGAGATTAAATTGTAAAAATGTAAATTTTGCAAAAAAGAAAAAAAAATGCACGAAAAGTCTTGAATGTTAAATGTAAAGTACTCACAAAGTAGAGTACTCATGAGTAGCACAATGTAATGAAAGTTATGCATAGACGCTAGTGTTTAAAGTTGTTAAGTAGAGCTATGTATAGGTGTGTAATGTAAGTGTCTTAACATGATTAGTGACTTTTGAATTTCATTTCCTATTCTTTGTTCACCTCATTTCACCCCATGGCCCCATCACAACCTAAGGGAAATACCTAGTTGATCCTTTAGGAAGTCTAGTTTGGGAATATGAGTCTAGGCATGCTCTTTCCACGTTCATGGCACCTGATTCTTTCTTGAGACTTATTAACTAAAAGCAGCATTTATTTTCTATGAAATGTATGCAACCATTTGATTCCATTACATAAACTCATTTGCATACATGTTGCATGAGTGTGAACCTAGGTTCTGAGAGGAAAAAGAATAGAGATCCCATGTGAGAACCTATAATCGAAACGAATTATGATCGAGGTGTGAGAGTGAGTAGTTTCCAAGGCAAGGGTGCTAAAAGTGTGGGATTCGTGTCATGCAAGTTTCCCCTTGTGGTGTGATGAGAAGGTTTTTGCCGTCAGAAAACCGTCAGTCAAAACAATTTATAAAACCTATGCGATGCGTTCACAAGTAGTAATACAAGTAAAGCGGTAAGCACGGGTGTCGTCCACTGAGATCGGGGTAGTGGTGATAAGATTAGGATTAATATAACTAGTATGCATAAAAGTAAAGTGATGGTGAATGAAGATACAATATAAACTAAATTATGAAAGCAAATAAAATGGGATGACAATGGAGTGATGAATGAATGATGATGGAACTACGGAGTTGATGGACTCGTAAGTGAATATTGGGGCAATTGCAACAAACTCTCAATTAAGCACGTTTTGACAAATGTAACCAACCTAGGGTGTATAGTGTTGGTATATATCTATAGCAAGAGGTCAACCTAGGGTGTATAGCGAAGACCTCTTACTAGAGATTAATCCCTCCTAAGCAACCAATAGTGGCTAGTTACTCAATTGGGACTTGTTCCATGAATGCTCATCTATCTAGCTATGGCTCAACCTATTACTAATGTAGCCATCCTAGGATGTATAGTGATGGCTTCCAATTCCCTCACAAGTGGCCGACCTAGGATGTATAGTGAAGGCCACCCGTTTGAGATTGGATGAGGCTTTAGCTTATCAACCGAATTCTTCTCGAAGGTTAGTTCTCGTATGAAAATACACAAAGTGTATCTAATACAACCTAGATGGGGGGTGAACAGGTTTTAGTTGATTTATTACCAACTTCTTGACTTAATCAATTTTAATAATCCTACTCCATATTAACAATCAATCAATCCAATATAAATATGCGGAAAACAATAAAAACACAAGGATTGATTTACGTGAGAAACCCTCCAATTGGGCAAAACTCACGGGCTATCCTTCTAGCCACATACGGTCCTCAAATCCACTATTTGAATGAAAGTTTACAACCTAGGTTGACCTCAAGTCACACCTACTTGGTCACTAACCCTTTCACTCTACCCAACGGGCCTTTAATAGTGATTCTTGACCACAAGCTTGTGCACTAACCCACTTAGTCACAAAGCTTAACAATCAATGAAGAGGTTAAACAACCTAAGTGAATATGTAAAAGATATTCAAGTATGCAATTAATGCTAGGCAACAATAAATGCTTATCTAAGGATTTAAAGATGTCAATAAATGTAAATCCTAGATATCAATATCTAAATGCAAATGCATGAAGATTTAGCTAGAAGGGTAAAATCGTCCTAAATGCTAGCTATTAATGAACAAGGCTCTCAACCAACACACAACAACTCAATCATGTTATAAATGCCAATAAACATAAAGATATGCAATAAAATCACATAAAAGAGCTAACCCTAGGCAAACAAGAAGATAAATAAATACAAAGAGATTTAGGGCATGTTCAAGTTACCTAGTCAATGAAAGCAAGAAGAATCCATGATGAGATAATGCTTGAAGAGGTTAAATGCACATGGATTTGTGTTTGGTTGAGTAAAGATGAGTTCTTGGGAGTTTCTCTCTCTAAGGGAAGCTTGGCCTATCAAAAATGGCTTCTTGAACTCATAAAAACGAGCAAGGAAGAAGATAGAGCATATATAAGGGAGCCCTAGTTGAAACAGCGTCGTTTTGAACTTAGGGCACAAAATCCCGTCAATACCGCTAGATGGACCGCATCGCAGGCAAGTGTCCAGACCGCGGTACACACAGCTGTGCACCGTCTGGACAACAACGCGATGCAGGGCGCTGTGCATGCAGGTGCACAGGCTGCGGTATGGGCAACAGAGGCTTACTGGACAACACCGCGACTTGGGTCGCTTTGCGTGCAAGAGTACAGGAAGCGGTACATGAAGCATGACTCTGCTGAGGTATACCGCTCTGTATGCCGCGGTGCAAGCATGTCTTGCCAAGCGGTCTAGGCCGCGCTAAGAGAAGAAATTCTCTTTTCTGGGCAAACTCAACACACTAAGAGATGTGCAAAATGTGCAAGTGTGGAGTGTGAAAAGAGGCATACAATACATCATTCAATTACATGAAGATAGGAACATAATGCATGCAAGTGAGTGTGTGCAACTAGATCTCTTCAAAGAAAGTTAAACTAGTGAGATACCTTTGAAGTGCTCTTTGAGAGAGATGATGTCCTTGAAGCTTGATCACACTCAAGAGGCCTAAAATACCCTTACAACGAATAATCCCCAATGTGGTTTGTCAACGAAATAAGCCAATCAAAATATGAGGAACTTACAATCTCCCCCTTTGGCTATTTCGTGACAAAACCACCACTCACAAATCATCCTCACAAAAAAATAAAAACTAAAGGTCAACAAAGAGATATCCTACATTACAAAAAGATACCTAGATACTAGGTCTTCAAAACTTCAAGCTCTTGTAGAATAGCCATCCCTACAAAACAATGAGACTACACTTTCCAAGACAAGTGTATGTGAGGTGATCAAGAAAGATAGATAAATAAGAGCAATTTGCATAATAAAAGAAAACTTCAACATGCAATATGCAAATGCTCCCCCTATATAGGTTACTCCCCCTCAACGGGACAATCTCTCCAAATATGCAATCCCCTTAAATAAAACCAACATTACTCCCCCTTTTTGTGATGAGATAGGCAAAGGAGTATTCCCCAACCGGGTCACTTTAGCAAAGAGAGCTATTTGCAAGATAAGTGCATAATCATATACAACAACGTTATGCAACTCAATTAATTGAGAGAGAATCATTGAGGGTTTTATTGTTTAGAAGAAAATGTGTGACTTAATTGCTTTGGATGTAAGACATGTAACATCATGGTTCAAGCAAATGGTATTTGGCAAAGCAAACATCAAACGGGCTTCCAAAAGAATTCAAACCAATTTATACCCTTTTGTTATAAGCAAACAAGATATAGTTTTTCAAGAAGAATTTCAATTTAAAGAGCAACTATATCAAACTTTATAAGCTAAACAAGACATGAGTGACTTTTGCACCCTTTTTGATTTTTCCGGGTGGGATACCCGTATGATAGTAGTCTTGTTCAACTAATAAAGAGAGAGAAGACTAAATTTAGATGAGACATCCTTGTTTATTGCATGGATACTAGATCCTTATTGGGTTTAGTCTTCTCATTTGCTTTCACACATATTTTGCGCTAGAGCAATCAAAAACATTTCATGCATATTATTTTAATCATGTCATTAAAAGTTCTCATGACATGGAGTTAAATTATGGGTCATTCAAGTGTACTTTCCCAATCAAAATCTCCTAGTCCAAAAATGCATTTTTGAACATAGAGGTGACATGGATTACAAATCAAGCAAGGCACACTTATTAAATAAAAAAGCCATATAAGAATATATATAAGCACAACCAAGAATACTCACGCAATTAATAAAGAAACATAAAGTTGATCAAGTTTTTTGCTTATTCCAACATGCAAGGTTGCTCTCTTTGCTTGAGTTCCCCATAAGGGGTCAATCACCAAAACACATCAAGGCATATGACAAATCCCAATAGACCTACTAAGTGACTTGAACCTAGTTGAGTCTAAGGGCTTTGTAAATAAATCCGCTAGTTGGTCATTTGTGCCCACATGCTCAAGTGCAATGCATTTGCTTTAAACTAGTTCTCTAATGAAATGATGCCTAATGTCTATATGCTTTGTCCTAGAGTGCTGAACCGGATTCTTTGAAATGTTAATTGCACTCATGTTATCACAATAAAGGGTAAGAATACCTTGATCAAAGCCGTAATCCACAAGCATTTGTTTCATCCAAAGGAGTTGTGTGCAAGCACTCCCAGCGGCTATGTATTCCGCTTCAGCTATGGATAGAGAGATGGAATTTTGCTTCTTGCAAAACCATGAGACCAAGTTGTTACCTAGGAAGAAGCAACCTCCCAATGTACTCTTCCTATCATCACAATTTCCTGCCCAATCTGCATCACTAAAGCCAACTAAGCTAGCATTAGTGTCAAAAGAGTACCATATCCCATAGTTGGATGTCCCATTCACATAACGAATGATTCTCTTCACGGATGAGAGATGGGATTCCTTGGGATCCGCTTGGTACCTAGCACACACACCCATACTAAAGGCTATATCGGGCCTACTTGCGGTCAAGTAAAGCAAGCTACCAATCATGCCCCGATAAAGACTTTGTTCCACACTCTTGCCACTAGCATCCTTGCTTAGTTTCAAGGTGGTACTCATGGGTGTGTCATAATGTTTGGCATTCTCAAGGCCAAACTTCTTCACTAGGTTCTTAGCATACTTAGCTTGGGATATGAAAATCCCATCATGCAATTGCTTGATTTGCAAACCTAGGAAGTAATTGAGCTCCCCAACAAGACTCATCTCAAACTCATGAGACATGACATCAACAAATTTTTGGACTTTGGATTTGTTGGTGGAGCCAAAGACAATATCATCAACATAAATTTGAGCTATGAAAAGCTCATCTTTGTTCCTCTTGATGAATAAAGTTTTTCCAACACTACCCCTAGTGTAGTCATTGTCAACAAGAAATTGAGTGAGGCGCTCATACCAAGCCCTAGGTGCTTGTTTCAACCCATATAAAGCCTTCTTGAGGCTATAGACATGATTGGGGTGGTGTGGATCCACAAACCCCTTGGGTTGCTCAACAAACACTTCCTCATGCAAGAAACCATTTAGGAAGGCACTCTTAACATCCATTTGATGCAATTTGAACTTGTGCACACATGATATTGACAAAAGAAGCCTTATGGACTCAAGACGGGCAACCGGAGCAAAAGTCTCCTCAAAGTCAATACCCTCAATTTGAGAGTATCCTTGTGCTACAAGTCTAGCCTTGTTGCGCACAATGTTGCCATTCTCATCCGACTTATTCCTATATACCCATTTGGTGCCTATGACATTAGTATCCTTGGGTCTAGGAACAAGAGTCCAAACCTCATTTCTTTCAAATTGGTTTAGCTCTTCTTGCATGGCAAGAACCCAAAACTCATCATTCAAGGCTTCATCAACCTTTTTGGGTTCAATTTGAGAGGTGTAACAAGTATAGCTAATTTGATTAGCTATTTGACGCCTAGTCCTAACACCTTCATTCATATCTCCAAGAATGTCATTCTTATTGTGGAGATGTCTAACCCATGGAGCGGGTTCTTTAGAGTCCAAAGATGGATCTCTATCAAGAGGTTGGATGACCTCTTCATCAAGACTTGACTTCACATCAATTGAAGTCTCACCATTCTTCTCCAAGAAGGGATCATCAAGCACAATGACCTCCTCATCATGGTCTCTAGTCTTAGGCCTACAATCATCTATGACGACATTAGATGATTCCATGACACTCCTAGTTTTTAAATTGAAAACTCTATAGGCCTTACTATTAAGGGCATAGCCAATAAAAATCCCCTCATCACTCTTGGCATCAAACTTGCCAAGTTGATCTCGGTCATTTAGAATGTAGCATTTGCTCCCAAATTAGTGGAAGTAGCTAATATTTGGCTTCCTACCCTTCCATAATTCATAGGAGGTTTGCCTAGTACCGGGCCTTAGGAAGACTCTATTTCCTATGTAGCAAGCCGTACTGACGGCCTCGGCCCAAAGGTTCCTAGGGACATTGTTGCTAAGCAACATCACACGGCCCATCTCTTGAAGGACCCTATTCTTCCTCTCAACAACCCCATTTTGTTGAGGAGTTCTAGGAGCCGAAAACTCATGGGAAATGCCTAAGCTATTGCAATAGCTTTCAAAACAAGCATTTTCAAATTCCCTCCCATGGTCACTCCTAATTCTTTTAATGCTTTTAAATTGTGAGTTCTTTTCATTTTGAATTTTAGTGCAAAGCATTTTAAATTTTTCAAAAGTTTCAGATTTTTCTCTAAGAAAATATGTCCATGTAAATCTAGAGAAATCATCAACACAAAAAAAATGTATCTCTTGCCGCCGAGACTCTCGGTTTGCATGGGACCCATAAGGTCCATATGTAGAAGCTCTAATGGCTCCTTGGTGGCGAGATACTTTCCTTTCTTGTGCATACTTTTGGTTTGTTTCCCTTGTTGACAAGGTCCACAAATGCCATCGACTTTCTTCCCAAGCTTAGGGAGGCCACGCACAACCTTGAACTTATCTAAGATCCTCAAATCTCGATAGTTCATGTGGCCAAGTCTTTAATGCCATAACTCAATTTCATCACATTTGGACATATTGCAAGAGATAGCACTAGCTTCAAGACAATAGCAATTGTCACTAGATCTCTTTCCTTTTAGCAAGGTTTGTCCATTTGGCATTAAAATAGAGCAATCATTTTTGTTAAATAATACAGAGAGTCCATCATCATTAAGATGAGAAATGCTTATAAGATTGGCTTGCAAGCCATCAACAAGTAAAGCATTGGACAAGGAGGGTAAATCGGGAATGGAAATGGTTCCTTTCCCTATGACTTTCTTTCTAGATCCATCACCAAAGGTGACAAATCCTCCATCCTCCAAGACAAGGGATTTAAATAAGCTCTTGTTCCCCGTCATATGCCTAGAACACCCACTATCCAAATACCAAGTATTAGAGGCATTTGCCTTCAAGGCAATTTGAGCCACATAGCAAGAATAGTTATCCCTTCTAATCCACCTAGGTGTAATGTTCTCATTCCTAGTGGTATTAGTCACATAGGCTCTAGATTTCCTAGGATCATGCAAATTTGCTCTAGATTTCCTAGGAACATGCATTTTAGCTCTAGCTCTATTTCTTTCAATCATGCTTTTGATTCTACACATTTCAATGTATTTGAAGCAATTAGGTCTAATGTGACCATCAACACCACAAAAGTGACAAGTGGGAATAAAATAAGAAGACATACCATGCCCTTGTGAGTACAGAGGGGCTTTCCCACGTATTTGAGCTTGTCTTTGGTGTTGGATTGGTTCTCTTCTTCTTTGTTGTTGAGTTGGAATGAATTGCTTCCTTGGTTGACCTTGCATGAATTGCTTTTTAGCTTGATGGTATTTCGGTTGAGGGAAACTTGCTTGATGCACCCTTGTTGATTGAGCTTGAGCTTGTTTCCCTTGTGCTACCTTGACTTGAGGATCTTTAGAGCACTCTCCTAGTTCGATCTTCTTCCTAGGATATTGTGGGGCTGGAGGCTCTTTGTTATCCAAACTCTTGACAAACACAATCTTGCTTGAGGATGAGGTCTCCTTGTCATCTTCATAGCCAAGACCTTTCTTATCACTTGGCCTCTTGCCAACTCCCAACATGTGGTCAAGTTTATTCGTACTTGAAGTCATCTTAGCAATGATCTCTCTAGCTTCTTCAAGCTCCTTTTCCATCAATTCCTCATTCCTTTTAGCTATCTTCACTTCTTTATTTAAGTGAGTAGCTTCGGTGGATAGCTTGAGATTCTCTCCTTTTAGCCTTTGAATCTCTTTCTTCATCTTCAATCTTGAGCTTTGAAAATGCTCAATGAAGCCTTCAAGATCCATTCCTCCTACATCCATATTTGTTGAATGGGATGAAGAGTCACCATCGCTAGAGTCATCTTCACTTTGTTTCTCTACCTCTTCATCATCTATTGCTTTCTTACTCTTGAGAGAAGATGCGAAGGCAATAAAGTTTGCCACATGATCCTCATCATCTGAGGATTCTCCTTCTTCTTCCAAGTCATCACCATAGCTCCACGTGGCGGCCATGGCCTTTCCTTTCTTCTTATTTTTCAAATTTCCACAATCCGTGGAGATGTGTCCGAAACCTCCACATTCGAAGCATTGAATCCCTTTTCTTGTGGGCTTGTCTTCACTTGACTCAAACTTCTTGAAAGAAGTCTTCTTCTTTATTTCCTTTCCTTTGGATCCAAATCCCCTCTTCTCAAAATTGATGAACTTCTTGAATCTTTTCACCATGAGGGCCATTTCTTCATCTGAGTCTTCTTCCTCCTTCTCAGCCTTAGAAGTCTTCAGAGCAATGCTCTTTTGCTTCTTTTGAGGTGTAGGTGTGGGAGTCCATCTAGACTCATATGCTAGAAGCCTTCCAATAACTTCACCTGGCTTCATATTCTTGTAGTCACTATTCTCCTCAAGAGCCATCACTTTTGACTCAAATCTTGCTGGAAGCGACCTCATAATTTTTTGCTTGATCCTCCTATCCGAATAGGGATCACCAAGTTGATGGCTCTGATTGACTATGTCTATCAACTTCACTTGAAAGTCATTGAAGCACACATCCTCCTCCATCCTAATTTGCTCGAATTGTGTTTGGAGGACTTGAAGCTTGGAGTCCTTGACCACCTCGGTTCCCTCATGGGCCGTCTCTAGAATCTCCCATGCCTCTTTTGCAATTCTTGTTGTTTGGATCAATTTGTACTGATTGTCATCCATTGCACAAAGAATAGCATGCATAGCCTTGTTGTTCCACTTGGATGCTTCAAACTCTTGAGTTGACCATTCCGACTTTGGCTTGGGAACTACACTTTCGTCTTCAAGAGTCTTTTCCGGAAGAGCGTAGCCATCTTCAATTGCCATCCATGCTCGGTCATTTATTTGGCAAATGTAAAACTCCATCTTGCCTTTCCAAGAGGCATAGTTTATTCCGGTGAGCAAAGGGGGTATTGTGCTAGAGGCTCCCTCATTACCACTTCCGTTCCCACTCATAGTGTTTGGGTATGAATGAGATGAATGTTTATGATGCAACAAACACAAACAAAATGCAAGACACACAACGAGCAAGGATCACCTAAGTGTATCTAGGAACCCACTCTGATACCAATTGAAAATACACAAAGTGTGTCTAATACAACCTAGATAGGGGGTGAATAGGTTTTAGTTGATTTATTACCAACTTCTCGACTTAATCAATTTTAATAATCCTACTCCATATTAACAATCAATCAATCCAATATAAATATGCGGAAAACAATAAAAACACAAGGACTGATTTACGTGAGAAACCCTCCAATTGGGCAAAACTCACGGGCTATCCTTCTAGCCACATACGGTCCTCAAATCCACTATTTGAACGAAAGTTTACAACCTAGGTTGACCTCATGTCACACCTACTTGGTCACTAACCCTTTCACTCTACCCAACGGGCCTTTAATAGTGATTCTTGACCACAAGCTTGTGCACTAACCCACTTAGTCACAAAGCTTAACAATCAATGAAGAGGTTAAACAACCTAAGTGAATATGTAACAGATATTCAAGTATGCAATTAATGCTAGGCAACAATAAATGCTTATCTAAGGATTTAAAGATGTCAATAAATGTAAATCCTAGATATCAATATCTAAATGCAAATGCATGAAGATTTAGCTAGAAGGGTAAAATCGTCCTAAATGCTAGCTATTAATGAACAAGGCTCTCAACCAACACATAACAACTCAATCATGTTATAAATGCCAATAAACATAAAGATATGCAATAAAATCACATAAAAGAGCTAACCCTAGGCAAACAAGAACATAAATAAATACAAAGAGATTTAGGGCATGTTCAAGTTACCTAGTCAATGAAAGCAAGAAGAATCCATGATGAGATAATGCTTGAAGAGGTTAAATGCACATGGATTTGTGTTTGGTTGAGTAAAGATGAGTTCTTGGGAGTTTCTCTCTCTAAGGGAAGCTTGGCCTATCAAAAATGGCTTCTTGAACTCATAAAAACGAGCAAGGAAGAAGATAGAGCATATATAAGGGAGCCCTAGTTGAAACAGCGTCGTTTTGAACTTAGGGCACAAAATCCCGTCAATACCGCTAGATGGACCGCGTCGCAGGCAAGTGTCCAGACCGCGGTACACACAACAGTGCACCGTCTGACAATAATGCAGTGCAGGGCGCTGTGCATGCAGGTGCACAGGCCGCGGTATGGGCAACAGAGGCTTACTGGACAACACCGCGACTTGGGTCGCTTTGCTTGCAAGAGTATAGGAAGCGGTACATGAAGCATGACTCTGCTGAGGTATACCGCTCTGTATGCCGCGGTGCAAGCATGTCTTGCCAAGCGGTCTAGGCCGCGCTAAGAGAAGAAATTCTCTTTTCTGGGCAAACTCAACACACTAAGAGATGTCCAAAATGTGCAAGTGTGGAGTGTGAAAAGAGGCATACAATACATCATTCAATTACATGAAGATAGGAACATAATGCATGCAAGTGAGTGTGTGCAACTAGATCTCTTTAAAGAAAGTTAAACTAGTGAGATACCTTTGAAGTGCTCTTTGAGAGAGATGATGTCCTTGAAGCTTGATCACACTCAAGAGGCCTAAAATACCCTTACAACGAATAATCCCCAATGTGGTTTGTCAACGAAATAAGCCAATCAAAATATGAGGAACTTACATCGTAGAATCACTAAAGTAGCCAACCTAGGGTGTATAGTGGAGGCTTCTAATTCTCTCACAAGTGGCTAACCTAGGATGTATAGTGAAAGCCACTAATTCAAGATTAGATTAAGGGCATGGTTTTAGAGCCGGATTTCAAGAAATCCTTCCATTCAATTGAGCATTAGACAACCTAATTGCCTACTCAAGTAATCCAAATCAATCATACAAAGAGGGTGTATCCAAGCAAATCAATAATGGAAATCAATTCAAGCAATGGAATAAAACATAGAGATAGAATAAATATAACACATAGAGTTTATTTACAAAGCCCAAATATCCATCAAACAAATAACATCAACCCCATAGTGGGATATTTTAGCTACTCATGTTCTATTACAAACAAATAAACTAAGAGAGAGTGTAGAGAGAACCCTTGAAGATTGATCTCCTTCCTTGAAGCTTGAATCCAAGTCTCCTAGTTGCCTTTGATTGAGTAGAGATGGTTTGGATGATAGGGAGATGTGTTTCTAGCTAAAAATACAAGTGTTGGGAGGTATGGTGATCCTTTGGTTTGTTCCCATCCTTTTCTATTTATAGAGGATGGAAAAATAGGTAATTTAAGCTTGAAACCAGAAACTGTCGTGCGCATAGTGCGGGTGGAGTGCGGGTGAATTACCCGCACTGTACCCGCACTGTAAATGTTTTCTTCATCTTCAGTTCTCTGATCTGGGCAACAGTGCGGGTGGAGTGCGGTTGGATTACCCGCACTTTACCCGCACTTTACTCGCACTGTACTCGCACTCTGGTGTCAGGTGTAAATCTACTCCTATGTCTTGAGCAACAGTACGGGTGGAGTGCGGTTGGATTACCCGCACTTTACCCGCACTTTATCTGTCAGGTACGAATCAGCTCCTCTGTCTTGAGCAATAGTACAGGTGAAGTGCGGTTGGATGACCCGCACTTAACCCGTACTTTATCTTTCCTTCATGATTCAGGTCCCGACTGTGGGAAGGAGTGCGGTTGGAGTGCGGTTGCGACCCGCACTTGACCCGCACTGTAGAGTTGGTTATGATCCTTTGTCTTTCCTTTTGCCCATTTTCTGCCGGAACCCCTGCAACTAGCTTCTAACACCAGAATTACATCTATTGCCTGCAATTAGCACCAACGAGCCTATTAGACATAAAAGACATAAAATATATAGAAAATACACTCAAGAACGAGACAAAAGAATAGGAATGAGGACCGAAATATACAACAATTTAGGCACGATCAAACACCCCCAAACCAAACCTTTGCTCATCCTCGAGCAAACATAATCTAAAACAAAATAAGACACAAACTAAAAACAACTCAAACTAAGAACTTTCTAGACACAAAGAAAAACTTGTTGCAGAACCAAATAGCAGAGAGATACGCAAAAGCAATATGGGAGTGAGGAATGAGCATATGCAAAATGTTCTAAACAACTCGAAGGCACCTCAAGGGAAACTGGCACAACATGAATCCCACACTTAAAATGCCCGCGCCTCAGAATCTACTCACTCTCACACCTCGAGCATAATTCGCTTCGACACTATGTTCTCACATGGATTTTCTCTTATCTTTCCTCTCAGAACCTAGGTTCACACTCATGCAACATGTATGCCAATGAATTTATGTAACTGAATCAACTTAGTTGCATACATTTAGTGTAGAATAAACGCTATTTTCAGTGAGTGAGTCTCATGAAATAATCACGTGTCATGAACGTGGAAAGAGCATTCATCAACTAATATTCCCAATCTAGACGTCCCCTAAGATCAATTAGGTCTTTCCATTTGGTTGTAACGTGGCCACGGTGAATGGTGATTAGAAGAATGAGAATTTAGGCACAAGCACTAATCAACCAAGTTAAGGTAATACATTATATGCTTAAGCATTTAATTTCTCGTGCAACTCCACTTCCAAATACAATATGGCGTCCAGGCATACAATTAGACTCTACGTGCAATCTTTAACTACTCATGTTACCCGTTTGATTAGCATTTACAATTTACACAAGGCATTTGAAGCATATTTTTCTTTTGTTACTTTTTGCTTCTTTTCTTTTCTTTTCTTTTCATGCCTTTTTACTATGCACATTTTCACAACTCATTACTCTTGCCTAGGTACACGCCATTTATCAAATTAAAGCACAACTTTACATTCCTAAGCCTCAACAAGATCAATTAAGAGAGGGTTGGCTAAGTGTTTAGGTTGCTTGGGTTATGGATAAGGTGGGTGTAGAATGGAAAAGTCTGTATGTGTTTGGCTTCAAAATTGGCTTGGGAGCACACATAATACGGGAATGGGAAGTATTTAGGCTTTCTTTTTGAGTGGCTAAATAACACATTGCCTAATATCACTTCAAAGGATCAATCTACCAAGGGAATAAAATTTTCCGTCAAGCAGTCCACATATATGATGCATGTTCAATGACAAATGATGATTTTTGATGTAGTGAGACTATGCATGGTGTTTGAATAGTGTTTACAGATTTGAAAAACATTTTCCCTCAAATATACACGCTTTGGGCTTGTGTTTGTGATCTCACAAGGGAAATCTCCACTATTAGAACAAGGCGCTTGAGCACCAAGTTCCCTAAACTTGGACACCAGAAGATGAGACTAGCCTATGAAGTGCAAGTGAGACCCCTAACGTGACTAAGAGTTATTGAATAAGCACAAAAACCATACACACATTCGCCACAAACACTATGCTCCAGGTATCTCACCAAGCTAAATAAGCTTAAAATTCTGGCTAAGCAGCAACTTTTTCGAAAATAAGACACAAAAATGACTCAAGACACAAAAGACGACTCAAAAAGGCGTCTACACCCCCAAACCAAAACCCAACATTGTCCTCAATGTTGAAGACAAGAGAATCTGCCCTAGCGGCACACACCTAACATGACTCAAACAAACCTAGGCACTAATCAAACACAATCCATGCCCCAACAAAATAAAAATGACTCAAACAAGGCTCACAAAATAAAGGCAATTCATGCAATATATCATTGAAGCACAAGTCAAGCTTAACATCATGCATTTTATCAAAATTGATGGAATGGGGCATGAACCCCCAAACCGAATTAAACAATATAAAGCACATGCATTCATACTTGCACAAGAGCCTCCGGCTCTTTCATCCACAAATATAATCAATAAATTCAATGTGTAAATATCCACAAAATATAGCATTCAAACAAACTATCCCAACATCACCATTTATTGAATTTAAACAACCTAAAACATAAAACTAACTACATGCATCAAAGTTATTCAATGGGATGCATTCATGGAGAGGCTAGGGTCCTCTAAGGGTGGTTTGACTAAGTTAGAAAATTCTCTATTTTTCACTACCCAAATAAATTTAGGTGACTTCATTATCTTTTCCTTTTTCATGTTTTTATATAAGTGCACTTGGTCTTTCCTTACCCATATTTGCTTGACCCTAGGTGGACTCCACCTATTCCTAGGACCTCTAGTTTTCCTATGTTGATTTGGCTTGTAATTTTTAGCCTTAAAATGCTATATCCGAGAACATGCATAGCAAAAGATATTAGAGTTAGAGGAACTCCTCTTTGGTGCGTGGGCTTGAGGACGTTTGATTTGTTTCACTTGTAATGCCTTGACCTCCTCTTCCTTTTTGCTTAGTGCTACCTTTGCTTCCTCTAAGGTATTGGCTTTTTGATCAACCTCCATTTGCATCTTCATTGACTTGTGAGCTATCTCATCTTCAAAATCTTTTGATAGCCTCACTAAGTTCTCCAAATCCTTCGATGCGGTACTCTTCTCGGCTTCAAATCTCTCAAGTCATTCCTCCAATTCTTTGTTCTTGTCGGAGACTTCACCTATTTGTCTTCTTGAGAGTACGATTCTCAATCTTGAGCATCTTCACTTCAAATAATAGTTTCTTGTTCAACTCTTGGAGATCACTAGCCTTTTCATTCCCAAGGCTTCTCTCTCATGAAGTGCTTCATTCTCTTCCTTCAACACACCCCTTTCCAACACTAGCTCTGTGCTCACGCTCATAAGCTCTTGGTTTATCTTGATCATCCTGTCCATCTCGTCCATTCTCTTGCTTCGCTCCACTTCAAATTCTATTCGGAGCTTATACATGTCTTCTTTTGAAAAATTGGAGGAATCCACCAGTTTGGTTGCTTTAACTTGGAAACAACTCTGATTTACCGGGGTGGACTGCTGGGTGGATTCTAGCATTTGGGTGGTTTTCTCTTCTATGAAGGCTTGAGTCTCTTGTTGAGAAGTTGTCATCTGCTTAGTCTCCCGCACATGATTCTTCATGAAATTTCGTAGTTGAACTTCAACGGAATTTGACTGGAATGATGAGATGTAGGTATTCTCGTTAGGCTCGTAGCTTGACCCTGAATTTTGCCAAAAGGAATCCATAGAGTCCTGAAACAAACAAAAACAAAAACTACCAAAGCAATAAAAAGAAACTAACAAAACTAAAAACAACTAATAAACTAATAGTATTAAAACTAATCTAATCACTACTACGCACACCGATCCCCGGCAGCGGCGCCATTTGATGAGAAGGTTTTTGCCGTCAGAAAACCGTCAGTCAAAACAATTTATAAAACCTATGCGATGCGTTCACAAGTAGTAATACAAGTAAAGCGGTAAGCACGGGTGTCGTCAAATAAGATGGGGGTAGTGGTGATAAGATTAGGATTAATATAACTAATATGCATAAAAGTAAAGTGATGGTAAATGAAGATACAATATAAACTAAATTATGAAAGAAAATAAAATGGGATGACAATGGAGTGATGAATGAATGATGATGGAACTACGGAGTTGATGAACTCGTAAGTGAATATTGGGGCAATTGCAATAAACTCTCAATTAAGCACGTTTTGACAAATGTAACCAACCTAGGGTGTATAGTGTTGGTATATATCTATAGCAAGAGGTCAACCTAGGGTGTATAGCGAAGACCTCTTACTAGAGATTAATCCCCCATAAGCAACCAACAGTGGCTAGTTACTCAATTGGGACTTGTTCCATGAATGCTCATCTATCTAGCTATGGCTCAACCTATTACTAATGTAGCCATCCTAGGATGTATAGTGATGGCTTCCAATTCCCTCACAAGTGGCCGACCTAGGATGTATAGTGAAGGCCACCCATTTGAGATTGGATGAGGCTTTAGCTTATCAACCGAATTCTACTCGAAGGTTAGTTCTCGTAGAATCACTAAAGTAGCCAACCTAGGGTGTATAGTGGAGGCTTCTAATTCTCTCACAAGTGGCTAACCTAGGATGTATAGTGAAAGCCACTAATTCAAGATTAGATTAAGGGCATGGTTTTAGAGCCGGATTTCATGAAATCCTTCCATTCAATTGAGCATTAGAAAACCTAATTGCCTACTCAAGTAATCCAAATCAATCATGCAAAGAGGGTGTATCCAAGCAAATCAATAATTGAAATCAATTCAAGCAATGGAATAAAACATAGAGATAGAATAAATATAACACATAGAGTTTATTTACAAAGCCCAAATATCTATCAAACAAATAACATCAACCCCATAGTGGGGTATTTTAGCTACTCATGTTCTATTACAAACAAATAAACTAAGAGAGAGTGTAGAAAGAACTCTTAAAGATTGATCTCCTTCCTTGAAGCTTGAATCCAAGTCTCCTAGTTGCCTTTGATTAGGTATAGAGGGTTTGGATGATAGCGAGATGTGTTTCTAGCTAAAAATACAAGTGTTGGGAGGTATGGTGATCCTTTGGTTTGTTCCCATCCTTTTCTATTTATAGAGGATGGAAAAATAGGTCACTTAAGCTTGAAACCAGAAACTGTCACGCGCATAGTGGGGGTGGAGTGCGAGTGAATTACCCGCACTGTACCCGCACTGTAAATGTTTTCTTCATCTTCAGTTCTCTGATCTGGGCAACAGTGCGGGTGGAGTGCGGTTTGATTACCCGCACTTTACCCACACTTTACTCGCACTGTACTCGCACTCTGGTGTCAGGTGTAAATCCACTCTTTTGTCTTGAGCAACAGTGCGGGTGGAGTGCGGTTGGATTACCCGCACTTTACCCGCACTTTATCTGTTAGGTCCGAATCAGCTCCTCTGTCTTGAGCAACAGTGCGGGTGGAGTGCGGTTGGATTACCCGCACTTTACCCGCACTTTATCTGTCAGGTACGAATCAGCTCCTCTGTCTTGAGCAATAGTACGGGTGAAGTGCGGTTGGATGACCCGCACTTAACCCGCACTTTATCTTTCCTTCATGATTCAGGTCCCGGCTGTGGGAAGGAGTGTGGTTAGAGTGCGATTGCGACCCGCACTTGACCCGCACTATAGAGCTGGTTATGATCCTTTGTCTTTCCTTTTGCCCCTTTTCTGCCGGAACCACTGCAACTAGCTTCTAACACTAGAATTACATCTATTGCCTGCAATTAGCACCAACGAGCCTATTAGACATAAAAGACATAAAATATATAGAAAATACACTCAAGAACGAGACAAAAGAATAGGAATGAGGGCCGAAATATACAACAATTTAGGCACGATCATGGTGCCTTGGAGTTATTTAGAACATTTTGCATGAACATATTCCTCATTTCAACTCTCTTTTGCTTATCTCTCTAATAGTTGGCTTTGTAGCATGTTTTCTTTGTGTTAGGAAATTTCTAGATAGAGTCATGTTTGTTTTGTCTTGTGTGTTTTTGTTTGTCTTTTGTTTTCTCGAGGACAAGCAAAGTTTTGGTTTGGCGATATTTGATCATGCCAACATTGTCATACATTTTGGCCCTAAATTTCATATCATTTATCTTGTTTTCGAGCATATTTTGGTGTTTGATGGCTCGTTTTATAGAAATTGTAGGCATTCAGTGGAATTTAGGTGCTGGAGGCGGAAACCGAGACTTTCGGGTGAAAACCAAGTCAAAGTTCGGTGAAAAAGTGCCAAGAAGCATAGTGCACGGGTAAAAGACCCATGCACAACCCGTGCACCACCCGTGCACCGGGTGAAGAACTAATTGAAGAGCCTGTGCGCGGGTTACTGCACGGGTAGCATACACGTGCACTACCCATGCATCACTAGTGCGGATGCACAGACCAGAGAGCAGGAAAATTGTGAAAAGAGGACTGCGTGGGTCCTTACCCGAGCAGTACCCGCGCACTGCGTGTTCCTGCTGGGCAAAAGTGGAGTTTTCAGCCATTTTTAGAGGGGCAAATGTGTATTTTCACACCTATTTCGTACCCTAACCTCTCAAACCTATAAATATATCACCATGCCACAAGACCCAGAATTCGATTTCGATTAACTTTATCCTTTCCATCCACCAAACCCTTAAGTTTTCTCCACCAAATCAAGAGAGAGAGAAGCTTCCAATGGCATCCATGGAGGTTTTCCTCCATGGATGCCTCCACATCATCACTCTCTACTTGTATCCACCTATATTTGGAGGAGATTTAAGAGGAAAGAGCACCCTACCTTTTCTGTGAGGAAGAGGAACTTCAATGAAGCTTGGAGATCCGAGATGACAATTGGACCCCTCTCCGAGCTTAGAGATTCGAGAGTGACACCTTGAGTTTCTTCTATTTACTCTTCTCTTGTTATTTTCTTCTTTTATACGTATCCCCATTTGGGAAATATGTAAACCCTAATACTAGTTCCATTTATTTGATTGACTTGTATTTGCTTTGTTCTTGTATTGTCCCATTCAATTACACTTAATTGATTCTTGACTTGTATTAAGTAGGATTGACAACCCAACTCTTAATGCATGTTTAGGGATAACTCTTGTATTTGCATTCTTGGCATGTATAGTAGAAATTGATGTGTGTGTATGATTGAGATTAGGAGTAGATTAATGTATTTCATAAGTAGATTAATTAAGCATCCCATGATTGCTCATATGTCGATGGATTAATTGAAATGCATGTTTTGGATGGACTTGAGTGTTTTTGTTTGTTTGGGTGGAACTCATGAGGAGCATACACTCTAAATTTGTGGGTTTCGGTTGTATAAACCTACATGCTTATGCTACCCTTGAGCGTTGCTCGTACGATACACTCTCGGTGAGTAGCACTCGGGTCGAGACTCTTGGTCATTGCTCGTGCGATACACTCTTGGCGAGTAGTGGTCGAGGGTCCATTTATGCTTAATGCCTCCATTGGTTATTACTTACACGTGACATGTGAGTAGCGATCGGTGGTTAATCTTATGTTTATCTGTTTTATATATGTGCTTAAACGCGGTCCTTAGTAGTTGCTCATGCGATACATCCTCAGTGAGTAGCTTTAAAGGACTATACGACTCTCCCATTTCCATATCTAGAGCTCATACTAAAGGCTAGGTTGAACCCAATATAGGAGTGTCTTTGAAGTTAGTTATTCTAGGTGGCACGAATGTTTTGGGTGGTCATGAGTACCATATGTATCCACTAACTTGCATCTCTCCTATCCGCGATTTTATATATCTCACTTAATCACCATTCTCACCCCTCCATGTTCTCTTATGTTTTCTTTATTTGTTTCTTTTTCATTGCTCTTGTTCCCACGTACAACATTAAACACCTCACACACACCATTCTCACCCTTGCTATGTTCTTATTTACACTACTTTCAATAATCACTAAAACGAGAGACAATTCCCTTGCTTACCGCTTTACCAAGTTTTCAAAACTTTAGAGAATATTGCGTAAGAACAACTTTATAAATATCTTTTGATCTACAATTTGGTAACGACACAAAAATCTAGTATCAATGCTTCGGCCCTTTGCTGGTCACACTAGTGAAGCCACCCACGAACCTAAGGTCAGAAATCATCAGAAAGTGTAAAAGTGCCCATTTTGCTGGTACTGTGACTGGATATTTTTCTAGTGTCGTTTTAAAGATCAATCCGTCAATAATAATGTAAAAGCCTCACTAAGCCTAAATTGGTTTTGAAAACACAAGTATGATGGCAAGTGGGGTATCATCCACAGGGAGCTGAGTTAGCTAAAATTAGTTATTGCTAAAGTAATGTTAATGTATATATATAATAAACAAAACATAAAATGATGAAGATGTAGATGGTGAATTATCCTATCAATAACACTAAAATAAGTATGCAAACTAAATGAAAGGGAAATGGGGTGAAGGATATATATAGATGATGGAAACTAAGGAGTTAATGGATACTGTTAACGAAAAAATTCACTCGGGGTGAAAATCTTAGTTAACACCCTCACCCACTACTGGTAGCAGCAGCGCGGTAGGTACCTTCGGTACCGGGGTCCCTCTTTTAGTATGATCGAGGTTGACTGACCAAAGAATGGATAAAGGACACAAAGGGACCGGGAGATGTAAAAATGAACACTGTTTTATTTAATCAAACTCCTACCATGGGCTTACAATGTGAATAGGTACATATCTCTCACTCTTTTTCACTCTTTTACACAGGGTGGAGATGGAGAAAACGTCTGTGCCGATAAGTGGATTTTCCTCCAGTGATTGTCAATGGACTCTCACTGGATTCTGAGAACCTCTCGGGACCTCTCTTTCGTTCTGGTGATCATGTAATCTTCAAAAAAGTCCATTTTCTTTACCTTCAATGCCGTATATATAGTACTCCCCTAATCTCTTCAAAATCCGGTTGTTTTTAATGAAGATTATAGAGAGTCCTATTTGAAGCGTTGAAAGGCATTTGCGTGGAGCTGAAGGCGCGGGATTAGATCCCGTTAATCAATGGCGAATTCGAATTATGATTCGATCGACCATAGGGTCATTAATGGCGCTTTATTTTGCCGATATAGTCAACTTTCCTTCTTCGTGGAGCTTGGAGGGAGATTCTGATCGTGAGTTCTGATGGAGGGTAGCGCTGATACTTCATTTTGGTGAACTTATTCTGCTTCCTGCTGGAATGGTGCTTGTGTCTTCATGCTCCCTATCGTATTACATGGGAGATAAGGTACTTGCCTTGGAGGAGCTCCGGATGATCATACTAAGTATTAGGCGGGAGTCGAGGTAACACCAAGGTGGATATCGAGGTAGCACCGAGGTAGGTATGGAGGTACCTGGTACCTTGATCGACGTCGAGATGCTTGCGGGGTGCTGGGCATGCGAGTTATCATCGTGCTAGTCTTGAGCTGGTATCAGGAGCTCCAGTAGGGTGAGGTACATACTTGCGGGGATGATATCCCATCTAGATAGATAGGTAGTCGAGGTCCTGACCTTATCAAGTATCGGCTCCATCTAGGTAGTGGTATCAATCTCACTGGTTATCTTGAATATCAAGATGATCTTTCCTAGGTAGATTCTCGTTGGAAAATTCTCATTTGGTCCCTTGCCAGAAAAAACTGTTAACATAAGTCCCCCCTGACTTGAACACCGGTATCGGGTTAGGGTTGGAGTCAGGATAGATAGCACTTAGAGAATTTTTCGTAGGAGGGAATCTTTTCTTTGCACGCTGATTTACATTCCACGTGGCCGATCAGGGTAAGCCGAATTCAAAAGGGAAATATTTTGGGGGTGCACGTTTCTCGAAAACGATCCCTCCACGTCGCCGATTTTACCGCGGCTTTAATTACTCTTTCTACCCGTTACAAGTAATCATCCCTATATAAACTCTGGTGCCTTCGCAAGTGATTCTTGTCAAGCAAACTTCCTGATTGAGATTTTCTAGCAAAAATAAAAACCTAGCCTCAACCTTCAACTTCTCCCTTTTCTCTAGAAATCACTATCTGAAACTGTCATTATGTCTTCACCTGGTGGCAATAGCATTGAGCAGCTCTTCGATGGCGACGTGGTGGCTGGTAGGAGCCTCACCGCTAGAAAAAGGGCAAGCGATAGCAGCGACAGCGGGGACGACGTTCCCTTTCAACGTCGTCGTTCCAATCGGAACATCGCAATCGGGACAGGCTTCTCGAACAATCCTGAGACTCCGGTTGATGTCGACCAGGAGTCGAGTGAAGATGTAGGAACCGCTGTCGGGGTTGGTAGAGACTGGGCCGACGAGGTCACAGACAGTATAGGGAGGGTACTGGCCCTTCCATATGAGTATAGATGCGTCCCTCCTTCTACCAGTACTCCAGAAACCATCAAACGTTTACGGAGAGATTTCAAGATCCCCAAAGAGATCTCTATCGCCGTCCATCCACGGGAGTATAATATGTATTCTCCTTCTGCTGGCGAGGTCCCGATTCATACAGCAACCTTCGATTGCGGGGTCAGGCTACCTCTACACCCCACCTTACGTAAGGAGCTACATGCCTTACAGTTAGCTCCTCTCCAATTGACATCATGATTTTGGAGGCATTTGGTAGGGTTCCTCGTGTTGTGGAGAGAGCAATGCCAGAAGGATAACACCGATCGGGAACCTGGCCCAGATGAGATTGGGTATGTGTTTCAGATTGCTGCTAATGCACCAGGTCCGAAGGGGCAATTCTATGCCTGCGCCAAAAACAACTTGCAATTTGTGGTACCTGGGGCCACGAAAAAGGATACCTCCTGGAAGGAGAAATGGATCATCCTCGGAGGTGAATAGGGAAGCTCGGTTCATATCGGAGGGTCTGCGTTCCGAGTTCCCACTATTTTCAGTGGCAAGCCGGTGTTGGAGAAGGGCAAGCTATCTGGAGAATCGGAGAAAATCTTACTGGCTTTCATGGCCCGTCATTATGTTAACACGAAGTTTCCCATCACGGAGGCCTTCAAGGCAAAGAGGGTAGATCACTATCTTCACATTTCCGGAGCTTCTCCAGGTAGAAAACTTTTCTGCCTTTGCTCATATAATCTTGTTTTTATTGACTCTGTGAATATTGACTATGGTTATCTTTGTAGTTTCAGTAGCATCTCTATCGGTTCCTGAGATGGAGACCCACTAGGCAGACGGTACTGTTGATTCTCCTTCGTCTTCCCCCTTCAGGATTCCAATCAGTTTCGATCTCGATGCAGGGGTTGGAGTACCTACTGGAGGGGTTGGAGTACCTACTGGCTCTGATAGGATCCCGGTCGGGGTATCAGGATCGCCAGCTCCACCTCTTCCTACCTCGGCTAGGTCGCTGGAGGCTTTTACAGCCAGATTGGGGAGGTATCGAGGTGCTTCCAGCTGGGTGCAAGAGGTTTCACCCCTCAGACCAGTTAATGTTGCAGCAGCCATTGATGCTGGTGCCTCAGCTTCTCCTGCTTCTCCCGTTGAGGCATCTGGTCAGCCTAAACTGGCCGAGAAGAGTTCTGACTCTGCTATGAAGAAGCGGGTGGTACCTCGAGATAAGGCTCGGTCGAGGTGTAGGGAAAAATCGATATAAAACGCAGCGGAAGAAACGAAAAATAAATTTCGTATGGTTTTAAAAGTTTTCTCAAAGTTGAACCTTAACCTTTTAATTAATTAAACTCAAATATATACGGTTAGACTTAAATACCTCTTGACGCGTGATCCGATTGACTTACGTCGATTGGTAATCCGCAAAATCTTTTCCGATGCCCGTGAACAGTACCTGCATGACAGTGATTTGTGAACAGTACCCGTGTGAACAGTGATCGTGAACAGTACCCCCGTGAACAGTGATCGTGAACAGTACCCCCTGTGAACAGTGATCGTGAACAGTACCCCCCGTGAACAGTACCGGGAGATCTTCCAATCCGAACACGTACGTAAATCACCTAGGAGCGTGGTCTCCCTTTTTCTTTGAATTGCAAACCTGGGAATGGATGAACAAAGTTTTCTTTTTCTTTTGTTAGTCACAAAACAATCAAAAGAAGACAAAAATTATTCCGGTCACTTTTGAGTTCTCAATCTAATGATCGAAACTCGCGTGAACCTAATTCGATGTTGTACACACAAGCTTATTGATGAACAAGCAATCAGTGTACTATCAAAGAATAATCTCTTCTCTCTTTTATGTTTAGTAGAATAAAAATTATCCTTTTCTATGAATTGAGAAGAAGAAGAAAAATTGAATCATTCAATCAACTATGGTGGCCGAATTCTATATGTGGTATTATATAGGTGGCTGAAATTTTGTTTCCTCTTCTAGTTAGGATTGCCGAAATCTTCCTCTAAATGGACTAGGGTTGCCGCAAATCACATACCAAAAAGAGTTTATGTTGCACCCTAATTTCCATCAACCTTTAGACTTCAAAACCTAATCCAACTCATAGATATTTTTATTCTTTTATTGACTAAATAAAATGACTTCTTATTTGATTAAATAAATAAAATTAATTATTTATTTTCTTATCAAACAAGTATTTTACTTTTAATATACTACTACCAATAGTATAACTTTAGGAAATATATTTCCTGATCAGAAAAAGATTTGTTTCTTAATTAAACAATTAATTAATAAATTAACTAATTCTTATTTAATTAAAACAATGAAACAAAATAATATATTAAGTTAATATATTCACCTTGCCGCCCCACTTATATAAATGGGCCATATATTATTTTCTTATTTCATTTAATCCATTGGACTTTAAATAAAAGCCCACATGTGAACCAGACCCATTCTTACTAAAAGAAACAAGCCCACATGTCTCCTTTTAATATATTAATATAATAGTGCAGCCCATTAATTAAATAATAGACATATTATTCTTGATATATTAAAAACAATTCTAGATGGACCCTTAAATCGGCCCTGTAGAATATATCAAGTGATCCATGCAAATACGTGTGGATTGGGGATCTTGGCGGGCTATCTAAATTTAAGCTTCAATAGACACAACCTAATCACAATCAACAAATGATTCACTTAGGTCCAATCTATTAATTTTAACTCATTTCACTAAAGAGCTCAACTAAACTAAAACATCAACTAATTATAGACACAATTTTTTAGTTAGTCTTGAATAACGTTCACAACTTAAGTTAAAGGTTGGGCACCTCTATCTTGATAAAGTTGTAGAATTCTTTTACTAGCATTTGAATGGGATCAAATGAGTTATGATGAATCTAAAATCATCGAAAGGTTTTCGAGTAAAAGATTCTAGTGCACTGGGTGCATTGAACAGGATCACAATGAAATACTTTATCTAGAACCGTCACTAGATATAAGTCTTTTCATTATTAGGACAATCGGAGAGTCGATCTTAATCCTGAGATAAATGATGGACTTATGGTTGCAAGTGTTATCATTTGAGTTATCAATGAGTACGATTATATAGCATAGTCTATCCTCGATAGTTTGGTAGTATTCATTTGTTAATCGATAGAGGACTTCATTTATAGATATGAACATCGTGGCTCCATTTATTAAATGAGAGTATAATATCATCATATGGATGTTTTGAGGTATTGGATATTAAATCTCAACGTTGAGTTTTCAATAATGATTATTGAAGACATGGCTTCTGGACAAGTCAAAATATCCAAGTTCAAAATGTGGTCATATGAGGAAATATGGTAACTTGGAGAGCTATAGGCGGTCTATGAGCTTTTGGCGATTACTGATATTATTCACGAGGATACACCATCTCCTATAAGATTGTTTAGGGTATGAATGAGAAACATCTCCTTATTCTATCTTTATTTAAGAGTTTAATATTAGCTCTTTAATGGAATGAGTTAAAATTAATAGATCGGACCTAAGTGAATCATTTGTTGATTGTGATTAGGTTATATCTATTGAAGCTTAAATTTAGATAGCCCGCCAAGATCCACAATCCACACGTACTTGCATGGATCACTTGATATACTCTATCGGACCAATTTATGGGTCCATCTAGAATTGCATTTAATATATTAAGAATATAATATGTCTATTATTTATTTAATGGGCTGCTCTATTATATTAATATATTAAAAGGAGACATGTGGGCTTGTTTCTTTTAGTAAGAATAAGTTCGGTTCACATGTGGGCTTTTATTTAAAGTCTAATGGATTAAATAAAATAAGAAAAATAATATTAGGCCCATGTATATATGGTGTGGGCGGCAAGGCTAATAAAATAGCCCAAGATATTATTTTATTTTATTGTTTTGATTAAATGGAAATTAATTAATTATTTAATTAATTAATAGTTTAAATCAAAATCTTTTCCTAATCAGTAAATAAAATACTATGTGTTGGATTAGGGTTAGAATTCTTTTAAGTGATAGGAGTCGTAATGTGGTAAGGATTAAGTCCACATACAGTCCATACCACACAAAGAATTCGGCCACCCTAGTCCTATAAGGGTTAGGATTCTTAAATTGATAGGAATTAGGGAAAAGCACAATTCCTTTTCAAGTAAGGAAATTGGCCAACCCTAGATTTCCTACACAAAGAATTCGGCCAACCCTATTTTGAGAAGGAGAAATTTCGGTCACCTTATAAATATAAAGTGATAAATTTCGGCCACTAAGAAGCTTGAGTGAGAGAGATTTTTGTTTTCTTTGAAAAATAAAAATCTTACTCAATACACAGAGAATTTCGGCCAAGAGAGAAAAAGAAAAATAAGTTCTCATTCGATAGTGCACTTGCAAGCCTTTAACATCAAAAGATTTTGTGCACACTTTTGATTTAGGGTTACGCGAGTTCCAATCATATCGATTGTGAATTCAAAAGTGACCGGAACTATTTTTCTAGGCTCTTGGTGTTTTGGGATTGAAGATCAGGATCAGAAGTTCCATACATCCATTCTCAGGTAAGCAATACAAAGAAAAAAGGGAGACCACGCTCGTAGGTGATTCACGTACGTGCTAGGATTGAAGATCTTGCGGATTACCATCGACGTAAGTCAATCGGATCACGCGACAAGAGGTATTTAACTCTAACCGTATATTTGTGTTTAATTAATTAAAGGGTTAAGGTTCAAATCTTTAAAAAAAATTTAAACTATACGAAAATCTACTTTTCGCCTTCCACTGCGGTTTTAGTTAATTTTTCCCTACACTAACAATCTCCCCCTTTGGCTATTCCATGACAAAACCTCAACCTCAACATACAATGATCACTCAAAGTAACTCATAGTTGATTGCATTATCACATTCTCACATTACAAAGAGAACTCTAAACAAAAATATCTTCAAGTCTTCATGAGTTATCAAGATTCTCCTATTTAATCAGTCAAGGCACCTGTGAGAAAAAAACAACCAAACAAACAAGAAATCTTCTACAAAGAAGATTTGTGAGATATATCCATAAAAATAAACAAGACTCCCCTTATCTCATATAAAGGTTCACTTTAAAGCACTCACTTAATTCCTTAACCTCAACATACAAGAATTCCTTACTCCCCCTTAAGAAAAGAATTCTCTCCCTTAATACAAGAAGGTCAATAATCCACAAAGAGGTACATTCTCCCACATGAGGTACATTTCTCTCACACATGGTGAGGTATACATTTATCCCAATTTTTGTCAAGGAATAGTCAAAGAAACAAACAAGGGATAATCACGGGAAAAGAGGCAAATATATGAGATAAGTAACATGCATTTTCAATGTTCAATTATGTCACGTTTTATCAAAATAAAATCATGTGAACATATCATAAAAGAGAACAATGTCTAGCATACAATGCTCCCTCTTGATAAGTGCTCTATCTAAGATTAAGATAGGATATTGTTCATAATGATATCCATACAATCACACAATCAAGCATTTTTTTAAAGAAATTCAACAAAATAAGCTCCACAAACTATGCTATACACCAAGATTTTCAATCTCTCTCATAATTCTTCTAAAATTGCTAGCATATCAAATTCACTTGAAAGCAAAACAAGTGTGTGTGTGGATTTGCTTCAAACATATATAAAGGAGTAATTGGTTCATCCACGTGCAAACCATATCAACATCTATTCATTTTAAGCTTTTCCATAAAAAGGTTAAACCGATTATCATCCGGAATTTTTTTCTTTTAGGAAAAGAGATTTCAACATATGAGCATGTGTGTGCATGTGGCTCGTCATCCCATTTCTTTTTTTCAACCTGAGAAATTACAATTTTCAAATATACTCCTTTTAAAGTTTTATTTTTAGGCTTTGAATATAAAAAATCTATTGATTCTTTTCAACACTTCCTTATTTTTTTTTTGTTTTTTTAACATAAACATATACACTTCATGAAGGCTTTCACTTATCATAATGGTGTAGCCCTTTCCTACATTGGGTGGCTGCACAACCAAAATGTATAGCCCTTTTCATGAAGGTGCTTTGTTGAGTTCTATGTAGTTGCTGAAGCCAAATGGATACTAACCATTGGTCATCTTTAATGTACTAGTCAAAAAACTTCAAGGTGCATCCATAACTCACATATCTTCAAACTCAACTTATTCAAACTAAACATATGAGAGAAGCAAAGTGTGCACTTTTGAAAACCAAGTTTTAAGGCTTAAAAGTGCATGATCTAAAAGCAATACAAAGAGACTTACTTAAGATCTTTACTTCTCAATAGAGTAGCTTTCATTGAATATGAAGCTCATAGTTTTCAAAAATATGCCACTCATCAATCAAACAAGTATAAGATATAACACATGCATCATGTAAAAGATCTTTGTGAACGATTTCACTAAATAATCTGTAGATGACAAATATTTAAAGAGAAACATATGTATCCTAAACAAAGTTCTCTAAAATAACACGCCACATGATGTCATGCACATGATGTCCTAAACATGATGTCTCTAAAGTCAATCAACAAATTTTGACCATCATAGTGAAAGTATGAGAATATTCAGTTCATGTATTGACTGGAGACACCAAATTTGAATACTAGACCTAGCATATTACAAATAGCTTAGTCAAGCATCAAACTTTGAACTCTTATCAAACAAGAACAAAAATAATAAATTCTCATGTGTTACTCAATCAAGTATGAGAGCACTCACCTTTGACCATATTGATCTTAGGTAAACTAACACAAATAACATCATGATCATTACACATGGCAATATGAAATCTAAAAGATAAATCATCAACTATTTTCTTCATGAAAATATCACTCATATTAAACTCCTCATTATTGCCACGCACAAATATTTCATCAAGACAAGGTATATGACCATCATGCTTTTTCTTATTCTCATCCACACAAATCTTCTTGACATTCTTCTTCACAAGTTTATCATTATTAAGCCCAACATTCAAAGATTTATCAATATCAACAAGTTTAGAAGAATGACTAGGAACCTTTTTCACATCATGCTTCTTAATCCAAACTTTCCTAGTAAGTTTCTTCAAATGATCATGATCAATATGCACATTTTTCAAAGCATCAAAACTATTATCATGTTTAGAATCTTTCAAAGTAGATTTGTTCAACTCACTAGCATGCAAATTATTCTTCTTAACCCAAACTTTCTTTGTTGATTTCTTCTTATTCACATGTTCATCATGCATAGTCTTTAATGCCTTAACATGTTTAGAAACAACCAAAGGAAGTCTTTTCATCATTCCCTAGTTTGCACTGTCTAATATACTTGGGTTGGGAAGTCGGTTGAGAAGTTCCATAGCTCTTCTTGTTTTTATCTTTGATTTTGGAAGGAATAGTAGTTGAGTCTTTCTTCTTCTTGGACTTTCTTGACTTGTTCTTGGTTGTAGGAGTCTTCTTAACTTCTTCTACAAAACCCAAGCCACACATATCTCAATGATGCTTTCCAAGTTTTATTGCTTCATCAAGGTTAAAGGCTCCAATTTGCATGCCATTAATAGACTCTTTGAGAGCTTTGACTTCATCTTTAAGCTCACACTCCTTTGTCTTCAAGATAGTCAAAGTGTTCTCTTTTTGCTTAATCTCTCATTTCATGACAAACAGCTTCACAGTGAAGTCTTCTTTTAAATCATCCAACTCTTGAGCACTTTCCTCCACCTTTGAAAAAAAAAATTCAATTGTCTTTTCATGCTCCTTGATGACTTCACTTTGCTTACTTAGCTTCTTCAAAGCCATCTTCTTTTCATTGTCAAAAGCTTTGATTGTAACCATTAAATTGGAATTGATCAACTTCAACTTGTTGTTCTCATAATTCTTTTTTACATTTTAACTAGCTAGTTGAAGGATCTTGTCATTGAAGCTTGTTTCATAACGATTTGAGGAAGCTTTGATCTCTTCAAGATTGGAGGAGACTTCACTATCTTAACTACTTGAAGAGTATTCACTTTCCTCATTACTTGATGAGTCTTCACTACTATCCTCAAATCTTCCTTCATATACAGCCGAGTGAGCAATTTAATTGCTAGTATATTCATGATCATCCGAGGACTCCTCTTCCTCTTCTACATCACTCATGGATCTAATTTGGCTTTCATCATACTTTTCCAAAAGGAGTAGTGACCACTCTTCAAGAGTGGATGCCTAGCACTAGAAGCACTTTCCGGCATCGAATCACACATAATATTACTCATGATTTTTTTTTCTCAAAAAAAACACAACACAAACACTATAATACAGATCTATCTAATTACTTCTAGACACCCGCTCTGATACCAATTGAAATTCCCTTAACCACTTATAGTGAAAAATATACCTAGGGGGTTGAATGGGTATATGCTCAAATTCTTGCACTTCTCTTGCACTTCTTTTTCACCTGGCCAAGTTAATCACACTTAGAGCATTTAACAAGTATATTGCTTTAACAAGTCAAAATAAATTCAATCAAGCAAGTGTTAAAACAATACAAGTTAATGTAATTAAAGAAACTAAAAAAATACAAAAATCAACACGAGAGATTTTTACGTGGTAAAACCTCAGAATGAGGAAACTTCCACTGGTTGATACCATAACCACCGGCAAAAAGCAAATCACTATGACAAACAAAAGATACACACTCAAGAGCCAATCAACACAATATTCACTCTCCAAGTTATCTACACCTATTTTACCCTTGGGCCTAGTGAACTTACTATGCTAACTTCCTATCCAAGACCTCACGACTCTAGGAAGATTTCTTGCTTGTCTAGACATGACTTCCACGCTTAACTATCCTGATCACCCTGATCCTAGCCAAGGCTGCCAAGGCTTAGCTATCCAAGTCCTTCCAACTCTAACCAAGACTTTCAATGCTCAAATCAAAGAACCACTCTTAGAAATGAGACTTCCAACCTCTTCATAAGGGATATGATCTAAGTGAATGCAAATGATGCAAACACAATCAAATAGAGCAAGTTGATCAAACACACTCTATGAAGAATTATTTTTTGCACAAGTCAAGCTTACAAACAAAAATAACTAATTCTTATGAACACGTAGTTAGAAATCTAGAATAGGCAACCCAGAAAAACATTTACAAAGATATCTAGAAACCTAATCATAGGACCAAAGGGAAATTTTCCACCCTCTTAGTCTGGCCCCAAGCCCGATGTTAATCATCGGGAGACCACGTTACTTGAAGCCGAGTTATGATACCACCCCACAGAATTAAGGACGGGCTCCAGAAACACCCGGAGTAGAGCCCAGCTCGATCAGATCGAGCCCGCATCACCAAACCTGAAACCAGGAAACCCCCCCCCCCCCCGAAGTCGGGATTACCTCGCAACCTCTTCAGAAGCTCGCCTATACCCCACTGACATAGAGGGGTGTCTGTAGGAAGCCGCAGCTCCAAAAGATCAAGGGAGGTCAGACCTAGCTCCTGGCTAGACTAAGCTCCTGAATTTCGAGGCTAAGACACTGATCGACCTTACTATTTGATATACCTCACCATACAAGGCAATATATACCATATTCAATGACCCCTATGAGGGATCATGCTACTAAGACATGAAGATACACTGGATCATGTCTTGAGATATTACATACGTACAGAACAAGTAATAAAGTCCAAACAGGAAACAAATTAATCTCCACCAAGATATTCTCAACTCAGCAATTAACGCAAAGTCAATGACATTTAAATGAGAAATCCAGTCCGATAAGGAGGGAAGGGATTCAGAAAATCAAGGGGAGAATCAGTTAGTTTAACCTATGAAGACAATGTATAAAAGAAGGACTTCGGTCTTCAGAAAGAGGATCTACTTTTCGACAAACATACGATAAGAACCTGACTACACCCAAGAGAAATTGAGAGCAATTTGAGAGAGATCTGTATATCACACACACTATTAATAAAGAAAGCATTTTTGATTCTCTTTGGTGGATAATAGTACCATTATATTTTGTCATCTTACTAAGCACTGTCATACATACATTCAACCTTGGCCACCACTTACGTGGTAGTGGTCTCGAGGGTGTTAACTGAGATTTCTCACCCTTAGCAAATTTTCTGTTAACAGATCTCATGATCTTTTGGTTGATCCTTATATCGGTGTAAGGATCCCCAAGTTGATGGCTTTGGTTGACGATGTCCATCAGCTAGATTTGAAAGACATTAAAGCACTCATCTTCTTCCATCTTGATGATCTCGAACTTAGCTTGCAACATTTGAAGTTTAGAGTCTTTGACCGTGTCCGTCCCCTCATGTGCCATCTCAAGAATCTTCCATGCTTCATGGGCATTCTTGGTAATTTAGATGAGCTTTTATTGGTTGTCATCCATGGCAAAAAAAATGGCATGCATCACCTTGTTGTTCTATTTAGAAGCCTCGTAATCATGAGCCTTTGCGACCTGAAAGGAAGCGTAGAAATATCCATCACTAAAGGAGGTCTCCGCGTCAGCTTGCAGCTGAGCACTCAAATCCTGATTCTCGAGGTCCAACTTCTTAGCCTCAACTTTCCAAGAATCCCTCTGCTTGGCCCGCCGGGTAGATTGGAGACGTTCTTGATCATAAGACTGCTTCGTCCTCTCATGATCACAACGAAGCTCGGCCAGCTCGGTCTCTATTTTTCCTTGGCTGGAGGTCATCTCTTCTACTAATGCCTGAGCCCGCTTGAGCAATCCTATGGCTTTCTTGGCTTCGGCTTCAGCTTTAGCAGCCCGGTCACAAAGGAGGGTTACCTGGTGGCCCATGGCTACATTTAATTTGAAGGCCTATAAAATACAAGGCGAGGGTTAGAAATCGAACAAGCTGGCAAAAGCAGTATGAAGAAAATATGATTACCTCAGATAAGACAGCAGACCCCTTGGTGAGCAAGACATCCACGGGCATTGAGGCCATCCTGGAGAGCCCACCGCCCGGACAGGATGCGATGAATTACTCTAGGAACTTATCCTGCCCTGTCGAGCTCGACTGAGGGCAAGAACGGCTAGGAGGAATCCCTGCGACACCAGCTTCAAATTCCTTCGAAGCTCAAGGGGTTGGAAGCGCAGCAGAATCAAAAAGATGAATCATGGGAGTAGCAACGTTAGTAACAACAATAGAAGGGGCAGAAGCAGTTGGACCAACAGCTTAGGTAGCCTTACTTAAAGTTCGAAAAGTCTGCGATGTAAGGCTGGCCATCCTAGACCCAGCTGGGGAGGTAGATTGAGCAAGAGCCGGTGCGACACTAGCAAAGGGAAGAGGAGTTCGAGCTTGAGAATATCGTTGGATGTCGCGAGAAGCTGCTCAACAACAAAAACTGTGAGTAAACAAAACAAAAAAAGGAAACGTCAGAACTAAGCTAGTAAACAAGACAAAGCAAGACGATTCAGTGACACTTACGAGGAGTAGCATCGGAGATCCGCATGTATTGATTCACCCTACGAGGATCGAAGGCTTTAGCTATTGGGAACTTCAGGTTCAAGTAGTTCCTAGCTAGAAGAGCCTTCAAAATAGTTTCAGATTCAAAAGGCATGGAGTCCCGGTCCCACGATGGTTTGTGACTAAAAGCTGTGGGAACCTCGAACTCATGCCCCCCAATAAAAATCGAGCTTCCCTAGTCACCCCCCGTAAGGATCCACTCTTCCTTCCAGGCGGGGTCCATCTTCGAAGCGCCAGGAATGACAAAGTTGAGCTTGTTCTTGGCTTTAGCATAAAATTAACCTCGGGGAGCGCCAGATAGGCTCCCGATTTGGAAAAGGTAGGTCAGCTCCTCTGCTCCTGGCTCTCTCGTCACCTTGCTCAGCTGGCATTATTCCTTCCACAGCATGAGGAAGCCAATCAAATGCCTTCAGAAGCCGGGCATCAACTGGAACGGAGCAAGCTGGATGGCGTTGAGAGCTTGCCGAAGGGTAGGATGAAGGGGAAGCCTAACCCCATTCTCGAAGGCCGCCACATGAATTGGAAGCACGCCTTTGGAGGGATTGAAGAACTCATAACCTTTGAGAGGTAATGAGATGGAAACGTTGTCGGGAATGCCGTACTTAGACCTCAAACGGTCAATTTCGTTCGGATCAATGGTGGAGTCAGGGACAACCCTGAAGTCATAGGGAGGAAGCCTCTCCAAAGGGGGGCCAGTATCCGGGACTCGATGCTCCTTGCGGTGTCGCTGCCAACCTCTCTATCGAAATCTTCATCGGCTAGATCTAAAGGATGGTCAGGATGATTAGAAAACCCAGTCTCAATGGACACGTTCATGTTCGACCGCCGACATTACGGATTGGGTAAAGAATCATCGATATCTAAGCTCCTCCTTGCCCGTTTTCCAAGGGCAAGGCTGAAGACCTCATCGCCGTCAATAATGTAATCAACGGAGTCGCAACTGGTTTTCGACATGATGGAATGAAGTCGGTGGGGATGAGGAATGAAGAAAAAGATATGCTTGAGAGAAAGTTTATCTTGAGAAAATTTGAAATTCGAAAGATATGAGGAAGACATTGAGATAAACAAGTATATATAGGCAAGAGGGCAGCAGCACGAGCCGTCTAGATTTTCTGTTAAGATCACCTAAAATCTTGGAGACTGCCGTAACGCAGCCGGATTAACTCAAAAATAAATCAATTAGCTCCCGCCATGTCACTCACGCAATTAATGGGAAGATTCCCCCAAGATTCTGGTAATGGTAAAGAAGGAAATTTTTCCCAAATAAAATAGAAAATCTTACTCCAACCCCAAACTCGACAACCAGTGTCCAAGTCAGAGGGGACTTCTGTTAATAGCCAAATTTGGCTATAGACCAAAGGGAAATTTTCCACTCTCTTAGTCTGGCTCCAAGCTCGATGTTATTCACCAGAAGACTACGTTACCCGAAGCTGAGCTACGATACGGCCCCACGGAAATAAGGACGGGCTCTAGAAACACCCGAAGTAAAGGCCGGCTCGATCAGATCGAGCTCGCATCACCAAACCTGAAACCAGGAAACCCCTCCGAAGTCGAGATGACCTAGCAACCTCTTCAGAAGCTCGCCTATACCCCGCTGACATAGAGAGGTGTCCATAGGAGGCCGCATCTATCTCCAAAAGATCAAGGGAGGTCAGATCTAGCTCCTGGCTAGACTAAGCTCCTGAATTTAGGGGCTAAGACACTGATCGACCTCACTATCTGATATACCTCACCATACAAGGCAATATATACCATATTCAATGACCCCTATGAGGGATCATGCTACTAAGACATGAAGATACACTGGATCATGTCTTGATATATTACATACGTACAGAACAAGTAATAGAGTCCAAACAGGAAACAAATTAATCTCCACCAAGATATTCTCAACTCAGCAATTAACGCAAAGTCAATGACATTTAAATGAGAAATCCCGTCCGATAAGGAGGGAAGGGATTCAGAAAATCAAAGGGAGAATCAGTTAGTTTAACCTATGAAGATAATGTATAAAAGGAGGACTTCGGTCTTCAGAAAGAGGATCTGCTTTTCGACAGGCATACGATAAGAACCCGACTACACCCTAGAGAAATTGAGAACAATTTGAGAGAGATATGTATATCACACACTATTAATAAAGAAAGCATTTTTGATTCTCTTTGGTGGATAATAGTACCAATATTTCTTGTCATTTTACTAAGCACTCTCAAACGTACATTCAACCTTGGCCATCACTTACGTGGTAGTGGTCTCGAGGGTGTTAACTGAGATTTCTCACCCTGAGCAAATTTTCTGTTAACAGATCTCATGATCTTTTGGTTGATCCTCATATCGGTGTAAGGATCCCCAAGTTGATGGCTTTGGTTGACGATGTCCATCAACTTGATTTGGAAGACATTGAAGCACTGATCTTCTTCCATCTTGATGATCTCGAACTTGGCTTGCAACATTTGAAGTTTAGAGTCTTTGACCGTGTCCGTCCCCTCATGTGCCATCTCAAGAATCTTCCATGCTTCATGGGCATTCTTGAAAATTTAGATGAGCTTTAATTGGTTGTCATCCATGGCAAAAAAAAATGGCATGCATCACCTTGTTGTTCCATTTGGAAGCCTCGTAATCTTGAGCACTACATTCCAACTTCGGCTTGGGAACAATGCTTCTATCTTCAAGAGTCTTGGTGGGTGGAGTATATCCATCCTCAATCTCTATAAAAAAACATTGTCATCAATTGCCGATAGATATGACCCCATCTTCCCCTTCCATGAGGAATAATTATCACCCTTGAGCAATGGTGGTCTTATGCTCGACGCTCCCTATTTAATCATCCTGGAATCACTCATAGTGTTTAGGTCAATGTATGCAAATGAATGTAAGGAAAAAAAAGTACACAAATGCAAGACACACAAATAAGAGTAAGGATCACCTAAGTATGTCTAGGAACCTGCTTCGATACGAAAATAAATTAATTGTGTCTAATCTACGAAAATAATCTAAGAGTGTTGAAAATAACCTGGGGAGTGAATAGGTTTTAATTGATTAATTACCAATTTTTTGACTTAATCAATATTAATAACTTTAGCCCATATTAGCAAGCAATCAATCAATAGTAAATTTGCAGAAAGTAATAAAAACACGAAGATTGATTTACGTGAGAAACTCTCCAACTGAGCATAACTCACGGGCTAGGTTGAAGGAAAGTTTACAACCTAGGTTGACCTCTAGTCACACCATTCTTTGTCACTAACCCTTTCACTCTACCCAATGGTCCTTTAATAATGATTCTAGACCAATTGTTTGTGCACTAATACACTTAGTCACAAGGTTTAACAATCCTTGAAGAGAAAAAAACAACATGTGTGAATATATGACAATATTTTAATATGCAATTAATGCTAGGCTATAATAAATGCTTATTTATGAATTTAAGATGGCAACAAACAACAATCTTAGATATCAAAGTCTAAATGCAAAGCAATAAGATTTAGCTAAATGAACCCTTCAAGGTTTATGCCTTCTACATCTCTATTAATGGAATGAGATGAGGAGTCACTATCACTTGAGTTATCTTTACTTCGTTTCTTTTCCTCATCATTATCTACTACTTCCTTGCTTTTGAAAGAGGATGCAAAGGCAATAAAGTTTGCCACATGGTCTTCATCATCCGAGGATTCTTCTTCCTCATCTAAATCATCATTGTCACTCTATATGGCGGCCATTGCCTTCCCCTTCTTCTTGTTTTTCAAGTTGCCATAATCGGTGGAGATATGTTCAAATCCTCCATATTCAAAACATTGAATCCTTTTTCTTGTGGTCTTCTCTTGGCTTGGCTGAACTTTCATGAAAGAAGTCTTATTATTTACCTCTTTTCCTTTGGAACCAAACCCCTTCTTTTCAAACTTGATGAACTTCTTAAACCTTTTCACCATGAGGGTCATTTCTTCATCCGAGTCATCCTTCTCCTTATTTACTTTGGAAGTCATTAAGGCTATGCTCATTTTCTTTTTAGGTGTTGAAGGTGTGGGACCCTTTCTTGGCACATAGGCTATAAGCCTTCCAATCACTTCACTTGGCTTCGTGGTCTTGAAGTCACTATTTTCTTCAAGTGTCATCACCTCCTACTCGAATCTCTTGGGAAGTGACCTCATGATCTTTTGTTTGATCCTCTTATCTACGTAAAGGTCACCTAGTTAATGGCTTTGACTGACGATGTCCATCAACTTCACTTGAAAGTCGTTGAAGCACTCATGATCCTCCATTATAATTTGCTCGAATTGTGTTTGGAGGACTTGATGCTTGGAGTCCTTAACCATCTTGGTTCCCTCATGGGCCATCTCTAGAATCTCACATGCCTCTTTTGTAATCCTAGTTATTTGGATCAACTTGTATTGGTTGTCATCCATTGCATAAAGAATTGCATGCATGGCCTTGTTGTTCCACTTGGATGCTTCAAACTCTTGAGTTGTCCATTCTGACTTTTTCTTAGGAACTACACTTTCATCTTTAATAGTCTTTTTCGGAGGAGTGTAGACATCTTCTATTACCATCCATGCTCGGTTATCTATTTGTCAAATGCAGGAATCCATATTGCCTTTCCATGAGGCATAGTTCACCCGGGTGAGCAAAGGGGGTCTTATGCTAGAGGCTGCCTCATGTCCACCTCTGTTCCCACTCATAGTGTTTGGGTATGAATGAGATAAATACTAATGAATGCAACAATCAAAATGCAAAAATGCAAGACACACACAACAAGAGCAAGGATCACCTATATATGTCTAGGAACCCGTTCTCATACCAATTGAAAATAATCTAAGAGCGTCTAAACTAACCTAAAGGGGGTGAATAGGTTTTAATTGATTAATTACCAATTTTTCACCTTAATCAATATTAACAACTTTACCCTATATTAGCAAGCAATCAATCAATAGCAAAATTACGGAAAATAATAAAAACACAAAGATTGATTTACGTGAGAAACCCTCCAATTGGGCAAAACTCACGGGTTATCCTTCTAGCAACACACTGTCCTCAAATCCTCTATTGAAATGAAAGTTTACAACCTAGGTTGACCTCTAGTCATACCATTATTGGTCGTTAACCCTTTCACTTTACCCAACGGACCTTTAATAGTGATTCTAGACCAATTGCTTGTGCACTAATCCACTTATTCACACGACTTAACAATCTATAAAGAGATAAAACAACCTATGTGAATATATGGCAATAATCTAATATGCAATTAATGCTAGGCTACACTAAATGCTTATCTAGGAATTCAAGATGGCAACAAACAAGAATCCTAGATATCAAAGTTTAAATGCAAGGCAAGAAGACTTAGCTAGAGGGCAAAATGGTCCTAAATGCGAGCTATCATTGAAATACTAATCCCAACCAACACAAAAAGACTCAAACATATTGAAAACAATATTAAGCAAAGAGTCATGCAGTTAATCAATAAATAAATACTAAGCAAATATGAACAAAAGAAGTGAAACAAAAGTTCTAGGGCATGTTCAAATTACATAGTCAATGAAAGCAAGAAGAACCCATGATGAGATTGTTAGGATTATGCTCAATAGCAAGAGTGTAATATTGTAATTGATAATCTTTTTATATAAATAAAGTGATTTCTGATTCTGCAAAATCTTATAGCATTTATAATTATAATTGTCAAGGTAAATAATCATAAGGTCAAAAGACTATGAGATATGAAGAATTGTTTGTACATCCGGATATGTATGAGGTAGACAAAATTCTTTAGTTAGTCTTGAATAACGTTCACAACTTAAGTTAAAGGTTGGGCACCTCTATCTTGATAAAGTTGTAGAATTCTTTTACTAGCATTTGAGTGGGATCAAATGAGTTATGATGAGTCTAAAATCATCGAAAGGTTTTCGAGTAAAAGAATCTAGTGCACTGGGTGCATTGAACAGGATCACAATGAAATACTTTATCTAGAACCGTCACTAGATATAAGTCTTTTCATTATTAGGACAATCGGAGAGTCTATCTAAATCCTGAGATAAATGATGGACTTATGGTTGCAAGTGTTATCATTTGAGCTATCAATGAGTACGATTATATAGCATAGTCTATCCTCGATAGTTTGGTGGTATTCATTTGTTAATCGATAGAGGACTTCATTTATAGATATGGACATCGTGGCTCCATTTATTAAATGAGAGTATAATATCATCATATGGATGTTTTGAGGTATTGGATATTAAATCTCAACGTTGAGTTTTCAATAATAATTATTGAAGACATGGCTTCTGGACAAGTCAAAATATCCAAGTTCAAAATGTGGTCATATGTGGAAATATGGTAACTTGGAGAGCTATAGGCGGTCTATGAGCTCTTGGCGATTACTGATATTATTCACGAGGATTGAAGCCATTGTTGAGAGGCCAAGCTTCCTTTAGAGAGAGAAACTCCCAAGAACTCATATTTACTCAACCAAACACAAATCCATGTGCATCTAACATCTTACAAGCATCATCTCATCATGGATTCTTCTTGCTTTCATTGACTAGGTAACTTGAACATGCCCTAAATCTCATTGTATTTATTTATGTTCTTGTTTGCCTAGGGTTAGCTCTTTTATATGATTTTATTGCATATCTTTATGTTTATTGGCATGTATAACATGTTTGAGTTGTTGTTTGTTGGTTGAGAGCTTTGTTCATTGATAGCTAGCATTTAGGATGATTTTACCCTTCTAGCTAAATCTTCATGCATTTGCATTTAGATATTGATATCTAGGATTTGCATTCATTGACATCTTTAAATCCTTAGATAAGCATTTAGTGTTGCCTAGCATTAATTGCATGCTTGAATATCTTTTACATATTCACTTAGGTTGTTTAACCTCTTCATTGATTGTTAAGCTTTGTGACTAAATGGGTTAGTGCACAAGCTTGTGGTCTAGAATCACTATTAAAGGCCCGTTGGGTAGAGTGAAAGGGTTAGTGACCAAGTAGGAGTGACTTGAGGTCAACCTAGGTTGTAAACTTTCGTTCAAATAGTGGATTTGAGGACCTTATGTGGCTAGATGGATAGCCCGTGAGTTTTACCCAGTTGGAGGGTTTCTCACGTAAATCAATCCTTGTGTTTTTTATTGTTTTCCGCATATTTATATTGGATTGATTGATTGCTAATATGGGGTAGGTCTATTAAAATTGATTAAGTCGAAAAGTTGGTAATAAATCAACTAAAACCTATTCACCCCCCCTCTAGGTTGTATTAGACACACTTTGTGTATTTTCAATAGGAGTTCTAATGTGGTAAGGATTAAGTCAACATACACTTCTTATTATACAAAGAATTCGGCCACCACTAGTCCTACAAGGGTTAGGATTCTTGAATTGATAGGAATTAGGGAAAAGGATAATTCCTTTTCAAGTAAGGAAATTAACCAACCCTAGATTTCCTATTCAATGAATTCGGCCAACCCTACTTGGTGAAGGAGAAAATTCGGCCAACCTATAAATATAAGGTTATGAATTTTCGGCCACCAAAGGAAGAAAAATAAAGAGAGTTTTTTGTTTGTTTTGAAAATAAAAAATCCTACTCTACACATAGATTTTCGGCCAAGAGAGAAAAAGAAAATAAGTTCTCATTCGATAGTGCACTTACAAGCCTTTAACATCAAAAGGTTTTGTGCACACTTTCGATTTAGGGTTACGCGAGTTTCAATCATATTGATTGTGAATTCAAAAGTGACCGGAACTATTTTTTTAGGCTCTTGGTGTTTTACTATTGAAGATCAAGATCAGAAATTCCATACATCCATTCTAAGGTAAGCAATTCAAAGAAAAAGGGAGACCACGCTCCTAGGTGATTCACGTACGTGCTAGGATTGAAGATCTTGCGGATTACCATCGACGTAAGTCAATCGGATCACGCGACAAGAGGTATTTAACTCTAACCGTATATTTGAGTTTAATTAATTAAAGGGTTAAGGTTCAAATCTTAAGAAAAATTTTAAACTATACGAAAATTATTTTTTCGCCTTCCGCTGCGGTTTTAGTTAATTTTTCCCTACAATTGGTATCAGAGCCTTGGTTGTACCCTTTAATTAATTAACATATATATATATATATATATATACGTGAATCTATTTCTTTTTATTGTGATTATACATGTTTTAGAAAGAGATGGCACTCTAGGTATTCGCATATATAATTACATGTCGAATGTATGGATTTATATATGTTGTTATAAAGTGAATTGTTATTGCTCAATTTTGGTCCTAGATTTTCCATGTAATTTTTGTTTCGGAATTGTAACAAGAAGGGTGGCCTATTATCGTCACAAGTTCCTTCTTGATAGTTGCTTAATTTGTTTTTGTTATATATACTGCAGTTTTTTTTAGTGCAGTTTTTTATTTGTAAATAAAAAAAGCAAATTCTGGAGTATTTTATTGTATAAAATAAGTTGTAATATATTCAAGATTCGAAGATTCGAAGATTTGAAGAAATTGGAGCATCCGGAACCGAGCTTGGCACCCGCGCGCACCGAGACATCAAGCGCGCACGCAACCAAGCGTGCAGCTGCGATTGTTGCAGTGCAGCAGTGCGCGCGACCCATGCATGGGCTGGCCATGCGGCAGCTCATGCCCTTGCATGGGCTAGGCGTGCACATAGGCTGCTTGGTGATCTTCGGGCGCGCGAGTTACGTGCGCGAGATGGTCGCTTGAAGTCTTGTTCGCCAAGAAAGGAGTTTTTTGTATTCCGTACAATTGTAATTTACATGCTTTTCTAGGATGGACCAAAATTGTGGCTATTTATTTTTATGTATAAATATTACAATATTTGTTATTGTATGATAACATGTCATATAGAATAGGAGTGCCAGTCATATATATATTTTGGTATGAACATGCATTGAATGATTTAGGTATCTAATTGGCATCTAGATAACTTGGTAAAATCATTCTTTGGAATTTAATCACACGCCTTAAATAATTGAGTGGGAGAAGGTGTGTTAGAACACCTATGGCCTCCAAGGTTAGTTGAGCTTTATTATTTATTGGTAATCCCCCCGAGGGGCATCCATAAATGGAATTTAGCAAAATACTTCCTTACAAGGATAGACTAGACAATTGACTCAAACGAGATCTACTCCCAGAGGAGGGATTTTCGTGAGAGAAAATTGAGGGTCGATATCTTGGTAACACACTCAATGTAATTTCATTAATATTCTCCCGAAAGTTCTTGTTAATAAAATTGCAAGGCTAAAATTGAAAATGCTGGTTGTTATGTTAACAATTAGGTGGGACCTAGTCCAACTAGTAAATGGTGCGAACTCCCGAAGGAGGCGTAACATTTATGGGTGTTGGATCACCGTTGAATTTTTCTCGATTGAGTTATTTAATTAATTCAAGATAAATATTCAAAAGTGCTTTATCATGATTATTTACTTATATATGCTTTTTCTTTTATTCAGAAATCATGACCCCATCACTTATGAACATCCTGAAAGATAACACTTTAACTGGAGATAATTATGTCACATGGAAAAGGAAAATTGGGTTGTTGCTGAAAAGTGAAAAACATAAGTTTGTTCTAACTACTTCTAAACCACCTGCTCCTAATAATGAATCAAGTATTTTGTAAATAGATGAGTATGAGCAGTGGAAGACCTCAGATGATATGGCCAAATGTTACATTATGGCTACTATCTCTGACGTGTTGCAATAGCAGCATGAACGAATGGGGTCTGCTACTGATATTATGATGTCTCTAGAAGAGATGTTTGCTATGAGGTCTAGGACGACTAAGAAAGAGGCAGTGACTGCTTTTATGAATCATAGGATGAAACCTGGACAGGCTTTGAAAGATCACATGATGAAAGTCATAGCACATCTAAATATTGCAAAATTAAATGGCGCTGAGATAGATGGTGAGACCAAAATTGACATGGTTGTCAAGTCACTATCAGATTCCTTTGATTAGTTCAAGTTGGACTACACCTTGAACAAAAAGGAATACACCTTGCAGGGCCTGATGCAAGATGTTCAAAGAGTTGAAAAGATCCTTGTGAAAAGCAAAGGTCAAGAGATTCATATGGTTGGTAAAGTTGCTACTGTTAAGACCCGTCAGAAGGTCAAGAAACAACAGAAGAAAAAGCAACTTGGGCCTACCAAGAAGGAGACCAAGAAAGTAACCAAGATCAAAGGGAAATGCTTCCTTTGTGGTGAAAAGGGACATTGGAAAAGAAATTGTCCAAAGTCCCAGAACAAGAAGGAAGAAGGTAATATTAATTATCTTGAAACATGTTTTCTGGCAGATTCTACAGATTCTTGGATCATAGACTCTGGAGCCACTAATCATGTTTGTTATTCCATACAGGGGTTCCAAGAAAGGAGAAGGCTGAATAAGAACGAAATCAATTTGCGCTTGGGCAACGGATCGTTAGTGTCTGCAAATGCAGTGGGAGATATTAGAGTTATAATAGATTCTAGTAGGCATTTAGATTTAATAGACGTTTATTATGTACCTCAATTCAAGAGGAATTTAATTTCAGTTTCTTGTTTAAATAAATTTGGATATTCTGTTACTTTTAATAAAGCTTTTATTATTAGTAAGAATGACAACATTGTTTGCAAAGGTACATTGGAAAACGGTCTATTCTTTTTGCATAGAAATATCTCTCACTCGTTAGACACATAAATAACGGAACCTAATCATAAAAGAGTAAAATTATCAAAAGATGAAACCTACCTTTGGCATTTACGCCTAGGTCACATTAACCTTAATAGGATTAAAAGATTGGTATGTGACGGACCTTTAAGTGACTTAAAGATTGATGATCTACCAACTTGTGAATCTTGTTTGGAAGGTAAAATGACTAAAAGGCCATTCAATACCAAAGGTGCAAGAGCCACTGAATGTTTAGGACTAATACACACTGATGTATGTGGTCCTATGAGCATTCAAGCTAAAGGTGGATATGAGTACTTCATCACCTTCACAGATGATTACTCAAGATTTGGTTATGTGTATCTCATGAGACATAAGTCGGATGCTTTTGACATGTTCAAAGCATTCGAAGCTGAAGTAAAAAATCAGCTTGATAAACGCATAAAAATCTTGAGATCTGATTGTGGTGGAGAATATCTATCTGGTGAGTTTCAGCAATATCTTATTGATAATGGGATAGTTTCTCAGTTTTCTGCACCAGGTACACCTCAACAAAATGGGGTAGCAGAAAGGAGAAATAGAACTCTTTTGAACATGGTTAGGTCTATGTTGAGTTATTCAACATTTCCTATTTCTTTTTAGGGATATGCTCTACAAACTGCAATATATATTCTAAACGTGGTACCATCGAAGTCGGTTCCTGGAACACTATATGAGTTGTGGACTGGGCGAAAGCCTAGTTTACAACACATAAGGATATTTGGTTGTCCTGCACATGTGTTAAAAGGAAAGACAGAAAAGATGGAGTCCCGTTCGGAAACATGCATATTTGTGGGGTATCCAAAAGGAACTAAAGGATATTATTTCTATAGTCTTTCAGATCTAAAAGTGTTTGTTTCAACAAATGCTACATTTCTGGAAAAGGACTATATGAATGATTTTGTTCCCAAAAGTAGAATTTTCCTGAATGATATGTCAGGAGATACAATTCCACAAGAGGTTTCACAACCTAACCCAATTGTAATTTCCACTCCAACACAAAATCAACAACCTACCATTCCTCGTCGTAGTGGGAGGGTTAGAACCCAACCTGAAAGATACATCGGTCTAGGAGAATCTGTTGAGAATCTCCCTGACGACGATGATCCCTACACGTATAAGGAAGCGATGGAGGATGTTGATTGTCACCATTGGCAAAAGGCAATGCAATCTGAGATTGAATCCATGTTCGATAACAAAGTCTAGTCCCTTGTAGACTTGCCTAAAAGGATAAAACCCATTGGGTGCAAGTGGGTATACAAGAGGAAAAGAGGTAAAGAGGTATGGATGGAAAGGTGGAACTTTTAAAGCTAGATTGGTAGCTAAAGGTTGCACACAGAAAAAAGGTATCGATTACGAGGAAACCTTCTCTCCTGTGGCCATGCTTAAATCCATTAGGATACTCTTATCCATTGCAGCATCTTTAGATTTAGAGATTTGGCAAATGGACATGAAGACAGCTTTCCTTAATGGAAGTCTTGACGAAAGCATCTATATGATGCAACCAGAAGGATTCATTGAAAAGGGCCAAATGGAAAAGGTATGCAAGTTGAAGAAATCAATTTATGGATTAAAGCAAGCATCCAGATCCTGGAACATAAGGTTCGACCAAGCTGTAAAAGGTTTTGGATTTTTACAGAACCTTGAAGAACCTTGTGTATACAAAAGGATCAAAGGTGACAAGTTGGTTTTCCTTATTCTTTACGTTGATGGTATATTACTCATTGGAAACGATGTGGGAGTATTGACATCAGTAAAAGAATGGTTAGCAAAACAATTTGATATGAAGGACTTAGGAGAAGCAAGTTTTATTCTAGGTATCCAAGTAATAAGGGATAGAAAGAATAAAACGATTGCACTATCCCAAGCTTCATACATAGACAAAATCTTGTCTAGGTTTTCCATGCAAGATTCCAAGAAAGGTATGTTACCTTTTAGGCATGGAATCAAACTTTCTAAGGAACAAGTTCCTAAGAATGAGCATGAAGAGCAATTCATGAGTAGAATTCCATATGCCTCGGCAGTTGGAAGTCTCATGTATGCAATGCTCTATACTAGACCAGATATTTGTTTTGCTGTTGGCATAGTTAACAGGTTTCAATCGAAACCTGGTCCTGATTACTGGACGGCAGTCAAGCATATTTTCAAGTATCTTAGGAGAACGAAATATAATATGCTTGTATACTCTGGAGGGGATTTAATCCCCGTTGGGTATACAGATTCTGATTTCCAATCGGATTCTGACTCTAGAAAATCCACGTCAGGATCTGTGTTTACTCTTGGAGGAGGAGCAGTCATTTGGAGGAGTATCAAGCAATCTTGTATTGCTGACTCCACCATAGAAGCAGAGTATGTAGCTGCATGCGAAGCTGCCAAGGAGGTTGTTTGGCTTCGCCAATTCTTGATTGACTTAGAAGTAGTTCCTAGTGCGAATAAGCAGATCACTATCTACTGTGACAATAGTGGAGCAGTGGCTAATTCGAAAGAACCAAGAAGTCATAAGAGTGGAAAACACAATGAAAGAAAGTATCATCTTTTAAGGGAGATTGTTCATAGGGGAGACGTGACGATTACCAAAATCGCGTCGGCAGAAAATCTAGCAAATCCCTTCACAAAGGCTCTACCTCAGAAGAGTTTTGATGGGCACCTAGAGAACATGGGAATGAGAGATATGACACATTTGCTATAGCGCAAGTGGGAGATTGTTAGGATTATGCTCAATAGCAAGAGTGTAATATTGTAATTGACAATCTTTTCATATAAATAAAGTGATTTCTGATTCTGCAAAATCTTATAGCATTTATAATTATAATTGTCAAGGTAAATAATCATAAGGTCAAAAGACTATGAGATATGAAGAATTGTTTGTACATCCGGATATGTATGAGGTAGACACAATTCTTTAGTTAGTCTTGAATAACGTTCACAACTTAAGTTAAAGGTTGGGCACCTCTATCTTGATAAAGTTGTAGAATTCTTTTACTAGCATTTGAGTGGGATCAAATGAGTTATGATGAGTCTAAAATCATCGAAAGGTTTTCGAGTAAAAGAATCTAGTGCACTGGGTGCATTGAACAGGATCACAATGAAATACTTTATCTAGAACCGTCACTAGATATAAGTCTTTTCATCAAAGAGGACAATCGGAGAGTCTATCTAAATCCTGAGATAAATGATGGACTTATGATTGCAAGTGTTATCATGAGAGCTATCAATGAGTACGATTATATAGCATCGTCTATCCTCGATAGTTTGGTGGTATACATTTGTTAATCGATAGAGAACTTCATTTATAGATATGGACATCGTGGCTCCATTTATTAAATGAGAGTATAATATCATCATATGGATGTTTTGAGGTATTGGATATTAAATCTCAACGTTGAGTTTTCAATAATGATTATTGAAGACATGGCTTCTGGACAAGTCAAAATATCCAAGTTCAAAATGTGGTCATATGAGGAAATATGGCAACTTGGAGAGCTATAGGCGGTCTATGAGCTCTTGGCGATTACTGATATTATTCACGAGGATACACCATCTCCTATAAGATTGTCTAGGGTATGAATGAGAAACATCTGCTTATTCTATCTTTATTTAAGAGTTCAATTTTAGCTCTTTAGTGGAATGAGTTAAAATTAATAGATCGGACCTAAGTGAATCATTTGTTGATTGTGATTAGGTTATGTCTATTGAAGCTTAAATTTAGATAGCCCGCCAAGATCCACAATCCACACGTACTTGTATGGATCACTTGATATATTCTACCGGACCAATTTATGGGTCCATCTAGAATTGCATTTAATATATTAAGAATATAATATGTCTATTATTTATTTAATGGGCTGCACTATTATATTAATATATTAAAAGGAGACATGTAGGCTTGTTTCTTTTAGTAAGAATAAGTCTGGTTCACATGTGGGCTTTTATTTAAAGTCTAATGGATTAAATAAATAAGAAAAATAATACTGGGCCCATATATATATGGTGTGGGCGGCAAGGCTAAATAAAATAGCCCAAGATATTATTTTATTTTATTGTTTTGATTAAATGGAAATTAATTAATTAATTAATAGTTTAAATTAAAATATTTTCCTGATCAGTAAATTAAATACTATGTGTTGGATTAGGGTTGGAATTCTTTTAAGTGATAGGAGTTCTAATGTGGTAAGGATTAAGTCCACATACACTCCTTATTATACAAAGAATTCGGCCACCACTAGTCCTACAAGGGTTAGGATTCTTAAATTGATAGGAATTAGGGAAAAGGATAATTCCTTTTCAAGTAAGGAAATTAACCAACCCTAGATTTCCTATTCAATGAATTCGGCCAACCCTACTTGGTGAAGGAGAAAATTTGGCCAACCTATAAATATAAGGTTATGAATTTTCGGCCACCAAAGGAAGAAAAATAGAGAGAGTTTTTTGTTTGTTTTGAAAATAAAAAATCATACTCTATACACATAGATTTTCGGCCAAGAGAGAAAAAGAAAATAAGTTCTCATTCGATAGTGCACTTACAAGCCTTTAATATCAAAAGGTTTTGTGCACACTTTCGATTTAGGGTTACGCGAGTTTCAATCATATTGATTGTGAATTCAAAAGTGACCGGAACTATTTTTTTAGGCTCTTGGTGTTTTACTATTGAAGATCAAGATCAAAAATTACATACATCCATTCTAAGGTAAGCAATTCAAAGAAAAAGGGAGACCACGCTCCTAGGTGATTCATGTACGTGCTAGGACTGAAGATCTTGCGGATTACCATCGACGTAAGTCAATCGGATCACGCGACAAGAGGTATTTAACTCTAACCGTATATTTTAGTTTAATTAATTAAAGGGTTAAGGTTTAAATCTTAAGAAAAATTTTAAACTATACGAAAATTATTTTTTCGCTTTCTGCTGCGGTTTTAGTTAATTTTTCCCTACAGAGATGATGTCTGAATGATGCTAGATACTCATGGAAATGTGTTTGGTTGAATAAAGATTGATTCTTGGGAGTGTCTCTCTCTTGAAGAATACTTGGTCTCTCATAAATAGGATTTTGGACTCTTGAAAATGAACTAGAGAGAACACAATGCATATATATGAGGTCAAGTCAAAACTGCATCGTTTTGAAAAAATACCCTGACCAATGTACACCCGCTGTACGTACAATAGTTATACAGCTGGTCACCTGGGATTTGAAGAACAAAACCTAGAAAACCGTCGTACGAACATCGGATTACCAGTGGGTCACCAGCGACCACAATCTGGACATCAAACTGCAGTACAGGCGAACATCAATATAAGGGCGACTTACTAGCAGAGACATACCGGACCAAAACCGTTGTTCACACACTGTACATAGGGCGAGTGACCAGCGATACACCAGCAAATAAAAATCCAATCAGGTGCCCACCGAACGGCGAGTGTACAACGGTGACGTGGCAAAAAGCAAAATGCCACTAATAGCTGCTGCTCTTACATCGCATCAAGGGCAAGTGAACAACGTCCCTAACTAAAAAAGAAACTTAATGCCTAAAATGACATGCCAATAAATTACACAAGATGCAAGGAATTAAAGCATGCATGAAGATAGTTATAACATGAGAATGCACCTAAGAGAAACACACAAAGTATAAGAAATATGAGAATGAATGAGATGTGTGTGTGTGTATAACTAGATCTCTTCAAAGAATTAAGCACAAGTGATATACCTTTGAAGTGCTCTTGATCTTGAGGTCTTGAGTATGCCTAGACTACCCTTACAATTTGCCCCAATGTGATTTGTCAACGAAATAAGCCAATCATAAAATTAAGGAACTTACAAGGATAATTTAAGGCGGGAGGAATGATATGTGCACATTGCACGTGACCTTAGTTTGGTAGACTTATCAAATTGTTATTAGTTAGTTATCAGAATAATTTAGTTAGTGCATTAGTGGGGAACTTAATTTCCGTTGAATATGGCATACATATACTGCTAATGTGTGCACGTGTTGCATGTAATGTGTTATCTTAATTATTGTTTGTTTTGTTATTGAATATGTCTTTGTTCTGTTATTTGGTTAAGTCAAATAAGTAGTGGAGGTTGGAAGTGGAAGCTAAAAGTCCTCCGTGACTTCAGTAGTTATCAGATAGTTGAGTCCTATTTTCTAGGGTTATTTGTTTTGGTTATTTGTTATTTGTAAGGGCCTATAAAAGGTAAGTTGGTTTCCTTTGAAAAGTATCAAATATATTGAAGTAAAAAAATGTCTCCCCCATTTCTCTGTGCTTAATTCTTCTTCATCTTCTCTAAATTCACCCTATGTACTTTCCAGGATCGGAAAAGTACATAACATAATCTTTATCGAGATAGAAAAGATGTGAATTATAACATGTAATATGTCTCCCTTTTTTGACAACGTGCACTTGTGTATTATAGTAGATCACTTTCACAACACACATTTTTCGTATGTTACAATATGTGACTTTTGGAAACATAAACATAATGTACATTGTTCATTGAACGTTATCTTAGACTAAATTTCTTGTACCGTAGGGCACAGACAACTGACACTACACCCGCCCCACTTTTGAGATGGGTTTTTGAAATTACCCTAACCCACTCCAAATCCATTTGTTTTGGTCTCGCCTCGTATGGGATAGTGCATGTTGAGTTTTTTTTTTTTTTGGTATCCCTAAACTTAGCACATCCATTCATAACTTAAGTGGCTGTGTATTTATCCTTCACATCCAATATAGGGTTTCCAGATGCACATTTTTTTATTTTTTTATTTATATTTTTATCACGTATTCTAGATGCAAATAAAAGTCACGAGATAAAAGAGGGATACCATTAAAATTGAAAAAGTGAATAATATATTCGAATTATATATATATATTTGAAAAATTACAATAATTCAAGATTTAAGAAATTTGGTAGACTCGAACACACAACTTCATGATGTAGGCTATGTTTGGGATTGCTTTGCTTCAATAGTAATCAGCTTATAGCTTAACTTTAAAAATAATTGGCTTAGCAAAAACGTTGGCAAGTGTTTGGTAAATTCAATTTTAAAATTGCTTTGCTTTTGAATGGCTGGAAAATATGTTTGTCAAAATGACAAAACTAGACACCTACTCAAGCTAGGTCAACTCGGTCAACTTTGAAAAAAATGACAAAACGAGTTGGACCGAGTCAACTCTGTCTCTTTGGTGGACTGAGTCAACTTGCTCAAGCTTCAAAAACTCAGCATCTTGAACTGCTGCACCGGCGATGGAGGAGGCATTCATCCATTTTATTCTGGCCGTGGGGGAGGCGAACCCTCCTCCATCTGTTCTCTCCGGCATTTTCTACACCGACGAATCCGACTCCATCCACCGGTGATTAGTTCGACGATCGATTTGGGTTTCTTTTTTGACAATGGACTAGTTCGACAATGGATCTGGAGATTATGGAGATTAGTTCAACAATGGTTGATCTTCAGCGGCGACGACGATTCCGGCGATTAGTTCAACAATGGTCATCGCCGGAGAAAGCTGATCCTCCTCCGTCCTTGACATCCGACTGTGGTCACCATGGCAGTGGCCATCATCCTTGGGTTTTTTTTTTTGAAAACATGACTTTTACTTTTTTACTTTTTAGTTTTATTAAATGTAGTGGCAATATTGTCTTTTATTAAAATAATGAGGATATTTTAGATAATTCTGAAATAAAAATTTAGCTTATGCTTCCAAAAGCAACCCCCATCCAGCCTCTCAAAAGCTGATTAATGGATGAGCAAATTGTAAAATAAGTTGTTTTTGAGAAGTTTACCAAACACATATTTACTCAAAACTTGAGAAATAATCACTTATTTATCGAGCAAAAGCAAGCTTAAACATAGCCATAGTTGTATAGGTGTGAGAGGTAAACCACTGAACCAACCTGATTTTGTCCGAATACTTTTAACTATTAGATATGACTGATAATATAGTATATGATACATATTTGGTAATTACTTACAACATTCATGATCCTACTTACAACTAATTAATAATCACACTCAAAACAATTTAGTTTCAAGACCACATCCTAACAAATAAAAATTATTAATGTAAAAAGAATTTTTGGGTGTCTGTAACTGTAGACCCCAATTTATAAAAGAAAACTAAAGAAGATCAAACATTTTCACAAATTAAAGAGTGGTAATGCACGGTCTTTGATCATGTCATGATAACTTGTTTCTAGATTGAGTATGACCGACATTCACGACCCTTCTCACTAACATTTACATCCTAACAAATAAAAATTTATAGATATTGCACCCCATTTAACTATGAGTTGATCAACTTACATGTATGTTTCATTTATAGATAATTACGAAAACCTTAATCCCTACTCCTGTATTATTCTGGTGTATGTTTGGCTATTCTAATCTCACACTAAAAATAAATAAAATAGTGTAAAACATTTTCACAATCATATGGCTGTAATTTCTCCACACCCCATTAACCTTTTCTTACCTTTCCACACCTACCCTCATGATCCAGCACAGCTGCAGTGTAAAAATAATTTTTTTTTAAAAAAAGGTTGACGCAGGCAAGAGAAAGAGAAAAAAAAACAAAACATCACCCCACCCAAACGGGATCTAATGTTCAGGCATGCGTGCGTGGTCAGCTGTCTCTCTCTTCTTTTAAGTGTTTTTATTTTTCTTCTGCTTCTTGGTCTAAAATCGCCGTATATATATAATATCCAGATTGACAACTTGAAACGGATAAAACGCGACGCTCGTGTATAGTCGTTTAATGTGCTGTTTGCATTTCTTTTTTCATTTTGTTGGAATTGAATTAATATTAATATATGTTTCGAGGTCCATGCGCCGCTCTTTGTCAGCCAATTACTAGACAGTGACTGCATGGTGCACACTTGGCACTTTATCACGTCGATTGATTTGTGGAAGTTCTAGATTAGGCCCTCGAGTATCCAATGGTTGTGAAAATATTGAGAGTTTATATTGTCTCAAATTTTTTTTTTTTTTTGTAAACTTTGATATGTATAGTTAAGTTTACAATTGTTACGTTGAAGACAATATATATGTAATTAAATGTGAATTTTACTGAAATAAGATTGGTACCCTTTTAATATGTCACCTGATTGTATTATCGAAACATGACCTCCTGTAAAATTGATCAAAAAAGTCCTTAACAAAGATTGTTAGTACTAAAATATTTTTATAATCCATTTTTAAAAAATTATAAAATTGTTAATGGATTTTAAACTTTTAAACTTTGCCTTCCTAATTATTTTTGTTTTTATAAAATGGTTCTCTAAACTTGAATTGTTGCTCCCTGTTGACTTACAAATGTTCATGGTTTTTTTTTTTTTACAGAGATTGGTACGCACCTTAAATTTTGTTGTAGTTACTCATCTGTTAAAGGAGAGAATCTCCATTTAATAGATTTGAAAGAAATTCAATAATGGAGAAATCAAGGTACATGAATCAAGGAAGATCAACAACGTCAAAGAGTGAGAAATCACAGCTAGAAAATCAAGAAATAAATTTCTTGATTATAGGAGGATTGTATGTAACGGTTACTTTTTGATTTGTATATAAATTTGTATAGACAAGTGATGGAAATCATTGAGTAATATTCAATAATATTCGTCATATTCAAAATTATCAAAGGCTTCATTTTATTTTCTTGGTATCAGAGCCTCTATTGGAAAAACAATAAATTGTTTTCTTCCCTTTTTTTCTTTTTTATCAGCAATGAGTTCTTCAACTACCCCTACTACTGTCAAATATCCTTACCCGTCTACTCTCTATATAGGGAATTTTGTTTCCTTTAAACGTTCTCAAAATAATTATATGCTATGGAAGACACAAATCAGTGGCTTATTGAGAGCCAAGACATGAAGGGCTTCCTAGATGGGAATTACCCTAAGCCTGATGAGTTGATCACCGAAACATCTATAGAATCTGAAGGATCTGTAGCAAAACAGGTGATGAACCCATAATATATCTCATAGAGGAGATCTAATAGACTCTTTCTTGGCTGGATTGTTGGAACCTTATCAAAAGAGGTTCTGAGACTTGCAGTTGGGCTTGAAACATCAACAGATGTTTGGAGATCTTTTGCTGAACACTTTGTCAGAAGCACTGGAGACAGAGAATTCTTTCTTATGCAGAAAATACATCTGCATAATAAAAAGAATTACAAGACTATCAACGATTACATCAAAGCTTTTAAGGAGATCTGCAATGAGCTTGGAGTAATAGGCAGGCAATTGGAAGAACGACAGAAAGTCTTTGGATTACTCAAAGGCCTAGGTAACAGTTATGAATCTTTTGTTACATCTATGATGAAACCTTCAATTCCCACATATAATGATGTTATCTCTTTACTCCAAAGTCATGAAAATATGAAAACTCTTCATAATTAAACTGTTGCTACTAATGAACATTCTGCATTTGTTGCTCAAACTAAGAATAGTGGCAAGCATTACAAAAATCATAACCAGGAAGGACAAAATTTCTTCGATTCAAAAGGGAGAGGATTTTCACAGACTGGACCTAAATCTTCAGGTTCACCACAAGCAAACAAGAAAAATTTGAATGAGAAAAGCGATGACATGAACTGTCAAATATGTGGAAAACCTCGCCACAGTGCTCTTAATTGTTGGCATCGATTCAATCAAGGCTATCAACCAGAAGATGCAGCACAAGCCCTTGCTGCCATGTCAATTTCGGACGGTCAAAATGAAGGGTGGTTTCCTGATACTAGAGCAACTCAACACATGACTTCTGATAATGGTAAGTTAATTGATTGCAAACCATATTTCGGTACAGATAAAATTATGGTAGGGAATGGACAAAAATTGAATATCACACACACAAGTAACACATTCTTACATACTGGAAAAAATGTTGTCAAATTAGAAAATGTTTTAGTTGTTCCTGACATAAAAAAGAATCTGATCTCTGTGAGTCAGTTAACTTATGATTTACCATATTTATTTGAATTTACCGGAAATGGATTTGTGATAAAGAACAGAGAAACGAGCATGATGATAGCAAAGGGCAATAGAAATGGTGGTCTTTACAGCTTGGAACAAAATCAGAAGATGGTGATGTATTCCACAAGATTTCGAGCAACGAATGATGCAATATGGCATGAAAGGCTCAGACATCCACATATGAAGATAGTTAACTATTTGAGGAACAATAAATTTATTTCTGATAGTGAACAAATTGGGAAAGATTTTATCTGTGAAAGTTGTCAATTAGGTAAATCTTGCAGGTTTCCTTTTTTGAATGTTGATGACTATTGTTTAGAACCAATTTCTAAGATTCATTGTCACTTATGGGGTCCAGCCACAGTTGGACCTATTCAAAAGTTTAAGTTTTATGTTATTTTGTTGATGATTGCACTCGGTTTACATGGCTTTTTCCTTTGAGAAAACAATATGATTTTTTAAATTGTTTTATTACATTTTATAAATTCTTGAAAAATCAGTTTGATAAAAATATAAAAATTTTCAATCAGATGGAGGAGAATTTGAAGACAAAGACTTTAATGAGTACCTAGCTGAACATGAAATTAAACTTCAAAAGTCATGCCCCAACATTCCCCAACAGAACGGAATAGCGGAGAGAAAGCACGAAAACATCACTGAATTGGGGTTGACAATGTTGTTTTATGCTGGAGTGCTTAAACGGTTTTGGGTTGAGGCTTTCTCAACTGCAACCTGGTTGATTAATAGGCTACCTACAACTATTTTGGCCATGAAAAGTCCAATGGAAAAATTGCAAGGTAAGAAACCTGATTACTCCTCATTAAGAGTTTTTGGTTCAAGGTGTTTTCCATATTTGAGAAGAATAGCACAAAACAAGTTTGATACTAAAACTTTACCATGCGTATTTTTTGGGTATAGTAAATTTTATAAAGGATATAGGTGTTTTCATCCTCCTACTGGAAAAGTGTACATTTCAAGGGATGTTGTTTTTGATGAAAAGACACTCCTATTCAAACAACTAGGTACATTATACAGTAGCTGTGATGAAAACACACACTTGATCAGCTTCAATGAGTGGATTGCAGGTTCTCAAGATACAAAATCAGCACTTGTTAATGTCAGGTAGAATGAATGTCGTGGCTAAGAAACAAGAAACAAGAGGGAGTAAGAAGAAAAAGACAACTCCATTACCTCTATGCACCTTGAACAGCAATTTCGACAGACAGTTGGAATATTTCAGCCAGAGAGACATTGTAGAAGAGTGAGGAATAGCTTTACCAGAGCTCTCACACACTCAAATCCCCAACAAGGTGAATCAAAGAGGATGGCAGACTTTTGTTAGCTCGCCTTCTCGATAATGCAGAAGGATTGTGCATGAGTTTTATGCCGGGATGGTTCCTGATGACTTCATGATAGGAGTCTCAGTTATGGTGAGAGGGGTAGAAGTCCAAATGAACTCAGCGGATATTCAGAGATATCTCAGAACAGAGCTTCCTGATGATCCGTATGTTCTGAGCAGAATAAGAGTATGGGTCATTTGGCATGAGAGTTTTGACAAAAAAATATGGATCTCGCCAATGATTTGGTCTTCCAACCAAGGGATTTCTAGGTGACTCTGACATTCCCGATCAAGCACACAAGCACACAAATCTAAAAATTGAATTGAGATTCTAGCACTTGTTCATATCTCACTCCCTCAAGCCTTGCACTTATAAAACAAATGTGTCCTTCGAGACTACCACAGTGTTACATTGCCTACAGCACAACCAGCCGATTATTGTTGCTTGGATCATAAAGTCAGAGATTTTGGCTCTGGGAAACAAGAAGATAGACAAGCAGGCTCTGATTTTCCCTTGTTTGATCACTAAGTTTTACAGACAATCTGGTGTAGACCTCAGTAATGATGAGTTAAAGTGGACATAATGAGATTTGGACCCCAGGACCTGGCAAACTTTGGAGGTAGAACTAGACTTGACCAGTCACAAAAGGAAAACATGTAGAAAGAAGATCAACACAGGAGCAAGCTTAAGTGATTACCCACATGAGGACATGGATCTGGACCAGAAGCAGATGGAATACAATCATGGGGGCCTAGCCTCAGCTCTAGGGCCAGCAGTTGGGGGTGACCAAGTACCTTGGCAGCAATTGATTTCAGGAATGTTAAGCCTTCAGGCTTCACTGGACCTATTAAGACCTAGTTTTACTACAGAGATTAGATAGGCCAAGGACAACATTGATGACCTTTGGAAAATTGTCACTGGCATGAAACAAGACTTGAACTTGATTCCCTACTCGAGGAGGAAGAAGCAAGCCACTCAACAAGAATTCACTTCAAGAGGGCCTACCATTGATCCAGACTTCCAGGCAGCCATGGAAATGTCTAGGAGAGAACACAATGAGAGGCTCAGAGCAGAGCAGAACCCAAAGCAGACGGGGCCAATGATGGATGAAGAGGAGTCTGAATCCAATGAAGATTGACATTTTTACTTGCCAAGTAATTTAAACATTACTTAGATTTATTTAGTATATTTAGGATTGAACTCATTTATTTCATTGCACATTTATTTTGCTTTGCTTGCTTAGTTTTTAGTACTAGATAGTTTTGGGAATAGTTGTGGATAGCATTTGTTTGAGAGATGTTTGCTTTGAGATATTTAATGTGGTTGTTAACCTTTGTGGTTAGAATTTGTGCTTTAATGATAGGTTCTCTATCTCTTGGAGTAGACACACCAATAGCTTGCATGTCTCGGAGGGACAAGCAAGCCAAGAGTGCTTATAAAACGGGTGAGAACCTCATCATCTTTGAGATTGCAAAAAGCAACCACCTCAGTTTAATCTTTTCATCTCAAACTCTTGAACTATATTTTTCTCTATTCTTGTTTACAAGCATTTGTGGATAATTGGTGAATGTGGATAAACTTATTGCATATAATTTAGGGTTAAATGTGTGGATAGTTGTGAATGAATGGAATTCTGGTTTCTATGTTTTGAATTCATTGATTCATTCATTTTTGATTTGATGAGCCGAAGGCTCTTGTGGATAATGCACATGAATTTACAGGTTTTCTTTTCATATAGCCCAACTCGGTTTGGCGGTTTTAGAATTCATGCATATACTTGTACAGGAATGAGCATATAGTGAAAATCGGTTCGATGGTCATTAACCTATTTCTGACAATTTTGTGAATGAATGCTTGATATTGGTTTGTGCTTAATGCCATATTTACATAAAATGCCTTATTTTATTTTGAGCCTATTGCGAGTCTTTTAATTTGTTGGGCATTGATTGCGCGTGATTAGTGCCTAGGTTGTTTTGTTTTAAGTGAGTTAGGTGCGCGCCGCTAGGCTGGACTCTCTTGTCTTCAACATTGAGGACAATGTTGGGTTTTGGTTTGGGGGTGTAGATGCCTTTGTTGAGTCGTCTTTTTAGTATTTTTTGAGTCATTTTAAGTTATTTTGGTCAAAAAATTTCAATTTGTCGCAATGGCCTAATTTTCAAGCTTTAACTAGCTTGGTTGGGATGCCTTGAACGTGTGCTTTTGGCGAGTTTATGAATGCATTTTGATCTTGTGTAACAAATCGTTGTCGCTATTGGGTCTTACTTGCTTGTCATGGGTAATTCCATCCTTTGTGTGTTCAAATTGAGGGGACTCGGTGCTCTGGCGCCTTGTTCTGATAGTGGAGACCACCCGTGAGTTCACAAACACAAGCCTAATTAAAAAGTGCATTGAGTGTATAATTTTTCTACTCTTTAAACTTTAAACACATATCTCGTCATATGTGTCACATGTCATAGGATATTCATCATACATATTGTGGATTACTTGTCGGATGCATTCATTCCCTCAATAGACTAATTGTGGATATAATTTTAGGCAATGTGTACATTTAACTACTAAATTAGCCTAAACACATTCCTAATCCCTCATGTGTGCTCCATAGCCAATTTGAGGCCAAAACCTTATCCTTTCTTTTGGAACCACAATAAACCATATAGCCATAAGCCAAATACAAACCAACCCTTTAAGTGCCAATCATGTGGGTTGTGTGTGTGTGTGTAGGTGGTGGAAAGGTATTAGCTCTTATACGAAATAGCGTGTAATTAGGCAACTATGTAAAATAAGCATGAAATGGCTCAAAATGTAAAAGTGCCAAAAATTGCACTTGGAGCCGAGTTGTAAAATTATCAAATTGTCAAATGTTATTGTGCATAAAAGAAAAAGGAAGAAAAAGGCAAAAGCAAAAGGAAAAGCAAAAAGAAAAATAAAGAAAGAAAAAAAAGAATGAGCCTTGTGAAATAATTGTAAAGTACTCACAATGTGGAGTACAAATTTGTGAAGCACAAATGTGTAGGAAAGTAATGCCTAGTCGCTAGAGTGTAATTAATGTTTAAAAGAGCGTTGTATGGGGTGTGTGAGTATGCTAAGCATGATTGGTGATATTTGAACTCTTATTTTCCTAGTTCTTTGTTTCACCACATCTAACACCATGACCTCATTACAACCAAAGGGAAAGACCTATTTGATCTATGATATATCTTGATTGGGAATGTTTGTTAATGATCGATCTTCCACATTCATGGCATATTGAATCTTTCTTAGGCTAGTTCACAGATAAATTAGCGGTCTTTCATCGATAAATGTATGCAATGCATTAGATTCATATGCATAAATTCTATCTTTGCATACCTTGCATGAGCGTGAACTTAGGACTCAAAGTGGAAAAATAAGAGTGAATCCATGTGAGGGTTAGAGTTGAAGCAAATTATGCTCAAGGTGTGAGAGTTAGTAGTACCTGATATGAGAGCACTCTGAGGTGTGGGATTCATGATAGTGCGAGTTTCCCTCTAGTGCCTTCGAGTTGTTTTAAAACATTTTGCATATGTCTACGACTCTCTTGCACACATCCTTGCATCTCATCACTGGTTGGACATGCGGCAGTTTGAATTGTTTGTTGTTGAGTATAGGAAAATTTTAGACAGAGTCATGTTTGTTGTGTCATGTGTTTTTGTTAATTTTTTTTTAGTTTTCTCGAGGACGAGCAAAGGTTTGGTTTGGGGGTATTTGATCGAGCCAAAATTGTTATATATTTTGGCTCTCATTCCTTATCCATTGTCTTGTTTTTTAGCGTGTTTTCGTGTCTTATGGGGATCTTTTATGATAATTGCAGGCATTTGGTAACAATCAAGAAGCGGAATCGATGAAGGACAAGTTGGTGCAAAAAAGGGACTCTTGAAGACCATAGTGCACAGGTAACTTACCAGTGCACTACCCGTGTACCGAAGGATGGAAATCAAGAAGATCTCAGTGCACGGATATTGCACGGGCATCTTACCTATGCACGTTGTCCAACCAGGGAGCAGACCACGTAGGGAGACCTGACTACATGGGTACTGCACTGGTACCTTACCCGTGCACAACCCGTGCACATTGCCCAAACCAGAAAGCAAAATGAAGACTGCACGGGTACCTTACCCGTGCTATACCCTTGCACTACATGCATTAGGTGCAGCTACATCAACAAAATCAGACCTATTTCAAGGAACATATATATAGGATCATATGTTAGGTCAGACATACAACCACACACCATTTCATATCATATTTTCTCTCTCTAAATCTATGAATCACTCTCTCCCTTTACATCCAAAAACCCACACACCATCTTTTGGATTTCTACTCAACAAAAGGAAGGAAGGAGATCAATTGAAGCTTCAAGAAGGAGAATTCTTCCATGGGTTTTCTTCTATCCTTTTCTTCTTGCTTATTTCTTGTAATAGATATGAGTAGCTAAATCCCCACTAAGGCGTTGATGTGATTCATGTGTGAATTGTGGGTATTGTAATGAACTCTAATCGTTTATATTAATCTATCAAATATGTTTCATTCAATGTTTTAATTGATTTCAAGGATAATTTGTTTAAATTGTACCATCCTCTCTTAGCAAAGTGTTTGAGAAATTATTTGAGTAGAGAATTAGGTATACACTCTATTTAATTCCCTTAAGCTCAATTGAGTGGAAGGATTAAATAAGAATACCCTCTTCAAGTGAAATCCGTACTCTTGTTCGATACGGATTTATTAATCTCAATCTCTATCTAATATTGAATGGGTTGTCAACACTATACACTCTAGGATTGGTTGCTTGTGAGAGGTTAAACATTAATTCTATACCCTCTAGAATTGGTGATTTTATAAAGAGATTAATCCCTTATTTTGGTAGATGCTCATTCATGAACAATCACTGAAGGGTGGCCAATACTATAAACTCTAGATTGGAAACTCATATGTGATAGACAACCAAGTTATACACTCTAGTTTGTTTACGTTTGGCTAATGTTCATAATGAGAGTTCATCTTGCCCATTGTTTGCTTTAATGGATCTATCAATTCATTAGTCAATTTATCATTTATTATCACCTATTATCTTAGTTTCATTTTAGTTAGTTTGCATTTTAGTTAATTTTAAATCAAAAACCATTTCACTTTACTTTTAGAGCATTTATCACCATAGTAAGATTTAGTCATAACTGTAGCTCGATCTCTGAGGAACGATACCCCTGCTTGCCACATACTCATTTTTTATAGTTAGAGTGCATTATGGGATTCATAAATTTGTTCTGATATTGCATACACGACATGTGCGTGTCAAAAATGGCACCGCTGTCCGGAATACTAGTTTGGAAAGAATTTTTGTATGTAGGGAATCCAATCAAGACATGGAAGATCCAAAAGTACAAGAAAAGGTAAAAGTGCAAATGGGTGGCCATAGGGTCAGTGCATGGGTAGCTTACCATTGCACCATCCATGCACTACCCGTGCACCGGGAAAGAACCAGAACTTGGATTGCATATGCATAGGTAATTGCACGGGTAACCTATCTGTGCTATACCCGTGTATAGCAAGCCCGTATATATATAAGTGTCACATTCGTGATAGGGCTCACAAAATCAAAAACCTCATCTCTTGCAAACCCTAAGGTATTCCGTAAGACCCACGTTTTAGATTTTCATAAGCAAAGGTATGGATCTTTATCTCCAAAGTCACTTTAAATATGCATGAACCCTAAGAAATGAACAACCCATATTTTTTCAAATTTTAATGCGTATGCTTTGATGATTTATTATGGGTTTGTGTGATTGTTGCATATAGAAGTGTATGTGATTGATTTTGAAAGAAGATAAGACCACTTTTGCATATAAATTGGAAATTATGGGGTTAATTTTATTTGCGTTTATTGAAACCATGAATGCATGTAAGAGATGCCATTATATGTGCTATTAGAGTGTGAACGAATCCTTGTGAATCTATTGATTGTTTGTGATGCTTTGCTCTCATGAAAGAAGAAATTTTTCAAAGAAAAAAAGAGTGTTGATATGGGTAACTGCACGGGTACTGCATGTTTGGGTTTATGCCTTAAAGCTTGTAATATGTAAATGGAATGTTAACATAAATAAAATAATATTTTAATTCATTCTTCTTATGTCATATATTGTGTATAATCTGTGCATTTAAATCCAAGATTGCCGGATGTAATTTAAAACTGAGTATATGATTGTCATATACAGATGGATTCATTTTGAAAAGAGCAATCTAAAGTGTCTGTAGATAGCTAATAAAGCTGTGTACTTTATTTATGGATAATCTATAGCTGCGGTCCATTTCGTAGTGTACGGTGATCCTATCCTAGATCATTCATATGGTGATATGAGAATGGAGGAACCTTGTATGATGTGATCATATAGGACTGGGCCACGATCTATATGAATCTCTCAACAAGATCTGTTACATGATGAGATTCATATATATCAACTAATGATGGCTATATGTGGGTGATCTTAATCCTGAGTGTCTTATCGACTTCTTTAGGTTAGATCGTGGTCTTTGATATACCATGGGTAAGGTCGGAGTTGCATTACCGATCAATATGCTCCTTATGTTGGGATCGCGGTTTGGCTTGTGGCTGGAAAGGTTTGTACACAATAGTGGAATCTACTTCTTCTTGCGAGAAGTAGCTGGTAGTTCCCTTAAGGGTTGATTCAGGGCTTGAACAATATGAGCGCTCTCCTAATTCCGTGAGGAATGTATGATTTATTGTAAATTAGAGAATCAATGGTACTTAATGGAAAGATATAATTAGAGGGGTATAACGGACATTATGACCCAGCTCTAATTATGAACTACTTGTGGAGGATTATACCATATGTAATAGCTATATCGATGGACACCGAAAGTTATTGGTTTGTGTAAAACACATCTACAGTTGAGAGAGTGCAATTTCGGGTTTTTAGTGGAATAACACTGGAGTTAATAATCATGAAATATTAATTAAAGAGTTTAATTAATTATTTCTAAGGATTATTGGTGCTCAAAATACTGTGGGTCTATTAGGTCCTCTTGCTAGCCCTGTCGTTTTAGGTAACAAGGGTCACAGTTAATTAATTGAATTGTTCAATTAATTATATTACGAAAGTGACACGTATTTATTCGGAAATTAATTGAATAATGAGATTATTTAATTAATGAATAATGGTGATTGAATAAATTAAATAATAAGATTATTTATTTATGTTATTAATCACTAAATGGAGGGTGTTAATTGATATTTGATTTTGAATAAAATAAGATAATATGATTATTTTATTTTATTAAATTAAATATTTAATTTTGAATTTAAAGAGTTTGAGTTTAAATCAAAAACATAATTAATATCTTTAAAGATATCAGATATCTTAAAAGATTTAATTAATTATCTTTATAATATATATATATATATATATGATATATGTTTTTGGAAACTATAACACAACACTAAAAACATACGATTAAAAGAGTTTTGAGCGTTCAGAGAAAAAAAAACCTAAAAGTGTTCCAGGGTTCGACCAAAAATAAAAAAAAATTTGTTTGTTTTTTCTTCTTCTCTCTGTATTCTCCTGTTGTTCCTAAGTACCGTGATGCGCCCACACGCCGTTACCAATTCTGGGAGATAGCTAGGAAGATCAAGTGGTTCAAACTAGGAGCAGATCGTATTAAAGAGAAGGAGCCTCCTATGTAGATATGAAGAAAATTGTTTCTTCTCTTCTCTTTTATGTTTTGATTTCGATTCCTTTTGTTTTTTTTTCTGTTTCGAAAAATAAATCCTATGGTTTACTGGTCGCAGTTTCAGTATTTCATTGAAATAATTTGTTTTTTACAAAAAGTTCTTTCGCTGCGCGATAGGTAATCCGGGGTCCCTACAATTGGTATCAGAGCCAATTTTTCGGAACAGAAGAATCGATTTTGATGCTCCTGACATATATGAATATGTAGGCAATGTCTTTATGATTGTATGAATGTTTACACTTAAATCGTTTAATTTAAACATGATTGACCATAAATTTTTATGGTAACATGGGTTTTAGGGTTCTTATTAAAGGTTGTAATTTTTTTTATGTAATATTAATACCGGGATGTAATTTAATATATTTTTTTCTACTGTATTTCCTTTGTTGTATTTTTTCAGTTATGTATTTTATTTTAAAATATGTATGAAGAAATAGAACGAAGAAGACGGAAGGCGAAAGAGCAAAATCGAAAACACGCGCGACGGACACTGTTCATGTGGTACTATTCACAAGGTAATGTTCACTGGACGTTGTTCACGTGATACTGTTTACCAGACATCGTTCATGTGTTTTTGTTCGCGCGGTACTGTTCACACGGTATTGGTGCGGGCAACCTTCTACACGAATGACGGCTATGCGCGAAAGTGTTATGGGCAGAAAATTAGCGACGTTAGTGTTTCCAAATTTGCAAAAGATTTTGGGCTGTATATATATATATATATTTTTTGCCTTGGGCCTCTAATAAGTGTTAGAGTAACACTTGGGCTTTAGGTTTGATTCATGAGATGGATCACATTTAAAGCCCAAGTTGGACTTGGTTAAAAGCCTAAAGTAAAAAGAACCCAAAGACTTGAAGAATATATGAATTACTTGAAGACTAAGGAATGCCTTGGATAACTTTTGTAATTAGATATTTTTTTTAAAGTTAAATAACCCATTGTACTCGGTCAACTCATGTATGTTTTTATTATGAGATAATTAAAGAATTGTCATGCATATGAATATCATTTACATTAGGTGTGCCTACACACACACACACACACACACACACACACACACACACACACACACACACACACACACACACACACACACACATATATATATATATATATATATATGTTGATATGTCATACATGCATTATTGCCTTCTATATTATGTGTTAAATTTTAATTTGATAAAAATGGGTAATTGACATAATTGGCTATAAGTTAATGGGATTAGTTTTTAGGAGTAAAAAATTGTTAATTCTCATTAATTACTAATCTATTAATATGTTTAATTATGTAGATTATTAGTAGGGTCCATTATAAATATAAGGTTTAATTCAATTAAGCCCTAATTATAATTGGATCTAATAATGTGTTTAGTTTTAATTGTTAAAACTTGGTAAATACACATTTAAAAATTCTAGTATTAGTAAATTGTTTACGTAGATTAGAATTATTACTAATGGATTGGATTTTTAAGAGTTAAAAATCGTAATAATTTATTAGTTAATTAGAATTAGATTCAAATAAAGAAAGGTTAATGCGCTAGACGACTAGATTGAAGTTAGCCGTTTAATCTTGTAAAAATCTAGGTGCATTAACAACTATAGAAAACCCTAGTTATAAAATAGTGAGTGGGAGAGGGATATATGACATTATATCCCACAGTCTCCATCATTAGTTCAACACCGTGAGATTCGAGTAGAGCCTCGTGACGGCTTTGTTTTCGTCCTTCCTAAGGAGGGTTTCCACAAAGATCAATACCAAGGTTGATTTCCTAACGGATAGGATTTCTGACCCTAAGGTGGCAATTCTTGAGTTAAGCTCATGAGATCTTAAATGATGGGTTACACTTACAAGGTTTTGATTAAACTTGGTTAATTAAAAACCGACTGAATAAATGATGGTTGAGTGATATAAGAATAAGAGTTATTCTGGAATATCATTTAATTGAGAGTGTCTCGATCTAACATGCAAGAATTTGACCGACCCTAAGGCGGCACTTGCTTATGGTATGTTATATTATTGTGGCATAGTAATTCTTTTTGGGTTGTTCTTGTTCATTAAACATGTTCATGAATCATGTTTAGTTTTATGTCAAACAATTCACACTTGTTATGAATGTATAACTGAATGAATTTCTTATTTTATGTTTATCTCATCCAGTCATATGCACTCTTACAAATACTTGCAAATGATAGATTAACTGGTGATAACTACACTAAATGGAAACACAACATCAATGCAATTTTGGTTACTAAGGACCTGAAGTTTGTGCTTACTAAAGAATGTCCTCCAGCTCCTACAGCCAATGCCGCACGAACTGTTCGTGGGGCATATCAAAAATGGGTCTCATCAGATGAGAAACCCCGAACATATCTATTAGCTAGTATGACAGACGTGCTTTTCACAAAGCACGAAGCAATGACGTCCGTATTCAAAATAATGGAGTCATTGTAGGCTATGTTCGGGAAGGCCTCTGAGCAAAAGCGGCACGAAGCTGTTCGTTCCACAATGCTTGCTCAGATGAAAAAGGGCACATCTATTCGGGAACATGTTCTAAACATGATATCGTATTTCAACAAGGCAGAGATCAATGGCGGGCCCATTGATGAACCCAGTAAGGTGAGCATCATACTGACGACTCTTTCGAAGCGTTCGATCAATTTAAGAGTAACTATGAGATGAACAAGCTAAAATTCAATCTCACTTAGTTGCTCAATGAGCTCACTACTTTTGAGTCCTTGACTACGGACAACAAAAGTAAGACCGGTGAGGCAAATGTTGCCGAACCGTCTTCCTCCAGTAATAAAAAGAGGAAGCGGTCTGCTGGGAAGGCAAAGGGTAAGCCCAAACCCATGAAAGCCCAGAGCAAAAAGAAGGGCGCCTCCACCGACTAGGGCAAGGGAAAATGTTTCCATTGTGACAAGGTTGGGCACTGGAAGATGAACTGTCCTCAGTATGTGGAGGAGGTAGCCAAGAAGAAGAAAATGAAAGGTAAATATGATTTACTTGTTCTTGAGTCGTGTGTAGTGGAAGATGATTCTTCACCCTGGATAGTTGATTCGGGGGCCACTTACCGTGTTTGTTCTTCTTTGCAGTGGACTGATTATTGGACACAACTTGACGAGGGAGCCTTCTCTATGCGTGTGGGGTCAGGGGATGTCATGTCGGCACGAGGAGTGGGCGTAATTAGATTGCATTTTTGTAATAATAATTTTATATTGTTGGACAATGTATTTTTCATTCCTGGATTTACACGGAATTTAATTTCTGTTTCTAAGTTGTTAGAACAATTATATTTTGTTTCTTTTGATAATAAATTAGTTATTGTTGCAAAGGATGGTCTGAATATTTATTCTGGAATTAATGAAAACAATTTGTATGTGTTAAGACCATTAATACATACAACCTAGCTCAATACCGAAATGTTCAAGGTTGAAAAACCAAAAAACGAAACGGCATAAGATTTCTCCAAAAAATGAAACGTATCTCTGGCATCTAAGCCTTGGTCATATTAACCTTGACTGGATAAACAGACTAGTAAAAAGCGGACCTTTAAGTGAGTTAAAGGTTTGCACCTTACCTGTCTGTGAATTTTGTCTGGAAGGTAAGATGGCTAAGAGACCTTTTACTGGAAAAGGGCTTAGAGCTAAAAAACCACTAGAGCTTATACATACAGACGTATGTGGACCGATGAATGTTAAATCTAGGGGTGGTTATGAGTATTATGTTATCTTTATAGATGACTACTCAAGATACAGATACGTATACCTAATGCAACAAAAGTCGGAAACATTTGAAAAGTTCAAAGAATTCTGAGCTGAAGTTGAGAATCAGTTAGGAAAGACTATTAAGACTCTACGATTGGATCATGGAGGTGAGTATCTTGACCAAGAGTTTGAAGACTTTATGGTCGAGTATGGAATAGTGTCCCAACTCATAGCTCTTATCACACCTTAACACAATGGTGTCGCAGAGAGGAGAAATAGAACCCTAATGGAAATGGTGAGATCTATGATTAGTTTGTCATCATTACCAAATTCTTTTTAGGGATATGTGTTACAAACAGCAGCATACATTTTGAATGTAATGCCATCCAAATATGTTCCTAAGACTTTCCTAGAGTTGTGGAATGGTTGTAAAGTTAGTTTTTGACATTTCTGTGTATGGGGGTATCCAGCACACGTACTGTAGAACAGAACTGGAAAGCTAGATCCTAAGTCTGTGGTCTGCTTGTTTGTAGGATACTCCAAAGAGACTAGTGGTGGATACTTTTATATTCATGAAGATAACAAAGTGTTTGTATCGACAAATGCAACGTTTTGTGAGGATAGCTATACTAGTGACCATAAACATCCTTCTAAAATTGTAGTGAATGAGTTGGAGCCTGGTGAGACCAGTACTCAGTCAATAAGAGTTGTTGATCCAATAACATCTGAGAGTCAGATGATTCATAGTCAGGATATACTACCACCTAGACGTAGTGAGAGGGTTGTGAGATAGCCTAAACGCTATTTGGGTGTAAGTGAGGGACAAGATGTTGTCTCTGCTGATAGTTTGGATGATATATTGACATTTAAGAATGCAATTGAAGATCTTGATAAAGAGGAGTGGATTAAAGCCATGAATCTCGAGATGGAGTCCATATACTCTAACTCAGTCTGGGAACTTGTAGACTTACCAGATGGGGTAAAACCCATAGGGTGTAAGTGGATCTACAAGAGAAAGAAAGGAGTAGACCGGAAGGTAGAGACCTTCAAGGCAAGGCTAGTGGCCAAGGGTTATACCCAGAAAGATGAGGTCGATTATGAAAAAACCTTCTCACCAGTATCCATGTTTAATTATATTAGGATTCTCTTATCCATTGCTGCCTATTTCGATTATGAAATTTTGTAGATGGACATCAAGACTGCATTCTTGAATGGCAATCTTGACAAGAGAATCTTTATGATGCAACCAGAGGGATTCGTGTCTCCAAATCAAGAGCAAAAGGTTTGCAAGCTGCAAAGGTTCATCTATGGACTTAAGCAAGCATCTAGATCTTGGAACATAAGGTTTGATGATGTGATCAAAACCTATGGCTTCGAGAAAACCGTCGATGAGCCTTGTGTCTATAAGCGCATCATTGATAAGAAAGTAGTTTTCTTGATCCTATACGTAGATGACACCCTACTCATTAGGAATGATGTAGGAGTATTTTCTGATGTAAAAGGCTGGCTGGTTAGCCAACTCCAAATGAAATATTTAGGAGAGGCGAGTTATGTTTTAGGGATCCACCTATAAGGGATCATAAGAACAAACTCATAGCACTGTCTCAAGCATCGTATATCGATAACATTCTTGTAAGTTTTACGATGCAAAACTCTAAGAAAGGTAATTTACCTTCCAGGCATGGACTTCACTTGTCTAAGGAACAGTGTCCTAAGACCTCTCAAGAAGTTGAGGATATGAGATGTGTACTCTATGCATCGGCAGTAGGTAGTCTTCTGTATGCTATGTTATGCACGAGACCGGACATCTGCTATGCAGTGGGAGTAGTCAGCAGGTACCAGTCCAACCCAGGATTGGATCATTGGGTTACTGTCAAGACTATTCTCAAGTATCATCGGAGAATGAGAAACTATATGCTAGTGTATTCCGGACAGAAGTTGATCCCGTTAGGATACACGGATTCTGATTTTCAGTCAGACAGGGATTCTAGGAAATCCACGTCTAGATTAGTAGTCACCCTAGGTGGTGGAACCATTGTATGGAGAAGTATAAAGCAATCTTGCATTGCTGACTCTACTATGGAAGCGGAATATGTAGCCGCTTGTGAAGATGCTAAAGAGGTTGTTTGGCTCCGCAAGTTCTTGAGTGATCTAGAAGCTGTTCCAGATCTGGATAATCCCATTACACTTTATTGAGATAATAGTGGTATTGTGGGTAATTCCTAAGAACCAAGAAGCCACAATAGAGGGAAGCATATAGAGAGAAAGTATCATCTCATTAGAAAGATAGTGTAGAGAGGATATGTGGTCGTCACCAAGATAGCCTCACAGGACAATCATGCTGATCCATTTACGAAGACCTTACCGGCTAAAGTGTTTGCATGTTACCTAGAAGGTTTGGGGTTATGAGATATGTGTAAGTTCCTCATATTTTGATTGGCTTATTTCGTTGACAAACCACATTGGGGATTATTCTTTGTAAGGGTATTTTAGGCCTCTTGAGTGTGATCAAGCTTCAAGGACATCATCTCTCTCAAAGAGCACTTCAAAGGTATCTCACTAGTTTAACTTTCTTTGAAGAGATCTAGTTGCACACACTCACTTGCATGCATTATGTTCCTATCTTCATGAAATTGAATGATGTATTGTATGCCTCTTTTCACACTCCACACTTGCACATTTTGCACATCTCTTAGTGTGTTGAGTTTGCCCAGAAAAGAGAATTTCTTCTCTTAGCGCGGCCTAGACCGCTTGGCAAGACATGCTTGCACCGCGGCATACAGAGCGGTATACCTCAGCAGGGTCATGCTCCCTGTACCGCTTCCTGTACACTTGCACGCAAAGTGACCCAAGTCGCGGTGTTGTCCAGTAGGCCTCTGTTGCCCATACCGCGGCCTGTGCACCTGCATGCACAGCGCCTTGCACCGCGTTGTTGTCCAGACGGTGCACTGCTGTGTGTACCGCGGTCTGGACACTTGCCTGTGACGCGGTCCATCTAGCGGTATTGACGGGATTTTGTGCCCTAAGTTCAAAACGACGTTGTTTCAACTAGGGCTCCCTTATATATGCTCTATCTTCTTCCTTGCTCATTTTTTATGAGTTCAAGAAGCCATTTTTGATAGGCCAAGCTTCCCTTAGAGAGAGAAACTCCCAAGAACTCATCTTTACTCAACCAAACACAAATCCACGTGCATTTAACCTCTTCAAGCATTATCTCATCATGGATTCTTCTTGCTTTCATTGACTAGGTAACTTGAACATGCCCTAAATCTCTTTGTATTTATTTATGTTCTTGTTTGCCTAGGGTTAGCTCTTTTATGTGATTTTATTGCATATCTTTATGTTTATTGGCATTTATAACATGATTGAGTTGTTGTGTGTTGGTTGAGAGCCTTGTTCATTAATAGCTAGCATTTAGGACGATTTTACCCTTCTAGCTAAATCTTCATGCCTTTGCATTTAGATATTGATATCTAGGATTTACATTTATTGACATCCTTAAATCCTTAGATAAGCATTTATTGTTACCTAGCATTAATTGCATACTTGAATATCTTTTACATATTCACTTAGGTTGTTTAACCTCTTCATTGATTGTTAAGCTTTGTGACTAAGAGGGTTACTGCACAAGCTTGTGGTCAAGAATCACTATTAAAGGCCTGTTGGGTAGAGTGAAAGGGTTAGTGACCAAGTAGGTGTGACTTGAGGTCAACCTAGGTTGTAAAATTTCGTTCAAATAGTGGATTTGAGGACCGTATGTGGCTAAAAGGATAGCCCGTGAGTTTTGCCCAGTTGGAGGGTTTCTCACGTAAATCAATCCTTGTGTTTTTATTGTTTTCCGCATATTTATGTTGGATTGATTGATTGTTAATATGAAGTAGGATTATTAAAATTGATTAAGTCGAAAAGTTGGTAATAAATCAACTAAAACCTATTCACCCCCCCCCCCCCCCCCCTCTAGGTTGTATTAGACACACTTCGTGTATTTTCAATTGGTATCAGAGCGGGTTCCTAGATACACTTAGGTGATCCTTGCTCATTGTGTGTCTTGCATTTTGTGTGTGTTTGTTGCATCATAAACATTCATCTCATTCATACCCAAACACTATGAGTGGGAACGGAAGTGGTAATGAGGGAGCCTCTAGCACAAGACCCCCTTTGCTCACCGGAATAAACTATGCCTCTTGGAAAGGCAAGATGGAGTCTTACATTTGCCAAATAAATGACCGAGCATGGATGGCAATTGAAGATGGCTACGCTCTTCCGGAAAAGACTCTTGAAGACGAAAGTGTAGTTCCCAAGCCAAAGTCGGAATGGTCAACTAAAGAGTTTGAAGCATCCAAGTGGAACAACAAGGCTATGCATGCTATTCTTTGTGCAATGGATGACAATCAGTACAAATTGATCCAAACAACAAGAATTGCAAAAGAGGCATGGGAGATTCTAGAGACGGCCCATGAGGGAACCGAGGTGGTCAAGGACTCTAAGCTTCAAGTTCTTCAAACACAATTCGAGCAAATTAGGATGGAGGAGGATGAGTGCTTCAACGACTTTCAAGTGAAGATGATGGACATAGTCAATCAAAGCCATCAACTGGGTGATCCCTATTCGGATAGGAGGATCAAGCAAAAAATTATGATGTCGCTTCCAGCAAGATTTGAGTCAAAAGTGACGGCTCTTGAGGAGAATAGTGACTACAAGAATATGAAGCCAAGTGAAGTTATTGGAAGGCTTCTAGCATATGAGTCTAGATGGAATCCCACACCTACACCTCAAAAGAAGCAAAAGAGCATTGCTCTGAAGACTTCTAAGGTTGAGAAGGAGGAAGAAGACTCAGATGAAGAAATGGCCCTCATGGTGAAAAGATTCAAGAAGTTCATCAATTTTGAGAAGAGGGGATTTGGATCCAAAGGAAAGGAAATAAAGAAGAAGACTCCTTTCAAGAAGTTTGAGTCAAGTGAAGACAAGCCCATAAGAAAAAGGATTCAATGCTTCGAATGTGGAGGTTTCGGACACATCTCCACGGATTGTGGAAATTTGAAAAGTAAGAAGAAAGGAAAGGCCATGGCCGCCACGTGGAGCGATGGTGATGACTTAGAAGAAGAAGGAGAATCCTCAGATGATGAGGATCATGTGGCAAACTTTATTGCCTTTGCATCTTCTCTCAAGAGTAAGGAAGCAATAGATGATGAAGAGGTAGAGAAACAAAGTGAAGATGACTCGAGCGATGGTGACTCTTCATCTCATTCAACAAATATGGATATAGGAGGAATGGATCTTGAAGGCTTCATTGAGCATTTTCAAAGCTCAAGATTGAAGATGAAGAAAGAGATTCAAAGGCTAAAAGAAGAGAATCTCAAGCTATCCACTGAAGCTACTCACTTAAATAAAGAAGTGAAGATAGCCAAAAGGAATGAGGAATTGATGGAAAAGGAGCTTGAAGAAGCTAGAGAGATCATTGCTACGATGACTTCAAGCACGAATAAACTTGACCACATGTTGGGAGTTGGCAAGAGGCCAAGTGATAAGAAAGGTCTTGGCTATGAAGATGACAAGGAGACCTCATCCTTAAGCAAGATTGTGTTTGTTAAGAGTTTGGATAACAAAGAGCCTCCACCCCCACAATATCCTAGGAAGAAGATCGAACTAGGAGAGTGCTCTAAAGATCCTCAAGTCAAGGTAGCACAAGGGAAACAAGCTCAAGCTCAATCAACAAGGGTGCATCAAGCAAGTTTCCCTCAACCGAAATACCATCAAGCCAAAAAGCAATTCATGCAAGGTCAACCAAGGAAGCAATTCATTCCAACTCAACAACAAAGAAGAAGAGAACCAATACAACACCAAAGACAAGCTCAAATGCGTTGGAAAGCCCTTTTGTACTCACAAGGGCATGGTATGTCTTCTTATTTTATTCCCACTTGTCACTTTTGTGGTGTTGATGGTCATATTAGACCTAATTGCTTCAAATACATTGAAATGTGTAGAATCAAGAGCATGATTGAAAGAAATAGAGCTAGAGCTAATTTGCATGATTCTAGGAAATCTAGAGCCAATGTGACTAATACCACTAGGAATGAGAACATTACACCTAAGTGGATTAGAAGGAATAACTATTCTTGCTATGTGGCTCAAATTGCCTTGAAGGCAAATGCCTCTAACACTTGGTATTTGGATAGTGGGTGTTCTAGGCATATGACGGGGAACAAGAGCTTCTTTAAATCCCTTGTCTTGGAGGATGGAGGATTTGTCACCTTTGGTGATGGATCTAGAAAGAAAGTCATAGGGAAAGGAACTATTTCCATTCCCGATTTACCATCCTTGTCCAATGCTCTACTTGTTGATGGCTTGCAAGCCAATCTCATAAGCATTTCTCATCTTAATGATGATGGACTCTCTGTATTGTTTAACAAAAATGATTGCTCTATTTTAATGCCAAATGGACAAACCTTGCTAAAAGGAAAGAGATCTAGTGACAATTGCTATTGTCTTGAAGCTAGTGCTATCTCTTGCAATATGTCCAAATGTGAGGAAATTGAGTTATGGCATCAAAGACTTGGCCACATGAACTATCGAGATTTGAGGATCTTAGATAAAATCAAGGTTGTGCGTGGCCTCCCTAAGCTTGGGAAGAAAGTCGATGGCGTTTGTGGACCTTGTCAACAAGGAAAACAAACCAAAAGTATGCACAAGAAAGGCAAGTATCTCGCCACCAAGGAGCCATTAGAGCTTCTACATATGGACCTTATGGGTCCCATGCAAACCGAGAGTCTCGGCGGCAAGAGATACATTTTTGTTTGTGTTGATGATTTCTCTAGATTTACATGGACATATTTTCTTAGAGAAAAATCTAAAACTTTTGAAAAATTTAAAATGCTTTGCACTAAAATTCAAAATGAAAAGAACTCACACATTAAAAGCATTAAAAGAATTAGGAGTGACCATGGGAGGGAATTTGAAAATGCTTGTTTTGAAAGCTATTGCAATAGCTTAGTCATTTCCCATGAGTTTTCGGCTCCTAGAACTCCTCAACAAAATAGGGTTGTTGAGAGAAAGAATAGGGTCCTTCAAGAGATGGGCCGTGTGATGTTGCTTAGCATCAATGTCCCTAGGAACCTTTGGGCCGAGGTCGTCAATACGGCTTGCTACATAGGAAATAGAGTCTTCCTAAGGCCCGGTACTAGACAAACCTCCTATGAATTATGGAAGGGTAGGAAGCCAAATATTAGCTACTTCCACTCATTTGGGAGCAAATGCTACATTCTAAATGACCGAGATCAACTTGGCAAGTTTGATGCCAAGAGTGATGAGGGGATTTTTATTGGCTATGCCCTTAATAGTAAGGCCTATAGAGTTTTCAATTTAAAAACTCGGAGTGTCATGGAATCATCTAATGTCGTCATAGATGATTGTAGGCCAAAGTCTAGAGACCATGATGAGGAGGTCATTGTGCTTGATGATCCCTTCTTGGAGAAGAATGGTGAGACTTCAATTGATGTGAAGTCAAGTCTTGATAAAGAGGTCATCCAACCTCTTGATAGAGATCCATCTTTGGACTCTAAAGAACCCGCTCCATGGGTTAGACATCTCCACAATAAGAATGACATTCTTGGAGATATGAATGAAGGTGTTAGGACTAGGCATCAAATAGCTAATCAAATTAGCTATACTTGTTACACCTCTCAAATTGAACCCAAAAAGGTTGATGAAGCCTTGAATGATGAGTTTTGGGTTCTTACCATGCAAGAAGAGCTAAACCAATTTGAAAGAAATGAGGTTTGGACTCTTGTTCCTAGACCCAAGGATACTAATGTCATAGGCACCAAATGGGTTTATAGGAATAAGTCGGATGAGAATGGCAACATTGTGCGCAACAAGGCTAGACTTGTAGCACAAGGATACTCTCAAATTGAGGGTATTGACTTTGAGGAGACTTTTGCTCCGGTTTCCCGTCTTGAGTCCATAAGGCTTCTTTTGTCCATATCATGTGTGCACAAGTTCAAATTGCATCAAATGGATGTTAAGAGTGCCTTCCTAAATGGTTTCTTGCATGAGGAAGTGTTTGTTGAGCAACCCAAGGGGTTTGTGGATCCACACCACCCCAATCATGTCTATAGCCTCAAGAAGGCTTTATATGGGTTGAAACAAGCACATAGGGCTTGGTATGAGCGCCTCACTCAATTTCTTGTTCACAATGACTACACTAGGGGTAGTGTTGACAAAACTTTATTCATCAAGAGGAACAAAGATGAGCTTTTCATAGTTCAAATTTATGTTAATGATATTGTCTTTGGCTCCACCAACAAATCCAAAGTCCAAAAATTTGTTGATGTCATGTCTCATGAGTTTGAGATGAGTCTTGTTGGGGAGCTCAATTACTTTCTAGGTTTGCAAATCAAGCAATTGCATGATGGGATTTTCATATCCCAAGCTAAGTATGCTAAGAACCTTGTGAAGAAGTTTGGCCTTGAGAATGCCAAACATTGTGACACACCCATGAGTACCACCTTGAAACTAAGCAAGGATGCTAGTGGCAAGAGTGTGGAACAAAGTCTTTATCAGGGCATGATTGGTAGCTTGCTTTACTTGACCGCAAGTAGGCCCGATATAGCCTTTAGTGTGGGTGTGTGTGCTAGGTACCAAGCGGATCCCAAGGAATCCCATCTCTCATCCGTGAAGAGAATCATTCGTTATGTGAATGGGACATCCAACTATGGGATATGGTACTCTTTTGACACTAATGCTAGCTTAGTTGGCTATAGTGATGCAGATTGGGCAGGAAATTGTGATGATAGGAAGAGTACATCGGGAGGTTGCTTCTTCTTCGGTAACAACTTGGTCTCATGGTTTTGCAAGAAGCAAAATTCCATCTCTTTATCCACAGCTGAAGCGGAATACATAGCCGCCGGGAGTGCTTGCACACAACTCCTTTGGATGAAACAAATGCTTGTGGATTACGGCTTTGATCAAGGTATTCTTACCCTTTATTGTGATAACATGAGTGCAATTAACATTTCAAAGAATCCGGTTCAGCACTCTAGGACAAAGCATATAGACATTAGGCATCATTTCATTAGAGCACTAGTTGAAAACAAATGCATTGCACTTGAGTATGTGGGCACTAATGATCAACTAGCGGATTTATTTACAAAGCCCTTAGACTCAACTAGGTTCAAGTCACTTAGTAGGTCTATTGGGATTTGTCATATGACTTGATGTGTTTTGGTGATTGACCCTTTTTATTTGGGGAACTCAAGCAAAGAGAGCAACCTTGCATGTTGGAATAAGCAAAAACTTGATCAACTTTATGCTTCTTTATTAATTGCTTGAGTATTCTTGGTTGTGCTTATATATATATTCTTATATGGCTTTTTATTTAATAAGTGTGCCTTGCTTGATTTGTAAACCATGTCACCTCTATGTTCAAACATGCATTTTTGGACTAGGAGATTTTGATTGGGAAAGTACTCTTGAATGACCCATAATTTAACTCCTTGACATGAGAACTTTTATTGACATGCTTAAAATAATATGCATGAAATGTTTTTGATTGCTCTAGTGCAAAATATGTGTGAAAGCAAATGAGAAGACTAAACCCAATAAGGATCTAGTATCCATGCAATAAACAAGGATGTCTCATCCAAATTTAGTCTTCTCTCTCTCTCTTTATTAGTTAATCAAGACTACTATCATACGGGTATCCCACCCGGAAAAATCAAAAAGGGTGCAAAAGTCACTCATGTCTTGTTTTGCTTATAAAGTTTGATATAGTTGCTCTTTAAATTGAAATTCTTTTTGAAAAACTATATCTTGTTTGCTTATAACAAAAGGGTATAAATTGGTTTGAATTCTTTTGGAAACCCTTTTGATGTTTGCTTTGCCAAATACCATTTGCTTGAACTATGATGTTACATGTCTTACATCCAAAGCAACTAAGTCATACATTTTCCTCTAAACAATAAACTCTCAATGATTCTCTCTCAATTAATTAAGTTGCATAACATTGTTGTATATGATTATGCACTTATCTTGCAAATAGCTCTTTTTGCTAAAGTGACCCGGTTGGGGAATACTCCTTTGCCTATCTCATGACAAAAAGGGGGAGTAATGTGGTTGTCCCGTTGAGGGGGAGTAACCTATATAGGGGGAGCATTTGCATGTTGCATATTGTAGTTTTCTTTTATTATGCAAATTGCTCTTATTTATTTATCTCTCTTGATCACCTCACATACACTTGTCTTGGAAAGTGTAGTCTCATTGTTTTGTAGGGATGGCTATTCTACAAGAGCTTGAAGTTTTGAAGACCTAGTATCTAGGTATCTTTTTGTAATGTAGAATATCTCTTTGTTGACCTTTAGTTTTTACTTTTTTGTGAGGATGATTTGTGAGTGGTGGTTTTGTCACGAAATAGCCAAAGGGGGAGATTGTAAGTTCCTCATATTTTGATTGGCTTATTTCGTTGACAAACCACATTGGGGATTATTCTTTGTAAGGGTATTTTAGGCCTCTTGAGTGTGATCAAGCTTCAAGGACATCATCTCTCTCAAAGAGCACTTCAAAGGTATCTCACTAGTTTAACTTTCTTTGAAGAGATCTAGTTGCACACACTCATTTGCATGCATTATGTTCCTATCTTCATGAAATTGAATGATGTATTGTATGCCTCTTTTCACACTCCACACTAGCACATTTTGCACATCTCTTAGTGTGTTGAGTTTACCCAGAAAAGAGAATTTCTTCTCTTAGCGCGGCCTAGACCGCTTGGCAAGACATGCTTGCACCGCGGCATACAGAGCGGTATACCTCAGCAGGGTCATGCTCCCTGTACCGTTTCCTGTACACTTGCACGCAAAGCGACCCAAGTCGCGGTGTTGTCCAGTAGGCCTCTGTTGCCCATACCACGGCCTGTGCACCTGCATGCACAGCGCCCTGCACCGCGTTGTTGTCCAGACGGTGCACTGCTGTGTGTACCGCGGTCTGGACACTTGCCTGTGACGCGGTCCATCTAGCGGTATTGACGGGATTTTGTGCCCTAAGTTCAAAACGACGTTGTTTCAACTAGGGCTCCCTTATATATGCTCTATCTTCTTCCTTGCTCATTTTTTATGAGTTCAAGAAGCCATTTTTTATAGGCCAAGCTTCCCTTAGAGAGAGAAACTCCCAAGAACTCATCTTTACTCAACCAAACACAAATCCATGTGCATTTAACCTCTTCAAGCATTATCTCATCATGGATTCTTCTTGCTTTCATTGACTAGGTAACTTGAACATGCCCTAAATCTCTTTGTATTTATTTATGTTCTTGTTTGCCTAGGGTTAGCTCTTTTATGTGATTTTATTGCATATCTTTATGTTTATTGGCATTTATAACATGATTGAGTTGTTGTGTGTTGGTTGAGAGCCTTGTTCATTAATAGCTAGCATTTAGGACGATTTTACCCTTCTAGCTAAATCTTCATGCATTTGCATTTAGATATTGATATCTAGGATTTACATTTATTAACATCCTTAAATCCTTAGATAAGCATTTATTGTTACCTAGCATTAATTGCATACTTGAATATCTTTTACATATTCACTTAGGTTGTTTAACCTCTTCATTGATTGTTAAGCTTTGTGACTAAGAGGGTTAGTGCACAAGCTTGTGGTCAAGAATCACTATTAAAGGCCTGTTGGGTAGAGTGAAAGGGTTAGTGACCAAGTAGGTGTGACTTGAGGTCAACCTAGGTTGTAAACTTTCGTTCAAATAGTGGATTTGAGGACCGTATGTGGCTAGAAGGATAGCCCGTGAGTTTTGCCCAGTTGGAGGGTTTCTCACGTAAATCAATCCTTGTGTTCTTATTGTTTTCCGCATATTTATGTTGGATTGATTGATTGTTAATATGAAGTAGGATTATTAAAATTTATTAAATCGAAAAGTTGGTAATAAATCAACTAAAACCTATTCACCCCCCCCCCCCCCCCCCCTCTAGGTTGTATTAGACACACTTCGTGTATTTTCAATATGTCTCCCATGCTTTAGTGCAAGTGGGAGATTGTTGGGGTTTATGCCTTAAATCTTGTAATTTGTAAATGGAATGTTAACATAAATAAAATAATATTTTAATTCATTCTTCTTATGTCATATATTCTGTATAACCTGTGCATTTAAATCCAAGATTGCCGAATGTAATTTCAAACTGAGTATATAATTGTCATATACAGATGGATTCATTTTGAAACGAGCAATCTAAAGAGTCCGTAGATAGCTAATAAATCTGGGTACTTTATTTATGGATAATATATAGCTGCAGTCCATTTCGTAGTGTACGGTGATCCTATCCTAGATCATTCATATGGTGATATGAGAATGGAGGAACTTTGTATGATGTGATCATATAGGACTGGGCCACGATCTATATGAATCTCTCAATAAGATCCGTTACATAATGAGATTCATATATATCAACTAATGATGGCTATATGTGGGTGATATTAATCCTGAGTGTCATATCGACTTCTTTAGGTTAGATCGTGGTCTTTGATATACCATGGGTAAGGTCGGAGTTGCATTACTGATCAATATGCTCCGTATGTTGGGATCACGGTTTGGCTTGTGGCTGGAAAGGTTCGTACACAATAGTGGAATCTACTCCTTCTTGCGAGAAGTAGCTGGTAGTTCCCTTAAGGATTGATTCGGCGCTTGAACAATATGAGCGCTCTACTAATTCCATGAGGAATGTAGGATTTATTGTTCATTAGAGAATCAATGGTACTTAATGGAAAGATATAATTAGAGGGGTATAACGGACATTATGACCCAGCTCTAATTATGAACTACTTGTGGAGGATTATACCATATGTAATAGCTATATCGATGGACACAAAAAGTTATTGGTTTGTGTAAAAACATCTACAGTTGAGAGAGTGCAATTTCGGGTTTTTAGTGGAATAACACCGGAGTTAATAATCATGAAATATTAATTAAAGAGTTTAATTAATTATTTCTAAGGACTATTGGAGCTCAAAATAATGTGGGTCCATTAGGTCCCCTTGCTAGCCCGATCGTTTTAGGTAACAAGGGTCATTGTTAATTATTTGGATTGTCCAATTACTTGTGTTACGAAAGTGACACGTATTTATTCGGGAATTAATTGAATAATCAGATTATTTAATTAATGAATAATGGTGATTGAATGAATTAAATAATAAGATTATTTATTTATGTTATTAATCACTAAATGGAGGGTGTTAATTGATATTTGATTTTGAATCAAATAAGATAATATGATTATTTTATTTTATTAAATTAAATATTTAATTTTGAATTTAAAGAGTTTGAGTTCAAATCAAAAACATAATTAATATCTTTAAAGATATCAGATATCTTAACAGATTTAATTGATTAGTTTTATAATATATATATATATATATATGATATATGTTTTTGGAAAATATAACACAACACTATAAACATACGATCAAAAAAGTTTTGAGCGTTCAGAGAAAAAAAAACCTAGAAGTGTTCTAGGGTTCGGCCAAAAAGAAAAAAATATATTGCTTTTTTTTGTTCTTCTTCTCTCTGTATTCTCCTGTTGTTCCTAAGTATTGTGACACACCCACATACCCTTACCAATTCCGGGAGATAGCCAGGAAGATCAAGTGGTTCAAACTAGGAGCAGATTGTATTAAAGAGAAGCAGCCTCCTAGGTAGGTATGAAGAAAATTGTTTCTTCTCTTCTCTTTTATGTTTTGATTTCGATTCCTTTTGTTTTTTTCTGTTCCGAAAAATAGATCCTAGGGTTTACTGGTCGCAATTTCATTATTTCATTGAAATAAATTTTTTTTTTTAAATTTTTTTTTCTGCTGCGCGATTAGTAATCCGGGGTCCCTACACTGCACGGGTAACCTACCCGTGCTATACCCATGCATTGGGCAGTAAAGGTTGTTTTTTGCCTATTAAATTTTTTTGCCTAACTCTAATCTATAAATGACTACTTCCATCGATGATATATCTGTAATTAAGTGCTTTCTTTTGCAAATGTCAAGTAAAATGAAGGTCGTGGCAAAGAAACAATGAACAAGAGGGAGTCAGAAGAAAAAGACAACTCCATTGCCGCCATGCACCTTGAACAGCGATTTCGACAGACAGTTGGAATATTTCAGGCAGAGGGGCATTGTAGAAGAGTGAGGAATAGCTTTACCAGAGCTCTTACACTCTCAAATCCCCAACAAGGTGAATTAAAGGGGATGTCAGACTTTTGTTAGCTCGCCTCCTCGATAATGCAGAAGGATCGTGTAGAAGTTTTATGCCGGGATGGTTCCTGATGACTTCATGAGAGGAGTCTCAGTTATGGTGAGAGGGGTAGAAGTCAGAATGAACTCAGCTGATATTCAGAGATATCTTAGAACAGAGCTTCTTGATGATCCGCGTGTTCTGAGCAGAATAAGAGAATGGGTCATTTGGCATGAGAGTTTTGTCAAGAAAAATGTGGATCTCACCAATGATTTGGTCATCAATCCAATGGATTTTTGGGCGACTCTGACATTCCAGATGAAACACAAAAATCTAAAGATTGAATTAGGATTCTAGCAAGTATTCATATCTCACTCCCTCAGGAAACGCACTTATAGAACAAATGTGTCCTTCGAGATTGCCACAGTGTTACATTGCCTAAAGCATAACCAGCCGATCAATGTTGCTTGGATCATAAAGTCAGAGTTTTTGGTAGTGGGAAATAGGAAGATAGACAAATGAGGCTCTGATTTTCCCTTGTTTGATCACTGAGTTTTACAGATATTCTAGTGTGGATCTCACGAATGATGAGTTAGAGTGGACACAAGGAGATTTAGACCTCATGACCTGGCGAACTTTGGAGGTGGAATGAGACTTGACCAGTCATAGAAGAAAAACAGGCACAAAGAAGATCATCACAGGAGAAGGCTCAAGTGCTTACCCACATGAGAATGTGGATCTGGACTAGGAGCAGATAGAATACGATCAGGGGTGCCCACCCTCAGCTTCAGGGCCAATGGTTGGGGATGACCAAGTACCTTGGTAGCAATTGATTTCAGGGATCTCAAGCCTTCAGACTTTAGTGGACTTACTAAGATCTAGTTTTACTACAAAGATTAGGGAGGCCAAGGACAGCATTGAAGACCTTTGGACAAATGTCACTGGCATGAGACAAGACTTGAACTTGATTCCCTACTCAAGGAGGAAGAAGCAAGCGCTCAACAATAATTCACTTTATGAGGGCCTACCATTGATCTAGATTTTTAGGCAGCCATGGAAATGTCTAAGAGAGAACACAAGGAGAGGCTTAGAGCAGAGCATGACCTAAAGCAGAATGGTCTAATGATGGATGAAGAGGAGTCTGAATCCGATGAAGATTGACATTTTTACTTGCCACGTCATTTAAAAATTAATTAGATTTATTTAGTATAATTAGGATTGAACTCATTTATTTCATTGCACTTTTATTTTGCTTTGCTTGCTTAGTTTTTAGTACTGGATAGTTTTGGGAATAGTTGTGGATGGTATTTGTTTGAGAGATGTTTGGTTTGAGATATTTTATGTGGTTGTTAACCTTTGTGGTTAGAATTTGTGCTTTAATGATAGGTTCTCTATCTCTTGGAGTAGACGAACCAACAACTTGCGCGTCTCTGAGGGACAAGCAATCCAAGAGTGCTCATGAAACGGACAAGAACCTAATCATCTTTGAGATTGCAAAAAGCAACCACCTCGGTTTAATCTTTTCATCTCAAACTCTTTAACTATATTTTTCTCTGTTCTTGTTTATAAGCATTTGTGGATAATTGGTGAATGTGGATATACTTATTGCATATAATTTTAGGTTGAATGTGTGGATAGTTATGAATGAATGGAATTTTGGTTTCTAAGTTTTGAATTCATTGATTCATTCATTTTTGATTTGATGAGCCAAAGACTCTTATGGATAATGCACATGAATTTACAGGATTTCTTTTTCGTATAGCCCAACTCAGTTTGGGGGGTTTTTGAATTCATGCATACACTTGTAAGAGAATGAGCATATAGTTAAAATCGGTTTGGGAATCATTAACCTATTTTCGACAATTTTGTGAATGAATGCTTGATGTTGGTTTGTGCTTAATGCTATATTTACATAGAATGCCTAATTTTATTATGAGCCTATTGTGAGTCATTTAATTTGTTGGGCATTAATTGCGGGTGATTAGTGCCTAGGTTGTTGTGTTTTGAGTCAGTTAGGTGCGCGCATCTAGGCCAGACTCTCTTGTGTTCCACATTGAGGACAATGTTGGGTTTTGATTTGGGGTTGTAGACGCATTTATTGAGTAGTATTTTTAGTATGTTTTGAGTCATTTTTAGTTATTTTGGTCAAAAAATTGCAGGTTGTTGCAATGGCCAAATTTTTGAGCCTTAACTAGCTTGGTTGTGATGCGTTGAGCGTGTGCTTTTGGCGAGTTTATGAATGCATTTTAAAATTATGTTACAAATCGTTGTCACTCTTGGGTCTTACTTGCTTTTCATGGGTTAGTTCCATCATTTGTGTGTTTAAATTGAGGGGACTCGGTGCTCTTGCACTTTGTTCTAATAGTGGAGGCCACCAGTGAGTTCACAAACAAATCACATTGAGTTTATAATTTTTCTACTCTTTAAACACTTATCTCGTCATATGTGTCACATGCCATAAGATATTCGTCATACATAATGTGGATTGCTTGTTGGATGCATTCATTCCTTTAATAGACTAATTATGGAGATGATTTCAGGCAATGTTTGCATTTAACTACTAAATTATCCTAAACACATTCCTAATCCCTTATGTGTGCTCCATAGCCAATTTGAGGCCAAACACTGATACTTTCTTTTGGAACCACAATAAACCATATAGCCATAAGCCAAACACAAACCAACCCTTTAATTGCCAATCATGTGGGTTGTGTGTGTGTAGGTGGTGGAAAGGTGTAAGCTCATATATGAAATAGCCTGTAATTAGGCAACTATGTAAAATGTGCATGAAATGGCTTAAAATGTAAAAGTGCCAAAAATTGCACTTGGAGCCGAGTTGTCAAATTGTCAAATGTTATTATGCAAAAAGAAAAAGGAAGAAAAAGGCAAAAGCAAAAAAAAGAAAAAAAAAGAAAGAAAAAAAAGAAGGAGCCTTATGAAATAATTGTAACGTACTCACAATGTGGAGTACAAATTTGTGAAGCACAAATGTGTAGGAAAGTAATGCCTAGTCGCTAGGGTGTAATTAATGTTTAAAGGAGCTTTGTATGGGGTGTGTGAGTATACTAAGTATTATTGGTGATATTTGAACTCATATTTTCCTATTTCTTTGTTTCACCACATCTAACACTATGGCCCCATTACAACCAAAGGGAAAGACCTATTTGATTGATGATATGTCTTGATTGGGAATGTTTGTTGATGCTCGATCTTCCACGTTCATGGCATGGTGAATCTTTCTTAGGCTAGTTCACCAATAAATTAGTGGTCTTTCATTGATAAATGTATGCAATGCATTAGATTCTTGTGCATAAATTCTATCTTTGCATACCTTTCATGAGCGTGAACTTAGGACTCAAAGTGGAAAAATAAGAGTGAATCAAGGTGAGGATTAGAGTTGAAACGAATTATGATCAAGGTGTGAGAGTTAGTGGTACCCGATATGAGAGCATTCTGAGGTATGTGATTTGTGATAGTGCAAGTTTCCCTATAGTGCCTTCGAGTTGTTTTAGCACGTTTTACATATGTCTACTTCTCTCTTGCACACATCCTTGCATCTCATCACCGGTTGGACATGCGATAGTTTGAATTGTTTGTTGTTGAGTGTAGGAAAGTTTTAGATAGAGTCATGTTTGTTGAGTCATGTGTTTTTGTTATTTGTTTTCAGTTTGCTTGAGGACGAGCAAATGTTTGGTTTGGGGGTATTTGATCGAGCGAAAATTGTTATATATTTCCTCATTCCTTATCCATTTTCTTGTTTTCGAGCGTGTTTTCATGCCTTATAGGGCTGTTTATCATTATTGCAGGCGTTTGGTAAATAATGGGAAGGTGAATCGAAAAAGGACAAATTGGTGCAAAAAGAGGACTTTTGAAGACCATAGTGCACGGGTACCTTACCCGCACTACCTGTGCACCGAAGGATGGAAATCAGGAAGTTCTTCGTACTGCACGGGTACCTTACCCGTGCACTTTGTCCAACCATGGAACAGACCACGCATGGAGACCAGACTGCACGGGTACCTTACCTGTGCACATTGCCCAAACCAGTAAGCAAAATGAAGACTGCATGTAGGGGTAGGCAAGGTTCATTGAACCGAACCGAACCGACCCAAACCAAACCGAAATATGGTGTTTGGTTCGGTTTTAAGGTTGAGTTCGATTCAATTCGGTTCGAACCGAATGAACCGTATATAATATGGTTCAGTTTCGGTTTTGTACCTTCCAAAACCGAACCGAACCGACGAACCGAACTATAAATACAAAAAAAATACAAATTTTATTATGGATTATATGTTGGATTATTTATGTATGATCTTATTTTATTTTGGACTTCTATCATTCTATGTAATGTATGGTTTGAATTTGGTGGAATGGTAACTATTGAGCAGGTAATTATGATTGAATTGGACTAAATTTGATTAGTTAAATAGTAATGTGGTCAATTTAGACGTGTTTTGAATGTAAGTGATTGTTAAAAAAAAAAATCCCAAAATCAATTGCCCAAAGGCCAAAGGTCTAAATACAAAAATAGGATTGTTAAAGGATACAAAAATTGAAAAAAAAAATCAAAGCCCAATAGGCCCAAAACCGATTTGAACCGAACCAAACTGAACCAAGATAAAGGTGTTCGGTTCAATTCGGTTTTGTGGTCCAATACGGTTCAAACCGATTCAAGTTTTCAAGAACCGAAAATATAATGGTTCAATACGGTTTCGGCCAAAACAGAACCGAACCGAACCGAACCGAGCCCACCCCTAACTGCATGGGTACCTTACCCATGCACTACGTGATCAGGTGCAGCCACATCAGCAAAATCAGACCTATTTTGGGGAACATATATATAAGATCACATGTTAGGTCAGCCACACGACCACGCACCATTTCATATCATATTTTCTCTCTCTAGATCTAGGATTCACTCTTTCCCTTTACATCCAAAAACCCACACACTATCCTTTGGATTTCTACTCAACAAAAGGAAGCAAGAAGATCAATTGAAGCTTCAAGAAGGAGAATTCTTCCATTGGTTTTCTTCTATCCTTTTCTTCTTACTTATTTAATATAATAGACATGAGTAGCTAAATCTCCACTATGGGGTTGATGTGATTCATATGTGAATTGTGGGTATTGCAATGAACTCTAATATTTTATATTAATCTATCAAATATGTTTCATTCAATGTTTTAATTGATTTCAAGGATAATTTGTTTGGATTGCACCCTCCTCTCTTAACAAATTGTTTGAGAAATTATTTGAGTAGAGAATTAGGTATATAGTTTATTTGATTTTCTTAGGCTCAGTTGAATGGAAGGATTGAACAAGAGTACCCTCCTCAAGTGAAATCCGAATTTATTAATCTCAATCTCTATCTAATCTTGAATGGGTAATCAACACTATACACTCTAGGATTGGTTGCTTGTGAGAGGTTAAGCATTAATTATATACCCTCTAGAATTGGTGATTTTATAAAGAGATTAATCCCTTATTTTGGTAGATGCACATTAATGAACACTCACTTATGGGTGGCCAACACTATGCACTCTAGATTGGAAACTCATAAGTGATATACAACCAAGCCATAAACTCTAGTTTGGTTACATTTAGCTAATGTTCATTAATTAGAGTTCATCTTGCCCATTGGTTGCTTTAATGGATTCATCAATTCCTAAGTTCATTTATCATTTATTATCACCTACTATCTTAGTTGCATTTCAGTAAGTTTGCATTTAATTTGCATTTTAGTTCATTTCAAATCAAAAACCATTTCACTTTACTTTTAGAACATATATCACTAGAGTAAGATTTAGTCATAACCGTAGCTCGATCTCTGAGGAAGGATACCTCTGCTTGCCACATACTCGTTTTATACAGTTAGAGTGCATCTTGGGATTTATAAATTTTTTTTGATATTGCATACATGACAGATGCGTGTCACCCACACTCTTCAGTGACAATATTTCAGCTTTACACTTGACTATAAATCCCGTATTTCACACTCGCACGAAACATATAGAAATTGATTATCATTTTGTGCCAGAAAAGATTGCTCAATGACTACTCATAACTTGGTTTGTTAGTTCAAAAGAACAAGTAGCATATATTTTAACAAAACCCCTGTCAAAAACACTAGTTCAAGAGTTATGTACCAAACTTGGGCTATAGACTCTTTCCCTGCCAAGTTTGAGGGGGAGTGTTAAAGGAGAGAATCTTCATTTAATAGACTTGAAAGAAATTCAAAATGGGAGAAAACAAAGTATAGGAATCAAGGAAGATCAACAAAGTCAAAGAGTGAGAAATCACAACTAGAAAATCAAGGAATAAATTTCTTGATTATAAGAGGATTGTATGTAAATGTAACTTTTGATTTGTGTAAGTGCCTCACTCTATGATTGGCTTATTTCGTTGACAAAATCATAATTGGGGTCATACATTGTAAAATGGTAGATTAGGAATTGAAGATCTCTTATTGGACTCCAATTGCTTCAAGGAAGGTAGATTACTTGACTCTACTTTTACTTGAAGAGATATAGTTGCACACACTCACTTGCTTGCATTATATTCTTGTTTACATGTAATTGGATGATGCATTGTATGCCATTTATCACACTCCACACTTGCACATTTTTGCACATTACTTAGTGTGTTGAGTCTGCCTGGAAAAGAGAGTTTTCTCTCTTAGCGCGGCCTAGACCGCTAGGCAAGCTCGGCTTGCACCTCGGCATACAGAGCGGTATACTTCAGTAGGGTCATGCTTCTTGTACAGCTTCCTGTGCACATGCATGCCTAGCGGTCCCTGACGCTGTAAACATCAATAGGCTCCTACTGCCTAGACCGCTACCTGTGCACTTGCACGCATAACGGCCCAAGTCTCTGTGTTGTCCAGTAGGCACACTGTTGCGTGTACCACGGTCTGGACACTTGCCTGAGCCGCGGTACGCACAGCGGTAATGACGGGATTTTGGTGTTGTTTTGCAAAACGGTGTCATTTGGTCTAGGGCATCATATATATATATGTCTTTTCCCCTTCCTTGCCTCTTTAGAGCTTTAGAATCAATTCACTCTAATTCCTTTTAGAGCTCAAGAGTGTCTTGCAAGAAAAGGTAGCAAAAACCCTTTTTATTGTCCAAAACCCAATCACCCATCATTTATTCATGGTTCTATCATCATCTAGTTTCATCTAAGATGTTTCTAAGCATGGGTCTTTATCAACATAGCTTACTTGGTAAGTATAACACCACTCTCATCCATCTTTGTGTTCTTGCTTGACAAAAAATCTCTTTTATGCTTGTTTGCATCTAAATTATAATTTCTCATTATAAATAGAGCTTTTTGTTGATGTTTGGGTTGTTGTATTGTGATAGATATTGCATCTAGGTATGCTTTGATTTCATATAGCTAAGGTATGAGCATGTCATATAGCAACATGATATCTAGGATTTTGAAGCATTCATACATGACTAGATAAGCATTAAATGTGCTGACCTAGCATTTTTTGCATTTAGAATATCATCATATTTACTTTAGGTTTCACATCTCTTCATTTAAGAGTTAAGTCTTGTATTTGCTTTTGGTAGTATACAAGCAAGAGCCTAAAATCACTATTAAAGGCCTGCGGGTAGCAAGAACGGATTAATAACCGATTATGTGTGATGTGGTCAACCTAGGTTGTAATCATTTTTGCAAATAGTGGATTTGAGGGTTTTAATTGGCGATTAGTCCCGTGAGTTTTTGGCCAGTTGGAGGGTTTCTCACGTAAATCATATCATTGTGTCTTTTACTTATTCCACATTTATATTATGACATGATTGATTGTGTTAGAGATTAGGGGTTGTGTGTTTAATTTTGATTAACCAAAAAGATGGTAATTAATTTGGTTAAAACCTATTCACCCTCCTCCCCCCCCCCCCCCCCCCCCCCTTCTAGGTTAGTTTATACACTCTTAGAGTATTTTCAATTGGTATCAGAGCAGGTTCCTTAACATAATTAGGAGATCCCTTGCTCTGTAGGAGTGTCTTGCATTAGTTTCCTTTTTTTTTTGTTAGAGTGTCTTGCTTGTTTTGTTTTATTTTGTTTGATTGATTGCATTCATCTCATTCTCCTTTAAACACCATGAGTGGAAATGCATATGAGCGAGAGGGAGCATCGAGTACAAGACCTCCACTTCTAACGGGGGTTAATTACTCATCATGGAAAGGAAAAATGGAATCCTACATATGCCAAATTGATGATCTAGTTTGGATGGTAATTGAGGATGGTTACACATCACCTACCAAGACTCTCGAAGATAAAAGCATCGTGCCATAGCTAAAATCGGAGTGGGATACCAAAGACTTAAAAGCCTCCAAATGGAACAACAAGGCCATGCATGCTATCTTGTGTGCAGTGGATGAAAATCAACACAAGCTAATCCAAACCACAAGGAATGCACATGAAGCATGGACAATATTGGAGATCGCACATGAAGGAACCGTCGTGGTAAAAGACTCCAAGCTACAAGTCCTTCAAACCCAATTTGAGTCCTTAAAGATGGAAGACCATGAGTGCTTCAATGAGTTCCAAGTGAAGCTAATGGATATTGTCAACCAAAGTCACCAATTGGGCGATCCATACTCTAATAGGAGGATAAATAAAAAAATCATGAGATCTCTCTTGGAGAGATTTGACGCAAAGGTGACCGTTATTGAGGAGAATAACGAATACAAAAAGATGAAGCCAAGTGAAATAATTGGCAAGTTGCTAGCTTTTGAGTCAAGAAGAGCCCCTACTTCAACAACACCTCAAAAGAAGCCAAAGAGAATTGCCTTGAAGACCTCCATAGAAGAAAGGGAGGAAGAAGATTCAGATGAAGAAATGGCTCTAATGGTGAAGAGGTTCAAGCAATTTATGAAGTTTGAGAAGAAGGGGTTGGGCTCCAAGGGAAAATTCGTGAAGAGGAAGACTCCTTTCAAAATGGTGGAGAAAAGTGAAGAGTAGGATTCCAAGAAGGGAATTCAATGTTATGAGTGCAGTGGTTATGGTCACATTGCCCCCGAATGTGCCAATCTAAAAAGGAAAAAGAAAGGAAAGGCCATGACGGAAACTTGGAGTGATAGTGACGACTTAGAGGAGGAAGAAAAGTCTTCGGATGATGAAGATCAAGTTTCCAACTTCATTGCATTTACCTCATCTCACAATGGCAAGGAAGTTACGAGTGACAAAGAAGAGGAGAAGGACAAGCTAGAAGAAGAACAAGAGCACTCAAGCAATGAAAGTATTTCATCTGAGTCCAAGCATGAATTTGATGAGGAAATGGACTATGAAGACTTCATGGAATACTTCAAAAGTTCTAGAGCTAAGAAGAAAAAGGAGATACAAGATTTGAAGAGGAAGAACCTTGAATTGACCTCTAAGATGATTCACTTGAGTGAGGAAGTAAAAAGAATAAGAGAAAGGGAAGAAAGCTTGAAATTGGAACTTGTTGTGGTGTAGAAGAGTGAAAAGAGTTTAAGGAAGGAACTTAGAAAGGCAAAATGTGTGATTGCCAAGATGACCTCCGAAACCGAGAAGCTTGACAAAATGTTATCAATTGGGAAGAGCTCTAGTGATAAGAGGGGCTTGGGATATGAGGAAGATGTGAATACCACTTCTTTGAAGAAGACTACTTTTGTCAAGAGTCAAGAGGTTAAAGAAGTCAAAATCCCACAACAAACTACAAGAAGAATTGAAGTTGGAGAATCCTCAAAACATGCCTAAGTCAAAGCTTTAACAAAAGCTCCAACACAACAAGTTATAGGATTTCAATCAAGACCTCCACATACAAGGATCCCTTCTCCACAATCAAGGATCATGTATGCTCAACAAAGAAGACATGATACTTTGGCTCAACCACAAAGGAGAGAGTTTGTTCAACATCAAAGGACTACTCAAAGGAGAAGGAAGCCTCAAATGGTTGCACAAGGCTATGGTATGAACTCCTACTTCACTCATACTTGTCATTATTGTGGTATTGAAGGCCATATAAGGCCTAATTGCTTTAAGTATATCAAATTGTGTAGATTTGAGAATATGATTGACAAAAATATGCTTAGAAGAGCCAAAAAGGATGCACCTAGGGAACTTAGAGCCAATGAACCCAAGGCTCCTAGGATTGAAAATGTTGCACCTAGTGTAGGGAAAAATCGATATAAAACACAGCGGAAGAAAGGAAAAACAGATTTTGTATGGTTTTAAAATTTTTCTCAAAATTGAACCTTAACCTTTTAATTAATTAAACTCAAATATATACGGTTAGAGTTAAATACCTCTTGACGCGTGATCCGATTGACTTACATCGATTGGTAATCCGCAAAATCTTTTCCGATGTCCGTGAATAGTACCCGCATGAACAGTGATTGTGAACAGTAACCCCCCCCCCCCCCCATGTGAACAGTGATTGTGAACAGTACCCCCGCCGTGAACAGTGATCGTGAACAGTACCGCGAGATCTTCCAATCCGAACACGTACGTGAATCACCTAGGAGCGTGGTCTCCCTTTTTCTTTGAATTGCAAACCTGAGAATGGATGAACAAAGGTTTCTTTTTCTTTTGTTAGTCACAAAACAATCAAAAGAAGACAAAAATTATTCCGGTCACTTTTAAGTTCTCAATCTAATGATCGAAACTCGCGTGAACCTAATTCGATGTTGTACACACAAGCTTATTGATGAACAAGCAATCAGTGTACTATCAAAGAATAATCTCTTCTCTCTTTTATGTTTAGTAGAATAAAAATTATCCTTTTCTATGAATTGAGAAGAAGAAGAAAAATTGAATCATTCAATCAACTGTGGTGGCCGAATTCTATATGTGGAATTATATAGGTGGCCGAAATTTTGCTTCCTCTTCTATTTAGGATTGTCGAAATCTTCCTCTAAACGGACTAGGGTTGCCGCAAATCACATACCAAAAAGAGTTTGTGTTGCACCCTAATTTCCATCAACCTTTAGACTTCAAAACCTAATCCAACTCATAGATATTTTTATTCTTTTATTGACTAAATAAAAAGACTTCTTATTTGATTAAATAAATAAAATTAATTATTTATTTTCTTACCAAACAAGTCTTTTACTTTTAATATACTACTACCAATAGTATAACTTTAGGAAATATATTTCCTGATCAGAAAAAGATTTGTTTCTTAATTAAACAATTAATTAATAAATTAACTAATTCTTATTTAATTAAAACAATGAAACAAAATAATATATTAGGTTAATATATACACCTTGCCGCCCCACTTATATAAATGGGCCATATATTATTTTCTTATTTCATTTAATCCATTGGACTTTAAATAAAAGCCCACATGTGAACCAGACCCATTCTTACTAAAAGAAACAAGCCCACATGTCTCCTTTTAATATATTAATATAATAGTGCAGCCCATTAATTAAATAATAGACATATTATATTCTTGATATATTAAAAACAATTCTAGATGGACCCTTAAATCGGCCCGGTAGAATATATCAAGTGATCCATGCAAATACGTGTGGATTGGGGATCTTGGCGGGCTATCTAAATTTAAGCTTCAATAGACACAACCTAATCACAATCAACAAATGATTCACTTAGGTCCAATCTATTAATTTTAACTCATTCCACTAAAGAGCTAAAATTGAACTCTTAAATAAAGATAGAATAAGGAGATGTTTCTCATTCATACCCTAGACAATTTTATAGGAGATGGTGTATCCTCGTGAATAATATCAGTAATCGCCAAGAGCTCATAGACCGCCTATAGCTCTCCAAGTTACCATATTTCCTCATATGACCACATTTCGAACTTGGATACTTTGACTTGTCCATAAGCCATGTTTTCAATAATCATTATTGAAAACTCAACGTTGAGATTTAATATCCAATACCTCAAAACATCCATATGATGATATTATACTCTCATTTAATAAATGGAGCCACGATGTCCATATCTATAAATGAAGTCCTCTATCGATTAACAAATGTATACCACCAAACTATCGAGGATAGACTATGCTATATAATCGTACTCATTGATAGCTCTAATGATAACACTTGCAACCATAAGTCCATCATTTATCTCAGGATTAAGATAGACTCTCTGATTGTCCTCTTTAATGAAAAGACTTATATCTAGTGACGGTTCTAGATAAAGTATTTCATTGTGATCCAGTTCAATGCACCTAGTGCACTAGATTCTTTTACTCGAAAACCTTTCGATGATTTTAGACTCATCATATTCATTTGATCCCACTCAAATGCTAGTAAAAGAATTCTACATCTTTAACAAGATAGAGGTGCCCAACCTTTAACTTAAGTTGTGAACGTTATTCAAGACTAACTAAAGAATTGTGTCTACCTCATACATATCCGGATGTATGAACAATTCTTCATGTCTCATAGTCTTTTGACCTTATGATTATTTACCTTGACAATTATAATAATAAATGCCATAAGTAATTGTAAGAATCAGAATTCACTTTATTAATATGAGAAGATTGTCAATTACAATATTACACTATTGCCATTGAGCATAATCCTAACACCTAGGTGGACTAGAAAAGATGAGTATTTTTGCTATGTGGCTCAATTTTCTTTAAAAGCCAATGCCTCCAACACTTGGTATCTTTATAGTGGGTGTTCTAGGCACATGACCGGAAACAAGAGTTTCTTTGAGACTCTTGTGATGGAGGATGGTGGATTTATCACCTTTGGTGATGATTCACAGAAATAGGTCATAGGGGAAGGTAATATATCTATTCTCTATTTGCCCTCCTTGCCCAATGCTCTCTATGTAGATGGCTTGCAAGAAAATCTCATAAGTATATCACATTTAAGTGATGAAAGGCTTTCGGTTATGTTTGGCAAAGTTGATTGCTCTATTCTTAAGGAAAATAGGCAAGTTCTTTTAAAAGGCAAGAGATCAAGTGACAATTATTATTGTCTTGAATCTAGTAACATCTCTTGTAACTTGTCTAGTTGTGAGCAAGTTGAGTTGTGGCATCAAAGATTTGGCCACATGAATTATAGTGACTTGAAAGTCCTTGAGAGGTTGAATGTTGTGAGAAGCCTCCCCAAGCTTAGGAAGAGGTTTGAGGGAGTTTGTGGACCTTGTCAATAAGGGAAGCAAACCAAAAGTGTGCACAAGAAGGGAAAATACCTTTCCACCAAGAAGCCATTGGAACTCCTTCATATGGACCTCATGGGTCCCATGCAAACCGAGAGTCTAGGTGGTAAAATGTGTATTCTTGTGGTGGTTGATGACTTCTATCGGTTCACTTGGACCTACTTTCTTAGAGAGAAGTCTGAAGCCTTTGATAAATTTAAAATGCTATGTGTCAAAATTTAAAATGAGAAAAATTCTCACGTTATGAGCATTAAGAGAACTAGGAGTGATCATGGGAAATAATTTGAGAATAGTAGCTTTGAGAGCTTTTGTAATGGTTTAGGTATTTCCCATGAATTCTCGGCTCCTAGAACTCCCCAACAAAATGGGTTTGTGGAAAGGAAGAATAGGGTTTTACAAGAGATGGCTTAGGGGATGTTGCTTAGCAACAAGGTTCCTAGGAACCTATGGGCCAAAGCCGTCAATACGGATTGTTATATAGGGAATAGAGTTTTCCTTAGACCCGGGACCAAACAAACATCCTATGAGTTATGGAAGGGAAGAAAACACAATGTTAGCTATTTCCACATCTTTAGGAGTAAATGCTATATTCTTAATGACCGAGATCAACTTGGTAAGTTTGATGCCAAGAGTGATGAGGGTATTTTCATTGGATATGCACTCAATAGCAAGGCCTATAGAGTTTAGAATTTGAAAACTCAAAGTGTCATGGAATCATCAAATGTTGTCATTGATGATTGTAGGCCCAAAAACATTGTCCATGAGGAGGATGTTTGTGAGAATGATGACCTTCCTTTGAAGGAGTGTGGTGAGACTTCAAGTGATGTGAAGTCAAATCATAGTGAAGAGGATGATCAACCTCTTGATAGAGATCCTTCTTTGGACTCTAAAGAACCCGCTCCATTGGTTAGACTTCACCATGACAAGAATGACATTCTTGGAGATGTAAATGAGGGTGTTAGGACTAGGCGTCAAATAGCTAATCAAATTAGCTATACTTGTTACACCTCTCAAGTTGAACCCAAAAAGGTTGATGAAGCCTTGAATGATGAGTTTTGGGTTCTTGCCATGCAAGAAGAACTAAACCAATTTGAAAGAAATGAGGTCTGGACTCTAGTTCCTAGACCCAAGGACACTAATGTCATAGGCACCAAATGGGTGTATAGGAACAAGTCGGATAAGGATGGCAACATTGTGCGCAACAAGGCTAGGCTTGCGGCACAAGGAAACACTTAAATTGAGGGTGTTGACTTTGAGGAGACTTTTGCTCCCGTTGCCCGTCTTGAGTCTATAAGGCTTCTCTTATCCATTTCTTGTGTGTACAAGTTCAAGCTACACCAAATGGATGTTAAGAGTGCCTTCCTCAATGGCTTCTTGCTTGAGGAAGTGTTTGTTGAACAACCCAAGGGGTTTGTGGATCCACACCACCCAAATCATGTATATCGCCTCAAAAAGGCACTTTGTGGGTTGAAATAAGCACCGAGGGCTTGGTATGAGCGCCTCACTCTTTATCTTGTTGACAATGGCTACTCAAGAGGTAGTGTTGACAAGACCTTGTTCATCAAGTGCAACAAAGATGAGCTTTTCATAGCTCAAATTTATGTTGATGATATTGTATTTGGTTCCACCAATGAGTCAAAAGTGAGACAATTTGTTGATGTCATGTCTCTTGAATTTGAAATGAGCATGGTTGGTGAACTAAATTACTTTCTAGGCTTGCAAATTAAGCAAATGCATGATGGGATTTTCATATCCCAAGATAAGTATGCCAAAAGCCTAGTGAAGAAGTTTGGTCTTGACAATGCCAAACATTGTGACACACCCATGAGTACCACTTTGAAGCTAAGCAAGGATGCTATTGGTAAAAGTGTTGATCAAAGCTTGTATCATGGCATGATAGGTAGTTTGCTTTACTTGACCACAAGTAGGCCCGATATCTCTTTTAGTGTGGGTGTTTGTGCTAGGTACCAAGCTAATCCCAAAGAATCTCACCTTGTTGCGGTGAAGAGGATCCTTCGATTTGTGAATGGTACCTCCAATCATGGGATTTGGTACTCCTTTGACACTAATCCAAGTCTTGTTGGATTTAGTGATACCGATTGGGCGGGGAATAGTGATGATAGGAAGAGTACATCGGGTGGTTATTTTTTTCTAAGCAACAACTTGGTGTCTTGGTTTTGTAAGAAGCAAAACTCAATTTCCCTATCCCCGGCCCAGGCGGAATACATAGCCGCCGGTAGTGCTTGTACTCAATTGTTGTGGATGAAGCAAATGCTAGCCGATTATGGCCTAGAGCAAGGCACTCTCACTTTGTTTTGTGACAACATGAGTGCCATAAACATTTCTAAGAATCCCGTCCAACATTCTAGGATAAAGCACATTGACATTAGACATCATTTCATTAGAGAGCTAGTTGAGAGCAAAACTATTGCATTGGAGCATATGGGAACTTATGACCAACTAGCGGACTTATTTACAAAGCCCTTAGACACCATTAGGTTTGGCAACCTTAGCAAGTCTATTGGGATTTGTCATTTGGCTTGAAATGGTATATATTGACCCCATATGGGTAGCTAAAGCAAAGAGAGCAAGTTGGCATGAAAGTGCATTGTGCTACAATGATATATTTTATGCTCCTTCATTAATTGCTTGAGATGATCGATTGTGCATATGCTTCTGTTATTTTCTTAATAAGTGTGCAAATTGCGTTTCTTGCAATCCATGTCATATTTATGTTCAAACATGCACTTTTGGACTAGGAGATTTATTTTGGAAGTACAATTTGAATGACCTATAATTGATCTCCATGACATGATATTTTTATTAATGACATGCTTTAAGTTGATATGCATGAAGACGTATTTTTGATTGCTTAAATATGAATGCAAAATTGTATGCATAAGCAAATGAGAAGACTAAACTAAATAAGGACCACGTGTCTATTCAATAAATAAGGATGTCTCATCCAAATTTAGTCTTCTCTCTCTCTTTATTAGTTGAACAAGGCTACTATCATACGGGTATCTTACCCGAAAAAATCAAAAAGGGTGCAAAAAGTCGCTCATGTCTTGTTTCGCTTATAAAGTTTGATATAGATGCCCTTTAAATTGAATTTCTTATAAAAAATCTATATCATTGCTTGAAATCATGACAAAGGGTGAAAATTGGTTTGAATTCTTTTGGAAACCTTTGTTGTTTGCTTTGCCAAATACCATTGTTTTTGAACTTGAATGCAACATGTCTTGCTTGCAAAGCATCGTGTCACACATTTTCATCAAATAAAACCCCTTGATTCTCTCTTACTTAATTGAGTTGCATAAAGTTGCTTATATGATCTTGCATATATTTTGTGCTATGAGCTCTCCTTGCCAAAAGCTTACCCATTAAGGAGGACTCCCTTTGCCTATCTCACGACAAAAAGGGGGAGTAGGGTTGTGAGCTTTAGGGGGAGTTGAGAGTTGAGAGCAATCTTGTAAGGGGAGTATTGCATTGCACAGCATGATCACATTGTTGATAATATTAGTTCAATCTCTTGCGACTATTGCAAATGTTGTTTATGGTTATTGAAAGCACCTCTCACACACTTGATCTTGGAAGGTATTCTTGTTTGCTTTGAGTGATTGTGTGTAGGTTAGGATCTTCTACAAACTTTGGATTGACTTGAAGATGTTCAAGACTTAGACTATAAGCCTTATTGTAATGTAGACATTTTTGTTGACCAATCTTTTGTTTTTGTGAGGTTGCTTTGTGAGTGGTGGTTTTGTCACGAAATAGCCAAAGGGGGAGATTGTAAGTGCCTCACTCTATGATTGGCTTATTTCATTGACAAAATCATAATTGGGGTCATACATTGTAAAATGGTAGATTAGGAATTGAAGATCTCTCATTGGACTCCAAGTGCTTCAAAGTAGGTAGATTACTTGACTCTACTTTTACTTGAAGAGATATAGTTGCACACACTCACTTGCTTGCATTATATTCTTGTTTACATGTAATTGGATGATGCATTGTATGCCATTTATCACACTCCACACTTGCACATTTTTGCACATTACGTAGTGTGTTGAGTCTGCCTGGAAAAGAGAGTTTTCTCTCTTAGTGCGGCCTAGACCGCTTGGCAAGCTCGGTTTGCACCTCGGCATACAGAGCGGTATACTTCAGTAGGGTCATGCTTCTTGTACCGCTTCTTGTGCACATGCAAGCCTAGCGGTCCCTAACGCGGTAAACATCAGTAGGCTCCTGCTACCTAGACCGCTACCTGTGCACCTGCACGCACAGCGGCCCAAGTCGCGGTGTTGTCTAGTAGGCACACTGTTGCATGTACCACGGTCTGGACACTTGCCTGAGCCGCGGTACGCACATCGGTAATGATGGGATTTTGGTGCCGTTTTTCAAAACGGTGTCATTTGGTCTAGGGCATCATATATATATGTCTTTTCCCCTTCCTTGCCTCTTTAGAGCTTTAGAATCAATTCTCTCTCATTCCTTTTAGAGCTCAAGAGTGTCTTGCAAGAAAAGGTAGCAAGAACCTTTTTTATTGTCCAAAACCCAATCACCCATCATTTATTCATGGTTCTATCATCATCTAGTTTCATCTAAGATGTTTCTAAGCATGGGTCTTCATCAACATAGCTTACTTGGTAAGTAGAACACCACTCTCATCCATCTTTGTGTTCTTGCTTAACAAGAAATCTCTTTTATGCTTGTTTGCATCTAAATTATAATTTCTCATTATAAATAGAGCTTTTTGTTGATGTTTGGGTTGTTGTATTGTGATAGATATTGCATCTAGGTATGCTTTGATTTCATATAGCTAAGGTATGAGCATGTCATATAGCAACATGATATCTAGGATTTTGAAGCATTCATACATAACTAGATAAGCATTAAATGTGCTGACCTAGCATTTTTTGCATTTAGAATATCATCATATTCACTTTAGGTTTCATATCTCTTTATTTAAGAGTTAAGTCTTGTATTTTCGTTTGGTAGTATACAAGCAAGAGCCTAAAATCACTATTAAAGGCCTGCGGGTAGCAAGAACAGATTAGTAACTGATTAGGTGTGATGTGGTCAACCTAGGTTCTAATCGTATTTGCAAATAGTGGATTTAAGGGTTCAATTGGCTATTAGGCCCGTGAGTTTTTGCCCAGTTGGAGGGTTTCTCACGTAAATCATATCATTGTGTCTTTTACTTATTCCGCATTTATATTATGACATGATTGATTGTGTTAGAGATCAAGGGTTGTGTGTTTAATTTTGATTAACCAAAAAGATGGTAATTAATTAATTAATTTGGTTAAAACCTATTCAGCCCCCCCCCCCCCCCCCCCCCCCCCCCCCCCCCCTCTCTAGGTTAGTTTATACACTCTTAGAGTATTTTCAATTTGTATATAAATTTGTATAGACAAGTGATGGAATTCATTGAGCAATATTAAATAATATCCGTCATATTCAAAAGTATCAAAGGCTTCATTTTATTTTCATCATCATAGAGTTTGTAAACTTTGAATGCCAAATGTATCCATGGAATTATACATCAACACATATAGTTAACATTATACTTGGGAGTTGGGACACAAAAGATTAATTTATATAATTTAATATCTATTTTGTTTAAACCAGATGGACACTTAGACTATGTTTGCCATGGAGGATCGTTTATGCAAGGTGGGGTTCCATTTGGCTTCCATATGCAGTATTTGTGTGGTTAGTAATGAATTGGCTGACTATCTTTTCCTCCGGTGTCCCCTTACGGTCGCTCTTTGGGAGGCTGCCTTTTCCGCTTTCCAGGGCTGTATTTCAGCTGACTCGTGGGGTTTTTTCTTCTCACAGGCCATGGCGGTTTCTTTTAGTGATCAGGTGTGTGTCCTCTGGAAGGCGGCTATTCACAAGGTGGTTTTAAGTGTGTGGTTTATCCAGAATCAATGGATCTTTGAGAGTAAAGCTGTTGATTTTAGATTTGTGTAGTCTTTGGTTTGGAGAGCAGTTTCTAGAGCTAACCGTTTAGGCATTGGGTGTATGCGTAATTGCATGGATTACCTTTTAATCCTTTGGTGCTTTGGTCTTCGTGGTCGGCCAACCAAGACTTTGGTTATCAGAAGCGTGATTTGGTCGCCTTCTACTTCGGGTTGGATCAAAGTTAATACGGATGGTGCTGCCTTGAGTTCTCTAGGTACTGAAGGGTATAGAGGTATTTTTCGCAATTGTAGATCCTTTGTGAAAGGTTGTTTTGATATCCTTCTTGGTCATGTTTTTGCTTTTGAGGTTGAGCTGCTTGCGGCTTCTATGGGCATTAATTTTGCTTGGAAGTACATGTGGAGTCGGATTTGGCAGAAGAGTGATTATTCCTATGTGGTTCAGCTGCTTTCTTCTCGTTCCAAGCATGTTCCTTGGCGACTGCGGCAGGCGTGGCAAAGATGTATATTCCAAATCTCTCAGATGGAGTTTCAAATGTCCCATATTTTTAGGGAATACAATCGGGTTGCAGATGCTCTTTCCAAGGATGCTTTGGGGCTGGAGGTTGATTCTTGGTGGTTTTCCACTCCTTCCTTCTGTTCTTCGTTGGTGGGCAATGACTACATGGGTCGGTAGTCTTTTTCGTTTTTCTTAATGTTTTTGTTTTCTTAAGTGGCCTACATGCCGCTTTTCTGGTTGGGGATTTGCTTCCAGTGTTTTTGTGGCTGGTTTGGCCTATGCTACACTTTGTTCTCTTCTTTATTATTTATATAGTTCTGGATACTGCTTAGAGGTTTTTCAACATATAATTATTTGTGATGTTTTTTTCCCATAGGTCAGTCCAATTTAAAAAAAAAAATTTAAATAAACGATATGGACACTTTTAAAATTTGTATGGGATTACAACAGACCTTGTAAAACCCGGGAGAAAAGTAAAATTTATTAAAACTATCTTTGTAAGATTGCTTACTGTTTTTCTACTTAAAATAATTTCAAAATTATATTTTGATGTAAGAGTGGTGCATTGGTGACGTAAACACAGTGTTATCTCTTGATCAAAATGAAAATAAACAAACAAAACAATCTGACGGTCGAGATTCAATAGCAGAGCAGAAGTGGAGCACTCACAAATAATGAAAACGGCTTAATATTGTAAGGTGCATGTAGTCTTCAATTCTTGATTGTCGTGAGTTGGGTCCCATTGTTTATATTATTGCTCTATCATATATATAGGTGAGAAAGTGTGAATTACAAGAGTCAACTTTAAACAGATTTGATTCATCATCAGTTCATCGCCTATTTCTTTCTATCAAAATTCACAGCTGTTGGTCATCGTTAAGATTAGGGTTAAGATTAGGGATGCACATTTGGAGAATGGGGGGTGGATATAGGTCCCCCTATCCCCACCCCCACTTACTAGACTCTCCCCTATCCCTCTCCCCCCATTTCCAACCCCAGTTCTCCATTTCTCCTGTTTCTTCCATTTTTTCCAGTTTTTCAGTTTTCCTATTTTTCCATTTTACTAATAATTACAAAAAAAAAAATTACATTACAAATATAATATTAAAAATTCATCAGTGCGTTACAAATACAAAGAAAATCTATTACAAAATAAAGTATTTCAATAAGAATTTAGATTTTGAAAGAGTAAATGAGGTTTGTATAGTTAGGTTTTGAAATAATAAAAAATTAAATATATATATAATTATATTTATAATATTTTTGGGGAAATGGGGAAACCCCATCCCCATCCCCATTTGGGGGAAATTTGTGGGGGAAATGGGGTTGGGGGAGGGTCTCCCCATCCCTATCCCCATTTCAATTTGGGGATGAAAATCATCCCCATCCCCACCCGTTTCCCCATTTTCCTCCAAAAATTTTCCCCCAAATAGGGATGGGGTCTTGGGGAATTGTGGCTCCGGGGTAAAATGTGGAACCCTAGTTAAGATCTTGGATTCTCTTTCGATTTAATTTTTCATTGAATTTAAACCAAGTTTGTGATTAATACTTGATTGAAAATTAAGATTAGCACCATATAATTGGTTTCTTTTATTTAGATTCGAATTTGTATATCTTTTATAAATCGAATGTATTAACGTATGCTTTTAAGACACATTTAAATATCAAAAAAGTAAATATATTAAGAGGATCTAATTTAGTGTTAATAAAATTGAGATGTTTATCTTAAAGATAAGAGACATTATACACTTTTAATTTCGTTTGAATTTTGTGAGAACATAATCGATTTTATCAAATTTTAAAGTGAAAGACTTTTTGAAATTATGATAGCAAAAATTAAGAAATTTGAATGATCTTTTATATCATATGAATATTTTATATATATATATATAAAGAAATTTTCAAGTCAGTACGCACTGATATAACTTCATCAGTGTGTTGGATGTGGATCATTAGATTTACATACTTTAACTCAAAGTGTATATACACTTATCAAAACTTCTTTATACTCGGTGGTCTACATGCAACGCACTGATATAAGTTATATCAGTACGCACTGAGGAGAAAATGACTGTATATATATATACGAAAATTTTCACATAAGTGCGCACTGATGAAATTATATAAGGACATTGAATGTGAGCCACTTGGTTTACATACTTTGACTTGTTATGTATGCACTTGTCAGAACTCTTTTATAAATGAGTGTCTCACATTCAATGTTCTTAAATAATTCTATTGGTGCGCACCGACAGAAAAATGACTATATATATATATATATATATATATATATATATATATATATTAAAGACCACCAACTTAAGTTGCTCAATGATACACAATGGCTATGAATTCAAAAAAGAAAATCTAACCGCTGACTTATTGTAAGGCTTTAGATCTTTGCTTTTTTGTACTTGCATGAACATATCTATAGTTAAGTGAATTTAGCACTATCTGTATTTTTATCTTTCTGATTTACCCACTATCTTCTTCTTCTTCGACCTCTCTCCATGAATCTCCAAAAGGGTGTTTTCATGGCTAGACACACTGATCTCTCTCTAGCTATGTCCTAGCTAGCTACAAGAAAAAGGATGGCTGGCCCTTGCTAAATTATTGATCATTTATTTCTTGAATTCCAAGGGATATATGAGTCAATTTTGACGAATTTGTATGTTGTAGTGTAGTACCATTTTCTTTAATTAGCTTTCTTATAGAAAAAAGAAAAGAAAATACTTTTGTAATTGCACTATCAAAATTATTAGCATTTCAAAAAGGGTAATTTGGTATATAAACACAAAAAGTAATCTTTTTTTTTTGAAATACAACAAAGAGTAATTTAATTAAGTCATATTGAATATTGCTTATATAATTCTAATATATACGTACCTTAAAGATATTCAAGTTCTGCTTTCTCTTGATCAGAGAATTAATGTAATTTTGTTTGTAGGTTTATGTATGAGCATTGACTACTATATCTCAATAATATAATACACTTTGAAGTGATCTCTCTCTCTCTCTCTCTTTATATATATAAAAATATATTTCAATTTTTCTCTCTTCAGGACCGAACTGAACTTTTAAGATTATGATGAAATTTTTGATTCATTAATTAAGTTTAAGAAAACTTTGATTAAACTAAAAACCATATATATTTATATAATATTGTTGCTATTGAATTAAAGTGTTTTACATATTAATTTGTAATATGTTATATTTAGTAGAGTTGATTAAACGTCTTAAAAATACAAACAAAATTATAATTATAGGATTTTGAGCTTGTAAATTATTGTTATATTATCGCGTTTGTAATTAATATAATTTGATTTCGTTAGCTAGTCATGAGTCATGAGTCATGATCAAATGAGTATAATATTCCGTTAAATAACTAGCTTTGGGAGGATTTAATTAGTTAAGCAATAATTATACTTCAATTCGAAGAAATATATCCCTTTTGGGTCCTTTTTTTGCCTTTTTTTTCCTTGATATCAAACGACAATATCAGTGGTAAAGAAGATTTAATATGCTAGAATAATTGAAAGCCAATACCTTAATCACCGAACAACATTGATTTAATTGATTTTAAAGTTATAATTGATTTAAAAAGATAATTTAAATATTTTAAAGATAATGCTCTCATGTGTGGGTGGGAGGGATATAATCATAACCCTAAAAAGTTTATAATTAATATTTTTCAACCTTGATATTCAATTATGTGGCTTTTAGTACCCAAAAAGAAGAAAGGAAAAATAAAATAGAATGCTTTTCAATTATGTTCTATTATTGCTTCATTGTATAGTATTTTTTAGAAATATATCATAATAGATTTTTAAATACAAAAAAAAATAGCAATTAAGCTATGTTTGGGGTTGCTTTTACTTAAAAAATAAGTGATTAATTCTCAAGTTTGAAGCAAATGAGTGTTTGGTAAACTTCCCCAACAACAACTTATTTTATAAATTGCTTCTCCAATGAGCTGCTTTTGAGAAGTTGGGTGGGGGTTGCTTTTCCAAGCTGATTTTTGGAGAAGCTGACTTATTATCCTTAAAATGTCTATAATACCCCTACAATTTTAATATAAAGACAATAATACCCATGTTAAAAATTTAAAATTAATTTTGTTATTGAGAATTAATGGCCACTGTTCGTTGGTGGTGGCCACCACCAACGACGGAGGCCGGAGGACAGCTGGCGATGTCAAAGTCTTGGAAGAAAGCCGGAGTTCCGTCGCTATTCCATCTCAATTTCGTCGGAGTTCTGGCGAGATTCCGTCACACCAGAGATGTTGGTGGCGATGGAGGAGGAGGGCTCCTCTTTTGCGATGAATCTGGGACGAATCTCTAGGTACTTTCGGTTCGGCGATGGAGACGATTCGATGTCGACGGCATGGGATGAAGAATGATGATTTGACGAGTGGGTGACGGTGGCGGAGTTGTAGAGATTCATTAATGGAGGCTTGAGTTGTTGAGTTGACTTAGCCGAGTTGACTTAGCAACTTTGAATTGAGAAGAGTAGTTGACTCGGTAACTAACGAGTTGACTCAGTTGAATATTTTTTTTAATTATATATATATATATATTCTATATTTCTATACTTTATATTTGTATTTTCAATTTTTTTATAAAAAGAAGTAGTAAAATACTTTTTGAATAATATATTATATTTCTTATTTAAAATATATATATATATATATATATATTATATTTCTATGCTTTATATTTGTATTTTAAATTTATACAAAAAATAAGTAGTAAAAAACTATTTGAATAATATATTGTATTTTAACAATTATGTCCATTTTAGTTATTTTCCATAATCAATTAAAGTTTACCAAACCATTTTTTTTGTTTTTTTTCTTAAGTTGATTATTCATAGAATCAATTTACCAAACACCTATCAACTTATGTTGTAACTTGATTGTTCCTTAAGTTAAGCTAAAAGCAGATTATTTTAGAAGTAAAGCAATCGCAAACATAGCCCCTAGTCAACTTGGCAAAGTTGCTTCTTTTGTTAGGGACCATCTTAAAAAAAACTTTGAGAATCTTAGTTTTGAAACGTTACGAAATGAGTTCTGCAATGTTACAAATTTAATGTATAGTTTTACAAAATAACACTTCCGATTTTACTACATACTACAAAATTTTTCCAAAATTATTTACTAAACTTCTGTTTTTATTTTCAAAAATATTCCCAAAAGGCTGTTTGCTTTGCTTTATCAGGAGCTCCTCCATTGTTCAGTCATCCAGATAGAATACTATTACTAGATGCACGAGAAATGAAGTGGAGGATAGTAAAGATTGTATACATTTTAATGGGCCAATAATTTGTCAATTTCCAAATTGCATGCACACCACTCTAGGTGATGACTACTCCATTAACAGTTTCTCACTTGCCCAACTCTCAATAATAAGGTGATAAAACTAAAAAGTTGGGCATCAAGACTTTTGTCTTGACCTGAGTGATCATACAATTATAAATAAATATATATATATATATATATATATATATATATATATATATATATAAATAAGAACTAATTACACTAACTTCCCCTGAGGTTTGCTCTTTTACACACGAAAATAACTTTATCAGTAATTGACATTTACTACCCCTGCCGACAGTCAACGAACGTCAGACATAACCATTGACCTTATCAGATCATGTAAAAGTCCGAAATACCCCTAAACCTTTTAAATTAAAATCTATATATATATATATATGGAAAGTTTTTTATTAAAAACAAAAAAACTTCAGTTTCTAGAAATCCATATCAAACCTTCATAACATCAACCCAAACCCATAAACAACCTTCATCAATATCAACCCAAACCCAGAAACAAACCCAGAAATCCATATCAAACCTAGATCAAACCCACCACCACCATCTCTATCAGTCTTCAGAAATCCAACCACCCCAAATCCAACACCCACAACAAAATCAAACCCATTAAAAAAACAAAAAAAATCTTAAATCAGTTAAGATTTTTTTTCAAAAAAAATAACCTGATGCAACAAAAATCACCAGAAATCCAACCACCCACCACCAGATTCACCAGAAATCCAACCACCCCAAATCCAACACCCACCGCCAGATTCGCCACCGTCAACCACCTCTTTCTCTCTCTCTCTCTCTCTCTCTCTCTCTTCAAAACAATCACCAGATTCACCACACCCATCTCTTCTTCTTCTTCATCTGCTACTTCAAAGCTCAAACACGAATTAAAAATAAAACTTTTTACAAAAAACGCAAGACACCACACCTATCTGTTCTTCTTCTTGATCTGCTACTTCAAAGTTGAATTTTTTTTCCATATTTGGTTTCGAATCCACCTATCACGCAAGACACATATGACTCAAACCAAACCCATCTTACCCTAACCACCCCAACCACCACCCTAAATCCGAACCCAACCTCTCCGTCTGTCAGGATTGAAGAAATCAGAGGTTTATAGAAGAAGGATTTGGGATTTTGGGATTTTGGGTTTGATGTGGAAGAGATCTATGGATTTGGGTATAGTTTTGGTAAGGAAGTAGAGAGAGATCAGAGGATTTGTGTGATTGTTTTTGATGAAAGAGAGAGAGAGAGAGAGAGAGAGAGAGAGAGAGAGAGAGAGAGAGAGCAAGTGAGAGAGATATGAGAGCAAGTGAGATGAGAGATTCGTGAAGAGAGAGAGATATGAGATATGGTTTGTTTTTTGATGGGTTTGATTTGGTGGTGGGTGTTGGATTTGGGGTGGTTGATGTTAAATCTGGATTGGTGATGATGTTGTTGCTGATGATATTCTGGTTTGATTTTGATTATTGGTTTGATGATATTTCATTTTTTTAATTTTCTTTTTGTTAATATTTAATTTTAAATTACAAAATATTCTGAGATTTGTACAGTATATAAGTTATTAAATGATAAAATTACCCTTCTTCACAAGGTCAACAGTTAGATTAGACGTTAGTTGACTGACGGCAGGGGAGGTAAATGTCAATTACTGATAAAGTTGTTTTCGTGTGTAAAAGAGCAAACCTCAGGGGAGGTTGGTGTAATTAGTTCTATAAATAAATGAGAGATGATGATGGTGACGACCCCATCTGTAAGTTTCATCAAACAAGGCCACGTTCACATACTCAGACAAACAAACCCCACACTCTTTCTCTTTTCTTCCACTCTTTTTCTCGTCGAGAATAATATGAAAACTCCAAGAGCCTTGGAAATCGAGTTAGTGGAGTTTTTTTGCATTCCCCACAAACGTGCCCTAAAAACCCATCTTGGACCAAAAATTTCAACATTCACTTTATCAAAGGAGAGAAAAAAAAATACTTAAAATAAAAAAAATAAAAAATCCCACTTTCATTCAACCAAAAAGCTACCATTCTTGCCTTTATATACCACCCATCATGTCTCCTTACCCCTATATCCACCGCATTCTTTGATTTCTTTCTTGTCTCTCTCTCTCTTTCTTTCTTTTTTTTTTCTTTCTTCTTGCTTGCTAGCTACAACTTACCTTGCTATACTTTGCTAATTTGTGTACTCGGTACACATTTTAGCTTAGCTAGGTATATATTGTTATAAATGTTAAAGATGGTCGGTTTTCGTCAAGGGTTTGTGGAGTCGGGTGGCGGCTATGGAGGAGGAAGCAGCCGGCGGAGACGTCGAAATTTTTTTTTTTTTTTGTAATTACAGGTGAAAGCCAATGGCTAAAGAAACAAACAAAAGAAGAAGAAGAAAAAAATGCATGCTTTGCAATTTCGCTCTCCAGAGTTTCTAGCCTAGTGAAAAAAACGGCAGAATTGGGATAGCGGTATTATTGCATTGCATTGCGGGGAATTGAGGGTAGCGGTCCGATTTACAATTTACATTAACTTTAGTGTTCAAATATTTCCTTTCTAGTTTCCATGTTTAACCTTGGCTTTGTTATTGGCTTTTTACATATATGTCCTTAGTTCATTTTTTTTATTGGGTTATTTTTGTTATCAACATGTGATGTAAGAGATGCATACAAGGTAGCTAAGCTAGTCTCTTTTAATGTGGGGTTTGGTTTGTTTGTTTGTTTTTTTTGTTTTTTTGTTTTTTTTGAAAGTCTTGAATTGGTGTTAAATTTTTAGGGCCTGGGATTTGTTTGTAATGCTACTGGGCATGCATCACTTACACCTATCATGTACTTTGCTTTTGTCATGAATTTAAGATAAAGAAATGACTTTAGTCTCTTTTCTTTTTCTTTTTCTTTTCGAATCCTTCAAATTTTCATATATACATGCTCGTAAATCACACATATCAGTTCAATCCAAATGCTTAAAATTAACCTCATATTAATAGTTTATCACCGGATCATCCGTTCGAATTATTTTGAGTTATTTTATGGATTCTCCTTTTCAATTATTTGTAAAAGATGTGTATAGTTGATGTTTTGGCCTCTGTAGTGAGTTGAGAAAAATATGTGAAAGAAATTGCATGGATGTGAATTGTCATTTTCAGTCCCCCAACGGTTTTGTTCTTTTTTAATTTGTTTTCTGTTTTGTTTTTTTTTTCTCCCTTTATTTTCTTCTTCTTTCTGAACAGCAGGGTTTTAGTTAGTCAGTTGACTGTCAGGACTCCTGGGTGGGCGTTTTTAGGTTGGGTGGGGTTGGGTTCAAAATTTTTCAACCCAATCCAACCCAACATAAATTTTAACCCAACCCAATCCAATCCAATATTTGTCCGGTTGGGTTGGGTTTAGTTGATCGGGTAGGGCTTCTGCTATTTATAGGATTCGAGCCCCTGATTTGTGAGTCGTTTACCCAAGCCTCAAGCTCGTCCATATACCAGCTGAGCTATGACCCTGGGAGCATATTCATTGCATAATAAAAAATTAAAAATATAATAATTTATCCAACTTGGAAAGTCTCCATCTAAGCCTTTCATCCATTTTACAATTATAATCGCTTCGTCGAATATCTCGCGGTTGGATAATCTATTATTTTTTCAACCAATATAATAGTTTGAGTTTATATTCAATTATTAGACTTTTTTCTATCAAATTCTTAATCAAATCCTAAGAAAAAAAAAACATTTTAAAGTATAATCAAGGATGTGCCAATTAATACAAAAGATGAAGACAATATAATTGCATATTTGTAATAAAGGTATTATATATTATGGTATAAAATATTTAAATTATGTATTTATATTTGTTATTTATAATATTATAAATGGTGCATGAATAAAAATTTTAAATACTTTAAAAACGAGATTTCATAATAAATCTAGTCTTATTAGCAAAATCTGAGGGACTGACATGTCAGCATCATTATCGGAGAAATGGGTGATCCGATATGCCATGTCACCAAAGTCAGCCCGACGAGACAAATTCTAGTTGACAATAATTGACGAGATCCGGTCAGACCAAGTCCTGACGAGATCCAGTCAGGTTTATCCGATCGTTCTGGTAGAGATAACCTGACCAGGTTCATCAGATCGATCAGGTAAAGATAACCCTATCGGGTTCAATTGGCCGATTAGATAGAGAAACTTGGTCGGGTGAGACAACTCATCGGGTGAAACAGTACACTGGTTAGGGTTGAGTAACCGATCGGGTTAATGAGATCCAGTCGAATTAGATAACCGGTCGGCCAGTGATACATGGAGGATATTAATTCCAAGATAACCACAACTCAAATACGTAAAGAAAAAATCTCACCCAACCAAGGAACCATGAAGTAAACTCCAATAAAGAAATAAATTTTCTTAAGATATTGGAGCCTGAGTTCAACGGAGAATCTAATTAGTTAAAGTTATAGTCGTACTAAACCTCATAAACTTTTCTTACTTGTACTTTAAGAATTAGGGTTTTATGCATATACAAATAGACCCTAAAAACCATTACGTTGATGATGAAAAATATGCATACGAAAGCAAGAGTGCAAGAGAGATTGAGTGTGTATTCCATTCTTACATATTGAAATCTTCCCCTCGCCATCTTCGGCAGCCGTGATTTTTTCCCTTCATTGATTTTCCACGTAAAACCTTGTGTTTTGCATGATTGATTTTATTTCTTATTTTACAGTTCGATTGTTAATTCATATTAACTTGTTGGACGCGTGGTTAATTTTACATAATCAAAAAATCACCGTCAACAATTGGAATTAGAAGGATGGGGGACGTTAGAAAAAGTAACCAGAACTGTGTTACAAAATCACCTTGAAGACTTGTGAAAAGCTAACATGGCGAATAGCACAGATGGAGATGTTTTAGGGCATGATGGGAGCCAATCCCCAGGCGATGTTAACGCCTCAGTGACTAAAACGTTTTTGTCATTAGAAAATATCCGTCAAAATAATTTATAAAACCTTAGCAATGCCTCAAAATGTTTACAAAACAAGTGCAATGGTAAGCAAAAGTATCGTCCTCAGGGATTAAGAGTAGCGATGATTAGATTAGGATTAATAATACTAAAATACATAAAAGTAAAATGTCATGGTTGCTTGAAAAGTTAATGACTACAATGCAACTACAATTAGGTTAGTTAATCTAACATACAATTAGTGTTAGGAAGAAATCTGATAGTAAGAATTAAGGTAGTGATAGATCCAACAAGTGAATAATGGGCAAATCACTAACCCTCATGAATGTACATTGATCTTATGTAATCAACCTAGAGTGTATATGTAAGGAAAAAACACGCGGCGGAAGCGAAAAATCAGATTGGTACATTTCAAAAATTTTTCCTTTTAAAAGAAAGAACCTTAACCCTTGATTAATTAACATATAATTAAAAGTATCCTACCTTTTTCACGTGATGGTTCATATTGCGTTGATTTGAATCCGCAAGATTTTCCAATTCAATCACGAACGTGAATCACCTAGGAGTGTAGGCTCCCTTTCTTTGCATTGTATACCTGATGATGGAACACAAAAAATCTTTTTCTTTTGTTAGTCACAATAACCCTCCTAGAGAAAACAAAGAACGTTTGGTCACTTGTGAATTCTCAATCTTTTAATCGAAAATTCGCATGAACCCTAATTCGATGTTGTGCACAAAGCCTTTTGATATAAAAACTACTAGTTCACTATCGAAAACAAAAAGGATCTCTCTTTTCCTGTTGGCCGAATTCTCTATAAGTTGAAGAGTTTTTTTATTTTAAAGAAAAAAGCAAGAGAATGACTTTTTTTTAAAAAACTTCTTCTTCTTAAAAATCACCCCTTGGCTGAAATTCTTCTTGAAAAAACATATATGAATTCTCTATGATAGGAATATATATAGTGGCCGAAAATTCTCCGATTTAGTGGAGGATTTTTGTTTCACCAAAACTCTTATCAACTTAGTAGTTCAAACCTATTCCAACTCATGAGTGTATTATCCAATAATAAATTATTGAATATCAATTAAAATTGTGACTTTATCAATAACTTCCTAATTGAATAATTATCAATTAGAGTTCTGATAGATATCAAATACTTCCTAATTTGACTACATAAATAAAAGCTTTTTATTTATCTACTTATCAAATAAGGTATTTTTGGCTCGTGCATAAAATTGCCCCTTCAGGCCAGGGGGGTTGGTAGCGATCTTGTACACGTATCCGAGCTCGTTCGGCCCCGGCTCCATATCGATGTTATCTTTGTCACATTGTTCTCTCCACTGTACTAAGAACCCCACCAAGTGCCTCCAGAATCCCGGTGTTAGCTGAAGGGGGGCGAGCTGCAAGGCATGCAGCGCCCTATGCAATGTAGGGTGGAAAGGTAGCCCGACTCCACTCTCAAAAGCCATCGTGTCAATCGGAAGCTCGCCAGGAAGGGGGGGGGGGTATACATATCATATTCCCATGGAGGAATAGAGATAATGATATCTTTAGGGATCTTAAAATCCCTCCGCAAGCACCTGATGGTATTCGGGGTTCTAGTAGAGTAAGGGATGCATCTGTACTCTTAAGGAAGGGCAAGCACCCTTCCCACGGTATCCGTGACTTCGCCAGCATGGTCTCCACTAGCCCGGATAGCATCCGACTCTCCGCTCGACTTTTTGTCAACATCAACCGCATTATCAGGGTCGTTTGAGAAACCGGTCCCGATAGCAACAGTCCTATTGGAACGGCGGTGCTGAAAGACGGAGGCATTGTCTTCACTGTCATTGTCGACGCAAAACCCTTTTTCTGGGGAAAAGATTCCCGCTAGCGTTTGCATTGTCGTCAAATAGCTGCTCAACACTATCACTGATAGGGGAAGACATTATAGCAAGATTGAAATAGGAATCCTTAGAAGCAGAAGAGATGAGGGTTGAATGATGAAGAATAAGAAAGCTAAGTATTGCAACGATGTGAGAGTTTTGGGAAATTTGCTTATTTTTGGAAATTTGCTTGAGGGAAAAGTGAGTATGTCGTGGAGGAGCGAGGTTTAAATAGATGGAGAAACAGTTACTTGTAACGGGTAGAGAAGGTAATTAATGTCGCAGGATAATCGGTGACGTGGGAGAACGGTATCGAGAAAATCGCACCTCCAAAAATAATTTCCTTTTTTGAATTTGGCCTACCCCAATCAGCCTCGTGGAAGACCCATTTAAATCAGCAGGCAATGAGAGGATTCCATTCTACGAGACGGTTACAGAAACTTCTCCAAGCGTTCCAAATCCTGACTCTGACCTCGACTTGGCACCGGTGTTCAAGTCAGGGGGGACTTCTGTTAACATGGTTTTCTGGCAAGGGACCAAAGGGGAATTTTCCAACAGGTACCTGCCTGGTAGGGACAAACCCGAGCTATAAGATGCCTAGCGGGATTGATACCGTGACCTAGAGGAAATCAACATCTGGTAGGGCCGGAACCTTGACCACTTATCTACCTAGATGCAACGCCAGAGATACGAACCAGGAAAGGCAGGTACCATGTTGCATATCTACTCTAACACCTGATGAAGAGGGTACAACGATGTCATGTACCTAGTACTATACAGGTACCCGATACTTTATACCTGGTACCCCGGTACCACGACATATACCCGAGATCCCAGAGCACCTTGACATCAGCCAAGAATCCAACCAAGACAGGAATCCCACAAGTCCAACAAGACGAATATCAATATGAAGTCACTTGCATTATAAAATATGCACCACGCCGGTAAGTCAGATCAGCACACCAGTAAACCGCGCCACTAGGACATAGAATTGATATTCTCCTACAAGCAACGCAAGTAGGAAAAGTTGACTCCTTCGCCATTTAAAGTGCCATAAATGATATCAAACGGTCAACCAAATCAGAGTTTAAATACGACAGTGATTAACGGGATCAAATCCCGTGCCTTTAGCCTCACTCAACTCCTTTCAACGCCCCAAATAGGACTTCAAATAATCCTCATTAATAAGACCAGATTCTGAGGGATACTGAAGGTCTATATATACGGCCATGAAGGACAAAGTGAGGGGGCTGGCCTTTGATCACGAAAAAAGAGACATTGAACCCTACAAAATCTTCTAAATTCTGGGAAGCCAGTGAGAGTTTGAGACAATCACTGGGAGGAAAATAGCCACTTATCGACATAAACGTATTCTCCACCATCATCCTGTGTAAGAAAGAGAGATAAAAGAGATAAAAGAGAAAAGAGTATGTTGTAATATCGATATAGTAAATCTTCAATAAAGCCGTATCTGTCATATCATTCTGGTTCCTTTGCATTCATTCATATTAATCTCCAGTTATGAAAGGAACCTCGGTACCGAAGGTACCTTCCCCGCTACCACCTACCGGTAGTGGACGAGGGTGTTAATTTAAATTTCACTCTCTGAGTGGATTTTCCCGTTAATAAATTGATTTAATAAAGACAGAGTTCATTACAAAGCCCAATGTTCACAAGTATTTCACACCAATCCCTTAGTGGGATATTTAACTAGTCATGACAAATACAAAAAACAAATTAGGAGAAGAGAGATAGAGAAGACCCATGTAGAGAACTTCTTCCTTCAAGCTTCAATCCAATCTCCAAGTGTCCTTTGTTGAGTAGGTTTGGTGAGGAATGATTCCTAGATCTAAGTTAGTGGTTAGTGATTAAAAAAGAGTGTTCTTGGGAGAGAGTATGGAAGAGAGTATGATGGATAGATGAGTTGAGAGAGAGAGTTTTTGAAATCAGAACATGATGGAAAAAAGAGCTTCTGAAATTAGATTTGTTATGCTGATGTGGCAGGCCTGATGCACGTAGTACACGGGTAGGGTACCCGTGCAATGACCCGCGCACAGACTCTCTAGCTACTTCCTTATTCTGTTTGCTTGTAACTTTACTGGTTGGGACCCGTGCAGCACTAACAAATTGGGCACTTAGTCAATTCTGGATGACTTCTGATCTTCGGTTCGTGGGTAGGTTCTCTAGTGTGGAACAGTAAAGGTCTGAAACTGTGAACTACGCGGGTAGTGCGCGGGTAGGGTACCCTTGCACACACCAGCACTCTGCATTTATTCTTCTCGCTTCATTTGGCTTGCTTTGTGCATGAATTCTCCACTCCCTTCTCCAAGACTGGGATTACACCTATTGCCTACAAAACATAATAAAAGAGCCATACGACACAGAAAAACACCTAAAAATGAGACAAACGATAAGGATATGAGGGCCAAAATATATAACAATTTTGGCACAATCACTCAATCCCAATTAACACCAGTGTCACTGGAGGGGGATAACCCTCTAGGGGGCTAACCCTCTAGGGGGCCCCAATCACAGACGACTGGGCCATGGTAACTCCTACGAATATTTTAGATGAGATTTCTCCTGAGGCATTCCATCGTGTTCAAGAATCCCTACGGAGATTTATTGAGGATGCAGCCAAACAAGGGATCAATATAATGGCGACTGTAAACTTGACTTCCCCCTATCAGCTATATTCACCTGTTATAGCTTAAGACCCTAAAGTGCACTCAGAGATAGTAGGCACAACCGCAGGCGCTCCTCATAAAGCCGGTAGATATATGGCTGATCATCGTGAAAGAAGGGGACGTTCCAGGAGAAGAGATGATTAAGGTCACATAGAGGATAATCACCAAGGTGATATGGGCTATAAGAGAAGAGATGTCTGGGATGAAAGAGGTAATAGGGAGACAAGTCATCAGTAGGACGTAGGAAGATATGACGGTGGTCGAGCAAGGTATACCCAAAAAGACTGTTATGGGGGTAACCGAAGGAGATCCCGATCGGCCTCAACTGATGAATATGTCCCTCCTAGGAGACATCGGGTGGCTTGCCCTCAAGTCAAGTTCAACCGGTATAATGTTTATATTACGGTGTGTGCAACAGGAGATCCTTACGGGATTACCATTAACCAAAGGTTTGATGAACAAGGGGAACTAGAGGGTGAACGAGAATTTTTACAACGAAGGACAGAAGCGCTGGAGCACAGGCAAGGCTAGATTAATCTGCTGATTGGTAACTCTAACAGTCCGTTCTCCGATAAGATTTGACGAGCTCGCTCCTCTGAGAAATTTAGAATGCCACGCATGAAATAGTTCAAGGCAAACACCGACCACTAAGAACATGTCAGGAGATACCAGAGTGCAATGACACATTATGATTATGATGATGCACTCATGTGCAGGATGTTTCCACAAACTCTAGGTGATCAGGGCTCAAGGTAGTTTGGTGGCCTCGCTGGCGGTTCAATCAGAAATTTGAGGAGTTGATATAAGCCTTTACTAGGCAATTCATGGGGAACATTCATAGGAGAAAGTCGATATATGTTCTTTCTACCTTAAAGCAAAGAAAGAAGAATAAATTAAATGATTACCATAACAGGTTCTCCAAAGAAGTATAAGAGGTTCAATACCCTAATGATGACGTTGTAGTGTCAGCCTTCATCAACAGCTTGCAGCCTTGCCAGTTATCGCTTAGCTTAAGGTAAAAGGGGGAGACCACTTATGCATATCTGGTAGATGATGTGGGAGGATACACGATGGCAGCAAAAGAGCAGATAACCCACGGTAGAGAATTCATACACGGTGGCAGACCAGAGGAGAGCCAAAAGTCTTAGAAGGGAAACTCAAAGGGTAACCAGAAAGGTGACCAGAAGAGTAACAACTGGGCAAAAATAGAGACAAGAGCAAAGTTGATAACTAGAAAGGTAATAAAGTTTTCAAAAGGCAGTTCACCAACTACACTCCCTTAGCCAAAAACATGAGGAGATACAAGTACCTATAAAAGGCAGGTCCTGATAGAGGACAAGCTATACAAGAAACCCTCAAAGCAGTCAACTTTTGCCAGGAGGGATATATCCAAGTACTGCTGGTTCCACTAGGAGAACGGTCATGAAACCTTGAAATGTTATCAACTGAGGGATTACATTGAGAAGCTGATTAGAGAGGGACACCTAAAAGATTTAGTCATCAAGAGTAATCACGGCCAGCCAATGGACCTTTAAATGGACGATCGTCTATAGGGGAGTCAAAATAGAATGGACACCCCCAAGAGGAATGCATATGAGAGAGCAATCAAAACAATATTTGAAGGCCCCTACACATGGAGAAGCAGTAGGGAATGGATGATAGAAGTCCATGATGCATTAAACAACCAAAGGGGTTTTGAGATAATCTCAGTCGGGCCCAACCTGAAGAGAGCCAGAAAGGTTGGGACCCGATAATTTTTTCAGAGACCGATGCACATGGACTTGAGGTAAGATGAAACAATGCGATCGTGTTATCAGTTTGCATCGGTCACAGAGAAGTAAAAAGGGTACTGGTAGACAATGGGAGCTCGGTGGACATCCTAAGTGTCGGGGTGTACGATCAGTTGGGACTGCAGAGGAAAGACTTACAGCCACTAATGATCCAACTGAGAAGGTTGGGTGGGGAGGAAGAAATATCTCTAGGGACAGTCAAGTTACCAGTAGAGATCGGGACTTACCCCTGCCAGAAAACCATGCTCTTTGACTTCGTTGTTGTTGATGTCAAAAATTGGCCTTATAATGCATTACTCGGGAGTCATTTCCAGAATAAGTCCAAAGTTGTGACAGCAACCTACGCCTTAACAGTTAAGTTTCTAACCAAAGCAAGAGTAGGCATGATGAAGAGCTCACATGAGTGGGCCAGGAAGGGGAATTTAGCAGTTTATAGAGAGAAAGCAGACCTTGATGTAATACAAATCGACTCGATATGAGAAGAACAGTGTTTGGAGGTCAACGAAAAAGATGCTCGGGCAGAAACCCCATCCAGGTTCTACCTAGACCCAATGGAAGTGTCTTTGGGACACGATATGGATCAAGAGGAGGAATAACTAACGATGGAAGTTATCCTCGACAGCAATGAGCTTGATCATACTGTTAAGTTATAGGCTCAGCTATCCGATTGCATCCAGAACGGCCTGACCAATTTTATAAGGCAGTACATGGATGTATTCGCATGGAAGCATGAAGACATGCATGGAATAGATACCAGTGTGATCTCTCATTATTTAGCAATTGATGCAGAACATAAACCGGTGGTTCAGAAGAGAAGAAGGTTCAATCCGGAAAGAAATGAAGCCATCAAATAAGAAGTTAAGAAACTGTTAGTTGCAGGGTTGATCAGGAAGGTCCAGTATCTAGAATGGGTAGCCAATGTGGTTCTAGTCAGGAAGTAGAACGGGCAGTGGAAGATGATGTGTATGGATTTCACTGACCTGAATAAAGTATGCCCGAAGGATAATTTTCCAATACTAAGGATAGACTAGTTGGTCAATGTCATAACCGGATATGAACTGCTAAGTTTCATGGATGCATACTCAGGCTACAACCAGATCAGAATGTTTAGACCAGATGAAGAAAAGATTGCCTTCACAACTGATCAGTGGCTCTATTGTTATAAGGTAATGTTGTTTGATCTAAAGAATGCCGAGGCAACATACCAGAGGTTAGTAAATAAAATGTTCGCCCAACAGATCCATAGAAACATAGAGGTATATGTAGACGACATGTTAATCAAAAGTGTTATAGCTTAAGAGCATGCTTCTGATTTAAGGGAAACGTTTTAGGTATTAAGAAGATACAAGATGAAGCTCAACAAAAAAAAAGTGTTTCTTTGGAGTGTTATCGGGGAAGTTCCTCGGATTCCAAGTCTATCAAATTGGAATCAAAGTTAACCCAAAAAAGATAAAGGCACTGAAGGATATGAAGTTCCCCAGAACCATAAAGGATATTCAACGGTTAACCAGTTGTCTAGCCTCACTTAACAGGTTCATCAGTTGGTCAACAAACAAGTGCCTCCCTTTTTTTAGAGCCATCAGAAAAGGCAAGGGGGTAGAGTGGACTGAGGAGTACGAGAAGGCCTTTCAACAAATCAAGGAATATCTTGGCAAGGCTCTAATCATGTCCAAACCACTGAACGTTGAGACATTGTATTTATACATATCGGTCACACCAGTGGCAACTAGCTCGGTATTAGCTAGGTTAGATGAAGAGGTACATAACCGGACTATTACACCAGCAAAACCTTACTACTGGCAGAAACAAGATACTCAGTAGGGGCAAGAAAACTCAGGCCTTATTTTCAGGCACACAAGATTGAGATTTACATAGATGCCCTCTGTTAGGTTTATATTTGTGTTGGCTTGATTCCATAACAAAATGCTCTTTGTTTGTATTGCTTAGTTGCTTAGATGGTTCATGTTTGGATCGAGCTTCAAAGAAGAAAAGAAACTTCGCATGCAAAGCTCGTCTTCAAGAGGAAAAATGGTTTCTTGAATACTAAGGTATTGAGACTTTTCTTCCTCTTGCAAGGTGTTAGTGCACACACACAGATTTCATAACATTTGTGTCCCTGCATCATTGTGTAAAATGATATAACATATTTGAAAATACACTCTTAACGTGTGTCTACAACCTAGAGGGGGGGGGGGGGTGTGAATGGGTTGTTGATCGATTATTACCAATTTTTCGATTAACTAATATTAAAAAAATAACCCAATTAAATCAAACATACAAAATCAAGTGTAAAGTGCGGAATAATAAATAACACTTGATTTTTACGTGGAAACCCTTTAACAAGGGAAAAACCACGGGCTATCCTTCTAGCCACAGACGATCCTCAAATCCACTATATGAGTAAAAAGTTACACCCTCAAGTGATACTCAGACTCTCACTCTAGATAACCTCAGGCTATGGACACTACCACTCGCCACTCTTGGTTCTATCCCTTGTGATATCCACTGATACACTACTATTGGAGTGAGCACCTCCTACTCTACCCGCAGGCCTTTTACAATGGATTCTTGACCAATGCTTGCCAACCACAACTTGGTTGCAAGACTTCAATGCTTGTGCAACTTCACCCCGAAGCCACAAGACTTTGACTCAATGAAGAGAATTATGTGTCTATGTGATCATGTGAATGATACTCAATGCAAATTATGCTAGACAACACAAATTGCTCAACTAGGAGTTTGTAGAAACAAATCCAAGTTGTCAAATGTCTAAATGCAAGGCATAAAGACTTAGCTAGATGTTATCAATAACAACCAATCCTAGCTATCACAAACAATCACAATGAATCAACAAATATGCTCACAATGTATTCAACATAAACTTAGCATATATTCATGTGATTAAGACAAGACATTTAATCATTCACTAAATGCAAGTCTTAGACAAAAGTCTATCAACAAACAAACTCAATTAGATTTGTAGAGAATTTCCAACAAACTAATTGTTACACAAAATATGCATAAACATTCAAGAAGCTTAACCAGTTGATTAAAGATCAATATTTCAACCTAGTTATCAATGAATCACAAATAAATGTTTATGACCTAGCTTTTAGGCAAAACGACCTAATCAATTAAGCTATCAAAAATACAAACCCAATCATGTTATCAAGACTCATAAATATGCAATAATAGAGTCTAGGTATTTAATCATGCAATAAATACCTAATCTAGAGTAAGAAGAACAATAAATGATATTCAAAGAAGTTCTTGCTTACCTAGTCATGAAACAATGGAGACCCATACTCAAATGATGTTGAATGATGCAATATGGAGATGGGTTTTGGGTTTGGAGAGTCAAAGATGCTTTCTTGAAGCTTTCTCTCTCTAGGAGCTCTAACCTCTCTCTAAAAATGAATTTTTGAGCTCATCATCGGCCAAGAAGAGAAGAGGAAGAATATATATGAAGCCCTAGTTAAAACTACGTCGTTTTGAACTTGGGAAACATAATCCCGTCAAAACCGCTTGCTAGACCGCGGCTCAGGTAAGTGTCCTAGACCGCGGTACATATAGCAGTGCACCGTCTGGACAACACCGCGGTTGGGACCGCTGTGCATGCAAGTGCACAGGTCGCGGTCCACGTCGCGCATGACGCACTGGAGAATACCGCTTCGTGAGCCGCGGTGCAAGCAAAGCCTGCCGAGCGGTCTAGGCCGCGCCAGAGGGAAAAATCCCTTTTTAACACTCAAGACAAAAGGCAATCTTACATGAATGTTGTGCAAGTGTGAAGAGAGTTGGATACACACAATGAAGCACAATTAACATGTTAAACATGTTATCAACTAAGATACAATGCAAGATATGATATCTAATGTAAGCTAGTGAGTGTTTTAGAAAAGGATGCACACTTATACAAACAATAAAGAACACAAATGCAAGATAAAAAAAACATGCATGAAGTGTGTGTGTGCACCTAAACTCTTCAAGAGACAAAGTCAAGTGAATATACCTTTTGCTCTTGAAGTCTTGGAGATGCTTGGAAGCTTGCCAATGCGGACCTAAGCTACCCATTACACAATCATCCCCAATGTGGTGGTTTGTCATGAAATAAGCCAATTATAAAATCGAGGTCCTTATAATATTCACAAACATAATGGTTTATGCACATGCATCAGACTTAATTTGACAATTTTTGTAGAATTGCATGTTCTAGGACTATATCTAGGAAATGGCATACTTATGTGTTCTTGTGTTTATTTGTTTGTGTTTTTATGTTATTAAACTTTATTTTGAGCTTATATCATGCCTCATTGAGTTCCGGTTATTTTGGTTACTCATTCATTAATTTTCAAGTTCAAACTAGGAAGTTAAGTAACTTTCAATGATTTTATCGTACATGGTTTTCAACCTTGTTTTTCATATTGAATTCCATACTTTTTGTGAAATTTGTCTTGACATATTTTGTTTGCGAGGGTGTCTTGGTTTGTAATCAAAAAATGGATTCAAATTCCGAGTTTGGAGGCCGGAGAATGGTCGAAAATCAAAACAGTGCGTGAGGGGAGTTTTAAAGAGCAAAAACGGGGAAGCCTTGCAACCCACCTGTCAATAGAATTAGTTGGGGTGGCAGAATTAGGTTGTTGGCAGCAGAATTAGGTCGAAATACATAATTAAGTAGTTTGGCAGAATTAGGTGTAATATGGCTTTGTGTGATTGTATTTGACAATTAAAAATCTTGTATGACTTTAGGAGAGGTTTGTGTAGTATATAAGGAACCCATTGTACATTGTTTTTCATAACAGTATGAAATAATTCTTTCCTATAGAAATCAACATGGTACCAGAGCACTAAATCAATTCTAGGGTTTACCATTTTTTTTTTCAGCCTTCATCGTTGAAATTGCTTCCGTAATTTGCCTTCGTTGCAAAATTATTTGTTTTTCCCTACGGCCTTCATAGCCGGAATTGTCTTCTTCGTCGACCTTCATTGTCGATTTCATTCTTGTTGTGGCCTTCATAGACAAAATCATCATCACAATCAATTCAGCCTAATTTTTCTTTTTGACTCACTGTTGACTTTGCCACTTATTCTAATTAATTATGGCATCTAAGTCACCCTCTTCTTCAACTATCACAAACCAGTTCAACAACTCTGGAAATTCACTCCAGAATAATGAATATCAGTAGCTCCAACAATCTTTCAGATTAAATGGGAGAAACTACCTGGTTTGGTCACAGCTGGTGAAAACCTTCTTGAAGGGCAAAGGAAAATCAAGTCATTTAGAAGGTCCTATACCAGAAAAAAATGACCCAAAATTTTTTGAATGGGATGAAAAAGATTCGATGATTATGTCTTGGCTTTGGAACTCTATGCAACCAGAAATCAGCAGTACATATATGTTTCTTATAATAGCCAAGGACATCTGTGAGGCTGTGAAACAATCTTATTCTAAAGTTCAAGATGCTGCACATATATATGAACTTAAGACAAAGATCTCATTTACAAAACAGGGATCCTTGTCTGTGATTAAGTACTACAATCTGTTAAAAAGCTTGTGGTTGGAATTAGACCATTATCAGAATCTCAAGATCAAGTGTGGAGATGACGTCATAACCCTCCAGGAATATCTTGAGCTTGAATGAATCTTTGAATTCCTTGCTGGACTAAATGCAGAGTCCGATCAAGTTCGGGTGCAGGTCTTGGGAAAGTAACCCTTACCTTCACCAAATGAAGTTTTTTCCATTATCAGGGCAGAGTCAGGAAGAAGATTAGTGATGCTCAAAAATAAAAGTGAAGAAGCTTCTGCTCTGGTAGCAAAAGGGATGACGCGGCTGCCACATATGGGTGTTGGAAATGGAGTAGAAATGGGCAGAACTAGCAAAGAAGGAGTGTGGTGCAATTATTGTAAGAAACCCCGCCATACCAAGGAAACTTGTTGGAAGTTACATGGAAAGCCTGCCAACATTTGCAATAATGCTGCATATGGAAATCAGCAACCTAGTAGGGCACATACGGTTCAGTCTGAGGAAAAGAACACCATGCTCAACAAGGAAGATATCGAAAAGCTAAGGCACTTGCTAGGGTCTCTTGAAACTCCCAATGGTTCTTGCTCTCTAGCTCGCTCAGGTAAGTTTCCTAAATCCTCGGCTCTTAATGTTTCTGAAAACTATTCTTTAACTTCTGAAATTTGGATCATTGACTCGGGAGCCACATATTACATGATTAATAATGCTAGCCAATTCAAAACCTATACACCTAGTCTATGAAATAGAAAAATTAAAGTAGCTGATGGTACTCTTGCTATTGTGGCCGGTTATGGCACCATATATTTAACCCCATCTTTAATCCTGAAAAATGTGCTACATGTCCTTAAACTTTCAGTGAGTTTATTATCCATACACAAAATTACCACAGACCTTAAGTGTCACGTAACATTTTTTCTTCATACTGTATGTTTCAGGACCAAATTATGGGGAAGACGATTGGGCATGCTAAGGAGCACGATGGATTGTACTACCTTGACACACGTAGTAGTTGTGGAGGTGTAGTTTCACTTACAAATTTTTCTGCAAATGTGTCATCTAATAAAGCTAAGTTGTGGCTTCTTCATTATCGTTTAGGACATCCATCTTTTTCTGTTTTAAAGGTCATGTTTCCATCTTTGCTTGATAATTTAAAATCTGAAATGTTGCACTGCGAAGTTTGCCAATTGGCCAAACATCATCATGTCCTTTAAGCAAGAATAAAACAAGTTTTGCATTTCAATTAATTCACACAGATGTATGGGGTCCATCTAGAGTCCCAAATATATCAGGGGCTCGTTGGTTTGTGTCTTTTATTGATGATTGCTCTCATTTTACGTGGTTATTTCTAATGAAAAATAAGTCTGATGTAATCCACATACTTCCTACCTTTTTAAAAATGATTAACACCCAGTTTGGAGAAAAAGTTAAAATCATTCGTTTTGGAGTCATTTTTCCAAACCTTGGAGTCATTTTTTCCAAAATGAAGGAATTATACATTAGTCCTCTTGTGTTGATACCCCTCAACAGAATTGAGTCACCGAAAGGAAAAATTGCCATCTCTTAGATATGACTCAGACATTATTGTTCCAAAATAAAGTTCCTAAGTCATATTGGGGAGAGGCGGTTTTGACTGCGGCCCATCTCATCAACAGGATACCTTCTACGGTCTCGGGCCATAAAGACCCGATTTCAGTCCTTACTAAGTTTTTTCCACAAATTCCACAACCAAATTCGATTCCACCGAAAATTTTTGGGTGTCCTGCATATGTCCATATTTTGGACCATCAACGCACAAACTCGATGCTCGAGCCTTGAAATGTGTCTTTATCGGGTACTCCCCAACAAAGAAAGGGTATAAGTGTCATCATCCCAGTCCTGAAATTTTTTTTGTGTCTATGGATGTTACTTTCAATGAGACACAATCTTATTTTAATGGCCACTATCTTCATGGGGAGTGTGGTAGTAAAGATAATGACGAGTATATCTTTGAATCTTTGGATCTTGATTCTGAACCTAATTCAACTATTGAACCAGTGGTCGAGTTGGTTGAACCTGAGTCTGTCAGTGAGTCTGTCAGTGCAGGAAATGAGAATGAAACTACTACTCAACCATTACAAGTGTATACAAGACGGAACAAATCCATCGTGTCTCTACGACTTGCTCAAACGTCTAACCCTTCAGTTAGTCCAAACATGGACCCCAAAACCAACATACACATACAACCAATAATTCCTGACCAAGACCTACCGATTGCTATGAGGAAAAGAGTGAGAAAATGTACAGAACATCCAATCTCAAATTTCATTTCTTTAGAGAGATTGTCTCCTTCACACAGAGCATTTGTATCCGAGTTAATGAACCAAATTCCAGTGCCATAAATAGCTCAAGAAGCATTAAAAGATGAGAATTGGAGAAAAGCTATGGATGAAGAGATGTTGGAACTCGAAAAGAACAAAACATGGGAGGTTGTGGAGTTACCAAAAGGGAAACAACCAGTGGGATGTAAATGGGTGTTCACAGTGAAATGCAAGGCAGATGGGTCACTAGAAAGGTATAAGGCAAGGTTGGTTTCCAGGGGGTACACGCAGACGTATGGTGTGGACTATCAAGAAACCTTTACTCCGGTTGCTAAGATGAACACTGTAAGAATTCTAATTTCCCTTGCAGCGATTTTGGGATGGTCCCTACAACTGTTTGTGTTAAATGCCTAAATACATGCTATTTACAATTTTGAGCTAATTATTTTGCATTTATAACTTATGCGTAATTTATGATCAACAACTAAAGAATTCCATGTGTTAAATGTAAATGGGTATTTATGTGGGTAATGAAACGAATGGTTTGTGTTTCGCCTTAAATTGGCAATTGTAGCACACATAAGTAACATGGGCAGTGTTTGGGCAAGATATGGTAGTTAAGCACACATATGCCTAGAATAATATTCGAAAGTCTATCTAACAAGGGAATACAAGTCTTAACAAGTAGTCCATATAATCTTCATGTTCTATGGCAATCAATTAATAATAATGCAAAGTTAGATCATACTTGAAACACAGATTTTCGAAAGTGTTTAGATTAGAAACAATCCCCTCAAAATATGAAAGTTAAGGCTCTATTTCTTACATGGGTAGTCTCCACAATTGGCTCAAGCAATCTTGTTATAAGTCCTATTCACTAAGCTACAGAGAAAGGGACTATCACACAATGTACAACCAACAAAGTGTTAATGTGCCCACACTCCAAACCTAAACTCGACATTGTCCTCAATGTTTGAACATTAAAGACAAAGGCCGTGAGTTCCTTGGTTTGGTAGTTTGGCCAACAAACAACTTTGCAATCCACAAAACAACCTAAATTCATACACATATATACAATCAAAAGGTATCTCATTTGTCCATGCTTTTCTAACATTTCATAATTTCCTAGTCCATAATCAAATAACATAATCCTAGGTACTAATCATTGTACATCATGAAACCAAGCTCAGAGCTAAGAAAAAAATCAACTAATATAAATATTTGAAAAAAATATAAACTAAGTAATCCTACTAATACTGAAAGTAAAAGTTTGTAACAAGCAAAAATAAAATCTGATCAAAGTATTAAAACTGTAGATGGTAAAGTATAGAGATAGGGAACAAAAGTGCGGAGTACGAATCCGACTATATAGAGATATCGTTGTTGCTGCTGCTGCTGTCTATTGGGAGGATGTTGATAGAAAAGTCTGAGCTGATCTGGAGTGGTCCCGCTACTCTAATCGGCCCTGGTGACAAGAAGTATGGAACGATGTCCGTAGACATCCCGCTAGGCATCTCGCCATGCTGCTCAGTAGGTATCTCGATATGCGGCTCACTAGGCAGCTTCTACTACTGCATAGTAAGTGTGGAGTCCATGGGAGAATAAATATCATCGTGAGGATGTGGCTGGGCCTCCGGATTGAGATGTGGCTCGACTGCCTCTATGTATGGGGCAGCAGCTGTAAATGATGGAGACTCAGTCATATGCTTCTTTCGACGCTCCTAATTGCTCTCATACTCGCTAGGGCCAACTATCTAGTAACCGATCAACCGAGTGACTACCCCATTGATGCCTCTGACCTCTCCTGTGAGCTGATTGACAACTCTAGTCATATCTATGTTGGATTGAATCAACTGTTGTACCTAAGATGGCATATGCTAATTTGACTCGTTATCGTCTGTATGCTCACCATTGGCCTTCATAGCCTCTACATCGGCTTCAACCTGAGCATCCTCTTCTACCTAGGAGGGACTGAACCCTGTTGCTGCTCGGCACCTATCACGTCTCAGCTTATTCTTCTCATGCTCCATGAGCAGCCTCTGAACTCCATGGTTTCTTACCGCCTCATTGTAGGTTGTCCGGCCAACCTCTTCATCGAGAGTAAAAATACCGTCTGCAATCCTATCTGTCCAGATCCTAGCCTTGGTGATGAAGTGCATGACCAAGCAAGGGAAAATGAGGCATGTGTTGGTCTTCCTCTCTGCTTTCACAATTCGCCTCACAATAATCCTCCTGATATCGAAATCCAAGGAGTTCTTCATGAGGTATAGGATGGTGGTGGACTCCTTGTTGATATGTGCCAGTGGGTCATAGGAACAAGGGAGAAGCTAAAAAAGAAGTTCCAAAAATGCTCCTCAAACCCTAGTTGTCTCTGATGGATCTTCCAGTTTCTACTCCATGGTAGGTCTAGAATTCCTGTGAGAGCATACTAAAAGCCTAGTTATACTCCTGGAAGATGTTCAATTGCTCATATCCATCATCCCACTGAGGGTAGCTCCAAGTCTTTACGAACTCATTGCTCTCAGCTGATGTAATGAAGACCAGCTTCTTCCAAACCATGATTAGAGCTCCCCGTTCAAACTCGTCTGGGTCTATGGCTGCATAGAACTCATGGACCAACTTACGGTTAACCCTCTTCAGAAAAGAAGCATAGGTCTCTTACTTCCTTTGGCAGACCTCCTGGAAGATAAAAGTCTCTCCCAACTTAGCGAAACTGATGTCCTGCTCTATGTGGATCGTCCTCTAATGGCAGTTCTCGATCCACATCTCAAATATCTTGTCCGGCCCCTAGCTCTTGTCGTGCAGGCGCCTTTCCCTTTCTTTTCCTGACCTCGTCGGGATCTTTTTTCCGATGAATAGGCTTCCTCTGTACATAAAAATAACACGTACAAAACACAACTTAAAACAAGTTATTGTCCAGTTTAGTAAATAAAACGAACCAAATCAAACGAAAATAAAATGCAAACGTGTGGCATATGTAATGTTCATGCAATTCAAGATGATCAAACAAGTTGAATCACAATGAAAGTATCAACAATCAATCAAGCTCGTCAAGCAACATACACTAAGTCATTTCCTACTCAAGAATGAGCAAGTGTGAACTAGATTACATTTTTGAGTTAATCGCTTACGTATTTCAATACCACTTTTATGAATAGTCTAGAGTTCATATATGATGTACAAACATTCAAGATGACAATACAAGAATAATTGACTTAGGCACAAATTACTTACCACAAAAACACCCAAATTCAAAATTTCAACCAAAAATTTTCAATTATCATTCTCTCCTAATCATTTCACATCACAAGCTTGTTCATAAGCAAGCATAAGAGTAAAAAACATTACAAGTAAGCATATTGAACACTTGAATCACAAAATTTCAACTTTGTAAGGACCTCGATTTTATGATTGGCTTATTTCATGACAAACCACACCACAGTGGGAATGATTGTGTAATGGGTAGCTTAGGTCCGTATTGGCAAGCTTCCAAGCATGTCCATGACTTCAAAAGCGAAAGGTATACTCACTTGACTTTGTCTCTTGAAGAGTTTAAGTGCACACACACACTTCATGCATGTTTTGTTTATCTTGCATTTGTGTTCCTTATTGTTTATATGTGTGTGCATCCTTTTCAAACACACTCACTAGCTTCGAAAAACAAAAATAAGAATACTAAAAATGAATTCAAAAGTGAGTGCAATGCACTCAAAGTGGGACCCGGTCAACCAAAGAAGATTTGACCCGAATGGGGAGCACATTCAACTTGGCCACCCAAACCGGTGCCAAATGCCTATGCACTGCATCTCTCCCCACTTTCCTCATTTGTCCAACTAGGTCCTTTCGAACCTATATTTGTTTAACCCTTGGTGGGTTCATCCTAGACCAAGCTCTACTTGCCTTTAACCTTTAGAAACTAAAGCAATAAGCCTTAGTGTGCCCTCTTTTGGCACAAAAGTAACAAGTAATAGGACGGTTAGGGAAACTTCCTGTTCGATTGTTAGTGTGGGCTCCTTTTTGTTGTCCGTATCTGAGGGATTGACCTCATTTTCTATCACATCGAGTTGCTCACTCAAATCACACTCCTTGACCTTAGCCCGTATCAACTCATCTTCTTTTGTGCTCAACCGTTCGTACAATTCCCTTACCGATTTTGCGGACTCCTCAACACCTAGCTGAAGTTTCCTTGTCATTCTCCCATTGTCTTCCTCAAATTCTTCTAAGAGCCTTGCCAACTCTTCTAAGTTCTTGGAGACTAACTCCTTTTTGGTAGCAAGCTCCACTACTTGCTCCTTTAAACCATTGTTCAATGTGGAGAGGTCATGCAATTTCTTCTTCAACTGTCCATTCTCAGCCTTGAGCAAATAAACCTCCAGTTTGAGCTTCGTGTTGTCTTGCTCAAGCTCACCTAATTGCTCAAAAATCTCAGTATTTGATTCATCCTCTTCAAATTCAGACTCTTGCCTTTCCTTAATGCAGTCTTGGTTTCCCAATTCCATCTCCTTTACACCTTCAAAAGCTTGCACAAGGGTGAGCACCCGGCTTCTTTTCTTTCTGGAATTTGGTGCCTCCAAGACCAAACAATCTTCGACTTGGCTTGTTCCGGGGATGTTACCTTGAAGTTAACACTTTTGCCTCCACAGCTAAAGGAAATGTCCCTAGAACAAATATCAACTACCATACCCGCTGTGGCAATGAATGACCTCCCAAAAGTAATTTTCAGTCCCTTCCACTGGATTTTCCTGGCTTGCAATTCAACACCACAAATTCTACAGGCACCATCAAACCGTGCACCTTCACGTAAACTTCCTCCACAATACCAATTTGGGTGATGGAAGAATTGTCCACCATGATGAGAGTCTGGGAAGTAGGCTTGATTGACTGAATCTTCAGCTGTTCATATACCTCTAATGGCATCATATTGATGCTAGCCCCCATATCAAACACTACTCCCATGCTTGGTGAATTCTCAATTCGTACCTCTATGACGAAACTTCCGGGGTCCGAAAGTTTAATGGGGGAGTCTATGTCACTTCCCCTATCTTCCTTAATTATGACCTCTACCATACTTTCCTTGGTTTCTTCAACTCCCAACTTGATGACCTATAACATGTTACCGTGTTCATCGGTGTGTGATTCCTTCCCCTTGTTCTTGACCAATGCATCAAAAATCTGTGCCAACTGAGTTTCCATCTTCTTCAGTGACGCTCCATGACTATTTGCTCTTTGATCATTAGACTACATGTAAGCGGTCATTCGTTGCTTAGAGGCATGCAAAGTGTTCTTGAGGGCTTCTGATCTGATAGCAACCGTTTTGATTACTGTGCTCACTATCTCCTCTAGATACTTGTCCTTAGGGTTGGCTAGTGGATGCTTGGGAATTAAAGTTGGGTTGTGGGTTACTACTAGAACTTCCCCATTGGTTGTTGTTATTTCCCCCTCCTTGGTTGTATCTATTGTACCCACGGTTTTGGTACCCTTGATTGTTGTTTCCACCTTGGAAATTGTTGTTGCCACCTTGGTAAGTTGTTGCTCCTAGGTGGTTGTTGTTGGACCAAGACAAGTTTGGGTGGTTTCTCAACCCTGGGTTGTATGTATTTGAATATGGGTCATTCCATGGCCTTGAAAATTCCCCAAGGGCTTGGGCTTGCTCTTCTTAACAAAACTGCCCTTCTCCTCCTTCTATCTCCCCCATTACTTGACTCACTCCTTGGGAGGACCCTGGTTTTCCGGTTATAAGCTCCTTGATCGATTGGAGCTCTTTGTTCATTCTGGACATCTAAATTTGAACTTGGGTATCCTGACCCACTTCTATTCTTCCACCCCTTCTCACGTGTGATGTCCTCTGCTGTGAGTTCTGGGCAATCTTCTCCAAGATGTCATATGCCTCAACTGCTCTCTTGTCTGCTATTGTACCTCCGCACGCATTGTCCACTAGCATTTGTGTTATCGGTGAAAGTCCGCTATAGAAGGAATTAACCTTCAACTCTGGGTGGTATGTATGCGGTGGCATTTGTGCTAACAACAAGTTAAACCTCTCCCATGCCTTAAGGAATGGTTCACCGTCCTCCTCAACAAAGGATGCTATCTTCAACCTTAGGTCCTTTGCTTTCTGCGACGGAAAATACTTGTTGAAAAAGACCTTGCACACCTGACTCCATGTCACCAGTGATCCTAGCCTCAAATTTATGTACCATGTCATGGCGGCATCTTTCAGACAATACTAGAAACACCTGAGATAAAGCTGCTCTCTTGTCAGTACTGCTTGGCGAGCCATTACCGGGAAGGTTTCTAGGGTGGCTCCATACTGTTTCATAAATTGAAGGCAATCCTCGGTAATTCTCCAACTAAAAGATGGTAGGAGGCTAATATGCATAGTCTTCAACTCATACTGCCTTGTTACATCATCCAGTACTATGGCAGTGGGCACATTACCTACAAACATGAGAGTGTACTCGCCCATAGTGAGACCTAGCTGTTCATCTCCATTTACACTTCCCTCATGCTCTCGAGCCTGCTGCTCATTCTGATTCTGATCATTCCTGTCTTCCCTATTCTGCCCATAGTAATCCATAGGAACACCGGCTTCCATGTTTCCCTCTAACTGATCGGTTCTTCTACCCAACTGATTGATGTTGTCGATAACTAGCAACACTATTCCTCTTAACGATCTTCTTTCGCGCATATAACTAGAATCCTGAAATTTCACAACAAATAACACACAACGTAAACGAGAAACAAATAGGGTAGACCAAAAATGTTACTAGACCAACTATTGCTTATGCAAAACTAATCAAACTAAACATGCCGCTACCCGGAAGCGGAGCCATTTGACAGGAAGTTTTTTTCTAGTGTCGTTTTAAAAGATCAATCTGTCAACGATATTTGATAAAACCTCACAAAGCCTAAATTAGTTTGAAAACACAATTATAGTGGCAAGTGGGGTGTCGTCCACAGGGAGCGGAGTTAGCTAAAATTAGTTATTGCTAAAGTAATGTTATGTATATATATAATAACGAAACATGAAATGGGGAAGATGTAGATGGTGCATTACATTATCAATAACAATAAAGTAATTATGCAAACTAAATGAAGGGGGAAATGGGAGGAAGGATATATATAGATGATGGAAACTAAGGAGTTAATGGATACGAAAGTAAATACAGGGCAATGCAACAAACTTGTAAATAGCACGGCTATTCAAGGTAACCGACCTAGGATGTATAGAGTCGGTTATTTATCTCTAGAAAGTGGCCAACCTAGGATGTATAGTGCGGACCACCTATTAGGGATTAATCCATCGTAAACTACCAACCTAGGATGTATAGTGTTGGTTGTTTATCGGATTCTAGAAATGAAGCTCGTCTACCTAACAATGACTCAACCGATTAAATGCAGTCACCCTAGGATGTATAGAGATGACTTCTAACTCTCTCATGGGTTCCGACCTAGGATGTATAGTGCCGGAAACTCGATCGAGGTTAGATTAAGACCCCGGTTTAAGAGTCGGAATTCATGACATTCCGTTCATTCTTTAGAGCATTAAACAACTAAATAGGATGTATATCTAGATGCAATACTCATACATAATACAAAGACATCTTGCAAAGAGAGTGTATCTACACAAGAAGTCAATGGCAAACATTCACAACAAGAATAGATCAATGAAAGATAGACATGAATATCAATATAATATCAAGTTTATGTACAAGCCCAATATTCAACTAACTACTCCATCAACCCCTTAGAGGGGATTTAGCTACTCATTACAACTAGGAAACTAAGAGAAGGGAAAGAGAAAGAACCCTTGGAGAACATCTCCTTCCTTGAAGTGGCTTCAATCTCCTAACTTCCTAGAAGTTGAGTAGAGAATGTAAGGATGAGAGAGAGAGAGAGAGATTCTAGGTCTAAAATGTGTTTTTCCTCTGAAAAACGGAGTAAAAAAAGCTGTCTAAAACATTTCTATACTTTTCTATTTATACAACATACAAAAATAGGTCATTTAATCTTCAAAAATCAAACTGGCGCTCGCGGAGTGCGGGTGGAGTGCGGTTGAATTACCCGCACTGTATGGGTTGTCTTCATCTTCAGTCCTCAGATCTGGGCAGTAGTGCGGGTGGAGTGCGGTTACATTACCCGCACTTGACCCGCACTTGGAATCGCACTGTGATCGCACTTAAATCTCACTTCCCTGTCAGGTGCAAAATCTACCTTCTGTTTTGAGCAACAGTGCGGGTAGAGGTCGGTTGGATGACCCGTACAGTACCTGCACTCTAATATCAGGTGCATCTTCAACTTCTCTGGTTTGGCATAAGTGCGGGTATAGTGCGGTTGGATGACCCGCACAGTACCCGCACTTTATCGTCATGTGCAACTTCAGCTTCTCTGGTTTGGCAACAGTGCGGGTGGAGTGCGGTTGGATGACCCGCACTTGACCCACACTTTATCTCTTCACTTGCATCCTATCCCGGCTATGAGCATGAGTGCGGCTGGAGTGCGGTTGGAGTGTGGTTGCGACCCGCACTTGAGCTGCACTTGATCCGCACTGTTAAGCAGGCTGTGCTCCTTTGTCTTTCCTTTCGCCCCTTTTCTGCCTGAATCACAGCGACATGATTCCAAACCCATCATTGCACCATTTCCTACAATTCCACACAAAATAACCCATCAGAGATACAAAAACGCACGAAAACAGAACCAAAGGTAAGGGTTTGAGGGCCTAAATATACTACATATTTGGCCCGATCACTGAATTTATTTGAGTAATCAAACTCTAATTGAAATCTTTGTGAAGTGGGTAGGCATTCCTACTCCCATATCACTTAGTGGTTGATTTTGGTCTTTAATGCATTTAATACTCACTTTGGGTTGGGTAGGCATTCCAACTCCCAACTTATTTTAGAGGTTGAATTGTGGTGTCTTTATGAGCCAAGTAGGTACTCCAACTCTTGGTTTACATTAGATATCAATTTATATTTTTAATCATCCACACATAAGGTGTTTGACCAAGCTCATTTGAATTGGAAGGGATATGTTGTAAGCATTTCAATCCAACATATCCCGGCTAGGGAAAATGGGTGGATTGTGAACATTCCGATCCAAACCATCCCAGCTACCTCACATCTATCCAAAGCAAGAGTAAAAGGAATGGATTGTGAGCACTCCAATCCAAGCCATCCTGGAAACTCAAGTTAGGAAGATAAGCCCTAATTTATCTAATTGGTTCTTAAAGAATGGATTGCCCACTATTCGTGTTTGATTGCATTGAATCCCACTCATCTCATTATCTTATCTCTCCACATTCTTACTAATTAATAGTTTAACCTTAGATTAATTAATATAATTATATTTTTCATTTTAGATGTTAGTTTTCAAAACCCAAACATTGATATTTACTTTTCCATGCTTTGCTTTAGTTTAGTTTTCTAGTATTAGTTAACTAGCTTTAGCCATTTAATTTCCTTTTCCTTGTGGACGATACCCTAAATTGTCACTATACTTGTTTACACATTTTAAGAACATTGCTAAGGACTTTGTAAATATTTTTGATGGACATTTTCTTGTAGGGAAAAATTAACTAAAACCGCAGCGGAAGGCGAAAAGTAGATTTTCGTATAGTTTAAAATTTTTCTAAAGATTTGAACCTTAACCCTTTAATTAATTAAACACAAATATACGGTTAGAGTTAAATACCTCCTGTCGCGTGATCCGATTGACTTACGTCGATGGTAATCCTCAAGATCTTCAATCCTAGCACGTACGTGAATCACCTAGGAGCGTGGTCTCCTTTTTTTCTTTGAATTGCTTACCTGAGAATGGATGTATGGAACTTCTGATCCTGATCTTCAATCCCAAAACACCAAGAGCCTAGAAAAATAGTTCCGGTCACTTTTGAATTCACAATCGATATGATTGGAACTAGCGTAACCCTAAATCGAAAGTGTGCACAAAACCTTTTAATGTTAAAGGCTTTGCAAGTGCACTATCGAATGAGAACTTATTTTTCTTTTTCTCTCTTGGCCAAAATTCTATGTGTATTGAGTAAGATTTTTATTTTTTAAAGCAAACAAAAATCTCTCTCACTCAAGCTTCTTGGTGGCCGAAATTTATCACCTTATATTTATAAGGTGACCGAAATTTCTCCTTCTCAAAATAGGGTTGGCCGAATTCTTTGTGTAGGAAATCTAGGGTTGGCCAATTTCCTTACTTGAAAAGGAATTGTGCTTTTCCCTAATTCCTATCAATTTAAGAATCCTAACCCTTATAGGACTAGGGTGGCCGAATTCTTTGTGTGGTATGGAGTGTATGTGGACTTAATCCTTACCACATTAGGACTCCTATCACTTAAAAGAATTCTAACCCTAATCCAACTCATAGTATTTTATTTACTGATTAGGAAAAGATTTTGATTTAAACTATTAATTAATTAAATAATTAATTAATTTCCATTTAATCAAAACAATAAAATAAAATAATATCTTGGGCTATTTTATTAGCCTTGCCGCCCACACCATATATATATGGGCCTAATATTATTTTTCTTACTTTATTTAATCCATTAGACTTTAAATAAAATCCCACATGTGAACCAAACTTATTCTTTCTAAAAGAAACAAGCCCACATGTCTCCTTTTAATATATTAATATAATAGAGCAGCCCATTAAATAAATAATAGACATATTATATTCTTAATATATTAAATGCAATTCTAGATTGACCCATAAATTGGTCCGGTAGAATATATCAAGTGATCCATGCAAGTACGTGTGGATTGTGGATCTTGGCGGGCTATCTAAATTTAAGCTTCAATAGACATAACCTAATCACAATCAACAAATGATTCACTTAGGTCTGATCTATTAATTTTAACTCATTCCACTAAAGAGCTAAAATTGAACTCTTAAATAAAGATAGAATAAGGAGATGTTTCTCATTCATACCCTACACAATCTTATAGGAGATGGTGTATCCTCGTGAATAATATCAGTAATCGCCAAGAGCTCATAGACCGCCTATAGCTCTCCAAGTTACCATATTTCCTCATATGACCACATTTTGAACTTGGATATTTTGACTTGTCCAGAAGCCATGTCTTCAATAATCATTATTGAAAACTCAACGTTGAGATTTAATATCCAATACCTCAAAACATCCATATGATGATATTATACTCTCATTTAATAAATGGAGCCACGATGTCCATATCTATAAATGAAGTCCTCTATCGATTAACAAATGAATACCACCAAACTATCGAGGATAGACTATGCTATATAATCGTACTCATTGATAGCTCAAATGATAACACTTGCAACCATAAGTCCATTATTTATCTCAGGATTAAGATCGACTCTCCGATTGTCCTAATAATGAAAAGACTTATATCTAGTGACGGTTCTAGATAAAGTATTTCATTGTGATCATGTATAATGCACCCAGTGCACTAGATTCTTTTACTCGAAAACCTTTCGATGATTTTAGACTCATCATAACTCATTTGATCTCACTCAAATGCTAGTAAAAGAATTCTACAACTTTATCAAGATAGATGTGCCCAACCTTTAACTTAAGTTGTGAACGTTATTCAAGACTAACTAAAGAATTGTGTCTACCTCACACATATCCGGATGTATGAACAATTCTTCATATCTCATAGTCTTTTGACCTTATTATTATTTACCTTGACAAATATAATAATAAATGCTATAAGTATTTGTAAGAATAAGAAAACACTTTATTAATATGAAAAGATTGTCAATTACAATATTACACTCTTGCTATTGAGTATAATCCTAACAATCTCCCACTTGTGCTATAGCAAGTGTGTCATATCTCTCATTCCCATATTCTCTAGGTGCCCATCAAAACTCTTCTGAGGTAGAGCCTTTGTGAAAGGATCCGCTAGATTTTCTGCTGACGCGATTTTGGTGATCGTCACGTCTCCCCTATGAACAATTTCCCTTAAAAGGTGATATTTCCTTTCTATGTGTTTACCTCTTTTATGACTTCTTGGTTCTATCGAATTAGCCACTGCTCCATTGTTGTCACAGTGTATAGTGATCTGCTTATTCGCATTAAGAACCACTTCCAAGTCAATCAAGAATTGGCGGAGCCAAACAGCCTCTTTTGCAGCTTCACATGTAGCAACATACTCAGCTTCCATGGTGGAATCAACAATACAAGATTGCTTGATACTCCTCCATATGACTGCTCCTCCTCCAATGGTAAACACAAATCCTGATGTGGATTTTCTGGAGTCAGAATCCGACTGGAAATCAGAATCTGCATTCCCAACGGGAATTAAATCCCTTCTAGAGTATACAAGCATATAATCTCTAGTTCTTTTAAGATACTTGAAAATATGCTTGACTGCCGTCCAATGATCAGGACTTGGTTTCAATTGAAACCTGCTAACTATGCCAACAGCAAAACAAATATCTGGTCTAGTACAGAGCATTGCATACATGAGACTTCCAACTGCCAAGGCATATGGAACTCTACTCATGAATTGCTCTTCATGCTCATTCTTCGGAACCTGTTCCTTAGAAAGTTTGATTCCATGTCTAAAAGGTAACATACCTTTCTTGGAATTTTGCATGGAAAATCTAGACAATATTTTACCAATGTATGAAGCTTGGGATAATGCAATCGTTCTATTCTTTCTATCCCTTATTACTTGGATACCAATAATATAACTTGCTTCTCCTAAGTCCTTCATATCAAATTGTTTTGCTAACCATTCTTTTACTGATGTCAATACACCTACATCGTTTCCAATGAGTAGTATATCATCAACATAAAGAATGAGGAAAACCAAATTGTCAGTCTTTAATCATTTTGTATACACAAGGTTCGTCAGGGTTTTGAATAAATCCAAAACCTTTCACAGCTTGATCGAACCTTATGTTCCAGGATCTGGATGCTTGCTTCAGTCCATATATGGGCTTTTGCAATTTGCAAACTCTTTCCTCTTGGCCCTTTTCAATGAATCCTTCTGGTTGCATCATGTAGATGCTCTCGTCAAGACTTCCATTAAGGAAAGCTGTCTTGACGTCCATTTGCCAAATCTCTAGGTCTAGAGATGCTGCAATGGATAAGAGTATCCTAATGGATTTAAGCATGGCTACAGGAGAGAAGGTTTCCTCGTAATCGATACCTTCTTTCTATGTATAACCTTTAGCTACCAGTCTAGCTTTAAAGGTTTCCACCTTACCATCCATACCTCTTTTCCTCTTGTATACCCACTTACACCCAATGGGTTTTATCCCTTTAGGCAAGTCTACAAGGGACTAGACTTTGTTATTGAACATCGATTCAATCTCAGATTGCATTGCCTTTTGCCAATGACGACAATCAACATCCTCCATTGCTTCCTTGTACGTGTAGGGATCATCGTCGTTCGGGAGATTCTCCATAGATTCTCCTAGACCAATGTATCTTTCGGGTTGTGTTCTAACCCTCCCACTACGACGAGGAATGGTAGGTTGTTGATTTTGTGTTGGAGTGGAACTTATAATTGGGCTAGGTTGTGAAACCTCTTGTGGAATTGTATCTCCTGACATTTCATTCAGGACAATTCTACTTTTGGGCACAAAATTATTCATATAGTCCTTTTCTAGAAATGAAGCATTTGTTGAAACATATACTTTTAGATCATTAGGACTATAGAAATAATATCCTTTAGTTCCTTTTGGATACCCCACAAATATACATGTTTTTGAACGGGACTCCATCTTTTCTGTCTTTCCACATGTGCAGGACAACCAAATATCCTCATGTGTTGTAAACTAGGTTTTCGCCCAGTCCACAATTCATGTGGGGTTTTAGGGACAGATTTAGATGGTACATCGTTTAGAATGTATATTGCTGTTTGTAGAGCATATCCCCAAAAAGAAATAGGAAGTGTTGAATAACTCAACATTGACCTAACCATCTCTAAAAGAGTTCTATTTCTCCTTTCTGCTATCCCATTTTGTTGAGGTGTACCTGGTGCAGAAAACTGAGAAACTATCCCATTATCAATAAGATATTGCTGAAACTCTCTAGATAGATATTCTCCACCACGATCAGATCTCAAGATTTTTATATGTTTCTCAAGCTGATTTTCTACTTCAGCTTTGAATGCTTTGAACATGTCAAAAGCATCCGACTTATGTCTCATGAGATACGCATAACCAAATCTTGAGTAATCATCTGTTAAGGTGATGAAGTACTCATATCCACCTCTAGCTTGAATGCTCATAGGACCACATACATCAGTGTGTATTAGTCCTAAACATTCAGTGGCTCTTGCACCTTTGGTATTGAACGGCCTTTTGGTCATTTTACCTTCCAAACGAGATTCCCAAGTTGGTAGATCATCAACCTTTAAGTCACTTAAAGGACCGTCACATACCAATCTTTTAATCCTATTAAGGTTAATGTGACCTAGGTGTAAATGCCAAAGGTAGGTTTCATCTTTTGATAATTTTACTCTTTTATGATTAGGTTCCGTTATTTCTGTGTCTAACGAGTGAGAGATATTTCTATGCAATTAATTGGTTTTCAATTCTTAAATTAATTTTAAAATTCTGAACTTTTCTTGCTTTTAGTTTACTTCCTTTCGTTGAATAATTTTTTTGTTGTGGAGTAGTTTGTATGGAGAGATATTTGGATGATATATTTTTGTGGACATATTGATCATATACTTGAATTTTTGCATCGATTTATTTATTCATTCTTGATATGATGAGCCGAAGGCTCTTGGGATTATATGTGAGTGTACAGGTTTTTAATTTTGAATATATATTCCCATTTGGTTTGGGGATGGCTTTTGATTACTCACATTTTGTACAGGTCTTATGCATATAGTGATATTCGGTTGGGGGGTCATTATGTCCGCACCCCATCAATTTTGTTGAAAGAAAATGTATGATGATTGGTTTGTGCTTAATTGCTATATTTACATTAATGCCTTATTTTATGATAAGCCTATTTTTCAGTCTTTTAATTTTTGTTGGGGCATTGATTGCGCATGCTTAGTGCCTAGGTTTGTTGTGTTTGTGTCTAGTTAGGTGGACACCACTAGGGCGGGCTCTCTTGTCTTCAACATTGAGGACAATGTTGGGTTTTGGTTTGGGGGTATAAGAGCCTTTTTGAGTCGTCTTGTTGTTTTTGAGTCATTTTTTGTGTCAATTTTTCAAATTCGTTGCGTAGCCAAAATTTTTGAGCTTTAATTAGCTTGGCGAGATATCTTGAGAAAAGTGTTTGTGGTGAATTTGTGCATGTTTTGTGTGCTTGTTCATAGCTCTTAGTCACTTTAGGGGTCTCACTTGCACTTCACGGGTTAGTCCCACCTTTTAGTGTTTAAGTTGAGGGAACTCGGTGCTCAAGCACCTTGTTCTTGTAGGAAAAAATCGATATAAAATGCAGCGGAAGAAACGAAAAATAGATTTCGTATGGTTTTAAAATTTTTCTAAATGTTGAACCTTAACCTTTTAATTAATTAAACTCAAATATATACGGTTAGAGTTAAATACCTCTTGACGCGTGATCCGATTGACTTACGTCGATTGGTAATCCGCAAAATCTTTTCCGATGCCCGTGAACAGTACCCGCGTGAACATTGATTGTGAACAGTACCCGCGGTGAACAGTACCCCCCCCTGTGAACAGTGATCGTGAACAGCACCGCGAGATCTTCCAATCCGAACACTTACGTAAATCACCTAGGAGCGTGGTCTCCCTTTTTCTTTGAATTGCAAACCTGAGAATGTATGAACAAAGTTTTCTTTTTCTTTTGTTAGTCACAAAACAATCAAAAGAAGACAAAAATTATTCCGGTCACTTTTGAGTTCTCAATCTAATGATCGAAACTCGCGTGAACCTAATTCGATGTTGTACACACAAGCTTATTGATGAACAAGCAATCAATGTACTATCAAAGAGTAATCTCTTCTCTATTTTATGTTTAGTAGAATAAAAATTATCCTTTTCTATGAATTGAGAAGAAGAAGAAAAATTGAATCATTCAATCAACTATATTGGCCGAATTCTATATGTGGTATTATATAGGTGGCCGAAATTTTGCTTCCTCTTCTATTTAGGACTGCCAAAATCTTCCTCTAAATGGACTAGGGTTGCCGCAAATCACATACCAAAAAGAGTTTGTGTTGCACCCTAATTTCCATCAACCTTTAGACTTCAAAACCTAATCCAACTCATAGATATTTTTATTCTTTTATTGACTAAATAAAAAGACTTCTTATTTGATTAAATAAATAAAATTAATTATTTATTTTCTTATCAAACAAGTTTTTTACTTTTAATATACTACTACCAATAGTATAACCTTAGGAAATATATTTCCTGATCAGAAAAAGATTTGTTTCTTAATTAAACAATTAATTAATAAATTAACTAATTCTTATTTAATTAAAACAATGAAACAAAATAATATATTAGGTTAATATATACACCTTGCCGCCCCACTTACATAAATGGGCCATATATTATTTTCTTATTTCATTTAATCCATTGGACTTTAAATAAAAGCTCACATGTGAACCAGACCCATTCTTACTAAAAGAAACAAGCCCACATGTCTCCTTTTAATATATTAATATAATAGTGCAGCCCATTAATTAAATAATAGACATATTATATTCTTGATATATTAAAAACCATTCTAGATGGACCCTTAAATCGGCCCGGTAGAATATATCAAGTGATCCATGCAAGTACGTGTGGATTTGGGATCTTGGCGGGCTATCTAAATTTAAGCTTCAATAGACACAACCTAATCACAATCAACAAATGATTCACTTAGGGCTAAAATTGAACTCTTAAATAAAGATAGAATAAGGAGATGTTTCTCATTGATACCCTAGACAATCTTATAGGAGATGGTGTATTCTCGTGAATAATATCAGTAATCGCCAAGAGCTCATAGACCGCCTATAGCTCTCCAAGTTACCATATTTCCTCATATGACCACATTTCGAACTTGGATACTTTGACTTGTCCAGAAGCCATGTTTTTAATAATCATTATTGAAAACTCAACGTTGAGATTTAATATCCAATACCTCAAAACATCCATATGATGATATTATACTCTCATTTAATAAATGGAGCCACGATGTCCATATCTATAAATGAAGTCCTCTATCGATTAACAAATGTATACCACCAAACTATCGAGGATAGACTATACTATATAATCGTACTCATTGATAGCTCTAATGGTAACACTTGCAACCATAAGTCCATCATTTATCTTAGGATTAAGATAGACTCTCCGATTGTCCTCTTTAATGAAAAGACTTATATCTAGTGACGGTTCTAGATAAAGTATTTCATTGTGATCCAGTTCAATGCACCTAGTGCACTAGATTCTTTTACTCGAAAACCTTTCGATAATTTTAGACTCATCATATTCATTTGATCCCACTCAAATGCTAGTAAAAGAATTCTACAACTTTAACAAGATAGAGGTGCCCAACCTTTCACTTAAGTTGTGAACGTTATTCAAGACTAACTAAAGAATTGTGTCCACCTCATACATATCCGGATGTATGAACAATTCTTCATGTCTCATAGTCTTTTGACCTTATGATTATTTACCTTGACAATTATAATCATAAATGCTATAAGTAATTGTAAGAATCAGAATTCACTTTATTAATATGAGAAGATTGTCAATTACAATATTACACTCTTGCCATTGAGCATAATCCTAACATCTCCCACTTGCTCTATAGCAAGTGTGTCATATCTCTCATTCCCATGTTCTCTAGATGTCCATCAAAGCTCTTCTGAGGTAGAGCCTTTGTGAAAGGATCCGCTAGATTTTCTGCTGACGCAATTTTGGTGATCGTCACGTCTCCCCTATGAACAATTTCCCTCAATAGGTGATACTTCCTTTCAATATGTTTACCTCTCTTATGACTTCTTGGTTCTTTCGAATTAGCCACTGCACCACTGTTGTCACAGTGTATAGTGATCTGCTTATTCGCACTAGGAACCACTTCTAAGTCAATCAAGAATTGGCGGAGCCAAACAGTCTCTTTGGCAGCTTCGCATGCAGCAACATACTCAGCTTCCATGGTGGAATCAACAATACAAGATTGCTTGATACTCCTCCATATGACTGCTCCTCCTCCAATGGTAAACACAGATCCTGATGTGGATTTTCTGGAGTCAGAATCTGACTGGAAATCAGAATCTGTATACCCAATGGGAATTAAATCCCCTCCAGAGTATACAAGCATATAATCTCTAGTTCTCTTGAGATACATAAAAATATGCTTGACTGCCGTCCAATGATCAGGACCAGGTTTCGATTGAAACCTGCTAACTATGCCAACAGCAAAACAAATATCTGGTCTAGTACAGAGCATTGCATACATGAGACTTCCAACTGCCGAGGAATATGGAACTCTACTCATGAATTGCTCTTCATGCACATTCTTAGGTGCTTGACCCATAGAAAGTTTGATTCCATGTCTAAAAGGTAACATACCTTTCTTGGAATCTTGCATGGTGAATCTAGACAAGATTTTATCAATGTATGAAGCTTGGGATAATGCAATCGTTCTATTCTTTCTATCCCTTATTACTTGGATACCAAGAATATAACTTGCTTCTCCTAAGTCCTTCATATCAAATTGTTTTGCTAAGCATTCTTTCACTGATGTCAATACACCTACATCGTTTCCAATGAGTAGTATATCATCAACATAAAGAATGAGGAAAACCAACTTGTCACCTTTGATCCTCTTGTATACACAAGGTTGGTCAGGATTTTGAATAAATCCAAAACCCTTTACAGCTTGATCGAACCTTATGTTCCAGGATCTGGATGCTTGCTTTAGTCCATATATGGACTTTTGCAACTTGCATACTCTTTCTTCTTGGCCTTTTTCAATGAATCCCTCTGGTTGCATCATGTAGATGCTCTCGTCAAGACTTCCATTAAGGAAAGATGTCTTGACGTCCATTTGCCAAATCTCTAGGTCTACAGATGCTGCAATGGATAAGAGTATCCTAATGGATTTAAGCATGGCCACAGGTGAGAAGGTTTCCTCGTAATCGATACCTTCTTTCTGTGTATAACCTTTTGCTACTAGTCTAGCTTTAAAGGTTTCCACCTTACCATCCATACCTCTTTTCCTCTTGTATACCCACTTGCACCCAATGGGTTTTATCCCTTTAGACAAGTCTACAAGGGACCAGACTTTGTTATTGAACATCGATTTAATCTCGGATTGCATTGCCTTTTGCCAATGACGACAATCAACATCCTCCATAGCTTCCTTGTACGTGTAGGGATCATCGTCGTCCAGGAGATTCTCAACAGATTCTCCTAGACCGATATATCTTTTGGGTTGTGTTCTAACCCTCCCACTACGACGAGGAATGGTAGGTTGTTGATCTTGTGTTGGAGTGGAACTTACAATTGGGCTGGGTTGTGAAACCTCTTGTGGAATTGTATCTCCTGACATCTCATTCAAGACAATTCTAATTTTGGGCACAAAATTATTCATATAGTCCTTTTCTAGAAATGAAGCATTTGTTGAAACAAATACTTTTAGATCAGAAGGACTATAGAAATCATATCCTTTAGTTCCTTTTGGATACCCCACAAATATACATGTTTCCGAACGGAACTCCATCTTTTCTGTCTTTCCTATCAACACATGTGCAGGACAACTAAATATCCTCATGTGTTGTAAACTAGGCTTTCTCCCAGTCTCCAATTCATGTGGCGTTTTAGGGACAGATTTAGATGGTACATCGTTTAGAATATATATTGCTGTTTGTAGAGCATATCCCCAAAAAGAAATAGGAAGTGTTGAATAACTCAACATTGATCTAACCATCTCTAAAAGTGTCCTATTACTTCTTTCTGCTACCCCATTTTGTTGAGGTGTACCTGGTGCAGAAAGCTGAGAAACTATCCCATTATCAATAAGATATTGCTGAAACTCTCGAGATAGATATTCTCCACCACGATCAGATCTCAAGATTTTTATATGTTTCTCAAGCTGATTTTCTACTTCAGCTTTGAAAGCTTTGAACATATCAAATGCATCCGACTTATGTCTCATGAGATAAACATAACCAAATCTTGAGTAATCATCTGTGAAGGTGATGAAGTACTCATATCCATCTCTAGCTTGAATGCTCATAGGACCACATGCATCATTGTGTACTAGTCCTAAACATTCAGTGGCTCTTGCACCTTTGGTATTGAACGGCCTTTTGGTCATTTTACCTTCCAAACAAGATTCACAAGTTGGTAGATCATCAACCTTTAAGTCACTTAAAGGTCCGTCACATACCAATCTCTTAATCCTATTAAGGTTAATGTGACCTAGGCGTAAATGCCAAAGATAGGTTTCATCTTTTGATAATTGTACTCTTTTATGATTAGGTTCCGTTATTTCTGTGTCTAACGAGTGAGAGATATTTCTATGCAAAAAGAATAAACCGTTTTCCAATGTACCTTTGCAAACAACTTTGTCATTCTTACTAATACTAAAAGTTTTATTAAAAGTAACCGAATATCCAAACTTATTTAAACAAGAAACTGAAATTAAATTCCTCTTGAATTGAGGTACATAATAAACGTCTATTAAATCTAAATGCCTACTAGAATCTCAAATAACTCTAATATCTCCCACTGCACTTGCAGACACTAACGTTTCGTTGCCCAAGCGCAAATTGACTTCATCTTCATTCAACCTTCTCTTTTCTTGAAACCCCTGTAAGGAATAACAAACATGATTAGTGGCTCCAGAGTCTATGATCCAAGAATCAGTAGAATCTGCCAGAAAACATGTTTCTAGATAATTAACATTACCTTCTTCCTTCTTTTTCTGGGGCTTTGGGCAATCTCTTTTCCAATGTCCCTTTTCACCACAAAGGAAGCATTTCCCTTTGATCTTGGTTACTTTCTTGGTTTCCTTCTTGGTAGGCCCAAGTTGCTTTTTCTTCTGTTGTTTCTTGACCTTCTTACGGGTCTTAACAGTAGCAACTTTACCAACCAAATGAATCTCTTGACCTTTGTTTTTTACAAGGATCTTTTCAGCGCTTTGAACATCTTGCATCAGGCCCTGCAAGGTGTATTCCTTTTTGTTCAAGGTGTAGTCCAACTTGAACTGATCAAAGGAATCTGACAGTGAGTTAACTACCATATCAATTTTGGTCTCACCATCAATCTCAGCACCATTTAGTTCAGCAATATTGAGATGTGCTATGACTTTCATCATGTGATCTTTCACAGATTGTCCAGGTTTCATCCTAAGATTCATAAAAGCAGTCACTGCCTCTCTCTTAGTCGTCCTAGACCTCATAGCAAACATTCCCTCTAGAGACATCATTATATCAGCAGCAGACTCCATTCCTTCATGTTGCTGTTGCAACACGTGGGAGATAGTGGCTATAATGTAACATTTTGCCATATCATCAGAAGTCTTCCACTGCTCATACTCATCTCTTTGCATCACATTAGATTCATTATTAGGAAGGGGTGGTTTAGGAGTGGTCAGAACAAACTTATGTTTTTCACTTTCCAGCAACAACCCAATTTTCCTTTTCCATGTTACGTAGTTATCTCCAGTTAAAGTGTTATCTTTCAGGATGTTCATAAGTGATGGGGTCATGATTTCTGATTAAAACAAAAACATATATAAGTAAATAATCATGATAATAGCACTTTTAAAAATTTATCTTGAATTAAAATAAATAATTCAATCATAAAAATTCAACGGTGATCCAACACCCATAAATATTACGCCTCCTTTGGGAGTTCGCACTATTTACTAGTTAGACTAGGTCCCACCTAATTGTTAACATAACAACCAGCGTTTTTAATTTTGGCCTTGTAATTTTTATTAACAAGAACTCTTGGGAGGATATTAATAAAATTATATTGAGTGTGTTACCAAGATATCGATCCTTAATTTTCTCTCACGAAAATCCTTCCTTGGGGAGTAGATTTCGTTTAAGTCAATTGTCTAGTCTATCCTTATAAGGAAGTATATTGTTAAATTCCATTTATGGACGCCCCTTGGGGGAATTACCAAAAATAATAAAACTCAACTAATCTTGGAGGCCATAGGCGTTCTTGCACACCTTCTCCCACTCAATTATTTAAGGCGTGTGATTAAATCCCAAAGAATGATTTTTAACAAGTTATCTTGATGCCAATTAGATACCTAAATCATTCAACGCATGTTCATACCAAAAGTGTTATATGAGTGGCACTCCTATTCTAAAATGTCATGTTATCATACAACAACAAATATTGTAATATTTAAGCAAAAATTAAATAGCAACAATTTTGGCCCATCCTAGAAAAGCAAGTAAATTACAATTGTTAGGAATACAAGATCTTCAAGTGGCCATCAACCATACGCTCATCCCTCGGCCTCCTCCCATTGACGTGCACATCCCACAACCCCACAAAGGGGCTGCCTTGCGTAGCCCATAAGGCCACATAAGGCTGCCGTGCGCAGCCCACCAAGGATTGGGCTTGCCATACGCAGCCCAATCCAGTCCTAGGGTGCGCACGGTGCTCGTTCTCGGTTCCGGTTGCTTCGTTTTTCTTCGTGTCTTCGAATTTTCAATACCCGAATACATTACATCATATTACAAATAAATTACTGCAGCAAATGTTTTTTATTTTTTATTTTACTGCAGTAAGATTTACAACAAAAAAATACTGCACCTGATTACAAAACAAAATACTGCACTTATTTTACATACAAAAAAATAAAACCCTAGCAACTACCAAGAAGGAATTACGGCGATAATAGACCACCCTTCTTGTTACAAATCCGAAACAAAAATTACATTGAAATTCTAGGACCAAAATCGAGCAATAACAATTCACTTTATAAAACATATATAAATCCATATATTCAACATGTAATTATATATGCGAATACCTAGAGTGCCATATCTTTCTAAAACATGAAAAATCACAATAAAAAGAAATAGATTCACGTATATATACGTTAATTAATTAAAAGGTACAACCAAGACTCTGATACCAATTGTAGGAAAAAATCGATATAAAACGCAGCGGAAGAAACGAAAAATAGATTTCGTATGGTTTTAAAATTTTTCTCAAAGTTGAACCTTAACCTTTTAATTAATTAAACTCAAATATATATGGTTAGAGTTAAATACCTCTTGACGCGTGATCCGATTGACTTACGTCGATTGCTAATCCGTAAAATCTTTTTCGATGCCCGTGAATAGTACCCACGTGATCAGTAATTATGAACAGTACCCCCCGTGAACAGTGATCGTGAACAATACCCCCGTGAACAATACCGCGAAATCTTCCAATCCGAACACGTATGTGAATCACCTAGGAGCGTGGTCTCCCTTTTTCTTTGAATTGCAAACCTGAGAATGGATGAACAAAGTTTTCTTTTTCTTTTGTTAGTCACAAAACAATCAAAAGAAGACAAAAATTATTCCGGTCACTTTTGAGTTCTCAATCTAATGATCGAAACTCGCATGAACCTAATTCGATGTTGTACACACAAGCTTATTGATGAACAAGCAATCAGTGTACTATCAAAGAATAATCTCTTCTCTCTTTTATGTTTAGTAGAATAAAAACTATCCTTTTCTATGAATTGAGAAGAAGAAAAATTGAATCATTCAATCAACTATATTGGCCGAATTCTATATGTGGTATTATATAGGTGGCCGAAATTTTGCTTCCTCTTCTATTTAGGAATGCCAAAATCTTCCTCTAAATGGACTAGGGTTTCCGCAAATCACATACCAAAAAGAGTTTGTTTTGCACCCTAATTTCCATCAACCTTTAGACTTCAAAACCTAATCCAACTAATAAATATTTTTATTCTTTTATTGACTAAATAAAAAGTCTTCTTATTTGATTAAATAAATAAAATTATTTATTTATTTTCTTATCAAACAAGTCTTTTACTTTTAATATACTACTACCAATAGTATAACTTTAAAAAATATATTTCCTGATCAGAAAAAGATTTGTTTCTTAATTAAACAATTAATTAATAAATTAACTAATTCTTATTTAATTAAAACAATGAAACAAAATAATATATTAGGTTAATATATACACCTTGCCGCCCCACTTATATAAATGGGCCATATATTATTTTCTTATTTCATTTAATCCATTGGACTTTAAATAAAAGCCCACATGTGAACCAGACCCATTCTTACTAAAAGAAACAAGCTCACATGTCTCCTTTTAATATATTAATATAATAGTGCAGCCCATTAATTAAATAATAGACATATTATATTCTTGATATATTAAAAACAATTCTAGATGGACCCTTAAATCGGCCCGGTAGAATATATCAAGTGATCCATGCAAATACGTGTGGATTGGGGATCTTGGCGGGCTATCTAAATTTAAGCTTCAATAGACACAACCTAATCACAATCAACAAATGATTCACTTAGGTCCAATCTATTAATTTTAACTCATTCCACTAAATAGCTAAAATTGAACTCTTAAATAAAGATAGAATATGGAGATGTTTCTCATTCATACCCTAGACAATCTTATAGGAGATGGTGTATCCTCGTGAATAATATCAGTAATCGCCAAGAGCTCATAGACCGCCTATAGCTCTCCAAGTTACCATATTTCCTCATATGACCACATTTTGAACTTGGATACTTTGACTTGTCCAGAAGCCATGTTTTCAATAATCATTATTGAAAACTCAACATTGAGATTTAATATCCAATACCTCAAAACATCCATATGATGATATTATACTCTCATTTAATAAATGGAGCCACGATGTCCATATCTATAAATGAAGTCCTCTATCGATTAACAAATGTATACCACCAAACTATCGAGGATAGACTATGCTATATAATCGTACTCATTGATAGCTCTAATGATAACACTTGCAACCATAAGTCCATCATTTATCTCAGGATTAAGATAGACTCTTTGATTGTCCTCTTTAATGAAAAGACTTATATCTAGTGACGGTTCTAGATAAAGTATTTCATTGTGATCCAGTTCAATGCACCTAGTGCACTAGATTATTTTACTCGAAAACCTTTCGATGATTTTAGACTCATCATATTCATTTGATCTCACTCAAATGCTAGTAAAAGAATTCTACAACTTTAACAAGATAGAGGTGCCCAACCTTTAACTTTAGTTGTGAACGTTATTCAAGTCTAACTAAAGAATTGTGTCTACCTCATACATATCCGGATGTATGAACAATTCTTCATGTCTCATAGTCTTTTGACCTTATGATTATTTACCTTGACAATTATAATAATAAATGATATAAGTAATTGTAAGAATCATAATTCACTTTATTAATATGAGAAGATTGTCAATTACAATATTACACTCTTGCCATTGAGCATAATCCTAACAGTTCTAATAGTAGAGACATCCCTTGAGAGTTTCACAAACACAAGCCAAAAGTGCGTAATTCAAGGGAAAATGTTTTTCAAATCTATAAACACTATTCAAACACCATGCATAGTCTCATTGCACAAAATCATCATGTGTCATAGAACATGCATCATATAAGTGGATTGCTTGACAAAAACTTTTATTCCCTTGGTAGATGGAATCTTTGAGGTGATATTAGGCAATGTGTGTTTTAGCCACATAAAATGCTAAATACTTCCCTTTCCACAATGTGTGCTCCCAAGCCAATTTTGAAGCCAAACACATTTAAACTTGTTCATTCTACCACAATATTACCCATAACCCAAGCAACCCAAACATTAAGCCGACCCTCACTTACAAGAATGTAAAGACAAAAGCTATCCCTAAACATGAATTAAGAGTTGGGTTGTCAATCCTACTTAATACAAGTCAAGTGTCAAATTATAAAACAATTGAATGGAACATAACTCGAAGAAATCAAATACAATTCAATCGAATAAATGAAACTAGTGTCAGGGGTTTATATATTTCCCTCATAGGGATACACATCAAATAAATAAAATACAAGAAAAGAGTAAAAAGAAGAAACCCAAGGTGTCAATCTCGGATCTCTAAGCTCGAAGAGGGCCCCAATTGTCATCTCGGATCTCCAAGCTCTATTGAAGCTCCTCATCCTCATAGACAAGGTAGGGTGCTCTTTCCTCTTGAATCCTCCTCAAAGATGGAAGGTGATGGTAGTAGGTGGTGGTGGAGAGGCAATCCATGGAAGAAAATCTCCAAGGATGCCTTTGGAAGCTCTTCTCTCTTTTGATTAGGTGGAGAAGACTCTAGGATTTGGTGGATGGAAAGGATGAAGTCAATGAATGATGGGTCGTGTGGCAAAGTGATGTATTTATAGATTTGAGAGGCTAGGGCATGGAATAGTTGTGAAAGGACAACTTTGCCTTTCCTAAAATGGCTAAAAACACGACTTGAGCTGAAGTTGAGAATCAATTAGGTAGGACTGTCAAGTCACTACGATTAGATCGTGGAGGTGAGTACCTTGACCAAGAGTTTGAAGACTTCATGGTCGAGCATGGGATAGTTTCCCAACTCACAGGCTCCTGGCACACCTCAGCAAAATGGTGTAGCGGAGAGGAGAAATAGAACCCTGATGGAAATGGTGAGATCTATGATTAGTTTCTCATCATTACCAAATTCCTTCTGGGGATATGCGTTACAAACAGTGGCATATATTTTGAATGTAGTGCCATCCAAATCTGTTCCTAAGACTCCCCTAGAGTTGTGGAATGGTCGTAAAGCTAGTTTGTGACATTTCCGCGTATTGGGGTGTCCAGCACACGTGCTGAAAAACAGAAGTGGAAAGTTAGACTCCAAGTGTGTGGTCTGCCTGTTTGTAGGATACTCCAAGGAGACCAGAGGTGGACACTTCTATAGTCCCAAAAATAACAAAGTATTTGTATCGACAAATGCAACGTTTCTTGAGGACAATTATATTAGTGACCATAAACCTCGTTCTAAGATTGCATTGAATGAGTTGGAGCCTGGTGAGACTAGTGCTTCATCAACAAGAGTTGTTGATCCACAAATATCTGAGAGTCAGATGGTTCCTAATCAGGATACACTATCACCTAGATGTAGTGGGAGGGTTGTAAGACAACCTGAACGCTATTTAGGTATAGGTGAGGGACAAAGTGTTATCTCTGCTGATAGTGTGGATGATCCATTGACATTTAAGAATGCAATGGAAGATCCTGATAAAGAGGAATGGCTTAAAGCCATGAATCTCGAGATGGAGTCCATGTACTCTAACTCAGTCTGGGATCTTGTAGACTTACCGGATGGGGTAAAACCCATAGGATGTAAGTGGATCTACATGAGAAAGAGAGGAGTAGACGGGAAGGTAGAGACCTTCAAAGCAAGGCTAGTGGCTAAGGGTTATACCCAGAAAGAGGCGGTTGATTATGAAGAGACCTTCTCGCCAGTAGCCATGTTTAAGTGTATTAGGATTCTCTTATCCATTGCTGCCTATTTTGATTATGAAATTTGGCAAATGGACGTCAAGACTGCATTCTTGAATGGCAATCTTGGCGAGAGCATCTATATGATGCAACCAGAGGGATTCATGTCTCCAGATCAAGAGCAAAAGGTTTGCAAGTTGCAAAGGTCCATTTATGTACTTAAGCAAGCATCTAGATCTTGGAACATCAGGTTTGATGATGTGATCAAAACCTATAGCTTTGAGCAGAACGTCGATGAGCCTTGTGTCTACAAGCGCATCATTGACAAAAAGGTAGTTTTCTTGGTCCTATACGTGGACGACATCCTACTCATTGGGAATGAAGTGGGAGTGTTATCTGATGTAAAGGGCTGGCTGGCTAGCCAATTCCAAATTAAAGATTTGGGAGAGGCGAGTTATGTTCTAGGGATCCAACTTATAAGGGATCGTAAGAACAAACTCATAGCATTGTCTCAGGCATCATATATCGACAAGATTCTTGTGCGATTTTCGATGCAGAACTCCAAGAAAGGTAATTTACCTTCTAGACATGGGGTTCACTTGTCTAAGGAACAGTGTCCTAAGACATCTTAAGAAGTTGAGGATATGAGATGTGTGCCATATGCATCAGCAGTAGGTAATCTCATGTATGCTATGTTATGCACGAGACCGGACATCTGCTATGCAGTGGGAGTAGTCAGCAGGTACCAGTCCAACCCAGGATTAGATCATTGGGTTGCTGTCAAGACTATTCTCAAGTATCTTCAGAGAACGAGAAACTATATGCTAGTGTATTAGGGACAGGATTTGATCCCGTTAGGATACACAGATTTTGATTTTCAGTCAGACAGGGATTCTAGAAAATCCACGTCTGGATCAGTATTCACCCTAGGTGGTGGAGCCATTGTGTGGAGAAGTATAAAGCAATCTTACATTGCTGACTCCACCATGGAAGCCGAATATGTAGCCGCTTGTGAAGCTGCTAAAGAGGCTGTTTGGCTCCGTAAGTTCTTGAGTGACCTGGAAGTTGTTCCAGATCTGGATAAGCCCATCACACTTTATTGTGATAACAGTGGTGCTGTGGCTAATTCCAAAGAACCAAGAAGCCACAAGAGAGGGAAGCATATAGAGAGAAAGTATCATCTCATTAGAGAGATAGTGCAGAGAGGAGATGTGATCGTCACCAAGATAGCCTCACAAGACAATCATGCTGATCCATTTATGAAGACCTTACCGGCTAAAGTGTTTTCGGGTCACCTAGATGGTCTAGGGTTACGAGACATGCCTCACTTGCTTTAGTGCAAGTGGGAGATTGTTGGGGTTTATGCCCTAAAGATGTATTTTGTAAATGGATTTATGAAATAAATAAATAAAAAAGTTCAATTCATTCTTGTTGTGTTGTTTATTTTATAACTTGTGCATATATTAACATCCTAGATTGCCGGATGTAATCTCGAACTGTGTATATAAGTGTCATATACGGATGGATACAGTAAGAGACATACAATCTAAAGAGTCCATTGATAACAAATAAAGCTCGGTACTTTATTTGTGGTTAATCTATAGCTGCGGTCCATTCCGTAATGTACGGTGATTCTATCCTGAAAATACACAAAGTGTGTCTAATACAACCTAGAGGGGGGGGGGGGGGGGGGGTGAATAGGTTTTAGTTGATTTATTACCAACTTTTCGACTTAATCAATTTTAATAATCCTGCCCATATTAGCAATCAATCAATCCAATATAAATATGCAGGAAAACAATAAAAACACAAGGATTGATTTACGTGAGAAACCCTCCAACTGGGTAAAAACTCATGGGCTATCCTTCTAGCCACATACGGTCCTCAAATACACTATTTGAACGAAAGTTCACAACCTAGGTTGACCTCAAGTCACACCTACTTGGTCACTAACCCTTTCACTCTACCCAACGGGCCTTTAATAGTGATTCTAGACCACAAGCTTGTGCACTAACCCACTTAGTCACAAAGCTTAACAATCAATGAAGAGGTTAAACAACCTATGTGAATATGTAAAAGATATTCAAGCATGCAATTAATGCTAGGCAACACTAAATGCTTATCTAAGGATTTAAGGATGTCAATAAATGCAAATCCTAGATATCAATATCTAAATGCAAATGCATGAAGATTTAGCTAGAAGGGTAAAATCGTCCTAAATGCAAGCTATTAATGAACAAGGCTCTCAACCAACAAACAACAACTCAAACATGTTATAAATGCCAATAAACATAAAGATATGCAATAAAATCACATAAAAGAGCTAACCCTAGGCAAACAAGAACATAAATAAATACAATGAGATTTAGGGCATGTTCAAGTTACCTAGTCAATGAAAGCAAGAAGAATCCATGATGAGATGATGCTTGAAGATGTTAGATTCACATGGATTTGTGTTTGGTTGAGTAAAGATGAGTTCTTGGGAGTTTCTCTCTCTAAGGGAAGCTTGGCCTATCAAAAATGGCTTCTTGAACTCATAAAAACGAGCAAGGAAGAAGATAGAGTATATATAAGGGAGCCCTAGTCAAAACAGCATCGTTTTGAACTTAGGGCACAAAATCCCGTCAATACCGCTAGATGGACCGCGTCTCATGCAAGTGTCAAGACCGCGGTACACACAGCACTGCACCGTCTGGATAACACCGTGGTGTAGGGCGTTGTGCATGCAGGTGCACAGGCAGCGGTATGGGCAACAGAGGCCTACTGGACAACACCGCGACTTGGGTCGCTATGTGTGCAAGTGTACAGGAAGCGGTACATGAAGCATTACCTTACTAACGTATACCGCTCTGTATGCCACGGTGCAAGCATGTCTTGCCAAGCGGTCTAGGCCGCGGTAAGAGAAGAAATTCTCTTTTCTAGGCAAACTCAACACACTAAGTGATGTGCAAAATGTGCAAGTGTGGAGTGTGAAAAGAGGCATACAATACATCATTCAATAACATGAAGATAAGAACACAATGCATGCAAGTGAGTGTGTGCAACTAGATCTCTTCAAAGAAAGTTAAACTAGTGAGATACCTGAAGTGCTCTTAAGAGAGAGATGATGTCCTTGAAGCTTGATCACACTCAAGAAGCCTAAATTACCCTTACAAAGAATAATCCCCAATGTGGTTTGTCAACGAAATAAGCCAATCAAAATATGAGACTACATAACAATGAGACTACACTTTCCAAGACAAGTGTATGTGAGGTGATCAAGAGAGATAAATAAATAAGAGCAATTTGCATAATAAAAGAAAACTACAACATGCAAAATGCAAATGCTCCCCCTAAATAGGTTACTCCCCCTCAACGGGACAATCTCTCCAAATATGCAACCCCCTTAAATAAAACCACATTACTCCCTCTTTTTTTCATGAGATAGGAAAAAGAGTATTCCCCAACCGGATCACTTTAGCAAAGAGAGCTATTTGCAAGATAAGTGCATAATCGTATACAACAACTTTATGCAACGTAATTAATTGAGAGAGAATCATTGCATGTTTATTGTTTAGAAGAAAATGTGTGACTTAGTTGCTTTGGATGTAAGACATGTAACATCATGGTTCAAGCGAATGGTGTTTGGCAAGGAGAACATCAAAAAGGGTTCCAAAAGAATTCAAACCAATTTGCACCCTTTTGCCATAGTGAAACATGATATAGTATTTCGAAAAGAAATTTCAATGCACACAAAACTATATCAATCCTTAAAAGCAAGTCAAGACATTGGATCAAGAGATCCTTTTAGATTTTTCCGGATAATTGTCCGTATGATAGTAGTCTTGATTAACAATTAAGAAGAGAGAGAAGACTAATTTGGATATAAAATCCTTATTGATTACATGGATACAAGATCCTTATTGATTAGTCTTCTCATTTGCATTCACACACATTTGCATTAATGCAATCAGGACATATTTCATGCATATCATTTTGAGCATGTCATAATCAAGTGAGCATGTCATGGAGATAAATTATAGGTCATTCAAATGTACTTCCCAATCAATTCTCCTAATCCAAAAATGCATGTTTGAACATAGAGGTGACATGGATTACAAATCAAGCAAGGCACACTTATTAAATAAAAAGGCCATATAAGAATATATATATATAGCACAACCAAGAATACTGAAGCAATTAATAAAGAAGCATAAAGTTGATCAAGTTTTTGCTTATTCCAACATGCAAGGTTGCTCTCTTTGCTTGAGTTCCCCATAAAGGGTCAATCACCAAAACACATCAAGGCATATGACAAATCCCAATAGACCTACTAAGTGACTTGAACCTAGTTGTGTCTAAGGGCTTTGTAAATAAATCCGCTAGTTGATCATTTGTGCCCACATGCTCAATTGTAATGCATTTGTTTTCAACTAGTTCTCTATTGAAATGATGTCTAATGTCTATATGCTTTGTCCTAGAGTGCTGAACAGGATTCTTAGAAATGTTAATTGCACTCATGTTATCACAATAGAGGGTTAGAATACCTTGATCAAAGCCATAATCCACAAGCATTTGTTTCATCCAAAGGAGTTGTGTGCAAGCACTCCCGGCGGCTATGTATTCCGCTTCAGCTGTGGATAGAGAGATGGAATTTTACTTCTTGCAAAACCATGAGACCAAGTTGTTACCTAGGAAGAAGCAACCGCCCGATGTACTCTTCCTATCATCACAATTTCCTGCCCAATCTGCATCACTAAAGCCAACTAAGCTAGCATTAGTGTCAAAAGAGTACCATATCCCATAGTTGGATGTCCCATTCACATATCGAATGATTCTCTTCACTGAGGAGAGATGGGATTCCTTAGGATCCGCTTGGTACCTAGCACACACACCCACACTAAAGGCTATATCGGGCCTACTTGCGGTCAAGTAAAGCAAGCTACCAATCATGCCACGATAAAGACTTTGTTCCACACTCTTGCCACTAGCATCCTTGCTTAGTTTCAAGGTGATACTCATGGGTGTGTCACAATGTTTGGCATTCTCAAGGCCAAACTTCTTCAGTAGGTTCTTAGCATACTTAGCTTGGGATATGAAAATCCCATCATGCAATTGCTTGATTTGCAAAGCTAGGAAGTAATTGAGCTCCCCAACAAGACTCATCTCAAACTCATGAGACATGACATCAACAAATTGTTGGACTTTGGATTTGTTAGTGGAGCCAAAAACAATATCATCAACATAAATTTGAGCTATGAAAAGCTCATCTTTGTTTCTCTTGATGAATAAATTTTTGTCAACACTACCCCTAGTGTAGTCATTGTCAACAAGAAATTGAGTGAGGCGTTCATACCAAGCCCTAGGTGCTTGTTTCAAACCATATAAAGCCTTCTTGAGGCTATAGACATGATTGGGGTGGTGTGGATCCACAAACCCCTTGGGTTGCTCAACAAACACTTCCTCATGCAAGAAACCATTGAGGAAGGCACTCTTAACATCCATTTGATGCAATTTGAACTTGTGCACACATGATATGGACAAAAGAAGCCTTATGGACTCAAGACGGGCAACCGGAGCAAAAGTCTCCTCAAAGTCAATACCCTCAATTTGAGAGTATCCTTGTGCTACAAGTCTAGCCTTGTTGCGCACAATGTTGCCATTCTCATCCGACTTGTTCCTATATATCCATTTGGTGCCTATGACATTAGTATCCTTAGGTCTAGGAACAAGAGTCCAAACCTCATTTCTTTCAAATTGGTTTAGCTCTTCTTGCATGGCAAGACCCCAAAACTCATCATTCAAGTCCTCATCAACCTTTTTGGGTTCAATTTGAGAGGGGTAACAAGTATAGCTAATTTGATTAGCTATTTGACGCCTAGTCCTAACACCCTCATTCATATCTCCAAGAATGTCATTCTTATTGTGGAGATGTCTAACCCATGGAGCGGGTTCTTTAGAGTCCAAAGATGGATCTCTATCAAGAGGTTGGATGACCTCTTCATCAAGACTTGACTTCACATCAATTGAAGTCTCACCATTCTTCTCCAAGAAAGGATCATCAAGCACAATGACCTCCTCATCATGGTCTCTAGTCTTAGGCCTACAATCATTTATGACAACATTAGATGATTCCATGACACTCCGAGTTTTTAAATTGAAAACTCTATAGGCCTTACTATTAAGGGCATAGCCAATAAAAATCCCCTCATCACTCTTGGCATCAAACTTGCCAAGTTGATCTCGGTCATTTAGAATGTAGCATTTGCTCCCAAATGAGTGGAAGTAGCTAACATTTGGCTTCATACCCTTCCATAATTCATAAGAGGTTTGCCTAGTACCGGGCCTTAGGAAGACTCTATTTCCTATGTAGCAAGCCGTATTGACGGCCTCGGCCCAAAGGTTCCTAGGGACATTGTTGCTAAGTAACATCACACGGCCCATCTCTTAAAGGACCCTATTCTTCCTCTCAACAACCCCATTTTGTTGAGGAGTTCTAGGAGCTGAAAACTCATGGGAAATGCCTAAGCTATTGCAATAGCTTTCAAAACAAGCATTTTCAAATTTCCTCCCATGGTCACTCCTAATTCTTTTAATGCTTTTAATGTGTGAGTTCTTTTCATTTTGAATTTTTGTGCAAAGCATTTAAATTTTTTCAAATGTTTCGGATTTTTCTCTAAGAAAATATGTCCATGTAAATCTAGAAAAATCATCAACACAAACAAAAATGTATCTCTTGCCACCGAGACTCTCGGTTTGCATGGGACCCATAAGGTCCATATGTAAAAGCTCTAATGGCTCCTTGGTGGCGAGATACTTGCCTTTCTTGTGCATACTTTTGGTTTGTTTCCCTTGTTGACAAGGTCCACAAACGCCATTGACTTTCTTCCCAAGCTTAGGGAGGCCACGCACAACCTTGAACTTATCTAAGATCCTCAAATCTCGATAGTTCATGTGGCCAAGTCTTTGATGCCATAACTCAATTTCCTCACATTTGGACATATTGCAAGAGATAGCACTAGCTTCAAGACAATAGCAATTGTCACTAGATCTCTTTCCTTTTAGCAAGGTTTGTCCATTTGGCATTAAAATAGAGCAATCATTTTTGTTAAACAAGACAGAGAGTCCATCATCATTAAGATGAGAAATGCTTATAAGATTGGCTTGCAAGCCATCAACAAGTAAAGCATTGGACAATGAGGGTAAATCGGGAATGGAAATGGTTCATTTCCCTATGACTTTCTTTCTAGATCCATCACCAAAGGTGACAAATCCTCCATCCTCCAAGACAAGGGATTTAAAGAAGCTTTTGTTCCCCTTCATATGCCTAGAACACCCACTATCCAAATACCAAGTATTAGAGGCATTTGCCTTCAAGGCAATTTGAGCCACATAGCAAGAATAGTTATCCCTTTTAATCCACCTAGGTGTAATGTTCTCATTCCTAGTGGTATTAGTCACATTGGCTCTAGATTTCCTAGGATAATGCAAATTGGCTCTAGATTTCCTAGGAACATGCATTTTAGCTCTAGCTCTATTTCTTTCAATCATGCTCTTGATTCTACACATTTCAATGTATTTGAAGCAATTAGGTCTAATGTGACCATCAACACCACAAAAGTGACAAGTGGGAATAAAATAAGAAGACATATCATGCCCTTGTGAGTACAAAGGGGCTTTTCCACGCATTTGAACTTGTCTTTGGTGTTGGATTGGTTCTCTCCTTCTTTGTTGTTGAGTTGGAATGAATTGCTTCCTTGATTGACCTTGCATGAATTGCTTCTTGGCTTGATGGTATTTGGGTTGAGGGAAACTTGCTTGATGCACCCTTGTTGACTTGTTTCCCTTGTGCTACCTTGACTTGAGAATCTTTAGAGCACTCTCCTAGTTCGATCTTCTTCCTAGGATGTTGTGGGGGTGGAGGCTCTTTGTTATCCAAACTCTTGACAAACACAATCTTGCTTGAGGATGAGGTCTCCTTGTCATCTTCATAGCCAAGACCTTTCTTATCACTTGGCCTCTTGCCAACTCCCAACATGTGGTCAAGTTTATTCGTGCTTGAAGTCATCTTAGCAATGATCTCTCTAGCTTCTTCAAGCTCCTTTTCCATCAATTCCTCATTCATTTTGGCTATCTTCACTTCTTTATTTAAGTGAGTAGCTTCAGTGGATAGCTTGAGATTCTCTCCTTTTAGCCTTTGAATCTCTTTCTTCATCTTCAATCTTGAGCTTTGAAAATGCTTAATGAAGCCTTCAAGATCCATTCCTCCTACATCCATATTTGTTGAATGGGATGAAGAGTTACCATCACTAGAGTCATCTTCACTTTGTTTCTCTACCTCTTCATCATATATTGCTTCCTTACTCTTGAGAGAAGATGCGAAGGCAATAAAGTTTGCCACATGATCCTCATCATCTGAGGATTCTCCTTCTTCTTCCAATTCATCACCATCGCTCCACGTGGCGGCCATGGCCTTTCCTTTCTTCTTGTTTTTCAAATTTCCACAATCCATGGAGATGTGTCCGAAACCTCCACATTCGAAGCATTGAATCCCTTTTCTTGTGGGCTTGTCTTCACTTGACTCAAACTTCTTGAAAGGAGTCTTCTTCTTCAGTTCCTTTCCTTTGGATCCAAATCCCCTCTTCTCAAAATTGATGAACTTCTTGAATCTTTTCACCATGAGGGCCATCTCCTCATCTGAGTCATCTTCCTCTTTCTCTACTTTGGAAGTTTTCAGAGCAATACTCTTTTGTTTATTTGAAGGTGTAGGTGTAGGAGTCCACCTAGACTCATATGCTAGAAGTCTTCCTATAACTTCACTTGGCTTCATGTTTGTGTAGTCACTGTTCTCCTCAAAGGCCGTCACTTTTGACTCAAATCTTGCAGGAAGCGACCTCATAATTTTTTGCTTGATTCTCCTATCCGAATAGCGGTCACCAAGTTGATGGCTTTGATTAACTATGTCCATCAACTTCACTTGAAAGTCATTGAAGCACTCATCGTCCTCCATCCTAATTTGCTCGAATTGTGTTTGGAGGACTTGAAGCTTGGATTCCTTGACCACCTCGGTTCCCTCATGGGCCGTCTCTAGAATCTCCCATGCCTCTTTTGCAATTCTTGTTGTTTGGATCAATTTGTACTGATTGTCATCCATTGCACAAAGAATAGCATGCATAGCATTGTTGTTCCACTTGGATGCTTCAAACTCTTGAGTTGACCATTCCGACTTTGGCTTGGGAACTACACTTTCGTCTGCAAGAGTCTTTTCCAGAAGAGTGTAGCCATCTTCAATTGCCATCCATGCTCGGTCATTTATTTGGCAAATGTAAGACTCCATCTTGCCTTTCCAAGAGGCATAGTTTACTCTGGTGAGCAAAGGGGGTCTTGTGCTAGAAGCTCCCTCATTACCACTTCCGTTCCCACTCATAGTGTTTGGGTATGAATGAGATGAATGTTTATGATGCAACAAACACAACAAAATGCAAGACACACAAAGAGCAAGGATCACCTAAGTGTATCTAGGAACCCGCTCTGATACCAATTGAAAATACACAAAGTGTGTCTAATACAACCTAGAGGGGGGGGGGGGGTGAATAGGTTTTAGTTGATTTATTACCAACTTTTCGACTTAATCAATTTTAATAATCCTGCCCCATATTAGCAATCAATCAATCCAATATAAATATGCGGAAAACAATAAAAACACAAGGATTGATTTACGTGAGAAACCCTCCAACTGAGCAAAAACTCACGGGCTATCCTTCTAGCCACATACGGTCCTCAAATACACTATTTGAACGAAAGTTCACAACCTAGGTTGACCTCAAGTCACACCTACTTGGTCACTAACCCTTTCACTCAACCCAACGGGCCTTTAATAGTGATTCTAGACCACAAGCTTGTGCACTAACCCACTTAGTCACAAAGCTTAACAATCAATGAAGAGGTTAAACAACCTATGTGAATATTTAAAAGATATTCAAGCATGCAATTAATGCTAGGCAACACTAAATGCTTATCTAAGGATTTAAGGATGTCAAGAAATGCAAATCCTAGATATCAATATCTAAATGCAAATGCATGAAGATTTAGCTAGAAGGGTAAAATCGTCCTAAATGCTAGCTATTAATGAACAAGGCTTTCAACCAGCAAACAACAACTCAAACATGTTATAAATGCCAATAAACATAAAGATATGCAATAAAATCACATAAAAGAGCTAACCCTAGGCAAACAAGAACATAAATAAATACAATGAGATTTAGGGCATGTTCAAGTTACCTAGTCAATGAAAGCAAGAAGAATCCGTGATGAGATGATGCTTGAAGATGTTAGATGCATATGGATTTGTGTTTGGTTGAGTAAAGATGAGTTCTTGGGAGTTTCTCTTTCTAAGGGAAGCTTGGCCTATCAAAAATGGCTTCTTGAACTCATAAAAACGAGCAAGGAAGAAGATAGAGTATATATAAGGGAGCCCTAGTCAAAACAGCATCGTTTTGAACTTAGGGCACAAAATCCCGTCAATACCGCTAGATGGACCGCGTCTCAGGCAAGTGTCCAGACCGTGGTACACACAGCAGTGCACCGTCTGGACAACACCGCGGTGTAGGGCGCTGTGCATGCAGGTGCACAGGCAGCGGTATGGGCAACAGAGGCCTACTGGACAACACCGCGACTTGGGTCGCTATGCGTGCAAGTGTACAGGAAGCGGTACATGAAGCATTACCCTACTGATGTATACCGCTCTGTATGCCGCAGTGCAAGCATGTCTTGCCAAGCGGTCTAGGCCGCGGTAAGAGAAGAAATTCTCTTTTCTAGGCAAACTCAACACACTAAGTGATGTGCAAAATGTGCAAGTGTGGATTGTGAAAAGAGGCATACATACATCATTCAATAACATGAAGATAAGAACACAATGCATGCAAGTGAGTGTGTGCAACTAGATCTCTTCAAAGAAAGTTAAACTAGTGAGATACCTGAAGTGCTCTTAAGAGAGAGATGATGTCCTTGAAGCTTGATCACACTCAAGAGGCCTAAATTACCCTTACAAAGAATAATCCCCAATGTGGTTTGTCAACGAAATAAGCCAATCAAAATATGAGGAACTTATAGCTGGGTACTTTATTTGTGGTTAATCTATAGCTGCGGTCCATTCCGTAATGTACAGTGATTCTATCCTGAATCATTCATATGAGATATGGGAATGAAGGCACCTTGTATGATGTGATCATATAGGACTGGGCCATAATCTATATGAATCTCTCACCAAGATCCGTTTACAGATGAGATTCATATATATTAACTAATGATGGCTATATGTGGGTGATCTTAATCTTGAGTGTCTTATCGACTCCTTCAGGTTAGATCGTGGTCTTTGATATACCATGGGTGAGGTCAGATGTAATTCCTGATCAATATACTCCGTATGTTGGGATTACGGTTTGGCTTGTGGCTGGGAAGGTATGTACACAATAGTGGAATCCACTCCTTCTTGTGAGAAGTAGATGGTAGTTCCCTTAAGGGTTGATTCGGGGCTTGAACAATATGAGCGCTCTCCTAATTCCGTGAGGAAATAGGATTTATTGTTCATTAGAGAATCAATGGTACTTAAATGATATATGTCATTAGAGGGGTATAACGGACATTATGACCCAGCTCTAATTATGTACTACTGTGGAGGATCACACCATGTGTAATAGCTATATCGATGGACACCGAGTTGTATCGGTCTGTGTAAAAACGTCTGCAGTTGAGAGAGTGCAGCTTCGGGTTTTTAGTGGAATAACACCGGAGTTAATAATCAAAGAATATTAATTAAAGAGTTTAATTAATAATTCTGAGGATTATTGGAGCTCAAAATACTGTAGGTCCATTAGGTCCCCTTACTAGCCCGATCGATTTAGGTAACAAGGGTCACGGTTAATTAATTAGATTGTCCAATTAATTGTGTTACGAAAGTGACACGTATTTATTCGGGAAACAATTGAATAATTAGATTATTTAATTAATGAATAATGGTGATTAAATAAATTAAATAATAAGATTATTTAATTTTGTTATTAATCACTAAATGGAGGATGTTAGTTGATATTTGATTTTAAATAGAATAAGATAATATGATTATTATATTTTATTCAATTAAATATTTGAAATTGAATTTAAAATGTTTAAATTCAAAATAAATATTTAATTATCTTTTAAAATCTAAAGAGATATCAATTAAAGAGTTTTAGTTATAATAATATATATATGATATATATTGATAACAAAAATATAGCACACAAAGGATATACACAAGTATTTGTATATGATACAAACTCATATTGTGTGTAACACAAAAAGGAGAAACAAGAGAGATAGTGTGCGTGTGATTTTTTTTGAAAGAGAAACAAAAAGTGAAAAACGCACAGGGGTGCGTGAGATCAAAAAAAAAATTGTGCTCTGTGCACTATCGAAAGGATAAAAAAAAATATAATATATTTTTCTTTGAACATCCTATAATTGTTCTAGGTATTTTTCTCTTGGAAGAAATTGTTTCTTCTTCATTCTCTCTATATCCTCCTAAGTTCCTGAGTACGTGACGCGCCCACACGCAGTTACCAGTTCCGGGAATAGCTAGGAAGATCAGTGGTATAGACCAGGAGCATATCGTAAAGTGAAGGAGCCTCCAAACGTTGGTAATGTTCTAAATTTTCTTTTAATGTATTGATTACAATTTCCTGTGTTTACATATTGTATGTATTAGTTCTGGAAAAAGAATTGCGATCATAAGTTCACTGGTCCCAGATCGTTTATGATCTGTATAAAAATTTTAAAACCTATTTCCGCTGCGTTACCAGTGAACGGGGTTCCACCAATTGGTATCAGAGCCAATTTTTTTTTTTTCGGAACAGGAAATTGTTTTCGATGCTCTTGTATGTATGATTGTGTAGGCACTATTTAAATTGAATGTATGTTGTTTTTGTATGTATATTGAATTTGTTAATTTACAAAAACATGATTGATCGTTAATTATATGGTACTATGGATTTAGGGTTTATGGGTTGTATTATATATATATATATATATATATATTTTTTTCTGTTATTGTAATGTAAAAAAAAAAATGTAACCTATATTGAAGACCTGGAAAAATCGCGAAGTCGGAAGGGCAAAATCGGAAATAAGCTTGATGGGTACTATTCATGTACTGTTCACGATACTGTTCATGTGTGGTACTGTTCATTCGGGTACTATTCATGCGAGTACTGTTCATGCGCGGTACTGTTTATGTCGGGCACTATTCATGTCGTCTTGCACGGTTCCGTTGACAAGTGTTTCCTAGTGCGTTCCGTGCGGATTTCCTATTTCGGATTCATGAGATGAATCAGAGTGACCTGAAGAGACTATAAGACTCGGAAATTACAAGAAGACCAAGGAATGCCTTGGGCGTATTTTAGTAATTTTAGATTCCAATTTTTTTTAGGTTAAATAATCCACAGTACTCGGTCAATTCATGTATGCTTTATATTATGTGATGATAAAAGCATTGCCATGCATACGTATGTCATTTAGATTAGATGTGCCTACACAAATATATTTGATATGTCATACATGCATCATAGCCTAATTTTTATGTATTATTTTTTTTAATATGATTAAAATCAGTAAATACATTATTGGCTATGAAAATGAGATTAATTTTTTAATTGTTAGAAAACTTGTTAATTCTCATTAATATTAATCTGGTTATTAAAGTGTTTAATAAGTTAGATTAATAGGGTCATCTATTGTAATTAGGATTAATATGATTAAAAACCTAATAATAAATGTGTAGGGAAAAATTGCTTAAAACCGCAGCGGAAGGCTAAAAAGTAATTACCGTATAGTTTAAAATTTTTCTAAAGATTTGAACCTTAACCCCTTAATTAATTAAACTCAAATATACGGTTAGAGTTAAATACCTCTTGTCGCGTGATCCGATTGACTTACGTCGATGGTAATCCGCAAGATCTTCAATCCTAGCACGTACGTGAATCACATAGGAGCGTGATCTCCCTTTTTCTTTGAATTGCTTACCTTAGAATGGATGTATGAAATTTCTGATATTGATCTTCAATAGTAAAACACCAAGAGCCTAAAAAAATAGTTCCGGTCACTTTTGAATTCACCATCAATATGATTGAAACTCGTGTAACCCTAAATCGAAAGTGTGCACAAAACCTTTTGATGTTAAAGGCTTGTAAGTACACTATCGAATGAGAACTTTTTATCTTTTTCTCTCTTGGCCAAAAATCTATGTGTATAGAGTAGGATTTTTTATTTTCAAAACAAACAAAAATCTCTCTCTATTTTGCTTCTAGGTGGCCGAAAATTCATAACCTTATATTTATAGGTTGGCCGAATTTTCTCCTTCACCAAGTAGGGTTGGCCGAATTCATTGAATAGGAAATCTAGGGTTGGTTAATTTCCTTACTTGAAAAGGAATTATCCTTTTCCCTAATTCCTATCAATTCAAGAATCCTAACCCTTGTAGGACTAGTGGTGGCCGAATTCTTTGTATAATAAGAAGTGTATGTGGACTTAATCCTTACCACATTAGGACTCCTATCACTTAAAAGAATTCCAACCCTAATCCAACACATAGTATCTAATTTACTGATTAGGAAAATATTTTGATTTAAACTATTAATTAATTAATTCCCATTTAATCAAAACAATAAAATAAAATAATATCTTGGGCTATTTTATTTAGCCTTGCCGCCCACACCATATATATATGGGCCCAATATTATTTTTCTTATTTTATTTAATCCGTTAGACTTTAACTAAAAGCCCACATGTGAACCAGACTTATTCTTACTAAAAGAAACAAGCCTACATGTCTCCTTTTAATATATTAATATAATAATGCAGCCCATTAAATAAATAATAGACATATTATATTCTTAATATATTAAATGCAATTCTAGATGGACCCATAAATTGGTCCGGTAGAATATATCAAGTGATCCATGCAAGTACGTGTGGATTGTGGATCTTGGCGGGCTATCTAAATTTAAGCTTCAATAGACATAACCTAATCACAATCAATAAATGATTAACTTAGGTCCGATCTATTAATTTTAACTGATTCCACTAAAGAGCTAAAATTGAACTCTTAAATAAAGATAGAATAAGGAGATGTTTCTCATTCATACCATAGACAATCTTATAGGAGATGGTGTATCCTCGTGAATAATATCAGTAATCGCCAAGAGCTCATAGACCGCCTATAGCTCTCCAAGTTACCATATTTCCTCATATGACCACATTTTGAACTTGGATATTTTGACTTGTCCAGAAGCCATGTCTTCAATAATCATTATTGAAAACTCAACGTTGAGATTTAATATCCAATACCTCAAAACATCCATATGATGATACTATACTCTCATTTAATAAATGGAGCCAGGATGTCCATATCTATAAATGAAGTCCTCTATCGATTAACAAATGAATACCACCAAACTATCGAGGATAGACTATGCTATATAATCGTACTTATTGATAGCTCAAATGATAACACTTACAACCATAAGTCCATCATTTATCTCAGGATTTAGATAGACTCTCTGATTGTCCTGATAATGAAAAGACTTATATCTAGTGACAGTTCTAGATAAAGTATTTCATTGTGATCTAGTTCAATGCACCCAGTGCACTAGATTCTTTTACTCGAAAACCTTTCGATGATTTTAGACTCATCATAACTCATTTGATCCCACTCAAATGCTAGTAAAAGAATTCTACAACTTTATCAAGATAGAGGTGCCGAACCTTTAACTTAAGTTGTGAACGTTATTCAAGACTAACTAAAGAATTGTGTCTACCTCATACATATCCGGATGTACAAACAATTCTTCATATCTCATAGTCTTTTGACCTTATGATTATTTACCTTGACAATTATAATTATAAATGCTATAAGATTTTGCAGAATCAGAAATCACTTTATTTATATGAAAATATTGTCAATTACAATATTACACTCTTGCTATTGAGCATAATCCTAACAATCTCCCACTTGCGCTATAGCAAATGTGTCATATCTCTCATTCCCATGTTCTCCAGATGCCTATCAAAACTCTTCTGAGGTAGAGCCTTTGTTAAGGGATCTGCTAGATTTTCTGCCGACCCGATTTTGGTAATCGTCATGTCTCCCCTATGAACAATCTCCCGTAAAAGATGATACTTTCTTTCAATGTGTTTTCCTCTCTTATTACTTCTTGGTTCTTTCGAATTAGCCACTGCTCCACTGTTGTCACAGTAGATAGTGATCTGCTTATTCGCACTAGGAACTACTTCTAGGTCAATCAAGAATTGGCGAAGTCAAACAGCCTCATTGGCAGCTTCTCATGCAGCTACATACTCTGCTTCCATGGTGGAGTCAGCAATACAAGATTGCTTGATACTCCTGCAAATGACTGCTCCTCCTCCAAGAGTAAACACAGATCCTGATGTGGATTTTCTAGAGTCAGAATCCGATTGGAAATCAGAATCTGTATACCCAACGGGGATTAAATCCCCTCCAGAGTATACAAGCATATTATCTTTCGTTCTCCTAAGATACTTGAAAATATGATTGACTGCCTTCCAGTGATCAGGACCAGGTTTCGATTGAAACCTGCTAACTATGCCAACAGCAAAACAAATATCTGGTCTAGTATAGAGCATTGCATACATGAGACTTCCAACTGCCGAGGCATATGGAATTCTACTCATGAATTGCTCTTCATGCTCATTCTTAGGAACTTGTTCCTTAGAAAGTTTGATTCCATGCCTAAAAGGTAACATACCTTTCTTGGAATCTTGCTAGAAAACCTAGACAAGATTTTGTCTATGTATGAAGCTTGGGATAGTGCAATCGTTTTATTCTTTCTATCCCTTATTACTTGGATACCTAGAATAAAGCTTGCTTCTCCTAAGTCCTTCATATCAAATTGTTTTGCTAACCATTCTTTTACTGATGTCAATACTCCCACATCGTTTCCAATGAGTAATATATCATCTACGTAAAGAATAAGGAAAACCAACTTGTCACCTTTGTTTCTTTTGTATACAAAAGGTTCTTCAAGGTTCTGTAAAAATCCATAACCTTTTACAGCTTGGTCGAACCTTATGTTCCAGGATCTGGATGCTTGCTTTAATCCATAAATTGATTTCTGCAACTTGCATACCTTTTCCATTTGGCCCTTTTCAATGAATCCTTCCGGTTGCATCATATAGATGTTTTCTTCAAGACTTCCATTAAGGAAAGCTGTCTTGACGTCCATTTGCCAAATCTTTAAATCTAAAGATGCTGCAATGGATAAGAGTATCCTAATGGATTTAAGCATGGCCACAGGAGAGAAGGTTTCCTCGTAATCGATACCTTCTTTCTGTGTGAAACCTTTAGCTACCAATCTAGCTTTAAAAGTTTCCACCTTTCCATCCATACCTCTTTTCCTCTTGTATACCCACTTGCACCCAATGGGTTTTATCCCTTTAGGCAAGTCTACAAGGGACTAGACTTTGTTATCGAACATGGATTCAATCTCAGATAGCATTGCCTTTTGCCAATGGTGACAATCAACATCCTCCATTGCTTCCTTGTACGTGTAGGGATCATCGTCGTTAGAGAGATTCTCAACAGATTCTCCTAGACCGATGTATCTTTCAGGTTGGGTTCTAACCCTCCCACTACGACGAGGAATGGTAGGTTGTTGATTTTGTGATGGAGTGGAAATTACAATTGGGTTAGGTTGTGAAACCTCTTGTGGAATTGTATCTCCTGACATATCATTCAGGACAATTCTACTTTTGGGAACAAAATCATTCATATAGTCCTTTTCCAGAAATGTAGCATTTGTTGAAACAAACACTTTTAGATCTGAAGGACTATAGAAATAATATCCTTTAGTTCCTTTTGGATACCCCACAAATATGCGTGTTTCCAAACGGGACTCCATCTTTTCTGTCTTTCCTTTTAACACATGTGCAGGAGAACCAAATATCCTTATGTGTTGTAAACTAGGCTTTCGCCCAATCCACAACTCATATGGTGTTCCAGGAACCGACTTCGATGGTACCACGTTTAGAATATATATTGCAGTTTGTAGAGCATATCCCCAAAAAGTAACAGGAAGTGTTGAATAACTCAACATAGACCTAACCATGTTCAAAAGAGTTCTATTTCTCCTTTCTGCTACCCCATTTTGTTGAGGTGTATCGGGTGCAGTAAACTGAGAAACTATCTCATTATCAATAAGATATTGCTGAAACTCACTAGATAGATATTCTCCACCACGATCAGATCTCAAGATTTTTATGGGTTTCTCAAGCTGATTTTCTACTTCAGCTTTGAATGCTTTGAACATGTCAAAAGCATCCGACTTATGTCTCATGAGATACACATAACCAAATCTTGAGTAATCATCTGTGAAGGTGATGAAGTACTCATATCCACCTTTAGCTTGAATGCTCATAGGACCACATACATCAGTGTGTATTAGTCCTAAACATTCAGTGGCTCTTGCACCTTTGGTATTGAATGGCCTTTTGGTCATTTTACCTTCCAAACAAGATACACAAGTTGGTAGATCATCAACCTTTAAGTCACTTAAAGGTCCGTCACATACCAATCTTTTAATCCTATTAAGGTTAATGTGACCTAGGCGTCAATGCCAAAGGTAGGTTTCATCTTTGATAAGTTTACTCTTTTATGATTAGGTTCCGTTATTTCTGTGTCTAACGAGTGAGAGATATTTCTATGCAAAAAGAATAGACCGTTTTCCAATGTACCTTTGCAAACAATTTTGTCATTCTTACTAATAATAAAAGCTTTATTAAAAGTAACGGAATATCCAAATTTATTTAAACAAGAAATTGAAATTAAATTCCTCTTGAATTGAGGTACATAATAAATGTCTATTAAATCTTAATGCCTACTAGAATCTATAATAACTCTAATATCTCCCACTACACTTGCAGACACTAACGATCCGTTGCCCAAGCGCAAATTGATTTCGTTCTTATTCAGCCTTCTCCTTTCTTGGAACCCCTGTAAGGAATAACAAACATGATTAGTGGCTCCAGAGTCTATGATCCAAGAATATGTAGAATCTGCCAGAAAACATGTTTCAAGATAATTAATATTACCTTCTTCCTTCTTGTTCTGGGACTTTGGGCAATTTCTTTTCCAATGTCCCTTTTCACCACAAAGGAAGCATTTCCCTTTGATCTTGGTTACTTTCTTGGTCTCTTTCTTGGTAGGCCCAAGTTACTTTTTCTTCTGTTGTTTCTTGACCTTCTGACGGGTGTTAACAGTAGCAACTTTACCAACCGTATGAATCTCTTGACCTTTGCTTTTCACAAGGATCTTTTCAATGCTTTGAACATCTTGCATCAGGCCCTGCAAGGTGTATTCCTTTTTGTTCAAGGTGTAGTCCAACTTGAACTGATCAAAGGAATCTGATAGTGAGTTGACAACCATGTCAATTTTGGTCTCACCATCTATCTCAGCGCCATTTAATTCTGCAATATTTAGATGTGCTATGACTTTCATCATGTGATCTTTCATAGCCTGTCCAAGTTTCATCCTAAGGTTTATAAAAGCAGTCACTGCCTCTCTCTTAGTCATCCTAGACCTCATAGCAAACATCTCTTCCAGAGACATCATAATATCAGCAGCAGATCCCATTCCTTCATGCTGCTGTTGCAACACTTCGGAGATAGTAGCCATAATGTAACATTTGGCCATATCATCTGAGGTCTTCCACTGCTCATACTCATCTCTTTGCAAAATACTTGATTCATTATTAGGAGCAGGTGGTTTAGGAGTAGTTAGAACAAACTTATGTTTTTCACTTTGCAGCAACAACCCAATTTTCCTTTTCCATGTGACATAATTATCTCCAGTTAAAGTGTTATCTTTCAGGATGTTCATAAGTGATGGGGTCATGATTTCTGAATAAAACAAAAAGCATATATAAGTAAATAATCATGATAAAGCACTTTCAAATATTTATCTTGAATTAATTAAATAACTCAATCGTGAAAAATTCAACGGTGATCCAACACCCATAAATGTTACGCCTCCTTCGAGAGTTCGCACCATTTACTAGTTGGACTAGGTCCCACTTAATTGTTAACATAACAACCAGTGTTTTCAATTTTATCCTTGCAATTTTATTAACAAGAACTCTTAGGAGGATATTAATAAAATTACATTGAGTGTGTTACCAAGATATCGACCCTCAATTTTCTCTCACGAAAATCCCTCCTCTTGGGGTAGATCTCGTTTGAGTCAATTGTCTAGTCTATCCTTGTAAGGAAGTATTTTGCTAAATTCCATTTATGGACCCCCCCATCGGGGGGATTACCAATAAATAATAAAGCTCAACTAACCTTGGAGGCCATAGGTGTTCTAACACACCTTCTCCCACTCAATTATTTAAGGCGTGTGATTAAATTCCAAAGAATGATTTTACCAAGTTATCTAGATGCCAATTAGATACCTAAATCATTCAATGCATGTTCATACCAAAAGAGATATATGAGTGGCACTCCTATTCTATATGACATGTTATCATACAATAACAAATATTGTAATATTTATACATAAAAACAAATAGCCACAATTTTGGTCCGTCCTAGAAAAGCATGTAAATTACAATTGTACGGAATACAAAAAACTCCTTTCTTGGCGAACAAGACTTCAAGCGACCATCTCGTGAACGTAACTCACGCGCCCGAAGATCACTAAGCAGCCCATGAGCACGCCTAGCCCTTGCAAGGGCATGAGCTGCCGCATGGCCAGCCCATGCATGGGTCGCTCGCGCTGCTGCACCGCAACAAGCGCAGCTGCACGCTTGGTTGCGTGCTCGCTTGTTGTCTCGGTGCGCGTGGGTGCCAAGCTCGGTTCCGGATGCTCTAATTTCTTCAAATCTTCGAGTCTTCGAATCTTGAATATATTACAACTTATTTTATACAATAAAATACTGCAGAAATTTTTTTTTAATTTTTTATTTACAAATAAAAAACTGCACTAAAAAAACTGCAGTATTTTTAATACATTAAAAAAAACTGCACTATTTTATATAACAAAAAAAAATTAAGCAACTATCAAGAAGGAACTTGTGACGATAATAGGTCGCCCTTCTTGTTACAATTCCGAAACAAAAATTACATGGAAAATCTAGGACCAAAATTGAGCAATAACAATTCACTTTATAACAACATATATAAATCCATACATTCGACATGTAATTATATATGCGAATACCTAGAGTGCCATCTCTTTCTAAAACATACATAATCACAATAAAAAGAAATAGATTCATGTATATATATGTTAATTAATTAAAGGGTACAACCAAGGCTCTGATACCAATTGTAGGGAAAAATTGCTTAAAACCGCAGCGGAAGGCGAAAAAATAATTTTCGTATAGTTTCAAATTTTTCTAATGATTTGAACCTTAACCCTTTAATTAATTAAACTCAAATATACGGTTAGAGTTAAATACCTCTTGTCGAGTGATCCGATTGACTTACGTCGATGGTAATCCGCAAGATCTTCAATCCTAGCACGTACGTGAATCACCTAGGAGCGTGGTCTCCCTTTTTCTTTGAATTGCTTACCTTAGAATGGATGTATGGAATTTCTGATCTTGATCTTCAATAGTAAAACACCAAGAGCCTAAAAAAATAGTTCCGGTCACTTTTGAATTCACCATCAATATGATTGAAACTCGCGTAACCTTAAATCGAAAGTGTGCACAAAACCTTTTGATGTTAAAGGCTTGTAAGTGCACTATCGAATGAGAACTTATTTTCTTTTTCTCTCTTGGCCGAAAATTTATGTGTTTAGAGTAGGATTTTTTATTTTCAAAACAAACAAAAATCTCTCTCTATTTTGCTTCTAGGTGGCCGAAAATTCATAACCTTATATTTATAGGTTGGCCGAATTTTCTCCTTCACCAAGTAGGGTTGGCCGAATTCATTGAATAGGAAATCTAGGGTTGGTTAATTTCCTTACTTGAAAAGGAATTATCCTTTTCCCTAATTCCTATCAATTCAAGAATCCTAACCCTTGTAGGACTAGTGGTGGCCGAATTCTTTGTATAATAAGGAGTGTATGTGGACTTAATCCTTACCACATTAGGACTCCTATCACTTAAAAGAATTCCAACCCTAATCCAACACATAGTATCTAATTTACTGATCAGGAAAAGATTTTGATTTAAACTATTAATTAATTAAATAATTAATTAATTCCCATTTAATCAAAACAATAAAATAAAATAATATCTTGGGCTATTTTATTTAGCCTTGCCGCCCACACCATATATATATGGGCCCAATATTATTTTTCTTATTTTATTTAATCCATTAGACTTTAAATAAAAGCCCACATGTGAACCAGACTTATTCTTACTAAAAGAAACAAGCCTACATGTCTCCTTTTAATATATTAATATAATAGTGCAGCCCATTAAATAAATAATAGACATATTATATTCTTAATATATTAAATGCAATTCTAGATGGACCCATAAATTGGTCCGGTAGAATATATCAAGTGATCCATGCAAGTACGTGTGGATTGTGGATCTTGGCGGGCTATCTAAATTTAAGCTTCAATAGACATAACCTAATCACAATCAACAAATGATTCACTTAGGTCCGATCTATTAATTTTAACTCATTCCACTAAAGAGGTAAAATTGAACTCTTAAATAAAGATAGAATAAGGAGATGTTTCTCATTCATACCCTAGACAATCTTATAGGAGATGGTGTATTCTCGTGAATAATATCAGTAATCGCCAAGAGCTCATAGACCGCCTATAGCTCTCCAAGTTACCATATTTCCTCATATGACCACATTTTGAACTTGGATATTTTGACTTGTCCAGAAGCCATGTCTTCAATAATCATTATTGAAAACTCAACGATGAGATTTAATATCCAATACCTCAAAACATCCATATGATGATACTATACTCTCATTTAATAAACGGAGCCACGATGTCCATATCTATAAATGAAGTCCTCTATCGATTAACAAATGAATACCACCAAACTATCGATGACAGACTATGCTATATAATCGTACTCTTTGATAGCTCAAATGATAACACTTGCAACCATAAGTCCATCATTTATCTCAGGATTTAGATAGACTCTCTGATTGTCCTGATAATGAAAAGACTTATATCTAGTGACAGTTCTAGATAAAGTATTTCATTGTGATCTAGTTCAATGCACCCAGTGCACTAGATTCTTTTACTCGAAAACCTTTCGATGATTTTAGACTCATCATAACTCATTTGATCCCACTCAAATGCTAGTAAAAGAATTCTACAACTTTATCAAGATAGAGGTGCCCAACCTTTAACTTAAGTTGTGAACGTTATTTAAGACTAACTAAAGAATTGTGTCTACCTCATACATATCCGGATGTACAAACAATTCTTCATATCTCATAGTCTTTTGACCTTATGATTATTTACCTTGACAATTATAATTATAAATGCTATAAGATTTTGCAGAATCAGAAATCACTTTATTTCGATGATTTTAGACTCATCATAACTCATTTGATCCCACTCAAATGCTGGTAAAAGAATTCTACAACTTTATCAAGATAGAGGTGCCCAACCTTTAACTTAAGTTGTGAACGTTATTTAAGACTAACTAAAGAATTGTGTCTACCTCATACATATCCGGATGTACAAACAATTCTTCATATCTCATAGTCTTTTGACCTTATGATTATTTACCTTGACAATTATAATTATAAATGCTATAAGATTTTACAGAATCAGAAATCACTTTATTTATATGAAAAGATTGTCAATTACAATATTACACTCTTGCTATTGAGCATAATCCTAACAAAATGGACCGCATAAAGTGTTAGAGTTTTTATAGTTAAAACTTGGTAAACGCTTACATAATAATCTGACCTTAGTAAAAAGTTTACAAAGATTTAGATTATTCGCTAATAGATTATATTTTTAATTGTTAAAAATCATTAATAATTTATTAGTTAAATTAGAATTTATTAGTTAAATTAGAATTTATTTCTAGTAATGAATTTGTTAATGCGCTAGATAACTTGATTAAAATTAGACGTTTGATCCTATAGAGTCTAGGTGCATTAACGGATAATGGAAAACCTTAATATTTAAATAGTGAAAGGGAGAGGGATATATTACATATATATCCCACAGCCTCCATTATTAGTTCAACACCGTGAGATCCGAGTGGGGCCACATGACGGCTTTGCTTTCGTCCTCCCTAAGGAGGGTTTCCACAAAGATCAATACCAAGGTTGACTTCCTAACGGATAGGATTTCTGAGGGTATTTCGGGATTGACCGACCTTAAGGCGGCAATTCTCGAGTTAAGTTCATGAGATCTGAAATGGTAGGTTACACTCACGAAGGTTTTGATTAAGTTTTGTTAATTAAAAACCTGACTGAATAAACGATGGTTGAATGATATGGAATAAGAGTTATTCTAGAATATCATTTGATTGAGAATGTCTCGGTCCAACATGCAAGGACTTGACCGACCCTAAGGCGGCACTTCTTTATGGTATGTTGGATTGTCGTGGTATAGTCACTGGTTTTTGGGTATTTCTAGTTCGTTATGTAGGGAAAAATTGATATAAAACGTAGCGGCAGAAACGAAAAAATAGATTTCGTATGGTTTTAAAATTTTTCTCAAAGTTGAACCTTAACCTTTAAATTAATTAAACTCAAATATATACGGTTAGAGTTAAATACCTCTTGACGCGTGATCCGATTGACTTACGTCAATTGGTAATCCGCAAAATCTTTTCCGATTCCGTGAACAGTACCCGCATGAACAATGATTGTGAACAGTACCCGCGTGAACAGTGATCGTGAACAGTACCCCCGTGAACAGTGATCGTGAACAGTACCGCGAGATCTTCCAATCCGAACACGTACGTGAATCACCTAGGCGCGTGGTCTCCCTTTTTCTTTGATTTGCAAACCTGAGAATGGATGAACAAAGTTTTCTTTTTCTTTTGTTAGTCACAAAACAATCAAAAGAAGACAAAAATTATTCCGGTCACTTTTGAGTTCTCAATCTAATGATCGAAACTCGCGTGAACCTAATTCGATGTTGTACACACAAGCTTATTGATGAACAAGCAATCAGTGTACTATCAAAGAATAATCTCTTCTCTCTTTTATGTTTTTTTTTTGAATAAAAATTATCCTTTTCTATGAATTGAGAAGAAGAAGAAAAATTGAATCATTCAATCAACTATGGTGGCTGAATTCTATATGTGGAATTATATAGGTGGCCGAAATTTTGCTTCCTCTTCTATTTAGGATTGCCGAAATCTTCCTCTAAATAGACTAGGGTTGCCGCAAATCACATACCAAAAAGAGTTTGTGTTGCACCCTAATTTCCATCAATCTTTAGACTTCAAAACCTAATCCAACTCATAGATATTTTTATTCTTTTATCGACTAAATAAAAAGACTTCTTATTTGATTAAATAAATAAAATTAATTATTTATTTTCTTATCAAACAAGTCTTTTACTTTTAATATACTACTACCAATAGTATAACTTTAGGAAATATATTTCCTGATCAGAAAAAGATTTGTTTCTTAATTAAACAATTAATTAATAAATTAACTAATTCTTATTTAAGTAAAACAATGAAACAAAATAATATATTAGGTTAATATATACACCTTGCCGCCCCACTTATATAAATGGGCCATATATTATTTTCTTATTTCATTTAATCCATTGGACTTTAAATAAAAACCCACATGTGAACCAGACCCATTCTTACTAAAAGAAACAATCCCACATGTCTCCTTTTAATATATTAATATAATAGTGCAGCCCATTAATTAAATAATAGACATATTATATTCTTGATATATTAAAAACAATTCTAGATAGACCCTTAAATCGGCCCGGTAGAATATATCAAGCGATCCATGGAAATACGTGTGGATTGGGGATCTTGGCGGGCTATCTAAATTTAAGCTTCAATAGACACAACCTAATCACAATCAACAAATGATTCACTTAGGTCCAATCTATTAATTTTAACTCATTCCACTAAAGAGCTAAAATTGAACTCTTAAATAAAGATAGAATAAGGAGATGTTTCTCATTCATACCCTAGACAATCTTATAGGAGATGGTGTATCCTCGTGAATAATATCAGTAATCGCCAAAAGCTCATAGACCGCCTATAGCTCTCCAAGTTACCATATTTCCTCATATGACCACATTTCGAACTTGGATACTTTGACTTGTCCAGAAGCCATGTTTTCAATAATCATTATTGAAAACTCAACGTTGAGATTTAATATCCAATACCACAAAACATCCATATGATGATATTATACTCTCATTTAATAAATGGAGCCACGATGTCCATATCTATAAATGAAGTCCTCTATCGATTAACAAATGTATACCACCAAACTATCGAGGATAGACTATGCTATATAATCGTACTCATTGATAGCTCTAATGATAACACTTGCAACCATAAGTCCATCATTTATCTCAGGATTAAGATAGACTCTCCGATTGTCCTCTTTAATGAAAGGACTTATATCTAGTGACGGTTCTAGATAAAGTATTTCATTGTGATCCAGTTCAATGCACCTAGTTCACTAGATTCTTTTACTCGAAAACCTTTCGATGATTTTAGACTCATCATATTCATTTGATCCCACTCAAATGCTAGTAAAAGAATTCTACAACTTTAACAAGATAGAGGTGCCCAACCTTTAACTTAAGTTGTGAACGTTATTCAAGACTAACTAAAGAATTGTGTCTACCTCATACATATCCGGATGTATGAACAATTCTTCATGTCTCATAGTCTTTTGACCTTATGATTATTTACCTTGACAATTATAATAATAAATGCTATAAGTAATTGTAAGAATCAGAATTCACTTTATTAATATGAGAATATTGTCAATTACAATATTACACTCTTGCCATTGAGCATAATCCTAACACGTTAAACATGTTCACGCATCATGTTTAAATTTATGCCAAAGCACTCGCACTTGTTTTAATAAATGACTGAATGAATGTTTTATTTATTTCAGCAATTATGTCTTCTGCATTACTTCAAATTCTCGCAAACGACAAATTAACTAGTGATAACTACACTAAGTGGAAACTTAATATTAATGCAATACTGGTCACCAAAGACCTCAAGTTTGTGCTTACGGAGGAATGTCCTCTGGTGCCTACTGCCAATGCCACATGAACTGTTCTTGAGGCATACCAGCGATGGGTCTCATCTGATGAGAAGGCCCGAACATATCTGTTAGCTTCTATGACAGACGTGCTTGTCACCAAGTACGAAGCAATGACTATAGCATTCGAAATGATGAAGTCATTACAAGCTATGTTCGGGCAGCCCTCCGAGCAAAAGCGACACGAAGCTGTTCGTTCCGCTATGCTCACTAGCATGAAGGAAGGTACATCAGTTCAAGAACATGTCCTAAGCATGATGTCCTACTTCAACACGACAGAAGTCAATGGCGGGGCCATTGACGAACCCAGTCAAGTAAGCATCATACTGACGACTCTTCCGAAGAGTTTCGATCAGTTTAAGAACAACTACGGGATGAACAAGTTAAGGTTTAGTCTCACACAGTTGCTCAATGAGCTCGCTACTTTTGAGTTCTTGACCAAGGACAGCAAAAGTAAGACCGGTGAGGCAAATGTTACCGAACCATCTTCCTCCAATAATAAGAAGAGGAAGAGGTCTGCTGGAAAGGCGAAGGGTAAGCCCAAACCCAAGAAGGCCCAAACCAAAAAGAAGGGCACCTCCACCGACCAAGACAAAGGAAAATGTTTCCATTGTAACAAGGTCAGGCACTGGAAGAGAAACTGTCCTCAGTACCTGGAGGAGGTAGCCAAGAAGAAGAAGAAAGGTAAATATGATTTACTTGTTCTTGAATCTTGTTTAGTGGAAGATGATTCTTCACCTTGGATTGTTGATTCGGGGGCCACTAACCATGTTTGTTCTTCTTTGCAGTGCACTGATTCTTGGACACAGCTAGAGGAGGGAGCCTTCTCCATGCGTGTTGGGTCGGGGGATGTCGTGTCGGCCAAAGCAGTGGGAGCAATAAGATTGCAATTTTGTAATAATAATAGTTTTTTATTATTGAACAATGTTTTTTATATTCCTGGATTTACACGGAATTTGATTTCCGTTTCTAAGTTGTTAGAACAATTGTATTCTGTTTCTTTTAATAATAAGTTTGTTATTATTGGAAAGAATGGTCTGAATATTTGTTCAGGAATTAATGAAAACAATTTGTATGTGTTAAGACCATTAATACATACTACACTGCTTAACACTGAAATGTTTAAGGTTGAAAAACCTAAAACTAAATGACATAAGATTTCTCCAGATAATGACACGTATCTTTGGCATCTAAGGCTTGGTCATATCAACCTTGACCGGATAGACAGACTAGTAAAAAGTGGACCTTTAAGTGAGTTAAAGGTTGGCACCTTACCTGTCTGCGAATTCTGTTTAGAAGGTACGGATGGATACAGTAAGAGAAGTGCAATCTGAAGAGTCCATATATAACAAATACTGCTGGGTACTTTATTTGTAGTTAATCTATAGCTGCGGTCCATTCCGTAATGTACGGTGATTCTATCCTGAATCATTCATATGAGATATGGGAATGAAGGCACCTTGTATGATGTGATCATATAGGACTGGGCCATGATCTATATGTATCTCTCACCAAGATCCGTTTATAGATGAGATTCATATATATCAACTAATGATGGCTATATGTGGGTAATCTTAATCTTGAGTGTCTTATCGACTCCTTCAGGTTAGATCGTGGTCTTTGATATACCATGGGTGAGGTTAGATGCAATTCCTGATCAATATACTCCGTATGTTGGGATTACGGTTTAGCTTGTGGCTGGGAAGGTATGTACACAATAGTGGAATCCACTCCTTCTTGTGAGAAGTAGATGGTAGTTCCCTTAAGGGTTGATTCGGGGCTTGGACAATATGAGCGCTCTCCTAATTCCGTGAGGAAATAGGATTTATTGTTCATTAGAGAATCAATGGTACTTAAAGGATATATGTAATTAGAGGGGTATAACGGACATTATGACCCAACTCTAATTATGAACTACTGTGGAGGATCACACCATGTGTAATAGCTATATCGATGGACACCGAGTTGTATCGGTCTGTGTAAAAACGTCTGCAGTTGAGAGAGTGCAGCTTCGGGTTTTTAGTTGAATAACACCGGAGTTAATAATCAAAGAATATTAATTAAAGAGTTTAATTAATAATTCCGAGGATTATTGGAGCTCAAAATACTGTAGGTCCATTAGGTCCCCTTGCTAGCCCGATCGATTTAGGTAACAAGGGTCACAGTTAATTAATTGGATTGTCCAATTAATTGTGTTACGAAAGTGACACGTATTTATTCGGGAAATAATTGAATAATGAGATTATTTAATTAATGAATAATGGTGATTAAATAGATTAAATAATAAGATTATTTAATTTTGTTATTAATCACTAAATGGAGGATGTTAGTTGATATTTGATTTTAAATAGAATAAGATAATATGATTATTTTATTTTGTTAAATTAAATATTTGAAATTGAATTTAAAATGTTTAAATTCAAAATAAATATTTAATTATCTTTTAAAATCTAAAGAGATATCAATTAAAGAGTTTTAGTTATAATAATATATATATGATATATATTGATAACAAAAATATAGCACACAAAGGATATAGACAAGTGTTTGTATATGATACAAACTCATATTGTGTGTAACACAAAAAAGAGAAACAAGTGATTGCTGTGCGTTAATCAATCAAAGGAGAAAAAAAAGCAAATAGTACGGGTACTATTGAAACAAAGAAAAAAAAATTTAATATTTTTTTTTCTTTTAAACAACTAGAATTGTTCTAGTTGGTGTATTCTCTTGGAAGAAAAAGTTTCTTCTTCGTTTCTCTACATCCTCCTAAGTTCCTGAGTACATGACGCACCCACACGCAGTTACCAGTTCCGGGAATAGCTAGGAAGATCAGTGGTACATATCAGGAGCATATCGTGAAGTGAAGGAGCCTCCAAACGTTGGTAAGGTTCTAAATTTTATATATATATATATATTGATTACAATTTCCTGTATTTACATATTATATGTATTAGTTCCGGAAAAAGAATTGCGATCCTAAGTTCACTGGTTCTAGATCGTTTATGATATGTATAAAATTTTTAAAACCTATTTCCGCTGCGTTATCGCTGCATTACTGGAAAAGGGCTTAGAGCTATAGAGTCACTAGAAATCATACATACAGACGTCTGCGGACCGATGAATGTTAGAGCTAGGGGTGGCTATGAGTATTATGTCACCTTTATAGATGACTACTCAAGATACGGATATGTCTACCTAATGCAACGAAAGTCGGAAACATTTGAAAAGTTCAAAGAATTCCGAGCTGAAGTTGAGAATCAATTAGGTAGGACTATCAAGTCACTACGATCAGATCGTGGAGGTGAGTACCTTGACCAAGAGTTTGAAGACTTCATGATCGAGCATGGGATAGTTTCCCAACTCACAGCTCCTGGCACACCTCAGCAAAATGGTGTAGCGGAGAGGAGAAACAAAACCCTGATGGAAATGGTGAGATCTATGATTAGTTTCTCATCATTACCGAATTCCTTCTGGGGATATGCGTTACTAACAGCGGCATACATTTTGAATGTAGTGCCATCCAAATCTGTTCCTAAGACTCCCCTAGAGTTGTGGAATGGTCGTAAAGCTAGTTTGTGACATTTCCACATATGGGAGTGTCCAACACACGTGCTGAAAAACAGAAGTGGAAAGTTAGACTCCAAGTCTCTGGTCTGCCTATTTGTAGGAGACCCCAAGGAGACCAGAGGTGGACACTTCTATAGTCCCAGAGATAACAAAGTATTTGTATCGACAAATGCAACGTTTCTTGAGGACAATTATATTAGTGACCATAAACCTCGTTCTAAGATTGGATTGAATGAGTTGGAGCCTGGTGAGACTAGTGCTTCATCAACAAGAGTTGTTAATCCACAAATATCTGAGAGTCAGATGGTTCCTGATCAGGATACACTATCACCTAGACGTAGTAGGAGGGTTGTAAGACAATCTGAACGCTATTTAGGTATAGGTGAGGGACAAAGTGTTGTCTCTGCTGATAGTGTGGATGATCCATTGACATTTAAGAATGCAATGGAAAATCCTGATAAAGAGGAATGGCTTAAAGCCATGAATCTCGAGATGGAGTCCATGTACTCTAACTCTATCTGGGATCTTGTAGACTTACCGGATGGGGTCAAACCCATAGGATGTAAGTGGATCTACAAGAGAAAGAGAGGAGTAGACGGGAAGGTAGAGACCTTCAAAGCAAGGCTAGTGGCTAAGGGTTATACCTAGAAAGAGGGGGTTGATTATGAAGAGACCTTCTCGCCAGTAGCCATGTTTAAGTAATTAGGATTCTCTTATCCATTGCTGCCTATTTCGATTATGAAATTTGGCAAATTGACGTCAAGACTGCATTCTTGAATGGCAATCTTGGAGAGAGCATCTATATGATGCAACCAGAGGGATTCGTGTCTCCAGATCAAGAGCAAAAGGTTTGCAAGTTGCAAAGGTCCATCTATGGACTTAAGCAAGCATCTAGATCTTGGAACATCAGGTTTGATGATGTGATCAAAACCTATGGCTTTGAGCAGAACGTCGATGAGCCTTGTGTCTACAAGCGCATCATTGACAAAAAAAGTGTTTTTTTGGTCCTATACGTAGACGACATCCTACTCATTGGGAATGAAGTGGGAGTGTTATCTGATGTAAAGGGCTGGCTGGCTAGCCAATTCCAAATGAAAGATTTGGGAGAGGTGAGTTATGTTCTAGGGATCCAACTTATAAGGGATCGTAAGAACAAACTCATAGCATTGTCTCAGACATCATATATCGACAAGATTCTTGTGCGATTTTCGATACAGAACTCCAACAAAGGTAATTTACCTTCTAGACATGGGGTTCACTTGTCTAAGGAACAGTGTCCTAAGACACCTCAAGAAGTTGAGGATATGAGACGTGTGCCATATGCATCAGCAGTAGGTAGTCTCATGTATGCTATGTTATGCACGAGACCGGACATCTGCTATGCAGTGGGAGTAGTCAGCAGGTACCAGTCCAACCCAGGATTAGATCATTGGGTTGCTGTCAAGACTATTCTCAAGTATCTTCGGAGAACAAGAAACTATATGCTAGTGTATTACGGATAGGATTTGATCCCGTTAGGATACAAAGATTCTGATTTTCAGTCAGACAGAGATTCTAGAAAATCCACGTTTGGATCAGTATTCACCCTAGGTGGTGGAGCCATTGTGTGGAGAAGTATAAAGCAATCTTGCATTGCTGACTCCACCATGGAAGCCGAATATATAGCCGCTTGTGAAGCTGCTAAAGAGGGTGTTTGGCTCCGTAAGTTCTTGAGTGACCTGGAAGTTGTTCCAGATCTGGATAAGCCCATCACACTTTATTGTAATAACAGTGGTGCTGTGGCTAATTCCAAAGAACCAAGAAGCCACAAGAGAGAGAAGCATATAGAGAGAAAGTATCATCTCATTAGAGAGATAGTGCAGAGAGGAGATGTGATCGTCACCAAGATAGCCTCACAAGACAATCATGCTGAATCCATTTACGAAGACCTTACCGGCTAAAGTGTTTTCGGGTCACCTAGATGGTCTAGGGTTACGAGAAATACCTCACATGCTTTAGTGCAAGTGGGAGATTGTTGGGGTTTATGCCCTAAAGATGTATTTTGTAAACGGATTTATGAAATAAATAAAAAGAAAAGTTCAATTCATTCTTGTTGTGTTGTTTATTTTATAACTTGTGCATATATTAACATCCTAGATTGCCGGATGTAATCTCCAACTGTGTATATGAGTGTCATATACAGATGGATACAGTAAGAGACGTGCAATCTAAACAGTCCATAGATAACAAATAAAGCTGGGTACTTTATTTATGGTTAATCTATAGCTGCGGTCTATTCCGTAATGTACGGTGATTCTATCCTGAATCATTCATATGAGATATGGGAATGAAGGCACCTTGTATGATGTGATCATATAGGACTGGGCCATGATCTATATGAATCTCTCACCAAGATCCGTTTACAGATGAGATTCATATATATCAACTAATGATGGCTATATGTGGGTGATCTTAATCTTGAGTGTCTTATCGACTCCTTCAGGTTAGATCGTGGTCTTTGATATACCATGGGTGAGGTTAGATGCAATTCCTGATCAATATACTCCGTATGTTGGGATTACGGTTTGGCTTGTGGCTGGGAAGGTATGTACACAATAGTGGAATCCACTCCTTCTTGTGAGAAGTAGATGGTAGTTCCCTTAAGGGTTGATTCGGGGCTCGGACAATATGAGCGCTCTCCTAATTCCGTGAGGAAATAGGATTTATTGTTCATTAGAGAATCAATGGTACTTAAAGGATATATGTAATTATAGGGGTATAACGGACATTATGACCCAGCTCTAATTATGAACTACTGTGGAGGATCACACCATGTGTAATAGCTATATCGATGGACACCGAGTTGTATCGGTCTGTGTAAAAACGTCTGCAGTTGAGAGAGTGCAGCTTCGGGTTTTTAGTGGAATAACACCGGAGTTAATAATCAAAGAATATTAATTAAAGAGTTTAATTAATAATTCCGAGGATTATTGGAGCTCAAAATACTGTAGGTCCATTAGGTCCCCTTGCTAGCCCGATCGATTTAGGTAACAAGGGTCACAGTTAATTAATTAGATTGTCCAATTAATTGTGTTACGAAAGTGACACGTATTTATTCGGGAAATAATTGAATAATGAGATTATTTAATTATTGAATAATGGTGATTAAATAGATTAAATAATAAGATTATTTAATTTTGTTATTAATCACTAAATGGAGGATGTTAGTTGATATTTGATTTTAAATAGAATAAGATAATATGATTATTTTATTTTATTAAATTAGATATTTGAAATTGAATTTAAAATGTTTAAATTAAAAATAAATATTTAATTATCTTTTAAAATCTAAAGAGATATCAATTAAAGAGTTTTAGTTATAATAATATATATATGATATATATTGATAACAAAAATATAGCACACAAAGGATATACACAAGTGTTTGTATATGATACAAACTCATATTGTGTGTAACACAAAAAGGAGAAACAAGAGAGATAGTGTGCGTTTGATTTTTTTTGAAAGAGAAACAAAAAGTGAAAAACGCACAGGGGTGCGTCAGATAAAAAAAAAATAAATTGTGCTTTGTGCACTAGTGAAAGGATAAAAAAAAATATAATATATTTTTCTTTGATCATCCTAGAATTGTTCTAGGTATTTTTCTCTTGGAAGAAATTGTTTCTTCTTCATTCTCTCTATATCCTCCTAAGTTCCTGAGTACGTGACGCGCCCACACGCAGTTACCAGTTCCGGGAATAGCTAGGAAGATCAGTGGTATAGACCAGGAGCATATCGTAAAGTGAAGGAGCCTCCAAATGTTGGTAAGGTTCTAAATTTTCTTTTAATGTATTGATTACAATTTCTTGTGTTTACATATTGTATGTATTAGTTCTGGAAAAAGAATTGCGATCATAAGTTCACTGGTCCCAGATCGTTTATGATATGTATAAAAATTTTAAAACCTATTTCCGCTGCTGTTACCAGTGAACGGGGTTCCAACAATTGGTATCAGAGCCAAATTTTTTTTTTTTCGGAACAGGAAATTGTTTTCGATGCTCTTGTATGTATGATTGTGTAGGCACTATTTAAATTGAATGTATGTTGTTTTTGTATGTATATTGAATTTGTTAATTTACAAAAACATGATTGATCGTTAATTATATGGTAATGTGGATTTAGGGTTTATGGGTTGTATTATATTTTTTTATTATTATTATTTTTTTCTGTTATTGTAATGTAAAAAAAAATATGTAACCTATATTGAAGACCTGGAAAAATCGCGAAGTCGGAAGGGCGAAATCGGAAATAAGCGTGATGGGTACTGTTCATGTACTGTTCACAATAGTGTTCATGTATAATACTGTTCATATGTGGTACTGTTCATTCGGGTACTATTCATGTGAGTACTGTTCATGCGCGGTACTGTTCATGTCGGGCACTATTCATGTCGTCTTGCACAGTTCCGTTGGAAAGTGTTGCCTAGTGCGTTTCGTGCGGATTTCCTATTTCGGATTCATGAGATGAATCGGAGTGACCTGAAGAGACTAGAAGACTCGGAAATTATAAGAAGACCAAGGAATGCCTTGGGCGTATTTTTTTAATTTTAGATTCCAAATTTTTTTAGGTTAAATAATCCACAGTACTCGGTCAATTCATGTATGCTTTATATTATGTGATGATAAAAGCATTGCCATGCATACGTATGTCATTTAGATTAGATGTGCCTACACAAATATATTTGATATGTCATACATGCATCATAGCCTAATTTTTATGTATTATTTTTTTTAATATGGTTAAAATCAGTAAATACATTATTGGCTATGAAAATGAGATTAATTTTTTAATTGTTAGAAAACTTATTAATTCTCATTAATATTAATCTGGTTATTAAAGTGTTTAATAAGTTAGATTAATAGGGTCATTTATTGTAATTAGGATTAATATGATTAAAAACCTAATAATAAATGGACCGCATAAACTGTTTTGAAGGCTATCCTTGCGAGAAACTACTTGAATCTGAAGTTCCCAACCGCTGATTCTGTCGACTCCCATAGGGTGAATCGATACCTGCAGATCTCCGATGCTACTCCTCGTAAGTAACATTGAACTATCTTGCTTTCTTTTGTTGACTGGCTCAATCCTGACGTTTTTTTTTACAGTTTCTGTTGTTGAACCAGCTTCTCGCGAAGCCCAGCAATCCCAGCAAGCTCGCCCTCATACTTCTTCTACCAGATTGACGCGGGGGGTTTCTTTTGTTGCTTTGGAGAATGAAAGGCTGACTGTCTCTGCCGGGGTTGTGCCTGCTCCTGCTCCATCCCTTTCCCAGGCTAGGTCTAGAATGGCCATCCTCGCGTCGCGGGCTTCCAGGGCATTAAATAGGGGAACCTCAGCTTCCAGGCTGCTGATACAACTGCCTTTGCCTCCTCTGCTCCTTCTACTGCTACCGCTTCTACTGCTGCTCATACTGTTGACCCACTCGATATCTCTATGCTTCCCACTCCTCGAGCTTTGGAGGACCTCGAGGCTGATGTTACAGAGACTCCTCCAGCCCGCTCCCGTGATCAATCGAGCTCAGTCGGGCTGGATGAGGTCTTGGAGCAATTTATTGCGTCTTGTCCAGGTGGTGGGCTCTCTAGGATGGCTTCAATGCCAGTCGACGTTTTGATCACCAAGGGGTCCACTATTTTGGCTGAGGTGATTATTTTTCCTTTGTGTTTTTTTCTGCAATTGCTAGCTTGATCATTTTCTAACCTTGGCTTTGCATCTTGTAGGCCTTCAAATTCAACATAGCTATAGGTAACTAGGTAGCCTTCCTCCGTGATCGGGCTGTGAAAGCTGAGGATGAAGTTGAGAAGGCCATGGGATTACTCGCTCAAGCTTAGACACTAGTACATGAGATGACCTCCAGTCAAAGGGGAATGAAGGATGAGCTAACCGAGCTCCACAGCGATTATGAGAGGATGAAATGATCCTTTGATCAAGAAATCCTCAAATCTAAACGACGAGCTAGGCAGAGGGATTTCTGGAAAGCTAAGGCCAAGAAGTTGGACATCAAGAACCAGGACCTGCATGCTCAGGTGGCCAAGTTGCAGATTGAGGAGGATGCCTCTTTCAGCGATTGGTATTTCTTTGCCTCCTTCTAGGTTGCAGAAGCTCTCCTTCTTCCCTTCAACCTATTGACTATCACCAGTTGGGATAGAGAGGAGATAACGACTAAGGTCGCAGAAATGTCTCGCCTTGAGAGTGATTGAGCTGTCCCTTCTGGCTTGGCTAGAGTCGGGAAGCAACCGGTCAAGGCAGATCCTCTTCTTCCTTCTCCCATCTTTCTCGCCTATGCTCCCGAGAAATTCTTAAGTGGGGTTCCGCCCACGCAGCCGGAGGGAGCTCAACCAGAAGCCAGAGAGGGGGCAAGAGATTGCCCTGAAGAACCTTCTAGAGTAGATACGGCCATCCCTCCTAAGGTTATGGCAGTGGTCAATGAGGTCAGGAGGACCCATCTTGGTAGCAGGCAATCGAGGAACCTCTAGAGAAAGAGGTAGCTGGCGAGGGCGACCAAGACGGGCACCCACCTGATGGAGGAGCTGGGGATGAGGATTATCATGGAGGAGAAGCAGTGGAGGGGAATCAGGAGGATGCCGAAGCTTGATGCGATCTGTTCATGAGTCGTTTTGATTTCCTGGAAAAGGGGGGTGGGCACCCCGCTTTACTCATGACCAGTTTAGTCAATCATTATTTTTTTTTATGTAGCCTGGAATCAAAGGTTGGGCTCCTTGCTTGATGAATGTAGCCTTACTAGGGGATAGGCTCCCTCATCATTAATGAAAACCTGCCTGTCTTGACTAATCCTGATTATAAGCTTCCAACTTGACTGAGGACTCCTTGCTTCAATCCTGATCTCGACCATAGTGCGACCTCCGAAATAACTTTGACTTAATGAAATTTGGTAAGTGACGAACGGTTTTCGTGTCGTTTTAAAAAAAAGATCAATTCATCAACAATATTTGTAAAAATCTCACGAAGCCTAAATTGGTTTGGAAAACACACGTATAGTGGCAAGTGGGGTGTCGTCCACAGGGAGCTGAGCTAGCTAAGATTTGTTATTGCTAAAGTAATGTTAATGTATATATATATATATTAAATGAAACATAAAATGATGAAGATGTAGATGGTGAATTATCCTATTAGTAACACTAAATTAACAATGCAAACTAGAGGAAAGGGAAATGGGATGAAGGATATATAAATGATAGGAACTAAGGAGTTAATGGATTCGAAAGTAAATATTGGACAATGCAACAAACTTATAAATAAGCACGTCTATTCAAAGGTAAACGACCTAGGATGTATAGAGTCGGTTATTTATCCCTAGAAAGTGGTCAACCTAGGATGTATAGTGAGGACCACCTATTAGGGGTTAATCCGTCGTAAACCACCATCCTAGGTTGTATACTGTTGGTTGTTCGTCGGATTCTGAAAATGAAGCTCGTCTACCTATCAATGACTCAACCGATTGTAAACGTAGTCAACCGAGGATGTATAGTGATGACTTCTAATCCTCTCACGGGCTCCGACCTAGGATGTAGAGTGCCGGAAACTCGATCGAGGTTAGATTAAGACCGCGGTTTAAGAGTCGGAATTCATGACGTTCAGTCCATTCATTACAACAAGAAACAACTAAATAGGATGTATATCTAGTTGCAATTCTCATACATAATCCAAAGAGATCTTGCTAAGAGGTTGTATCTAAACAAGAAATCAATGATAACCATTCATAACAAGAATAGAACAATGAAAGATTGACATGAATATAAATATAGAATCAAGTTTATGTACATGCCCAATATACAACTAACTACTCCATCAACCACTTAGAGGGGATTTAGCTACTCATTACAACTATCAAAATAAGAGAAAGGAAAGAGAAAGAACCCTTGGAGAACATCTTCTTCCTTGAAGTTGCTTCAATCTCCTACCTTCCTTGAAGTTGAGTAGAGAATGTAAGTGTGTGGGAGAGAGACTCTAGATCGAAGTGTGTAAAACCTCTAAAAATCTCGGTCAAAGGATCTCAAAAACGTTCTCCAACTATTCTATTTATACAATATACAAAAATAGGTCACGTAAACTTCAGAAAAACAAACTGGCGCACGCGGAGTGCGGGTGGAGAACGGTTGAATTACCCGCAATGTACCCGCACTATATGGGTTGTCTTCATCTTCAGTTCTCAGATCTGGGAAATAGTGCGGGTGTAGTGCAGTTGGTTTACCCTTACTTGACCCGTACTTTAATGTAGGTGCAAATCCACTCCTCTGTCTTGAGCAACAGTGTCGGTGGAGTGCGGTTGGATCACCAGCACTTGACTCGCACTTTATCTGTCAGGTACAAATCAGCTTCTCTGGCTTTGGCAATAGTGCGGGTGGAGTGTGGTTGGATGACCCACACTATACACACACTACACCCGCACTTTAACGTCAGGTGCAAATCAGCTTCTCTGGCTTGGCAAGAGTGCGGGTGGAGTGCTGTTGGATGACCCGCACGGAACCCGCACTTTAACTCTTCTTCTAGTATCAGGTCCCGACTATAAGTATGAGTGTGGTTGGAGTACAGTTTTGACCCATACTAGACCCGCACTAGACCCGCACTGTAGAGCTGTTTATGATCCTTTGTCTTTCCTTTTGCCCTTTTTCTGCCGGAACCACCGCAACATGCTTCCAAACCCATTATTGCACCATTTCCTATAATTACGCACATAACAACCCATTAGAGATAGCAAAACGTACGAAAATAGAACACAAGATACAGATTTGAGGGCCTAAATATACTACATATTTGGCACGATCAAACACCCCCAAACAAAACCTTTACTCGTCCTCGAGCAAACATAATCTAAAACAAACAGATGCCAACTGAAGGTAAATCCTAGCCACCTAAGCAATAATTCAACAATGCCGCAAATCCACTGTGTGATGTGATACACATAAGTGTGATAGAGAGGAGAAAAACATATGCACAAGATCAAGAGCAATTTGGAGACACCAAATGGAGGCTCGTACGAACACGAATCCCACACCTAAAGGCATTCATGAATTAGGGACAACTTACTCCCATACCTTGAGCATAATTCGCTTCAATTCTAATGCTCGTAAGGATTCTCTCTTTTCTTTCCTCACAAAGTCCTAAGTTCCACACAAACGAGTATGCAAAGATGAATTCAGTACAAAATTTAAGCAATGAACTATCCTAGGAAAGAGTCACTATGCCATGGACGTGAAAGATCGTGCTTCAATCGACATTCCCAAACTAGACTTTATATGGATCAAATAAGGCTTTTCCACCGGTTATAGTGTGGCTATGGGGTTTAATGAGGTTACACAAAGAATATGGACATTTGGAGTTCAAACTCACCAATCATGCTAGAATATATCCCCACACCCATACAATGCTCTTTTATCACTCATACGCAAACCTCCAGGCAATCGTTTAACCCACATTTGTGCCTTCAATGTTGTACTCCGCTTTGAGCGTATTTAGCATAACACAATCACTCAAAAACTACACAATTTTTTCTTTCTTTATATCTTTTTTTTTTATATTTGAGTTGTACAATTTCCCTTTCTTGGGCACTTATGGCACACAAGTACAATTCTTAGCCCTTTCCTTGCATATTTTCAACAATTATTTCATTTTACCCACTATTTGACCACTTAGAGCTTAACTCCTTTCATCACCACCATTTCACATCCTAACATGATTAGTACAAGGGTAGGCATGTGTTTAGGCTTTGAGGTATATGGTTGAATGTGGTACCAAATAAAAGAGTAAGTGTTTGGCCTCAAACTTGGCTTTGGAGCACATAATATGGTATGAACGTGTTTAGGCTAGTAAAGGTAATTAAGTGCACACACATTCCCTTATATCACCTCCACAACCATCTAAAAAGGGAATGAAAGCATCCATCACGCACTTCACAAAATGATATGCAAGTCTTATGGCACATGACATAAATGACGAGAGGCGTGTTTAAGAATAATCAATAATACACTCAAAATACGCACTTTAACGCTAGTGTTTGTGATCTCAAGGGCATCTCCACTATTAGAACTAGGCATGGGAACATTGAGTCCCCACTACTTAACACCAATGGGTGGGACGATCCCATGGCGGTGCAAGCGAACCCTCAAGTAGCACCAAACTATGTCACAAGATCAAAGCACATACAAAGAACTCGCCAAAAGTACACGCTAGAGGCATCATATCCATACTGCTTACAGTTTGAAAATTGGACAAGCGACAAAATTGAAAAATTGGACACTACGAGACTACAAGGACGACGGTACAAGGTGTAACACACCCCCAAACCAAAATTCAACAATGTCCCCATTGTTGGAATCCACAAGGTATGTTCTAACGAAGGAGAAACACCATAGACTACTCAAAAATTATGAACATGCATAAAGCGTAACCAATAACAAGCATAATCACAATAATTTGCAGAATGAGGGTTCAACACCCCCAAATCGGATCTAGACATAAGCTCAAAACTTGCACAAGTATATGATCAATATGCACTCAACCTTGCTCATTCATAGTAACAAAATCTAAATTCGCATTCATCGAAAATTTAATGCAATGAAGTACAAAATTGAAAGTAGAAACTCCCTTTAAAAGGAAGCTGGTTCGTTGTCCGTGAGTGTTGTCATGTGCTTCCCAAAAGATGCACAACTTAGCTTAAAACACACAACAACTCTCCCAAACGAAAATCAAATGCAAAATAAAAAACAAAATACAAACTGGAATAAAACTAAGAAAGCTAAAAGTTAAAATATGACCTCAGCGGGCTGCCTCCCACAAGTGCTCAAACATGATAGATGTTCTATGGGTCAATAAGTTTCATGGCACTAACACCATTGCAGCAGGTTTGTGGTCCAAAATACGGTTTGAGCCTATGCCCATTAACTTTGAATATTCCGTCGTTTCTCAAATTCTGAATGTCTACAGCTCCGTTGGGTGAGACATTAATAACACGGTGTGGACCAGACCATCTCGATTTCAACTTCCCAGGGAACAACTAGAAACAGGACTCATAAATTAACACCAGCATGCCCGGTTGGAACTCTTTCCTTACCAATCGCTTGTCATGAATAACTTTTGTTTTTTCTTTGTAAAGCCCTGAAATCTCATAGGCTTCCAACCTGAATTCATCCAACTCGTTCAACTGATTGCATCTTTCTTCACCTGCCTTGTCATACTCCCAATTCAACTTCTTAATCACCCACCAAGCTTTATGTTCTAGTTCTACTGGAAGGTGGCAAGCCTTACCAAAAACCAACCTATACCGGCTCATCCCAATAGGAGTTTTGAAAGCCGTTCGGTACGCCCATAAGGCGTCAGATAGTTTCGATGCCCAATCCTTCCTAGTGAAGGAGACCGTCTTCACCAGAATCTGCTTGATGTGCCTGTTACTTACTTCAACCTGTCCCAATGTCTGTGGGTTGTATGGTGTGGCCACCTTGTGACGCACCCCATACTTTTTCAATAGGTTTCCCAATACTTTGTTACAGAAATGTCTCCTTCCATCACTAATGATCACCCTTGGAATCCCAAATCGGGTCAGAATATGTTCCTTTACGAATTTTACCACCACATTACTATCATTGCTCTTTGTGGCAATAGCCTCAACCCATTTGGAAACATAGTTAACCCCCACTAAAATATAGCTGTTTCCACAAGAGGGTGGGAACGGTCCTATAAAATCAAGACCCCAAGTGTCAAATATTTCAACCACCAAAATTCCAGTTTGTGGCATCTCATTCTGTTTACCAATGCTCTCTATGCACTGGCACCTATCATATGCTACACAAAACTGATAAGTATCTTTAAAAAGTGACACCCAGAAGAAACCTGATTGCAGCACCTTAAGTGCTGTCTTACGTGCGCTGAAATGGCCTCCACATTGCAAATCATGACAGAATCGCAACACGTCATATTAATCATTTTCTGGCACACACCTCATAATTACCTGATCTGCCCCATGTTTGAAAAGATACTGCACATCCCAGAAGTATTCCCTTGATCTCCTAGCAAACCTTTTCTTACCTTGCCAATCTAGATTAGGGGGAAATACCCCATGTGTCAGATAGTTTGCCATATCTGCATACCAGGGTTCCTTATCCTGTACAGCCCACATATATTCGTCAGGGAAACTTTCCCTTAAAGGAATCTCATCCCCATCTATTTGGCTATCATGAACTATCCTTCTAAGGTGGTCTGCTACCACATTCTCGTAACCCTTCTTGTCCCGGATTTCTTAATCAAACTCTTGCAACAGCAATACCCATCTAATCAGCCTGGGCCTTGCATCTTTCTTTTGGAGCAAATATCGTAAAGCCGCGTGGTCTGAGTATACCACAACCTTGGCACCTACCAAGTATTGTCTGAATTTCTCAAGAGCAAAAATGACAGCAAGTAATTCCTTCTTGTTGTTGAATAGTTAAACTGTGCATCATTCAAAATCTGGGATGAATAATATATAACATGCGGGTCTTTTCCAACCCTCTGACCCAAAACTGCACCTACAGCAAAGTCAGATGCATCGCACATTATTTCAAATGGTAAATCCCAAATTGGTGGTGCAATTACCGAAGATGAGGTCAAAGACGCTTTTAAAGATTCAAATGCCACCACACATTCTGCACTAAACACAAAATCCTAGTCCTTTTGTAGCAACAAGCACAGTGGTCTGGAGATCTTCAAAAAATCCTTGATGAATCTCCTGTAGAACCCTGCATGCCCAAGGAACGATCGGTTGTCCTTCACATTGCGAGGAGGTAGCAAGCTCTTGATTACTTCAACCTTTGCCTTGTCTACCTCAATCCCTTTTTCAGATATTATGTGGCCCAAGACAATCTCGTGTTGCACCATGAAGTGGCACTTCTCCCAGTTCAACACCAAATTGTTTTTCATACATCTTTGTAGTACTAATGATAAGTTATCAAGACACGACTTGAAAGAGTCCCTGAATACCTAGAAATCATCCATGAAGACTTCAATAATCTCTCCTACCATATCCAAAAACAACGAAACCATATACCTTTGAAACGTACCTGGGCATTGCAAAGACCAAAGGGCATTATTCGGAAAGCATAGATTCCATATGGACATGTAAAAGTGGTTTTCTCCTAGTCCTCTGGAGCAATAACTATCTTATTATACCCAGAATATCCATTCAGAAAGCAGTAGAGCTGAAACCCTGCCAACCGCTCTAGGACTTAATCAATGAAAGGTAAGGGAAAATGGTCCTTCTTGGTAACCGCATTCAACTTGTCTGGAGTCTTTGTGCCACCAACTCACTCATCTCATTCTTCACTACTGTAACTCCAGATTTATTTGGGACCGCATGAATGGGACTAACCCATCTACTATGTGATATGGGGTAGATAATCGCCGCGTCGAGAAGCTTCAATATCTCCTTTTTTACCACCTTTTGCATAATCGGATTCAGTCTCCTTTGTGCCTCCCGTGTTGGTTTGGCATTTTCTTCTAGTAAAATCTTATGAATACACATGGTGGGGCTTATTCCCTTTATATCATCTATGAACCAACCAATGGCTTCTCTATATTTTTTCAACACTTCAAGTAAATCATTTTCTTGACTTTCCTCCAATTTAGCGGCAATGATAACTGGGTTAAACTTTTCTTCATCCAGAAACACATACTTCAGGTTCTATGGGAGTGCTTTCAATTCAACTCTTGGAGGAAGCTCTTCTAATGGTACCAAGTCATCTTCATTTTCTTCCCTTTCGAATTCCTCCTCAACACTGACATCTAACTCCTCCTCTAAGAAATCCACAGTGTTACAATCGTGGGAACCCACTGGGTATGACAAAAAGTCAAAGATGTTGAACTCCACTGTTTCGTCTACTACCTTCATGGTAAGCTTCCGTGCATGCATATCAATCACTACCCTAGTTGATGCCATGAAAGGCCCACCCAAAAGTACATTCACATCTCTCTCGTCTCTTCTTTCATCCATGTCAATCACCATAAAGTCAGCAGGTATACTTAACTTTTTTATCTGTATTAACACATCTTCGACAATGCCCTTAAGGATTCTCGTAGAAGCATCCGCTAAGACAAGAGACATGGTGGTTTTTCTGAGGTCATTCAAACCCAGCTGTTTATAGACCGAGAACGGTATGAGGTTATTGCTTGCTCTTGAGTCCAACATTGCTCTTTAGTGATTTGAACCACCAATTGTAATGTCAATTATAAAACTTCCTGGGTCTTTCATTTTCTGGGGCAATGACCATTGAATTACTGCACTGACATTCTCATTTAGACACTCATGTTCGGCCTAAATCTCCCTTTATCCTTACTCAAATCTTTGAAAAATTTACCGTAAGCCGGTATTTTCTGAATAGCATCTAAGAGTGGTAAGTTGATGGTTACCTTGGAAAGGAGATCATAGATTTCTTGATGTGATTTCTCCAATTTAGAGTTTTTCAGCCTCCCTGCAAAGGGTATAGGTGGCATATAGGGGTTTGATGACTTATGGAGCTGAGGTCTTGGTTCTGGGTCTGCTAACCGAACACCTTCTTTCTTTTCTAGCTCTTTCTCACTCTCTACCTCCGTATGAACTACCTCATCTTCTGCTGTGATTGTTTCCTTATCATTTTCTTTCAAAACCCTTCCGCCTCTGAGGACTGCCTTTACACTAGCCTATTCCGGTTGGCTCGGAAATTTCCCTTTCTCTCTTTCTTGTAACAATTCGGCCAACTGACCTATTTGGAACTCAATTCTGTGAATAGATGCATCCATCTCGTTTGATTGCCTATCATTCTTCCACATGTATGTCTCTCAACTCTCTAAATGTGCTTGTTGTAGCAGCTGGACCTCTTGCGTATCCTGGTTGACTGACTGCATGAACTCTCCTATCCATTCATCAAATGTTCCCATATTTAGCCGACTTGCATTAATATCCTCTGGGGTTTGTGCCACTTGCACAATTTTCCTTGTTCTCTGTTCTACTAATGGGGTCTCTTCATTCACTTGCAAGTAGTCCTTTAGCAAAGCTGCCAGTCTCTCTTTGGGTGAAAACTCTTCACCCACATTGCATCCCTCATGGAAATCCTGCTCACCTCCCCATTCATGACTAAATAGGTCAATATCAAGCTCGTACTCGAATCCTGAATTTTTCCAAAAGGCATCCATGAACCTAGAATATCGAGAAACAAAAACTACCCACAACGTAAAAATATACGAATGATGTAATGGCAGAAATGTAAATAACTATAAATATTACTCATGCAAAACTAATCAAACTAAACCTTCCGCTCCCCGGCAGCGGCGCCATTTGACGAACAGTTTTCGTGTTGTTTTTTAAAAAAGATCAATTCGTCAACAATATTTGTAAAAACCTCACGAAGCCTAAATTGGTTTGGAAAACACACGTATGGTGGCAAGTGGGGTGTCGTCCACAGTGAGCGGAGCTAGCTAAGATTTGTTATTGCTAAAGTAATGTTAATGTATATATATATATATAAATATATATTAAATGAAACATAAAATGATAAAGATGTAGATGGTGAATTATCCTATTAGTAACACTAAATTAACAACGCAAACTAGAGGAAAGGGAAAAGAGATGAAGGATATATAAATGATGGGAACTAGGGAGTTAATGGATTCAAAAGTAAATAATGGGCAATGCAACAAACTTGTAAATAAGCACGTCTATTCAAAGGTAACCGACCTAGGATGTATAGAGTCGGTTATTTATCCCTAGAAAGTTGTCAACCTAGGATGTATAGTGAGGACCACCTATTAGGGATTAATCCATCGTAAACCACTAACCTAGGATGTATAGTGTTGGTTGTTCGACTGATTCTAAAAATGAAGCTCGTCTACCTATCAATGACTCAACCGATTGTAAATGTAGTCAACGTAGGATGTATAGTGACGACTTCTAATCCTCTCACGGGCTCCGACCTAGGATGTATAGTGCCGGAAACTAGATCGAGGTTAGATTAAGGCCGCAGTTTAAGAGTCGGAATTCATGACGTTCTGTCCATTCATTACAGCAAGAAACAACTAAATAGGATGTATATCTATATGCAATACTCATTCATAATCCAAAGAGATCTTGCTAAGAGGATGTATCTAAACAAGAAATCAATGATAACCATTGATAAATGTGTGAGAGAGAGAGATACTCTAGATCTAAGTGTGTTAAACCTCTGAAAATCTCAGTCAAAGGCTCTCAAAAGCATTCTCCAACTATTCTATTTATACAATATACAAAAATTGGTCACTTAAACTTCAGAAAAACAAACTGGCGCAAGCTGAGTGCTGGTAAATTACCCGCACTATACCCGTACTATATGTGTTGTCTTTATCTTCAGTTCTCAGATCTGGGAAATAGTACAGGTGTAGTGCGGTTGGTTTACCCGCACTTGACCCGTACTTTAATGTCAGGTGCAAATCCACTCCTCTGTCTTGAGCAACAGTGCCGGTGGAGTGCGGTTGGATCACCAACACTTGACCCATACTTTATCTAACAAGTACAAATCAGCTTCTCTGGCTTTGGCAACAGTGCGGGTGGAGTGTGGTTGGATGACCCGCACTATACATGCACTACACCCGCACTTTATCGTCAGGTGCAAATTAGCTTCTCTGGCTTGGCAAGAGTGCGGGTGGAGTGCGGTTGGATGAGCCACACAGAACCCGTACTTTAACTCTTCTTCCAGTATCAGGTCCTGGCTATGAGTATGAGTGCGGTTGGAGTGCGGTTGGAGTGCGGTTTCGACCCGCACTGGACCCGCACTGTAAAGCTGTTTATGATCCATTGTCTTTCCTTTTGCCCTTTTTCTATCGGAACCACCGCAACATGCTTCCAAACCCATCATTGCACCATTTCCTATAACTACACACATAACAACCTATTAGAGATACCAAAACACACAAAAACAGAACACAAGTTACGGATTTGAGGGCCTAAATATACTACATATTTGGCACGATCAGTAAGGAAAAACTTTGAATTAACTAAACGTAAACCCGCTGGCTGGATGGTCACCCCGCTTCCAATTTTCAGCACTTGGCAGGAATTCCTACCTTCGGGAAAGGGTCCTATTGTATCCCGCATTTTTGATGATCCCTTATTCAAACTAGCGATGTAAGAGATCCTACGTATAGGAAAAACTAAAGAGTAATAGCAATCAGGTGCTCAATATTTTGGCGAACGAAACTATTATTCATGCTTTAATCCTTTCCGGGGAAGGTAGCCTGATTGAGGCATTATAAAGGCTGTCTAGCTATTTCCTGGTCTTGAGATCCGGATGGCAACTATGCTTTTACACTCAGACCCTTCTTGGGGGTGGTAGCCCGACCAAGGCATCAGGATGGCTGTATAGCTGTTTCTTGGTCTCGAGATCTGGATGGAAACTATGCTATTACACTCAGACCCTTCTTAAGGGTGGTAGCCTGACCAAGGCATCAAGGGTAGTGAGGGGGCTTCCCCGGCTAGTCCCTGGTCTTGAGATCCAGCTGGAATCTATGTTCTTACACTTAGATCCTTCTTAGCAGGGAGTGGTGCTCGGACAAGGCATCAAGGGTAGCGAGGGGGCTTCCCCGGCTAATCCCTGGTCTTGAGGCGATTATGGCGAACTTACTTATGGAGAAACTAGTCGGATATGGAGAAATAAATGTAGAACATAATCAGAGATAGAGAAATAACGGACTTTATTGATGATCGAAATGTAGTACATTGTTGTTGGAGATTTTATTGAAACCTAAATGAGGGTAGTCAGCTCAAGAGTATCCTACTTAAGGGTAAAACTTCCTCAAGTGATCTGCATTCCAGGTGTGGTCGATGGGTCGGCCATCCATGTCTTCGAGCTTGTACACCGCATTGCTAGCCACTACCTTCACCAAGTATGGCCCTTCTGAGTTGGGTCCTAGGACTCCATCTGACCTTTTCTGAGTATTCTAGGTCACTTTTCTGAGCACCAAATCCCCTTCTTTGAAGTTATGGGCTCTGACCTTTCTGTTGAAATACCTAGCGATGTTGTTTTGGTAAATCTCCACTTTCTCAGCTACCCAGTCTTGTTTCTCATCCAGGAGATCTAGATTAGCTCGGAGCTTGACCTCGTTGCTTTCAGGTTCAAAGTGCTACACCCTTAAGGAGGTCAATTTATGCTCGATGGGAGGGACCGCTTCAACTTCGAAGGCTAGAGAGTAGGGAGTCTCTCCGGTAGCTGTCCTCTTTGTAGTCCGGTATGCCCAGAGAACCTCGGGAAGTTCCTTGGCTCATTTACCTTTCTTTTGATGTAATTTCTTCTTCAACAGCTTCTTGATAGTCTTGTTGGTGGATTCCACCAGCCCGTCAGTCTGAGGATGGGCTATTGAAGTGAACCTGAGGTCGATTCCCAAACATTCACAAAAGTCTTTGAATCGGGCGTTGTCAAATTGCTTGCCTAGGTCGGTTACAATGATGAGAGGGGCCCTGAATCTACAAACCATGTTGGTTTTGATAAACCTCATCATATTCTTTTCTTATATTTGGAAAAGAGGTCATGCCTCAACCCACCTTGTAAAATAATCGATTGCCATGATAACATACTTAGCTTGCCCTTGAGCGGTGGGAAGCGGTCTGATTAGGTCGATCCCCACATGGCAAAGGGGTAGGGTGAACTGAGAGATGACAGCTGCTCCGGTAGGAGGTGACTCAAGTTCGAGGTCCTTTGTCACGTTTCACAAGATTGTACAAAGCTCCTTGCATCTTGGTGGATAGTTGGCCATTAATACCCCATACAGAGCACTTGATATGCTAAAGCTTCACCACCGATATGATTTTCGTAGTCCCTAGAGTGAACTTCTCTCAACTCCCATTTGGCATCATCAGGATGCAAATACTGAAGTAGAGGGAGGGATCTTCCCCTCCTGTAGAGGTATCCGTCTACCATGCAATATAGGACAGAAAGCCTTTTAATTCTTTAGGCTTGATCGGGCTCCTCCGAAAGCTTTTCTTCTTGGAGATAAGCGACTATTGGATCCATCAAACAAGGCTGTCGCTCTGAGGGGCAAATTTCCTTTCCCGCTGTTATGCTTGGTTGGGAGATCAGTTGGAGGGTAACTCCCCATGGTAAAGCTTGGCCACCATTTGTAGCTACTTTAGCTAGAGCATCTACGTGGTGATTCTGGTGTCGAGGCACCTGCTCGATCTTGAATCCCTTAAATTTATTCTTAAGTAGCTAAACTAGCTTCAGGTAGGTGACCATGCTATCCCCTTTTGCCAGGTAAATTCCAGCAACTTGATTGACTACAAGCAACAAGTCACTCTTGATCTGCAAATAGTCTGCTTTAAGCTTGATGGCTGCCTTCATCCTAGCTCAAAGGGCTTCATATTCTGCCTCATTGTTGGTGGCCTTAAACTCGAATCTGAAGCAATGACAGAATTCGGTCCCCTCTAGGTCTATTAAAACTATGCCAGCTCTTCTCCTAGCTTGCCTGGACGCTCCATCTGTGTAAAGGGTCCAGGACTTGTAACTTTCCGGCCAGCTGCCGATCTCTAAAATCTTCTCAGGAGCTATATTCATCGCTAAGGAGGTCGCTTGGCCTGGGAGCGCTGAGAATTCTGCCACAAAGCCCGTAAAAGCCTGAACCTTGATTGTGGTCTTGGGTTTATACTTCAAGTCAAACTGGGTGAGCTCTAGGGCCCATAAAACTAGCCTTTCGGATACGTCCGGCCTCTGTAAAAATTGACGGAGAGGCTGGTCCATCACCACTGCTATTGAGTAAGCTCGAAAGTAGGGACAAAGCTTTCTTTGCCGAGGTCACCAGAGCATAGGCAAGCTTCTCAAGGAGGGTATAATTTTTCTCATGCTTGGTTAGAGCATGACTCATGTAGTATATGGGCCGTTGAACCCTGTCTCCGCACTCTTTGATCAAAGCTTCACTTACTGCAGTCTCTGAGACAGCCTAGTAAATTTGCAATTCTTCACCGAGAATTGGCTTGACTAGCAATGGAGGGCTTGTGAGGTACTTCTTTAAGGCTTGAAAGGCTTGCTCGCTCTTCTGGTTCCATTTCATATTTCTCCCCTGCTTGATAGCTTTAAAGAAAGGGAGGCACTTATCAGTAGAACGAGAAATGAACCTATTGAGTGCTGCTACATGCCTTGTCAATACTTGTACCTGTTCAAGTGATGTAGGAGATTCTAGGTCCAAGATACCCTTAATCTTTTCTAGGTTGGCCTCTATGCCTCTCTCATGAACCATGAAGCCCAGAAACTTCCCCGCAGTTACCCTGAAAGCACATTTTGAGGGGTTTAATCACATCTGATTTTCCTTTATGATCAGAAAAGTCCTGTGAAGATCATCATGATATCCTTCTATGGTTAGTGATTTTGTGTTCATGTCGTTGATGTATACCTCCATCGACATTCAAATTTCAGGCCTGAACAGTTTGTTACCTAACCACTGGTATGTAGCCCCCGCATTCTTAAGGCCAAACGGCATAACCTTGTAGCAGTACAGACCCTGTCCAGTATTGAAGCTGGTCTTATCCTGGTCAGCTGGATGCATCCTAATCTGGTTGTACCCCAAGAACGCATCCACTAAGCTCGGGAGCTAGTTCCTAGACGTGGAGTCGACCAACTGATCGATCTTTGGTAGAGGAAAACTGTCTTTTGGACATGCTCGGTTGAGGTAGGTGTAGTCGAAGCACAAACGCCATTTTCCTTTAGCCTTTGTGACCATAACCATGTTGGCGATCCATTCAAGGTAGCACACCTCTCTGATGAAACATGCTTTAATCAATTTGTCCACTTCCTCCTGAACCGTAACGTTTCTTTCGGCGTTAAACGTGACGCCTTTTTCTGTTTGACGGGCTTGAAGGTTGGATCCACTGCTAATCGGTGAACGGACGATGATTGGGATCTCAGGCATCTCGTCATGACTCCAAGCAAAGATGTCATTGAATTCTCTAAGAAGCCCAATCAAGCCTTCTTTCACTTCCGATTAAAGGGTAGCTCCGACCTTGATGACCTTCGAGGGATCATCATTTTTGATAGGTATCTCTTCTAGTTTATTCACTGGCTGCCCGATGGCTTAATCCTTGCTCTGTTCTTCCTTATCAGGCATTATGAACTCATTCTCTAGAAGATCTGCGGGCTTCATGTCTTCCAGGGTCATCCCTGGTGCTTCCACATCCTGGATCGTTGCAACTTGTACAAACTGTTTTGCTAAAGCTGTCAGATTGGCAGATCTTGTGTAGCACTTCCTGGCTGCTTGCTGATCCCCACATACCTCGCCTACCTTGGTCCTTATCGGGAATTTCAGGACATTATGGTAGATAGACATGACTCCCTTCAAATAGGATAGGAATGGTCTCCCTAGTATGGCATTGTCATAATGTTTTGTTGGAGAGGTGTGGTTCCAGCGATCACTGGGAGGATCTTTTATCCCACTGGTATGATCGAATCCCCAGTAAATCCATAGAGCGGGGTTATGCAGCTATTGTAACACTATTGTTTTAAATTCAGCCTTTCCAAGGTGTCCTTGAAGAGGATATCTACACTACTGCCCGATGGGATGTGAGAGTGAGTAACTCTCGATATAAGTGCACTATTAGCTGTGGGATTCATGATTGTGTGAGTTTCCCTTTAGTGCCTTCGAGTTGCTTTAAGAATATTTTGCATATGTCTACTTCTCTCTATCACACATCCTTGCATCTTATCACTGGTTGGACATGTGGCTATTTGAATTGTTTGTTTTCGAGTCAAAGAAATTTTAGATTGAGTCATTTTTGTTGTCATGTATTTGTTTTGTTTTAAGTTTGCTTGAGGACGAGTAAATGTTTGGTTTGGGGATATTTGATCGTGCCAAAATTGTGCTGTATTTTGGCCCCCTCATCCTTTGACTTGTTTTCAAGCCCGTTTTCTTGTGTTATGGGCTTTTTTATTGTGTTTGCAGGCAATAGATGCAATTCTGGTCTTGGAGAAGCAAAGTGGAGAACTCTGGCAAAAAACAAGCTAAAAGAAGCAAGAAGGGAGGTTGCAGTGCACTGGTAGGTGTGCGGGTCTCTACCTGCGCACTACCCGCGCAGTTCAAAGCATCAGAGCTTCGCTGGTCTACACCAGGCCACTAACCCAAGAACATGTGCCCAGATCGCTTGTACTACGTGGGTCCCTACCAGTGAACAAAAGATGGAAGCTATGAAGAATGCTAGTGCGTCGGTTAGTGTACGGGTCCCTACCCTCGCACCACCCGCACACAACACACATATGGAATCTGCCACATCATCAAGTTAGGTCTGTTTCGGGAATCCTATAAATACATCTTTACATTAGGTTATTGACGCACTCCGAGCGTACCTCTAAACTAATGGTACTCTCAAAACTAAATTTAATGAAAATGGAATACACGAGTCTAAATAACCCTTCGAAAGTGTACAAATCGTTGTCGAGTATAGCAGACACAAGTAAGGGTATCGTTCCCACAAGGAACTCTCTAGGTAGGGAAAATCAATTTTAGCAAATTAAAACTAGTTAGTAAGGATGACTAATGAATGATCTTTAAAATGATTTGAATTAAAGGTGGACCAAATGAGATACAAGGGAATATGATAGAGCATAAGTGTTAACCAAGATTTTAAATCAATATATTTTAAAACAACTTCCATTTATCTAATATGAGGCCCTATTTTAAAAGGTCTTTGAGAAAGACTTTCATCAATTCTACATCACAATAGGTCAAAGGATAGCGAATGGAGAAATCTTAAATCAAGGAGGGCAGATGACATTAACAAGCATGGTCATGCATCATTAACAATCATTCCGAAAGAAAGTCAGGATATTAGCTGTGTTTGTTCAAACACATTTATGATGATCCAACCACTTAAGAGCATCTTAAATGCTACCAATGCAAAATGAATTACATTAAATGTATAGGTCATAGATTAATTGCACATATATAAACAAGATATAATGGATAAACATATCATATTGACTTACATCATGGTTAACAAAAAATGAACATCTATCCCTTACATCTCAATAAATTTAGCTACACATCATGTTCTTAATAACAAAAGAGAGAGGGAGAGAGATACAACCGATTGTCATAGATGATGGTCCTTGACTTTGATTACAAATTCTTCCTTCAATCTTCTCAAAGTTGCTTCAAGATCTAGTTAAAACTAAGAACTACTTGATCTCTAAGTGTTTTGAATCTATATTCTAAACTATGAAAAACTACTTGTGTATCTATTGTCTATATAGTTCTATTCTCTATGTAGTATATATTTTTACCATGATAACATTACATATATATATACTAGGTTAGGAAAGATATTTAAGTGAATTTAGTGGGTAGGAAAATCATTGATTTATCAAGTGGATTGCTGACGTGGAAAGTAACTGCGAGATAGCTCTGCGAGATGGAACTCGCAGTGCAGCTTCTGCTACTCATAACTCGCTGATTTGAAGGTGATGGATTTCTAGGCAACTTCTGCTAGGCAAAATTAGGAGATGGAACTCGCGGTGTGTTGTCGCAGTGTCTTCTGTGATTGTTTTGCGAGTTGAACCTGAGAGATGGAACTCGTAGTGTGAAGTCGCAATACTGATCTGCTAGGCTTGAGGTCGCAGAATGACATGGCAGTTGCTTCGGGAGTGATTCTGCGAGTTGGACCTGCGAGATGGAACTCACAGTATGATGTCGCAGTGTCTTCTGTGGAACCTCTGCTATGTAAATTCAATGCTCAAGTCATAGTGTGATGTCGCAGTGTCTTCTGGAGAACCTCCACGATTTGTAACTGTGAGTTGGAGCTCGCAGATTTCATCTTTTCTTCCAAAAATGCCTTCTTTTACGTGAAAACTCCCAATTGGGACAAAAATGTCATTGGATGAGTAATTATGCCTGAAAACACTTTTACAAGCAAATAAACACTTAAAACATTCCAAAAATGGCACAAAAGCAAAGGATTAAGCGCTCAAAACATGTATACTTTTGGAGCGATCAAAACCCCCAAACCTAACCTTTGCTCATCCTCCAGCAAATCATAGAACAACAAAATTAACTCCCTATATATATAATTTACTAAAACTAGTCGACAAAAGCGGGCAAAACCTTAAATTAAAACAATTGCCAAGGTCGGCATACAAACGAGAAACTAAACTTGTAAGAATTTCTGAGTGGAGAATATCCTAGAATCATCCAAATGATCCTACCTTACAAAAATGAATTCCACACTTTATGTAGCAACATCAAAAACTACTCACACAAGTATTTTGGATGTAATTTGCCTCGACTCTAATCTCGCCAGATTTCACTCTATTTTTCTCACAGAGTCCTAGGCTTACTGACTTTCTAACATATGTAACTTGGGAGATATGTACATGGCAATCAAATGTATTTTGCATACGAGTATTTTGAAATAAAGCTTATTTAGGTGAATTGATCTCATGAAAGAATTGAATGCCACGAACGTGGTAGAGCACATTAGACACTCATATTCCCGAAGTAGACTTCCTAAAAGATCAAAAGAACTATTTCTTATCGATATTGGCCAAGGGTGATTTGTGGTGATAGAAAGGTAGACTATTTCCTGGAAACATACTAATCAACCCAAGTGTTTATGTGACAACTCTTCACTTTCAACTCTAATTTCTTTCATATTTTCAATTTCATAATTAGCGTCTAGGCTATGTTATGTAATAGTTCGATGTTATGTGCTAGGTCATTACTCATATTTGGAGTAACTTAACATTTGAAAACCTAAGGCTTTAAGTGAAATTTTTTGAGTCACTTAGATTTTAAAAGCCTTTATAAAGCACATATTACAATAATGCCTCAGTACACGCTGCTTCAACTAGAGTGTGCAATTTAAAACCTTCCCTTTTGGAACCTTTGACCACATATTTGGCTATGGTGTATGTGTTTTGGGTAAGTGTTTTGGCCATCTTGATCATGAAAAACTAACAAAGCCCTAATATCATTTCTAATAGTCCATCTACCATGGGAATACAAATTCAAACATGTTATCCATATTTTTGAATGTTCTATGGCAAACAATGCAAGTGATGTAATGAGAATGTTATCATCAAAAACTTAATTGAGAAGCGTATAGGAATATCAAAAGATTTACCCTTAGAAATGAACGCTAAAGCAGAAAAATTCACGGGAAGTCTCCACTATTAATCCTAAACACATGAGTACTAAGTTCCCTTTGTTAAAACATTAGAGAAAGGGACTATGTTTGCCTTGCTCAACTGAATCTTAGATTGATAAAAAGATAGTCAAGACTCAGTAATGGAAACAAAAACAAGATTCTCATTAACACACAAACCAACATTATAGTAAACACTTATGTTCAAAAAGGTTTGACTTGCCCAAAGTTTTTCAAACTTCAAAAACCAACATATTACTATTTAATAAGGTGTTAACATGCCCACACCCCCAAACCTAAACTCAACATTGCCCCTAATGTGTAACAATAACGAACAAGGGTATGAGGTCATTGGATTGGTTGTTTGGCCAACAAACACCTAACCAATATTAATTAATATATACACGTAAGCATTCTCATCATGTTATCTACATAAGAATCAACCTAGGCACTAGGCAAGATTCAATCAAAACCACTCTTAGATCTATTCACAAAGTATATAAGCACAAGTATATATCTATATATAATCAAAAACATGTTCAAAATACGAAGAGTAGCATGCTTACTACATTACATTATCCGATAAAATAAACTAAAAAGGCTAAATTGAAATTAACATGCGTAAAGTAAACAAAGTTCTAATATCCACAATACTAAAAACTATATAAATAAATAGAAAAGAAAAATCATCCTTATTCTGAGTCCGTTCCGGACTCTGTACTATATGGATCTCTCGGCTGCGTAGATCGGATAAGCGTGGGATATGGTATCATCGCCATAGAAGAGAATGGTGACATGCCTTGAAACTACGCAGCTAGATCAGAAGTGGGTTATGGAATGGGGGAGTAGGGAGGATACACCGGAGACACAGCTGGATCTGGCTTAGGATCATCTGCATCGTCAGCTCTAGAAGATTGCCCTTCAGTTCTGGTCCTCTTCCTCGGAAACTGAGGAGTCCTCCTAGTATGAATTCTGTCATCGTCAAAACTGTTCCTGAATGCTCTGAACTCTATGGTGAGATCTCTAACCATGGTGATCAGATCCTATGCCTAATCCGGTATCTGCTCTGAACATCTCCTCGGCGCTTGCCTCTCAGGCTGAGTGCTCGGCTCTGCTTCTAAATCAAACCCCTCTTCCTCTGCTAGTTGACTTGTCCCGGCTTCTGCTGCTGCTCTCATCTCAGCTCTCATTTCCTTCTAGATCCTTTTCTTCCTACCTTCCTCTATTTCAAGTCTTGGAATCCCTCTTAGGATGGCAGCCTCATTATAGGCCTTCATGCCTACATTCCCTCCAGATATCCACTCATCTTCTTCTGTAATCTTACTTCTTCCTTATCACAAAAATGAGTGATTAGGCAAGGAAATGCCAAGCTGGGAACATTTGACCTACCCGCATATGCTATTATTTTTAGAGCAATCATGCTACAGTCAAAGGGTTGGTTTTTCTTCATCAAATATATAAGAATGACTGGACCGAGGGTGACATTGTACCGATGGTGCGATGGAAATAATGAATAGCTGAAGAATGTGTGCCAAAAGACACTCTTGAAGTCCAGCTGGCTTTGAACAAACATGTTTGAGGTGTTCCAGGTGGATGATTCTGTATCTCGATGTTCATTAGCCAATGTTTGGTTATAGAGCTGATAAATTCCCTTGGACTCATACCCTTATATCCACTGAGGATAGCTTTGAGTCTCCCACCATTCATTTATGTCTATGGTGTTGAATCTCACATTCTTCCCTCTAACTCTCACTGACCCTCATTCTAGAAAGTATTGCCAAGACATGGCAGCATAAAACTCTTGCACCACTGTCTTGTTGCATTGGTTTCGGATGGTGCAGTATGTCCTCCACCTAAAATGGTCTACGTCTATTAGAAAGCTTGTACCCTCTAAATCCTTAAAGTTCAGCCCTCATTCAACTACCATGCTTCGCCTTTGGTTGCTCTTAGCCTGCGTGTGAATTTTGGATTACGTTGAACCGGTCTTTCCATCAGTTCTTTTCCTTTTCTCTACCTTGCATCGACTGGATCTTCAGCAGGGGGAGGTGGTGGTCTTCTTGTCCTAGTCAACCTGAAATTACATAAACTTTAAAAACAAGTTAGATAATACAAAACTTTTACTCTAAAGCAACACTAGCACAAGAATCAAAACACATTGCCATTATTACACAACTTAATGCCTGAAAAAGAATGTCAAAATGGCAGTGCATATGATGTGCATTGTCATACTCAGAGACACTGCCCTAGAACAATGTTCAAGTCTTTCTAACTTATGCAAGACTTCATACATGACAATTTTATAAACACTTTAGTCCAACTTAATCAGATTTTGCAATATTAGTTAAACAATCTCAAGCATGGCCTAATTATGTCATATAGAATTATTACTAACACACATATGGACCCTATAAGACTCTCTTTATCCTTATCAAACTCACTACCAAGAAAACCAAGATTTCTCAATCAAACAAAATACCAACATGTTCAATAAGTATTTTCAATTCAAGCAAACTCAAACATGGCATCATTTGTTCTAGAAAGGGATCATAAAGCATGCAATTGTTCATATCATCATCATATTCTTCAACATATTTTCACTTTCAACCAATTTTCCACAAACTTCAATATTTGACGGTTCTCTTTCTTCAAATTTGAATTCAATGCTAATCTAACCTCAATTTATTGCAAATAACATAAATTAATCACTAAATACAACATGCAAGAATGAAATTGATCATTAACATCAAACTCCCCAATTTCGAAACTTCCCCAAATTGGAATTTGAATTTTCAAAAATTTATCATCAATTCATTGGGTAAACACATGAATGTATATCAAACACCATCAATTAGCAATCCTTATCATCAATAAACAAAACCCCCTTCAATTATAAAGCAATAGAAACCCTAACCCTAGCTCAAACAAAATCAATCATACGGAGGATATTCTGCAGAATTTTAACAAATTGAAGAGAAATTAGAGGTTAGAATGATGATTCGTACCTGATTAATGCTTTGTTGACGTGAAAATGATTCAATTTAGAGGTTAATTTGAAGTAGAATTGAAAAGGTGAACAGAGACTAGAAAAGGGAAAGTGATAGGGTTTCTAGAAAGTGACGTTGCTGCTTTATACTCATAAATTTTTACGAAATCTACGAGTTGGAACTCTTAGATGTAAGGTTTATGTCGCAGATTTTGGTCACATAAATTAGGGTTCATACCCAGGGTAACACTGCGAGATGATATCTGTGAGTTTTTAGTCGCATTTCTAGCTCGCATATGTATTCCATAAGATACTGCGACTTGTGCTATATAATGCTGCGAGTTATAACTCGCAGTAACTTCTTCGCAGATCCTCTCCAAAAGAGGCTGCAATCTTGGTCACAACTACGCTACGAGATGAAACTAGCAGATCAAAGTCTCAAAGGTGTTCCAGTGGGTTACTGCGACTTGAAACCAAAGAACTCTGCGAGGTGGAACTCGCAGACGTTAGTCACAGATCTCCTCCAATGTGCTCTTTGATTTGAAATTTGCACTAACTGCTAGGTCAAACTCGCAGAATCAGCTAGCAGAATAAAAGTTTTCTCGGAAACCTGCTAGAACTTCAAAATTAAACTCCCTAGCTGTAACACAATGATTCGAAAACAATTCTAGCAAGTAATTCACATAAACATGCAATTCTTTTGGACAATTTTAGAGGTTAAGGAAATTAATACGTTTTGTACAACATAGACAATTTTAACAAAACACCTTGCTTCCTTTAGAAGCTTAGTGCCCTGCACATATAAACAAAAATCACCACTTCGTTCACACACTCAAACATCACCAAAAATAGGTGGTTTTAAGACAATATATTCCATTCCTTCTTTCTTCACCCAAAGAGGGCCTTCAGTTTTGATTTCTCTAAACTTATTCTTTTCAACCCATATAGACTTGACATTGGTTGTATTAACCATTGTTTGGTCTACATTGTTATGAGCATCTTTCCTATTCAATTTAGCACAAGAAGGTTTGGTGTGGCCTTTCTTGTGACAATAACAACAAGTAGGAAGTAAGTTAGGATTTTTACCTTTCAGTTTCTCCTTCTTTGGTAGGTAAGGTGGTATCCTCTTTCTATCTGTCGGTTTTTTTCTTGATGTAGTGGTGGGTACATTGGTACAGGTATATGAATCTCTTTTACCTTTCCTATCCAATTGTTTAAGAGGGAAAGACATGATTTCCTTTTGCTTTATCTTCGTACCTCATCCTTTCTTACTTGGTTTCTTCCCAAAATCATTTCTTTATCTTCAATCAAATCCATTGAACACTCACATACACTATCTTCTTGTTTCTTTAAGACTCTTCTAGCTTGGTTGATAGCTCGAAATTTATTGCCATCACCATTCGATTCTCCTCCTTGAGTTGAGCAATAATCTCTTCGTATTCGTGTGCCTCGTGCTTGAGAAGAGGTGCTTTCTTTTCATCCAGTGGAAGATTGGATATTCCTATATACTCACCTAAATCTAGTGTAGGGTCGGACTCTGCATTCTCTACCTGAATACTGAAGCAATCAAGTTCACCTATAGGGTGTTTCATTGATCCAAAAACTTCAAACTCCACCGTTTATCCTAGAACGGTCATGGATAATTTCCCATTATGGACGTCGATGATTGCCTTTACCATGGCCATGAAAGGTCTTCCTAGCAATATCGGCATCTCTCTTCTCTTGGAAGGGTCCTCCTCCATATCAAGTACCACAAAGTATGCCGGAATGATCAATTTCCCGACTTGCACCAAGACATCGTCTACTATGCCGCATGGGTGTCTAATGGACTTGTCAGCTAGAATGAGCTTCGTCTTTATTCGTTTAGGCCCCTTTAAACCCATCTCTATGTAGACCGAGTGTGGCATCAAGCTTATCAACGCACCAAGGTCTAACATTGACTTCTCTTTCTTGGTTTCCCCGATAGAGATATCTATGATAAAACTCCCTGGATCTTCCATTTTCTCAGGTAAGGTGTGTTGAATTATTGGACTAACCTTCTTTAGTATGATAATCCTCTCCTTGAATTCCTTGCTCCTCTTCCTAGAGTTGAGCACTTTGAAGAATTTGGCGTAAGCCGGCATCTTCTCTATAACTTCAAGAAGTGGCAAGCTCACGGAAACCTTTGACAAGATGTCATAGATTTCTTTGAAAGTTTGGTTGATCTTTGTCTTTTCTAACCTTCCCGGAAAAGGAATTGGAGGGACATATTAACTAGGAGACTCAAACATTTTTGTCCCTCTTAATATGACCTTCGGTTTTTCCTTGTCTTCGAATTTCTCTTTACCCTCTTCTTCTTCGAGATTGTCTCCTGAAATATCAACATAAATATTAGAATGTTCAGGAGTATTATCTATAGGAACCTTACCACTTCTTAATATGGCCATTGTAATTGCTTGTTCGGTGTGGCTTGGTAGTCTTCCTGGTTCTTACGTTTGTTGAGATTCGGCAAGTGATCCTACCTCTTTCTCCATCATCCTAAGCATTTCTTCAATTTGGTTGATCTTGTAATTTTTTGGACCCGTTGGAGTGTGGTGATATTGCCTCCCTTAATTTGCATTCCGCAAATGTTGTGTTAACGGAAATTTTGCTCGAGGTGAGAAATCTCAGTTAACACCCTCAAGACCACTACCACGTAGGTGGTGGCCAAGACTGATCGTATATGTTAACAATGTTTTTCGAAATGATAAAGAACAATGATACAATTTAACATCCAAAAGAGAATAAAAATATTTTCTTTATTGAACGTGTACGATATACAAATTTCTCTCTAGGGTATAGTTGAGTGTTTGTCGTATGCCTGTCGAATCGTAGTCTCCCTTTCTCATTTCCTTTCTTTTCAATTTATACATAGTTTGTAGGTCAAACAAACTGATTCTCCCCTTGATTTTCTCAGTCTCTCCCCTCCTTATCGGGCGGGATTTCTCGTTTTACTGTCATTGACTTTGCCGAATTGAGAGTATCGCGGTGGAGATCAGTTTGTTTCCTTTTTGGATTCTATTACTTAGTCCTGTATATATGTAACGTTTCCAGATATGATTCAGTGTATCCCTCGTATCCTTTCAATATGATCCTTTATAGAGGTCGTTGAATATGGCATGGTGTGGTGCACCAACCAGTGAGGTTGATTAGTGTTCTGACCTTGATATCTGAGAAGTTTCATCCAGCTTGGAGCCAGATCTGGCTTCCCTTGACCTTTTCGAAGCTAGGTGTGGCTTTCCCTGACCTTTCGAAGCTAGGTGCGGCCTTCTAGGGACATTCTTCTGTGTCAATCGAGGTACAGGTGAGTCTCTGGAGCGTTTGCAAGGTGACCTTGACTTCGGGGAGCTTCTAGTTTTGGTGATACGGGCTAGATCTGATCGTTCCGGGCTCTATCCCGGATGTTTCCGGAGCCCGTCCTTGTTCTTGGGGTGGTATCGTAGTTCTCCTCTGGATAGAGAGGTCTCCTGGTGCTCTCGGGTATGGAACCAGGTCTGGGAGGTGGAAAATTTTCCTTTGGTCCTTAGCCAATTTTGGCTATTAACAGAAGTCCCCTCTAACTTGAACACCAGACGTCGAGCTTGGGGTTGGGGTCAGATTTTTACTTTATTTGGGAAATCTTCCTCTTTTTACCGTTACCGAAATATTTGGGAAATTTCTTCATTTGAGTGACGTGATCCGAACCGACTAATTTATCTTCGAATCAATTTGATTGCGTTACGGCAGTCCCCGAGATTTTTTACCGTTACCAGAATCTTGGAGAGATCTTCCTCTTAACTGCGTAAGTGATGTGGCGTGAGATGATTAGCCCGCTTTTGAGTTTAATCTGGTTACGTTACTGTAGTCTCCGAGATTTTTGACCATTACCAAACGAGTATCTCGGTAGCTCGTGTTGTTGCCCTCCTGTTTATATATATGTCTATTTTCCTCCTCATCTTCCTCACATCTCTTCGAGCTAAAATTTTTTGCTGAGAAATATTTCTATAGCTTTTCCTCAAAGCTTGCTTTTTTCTTCATTCTTCGTCCTTTTTGGCTTTTACAATGTCAAAAAACAGTCGCGACTCAGCTGATTCCATAATCGACGGCGTGGAGGTCTTCAGTTTTACTCTGGGGAAGAGGGCTAGGAGGAGTTCTGACGGCGATGATTCCCCGCCCACCTCGCAACGTCGGCGGTCAAGTAGGAATGTATCCATCGAGACTGGGTTCTCCAACCATCCTGACCATCCTCTGGATATCGTCGATGAAGATTCCGACAAAGAAGCGGACGGTGGCGCTGCAGGGGAGCATCGGGTCTCGGCTCCTGGTCCCCTTGTGGAGAGGTTCCCTCCTTACGATATTTGGGTTGTCCCAAATTCCATTGTTGACCCGGTGTCGATTGACCGCTTGAGGTCAAAGTTTGGCATCCCCGACAGCGTATCCATCTCGGTGCCCCCTAAAAATTATGAGTTCTTCAACCCCCCTAAAGGCGTGCTTCCGATTCATGTGGCCGCTCTTGAGAACGGGGTCAGGCTTCCCCTCTATCCGACTCTTCGACGGGCTCTCAACGCCATCCAACTCGCTCCCTTCCAGTTGACGCCTGGCTTCTAGAGGCATCTAATTGGTTTCCTTGTATTATGGAGGGAACAATGCCAGATGAGTAAGGTGACGAGGGAGCCGGGTGCAGAGGAGCTGGCCTATCTCTTCTAGATTGAGAGCCTGTCTGGGGCTCCTCGAAGAGCCGGGTGCAGAGGAGCTGGCCTATCTCTTCAAGAACAAGCTCAACTTCATCGTTCCTGGTACCTCGAAGAAGGACCCCGCTTGGAAAGAAGAATGGATCCTTACGGGGGATGACTGGGGGAGTTCGATTTTCATCGAAGGGCATGAATTCGAGGTTCCCACAGCTTTCAGTGACAAGCCATCATGGGACCGGGACTCCCTGCCTTCTGAGTCCGAAGCCATTTTAAAGGCTATTCTAGCCCAAAATTATTTGAATCCGAAGTTCCCTACTGCTGAAGCTTTTGATCCTCGTAGGGTGAAAAAATATTTACGGATTTCAGACGCTATTCCTCGTAAGTGTCATTGAGTTGCTTCGCCTTATTACTCAGCTTGGTTCTAACATTTTTTTTAATCTACTTATTCACAGTTTTTGTCGTGGAACCGGCCACCCGTCACATCTCACGCTCTCCTCAAGGTGGAGTTTCTCTTCCCTCCTCTAGGGTCGAACCTGCTCTGGCTTCATCTATCTCTCCAGCTGGGTCTAAGATGGCCACTCTTGCCTCGCGGGCTTTCTGGGCTTTGGGTAAAGCTCCCCAGGTGGTTGGCCCGGCTGCTTCTGTCCCTCCGGTCGTGGCCGCTAAAGTTGCTACCCCTTCGACTCAAACACCTGATTTCGCTGCGCTTCCAACAACCAAAGCTTCGAAGGTTTCTGGGAAAGGTGTTGCTTCTGGGAAAGGTATCACGAGGGTTCCTTCCAGCCGCTCTCGGCCTCAGTTGAGCTCGACAGGGCGGGATGAGGTCCTGGAGCAATTCATAGCGTCCTGTCCGGGTGGCGGGATCTCCAAGATGGCTTTCATGCCTGTGGATGTCCTTTTAACCAAAGGGTCTGCTATTTTAGCTAAGGTTATGGTATTTCCTTCGTGCTACTATTGTTAATTCGTTCAGTTTCTAACTCGGGTTCTGTATTTTGTAGGCCTTCAAGTTTAATGTTGCGATGGGCCAGCAGGTAGCCCTCCTCCGCGACCGGGCTGTAAAAGCTGAAGCTGAAGCTGAGAAAGTTGGGGAACTGCTCAAGCAGGCTCGGTCTTTAGTGGAAGAGGTGACTTCCAGCCAGGGAAAAATCGAGATCGAGATGGCCGAGCTTCGCTGCGATCATGAGAGGATAAAGCAATCTTATGATCATGAGCGTTTCAATCTCTCCAGCGGGCTAGGCAGCGGGATTCCTGGAGATATGAGGCTAAGAAGTTGGACCTCGAGAACCAGTCTCTGATTACTCAGGTGACCAAGCTGTAAGCTGATGCAGAGACCTCCTTCAGCGACCGGTATTTCTATGCTTCATTTCAGGCCGCGGAAGCTCTTCCTTCTCCCTTTGATTTGTCATCTATTGCTGGCTGGGATAGACAGGGGATAATGCTCAAGGCTGCCGAGCTATCCCGCCCTGAAGGTTACAAGGTGGTCCTTTCGAGCCAAGCAGGAGCTGGGAAACAGCCCGCTCAGACAGATCCTCCATTCCCTCTTCCTACCTTAACCACCTCAGATCCTGGGGAGTCTTCCAGCAAAGCGATGTCCTCTCGATCCGAGGAGGACCAGTCAGGAGCTGGTGAAGAGGTTAGGAGCCCGTCTGAGGATCCCCCTTTAACAGAGATGGAGGTCGACAGGAGCCAGACGGGGTCCATGGCTGCCCTTCTTGACGCGGCTATCCCGTATGAGGTTATGGACGTGATAAATGAGGTTGTGGAGGAAGATCCTGATGATCAACCGATGGAGCCTCTAAATGGAGGAGCGGTCGGTGAGGATAACCCAGATGGACAACTATCTGTATAGGAGGTTGATGGCGGAGATCAGCAAGAAGGAGGAGGGCCAGCGAAGGAGAGCCAAGAGAGTCCCGAAGCTTGAAGTAGTTCATCATGACTTGTTTTTTGATTGCCCAGGAAAAGGGGGGTGGGCGCCTTATTTTGCCTTTATTAGTTTTCTCTCTTTTCTCTTTTTTTTTTGTTGCCCGAGTTCGGGGGTTGGGCTCCCCATTTGGTGGATGTAGCCTTATCGGGGGATAGGCTCCCCTTGTCCTCAATGAGAAATCGAATCGCTTTTGAGAACTTTTATTTTATTTCTGGTCTTTAATAGGATCCAGAGTAGCATATGTAGCAACAATTAAGATTCGTGTAGGGAATTATGATGATTTTGATCCTGCACACAAAAGTAAAATATAATATATATATATATATATATATATATATTTAGGGCAATAGCCCAACCAAGACATCAGGAGGGCTACTTAGGTATTTCCTGGTCTTTGAGATCTGGAGGGAAACTATGCTCTTACACTCAGACCCTTCTTGGGGGTGGTAGTCCGACCAAGGCATCAGGAGGGCTATCGAGCTATTTCCTGGTCTCGAGATCTGGAGGGTAACTATGCTCTTATACTCAGATCCTTCTTGGGGGTGGTATTCCGACCAAGGCATCAGGAGGGCTATCGAGCTATTTCCTGGTCTCGAGATCTGGAGGGCAACTATGCTCTTACACTCAGACCCTTCTTGGGGGTGGTAGCCTGACCCAGGCATCAGGAGGGCTATCGAGTAATTTCATGGTCTCGAGATCTGGAGGGCAACTATGCTCTTACACTCAGACTCTTCTTGGGGGTGGTAGCCCGACCAAGGCATCAGGAGGGCTGTTGGGCTACTTCCTGGTCTCGAAGTGTTTATGTTGAGTTTCCCACACAAGGGTATGATCTCTAATATTGAACACAGTTGGAGACAAAGATGGGAAAGAAAAGGAAAATGACTTTATTGATGATCGAGATGCAGTACATCTTTATTAGGGCCTGTAATGAAAATTAAGATGGGGGTAGTCTGCTTGAGAATTCCCTTCAAGGGTAGAATTTCCTCAAATGATCTGCATTCCAAGTGTGGTTGATGATCGTCCGTCCATGTCTTCAAGTTTATAAGCTTCATTGTGAACAACTAGCTTTATCAAATATGGCCCTTCCCAATTGGGACTTAAGACTCCATCCGACCTTTTCCGAGTGTTCAGGGTCACCTTCCTAAGTACCAGATCCCTTTCTTTGAATTCCCGGACTCTGACCTTTTGGTTGAAGTATCTAGCGATCTTGCTCTGGTAGATTGCTACTTTCTCTGCTACCCGGTCTTGTTTTTCTTCTAAGAGGTCTAGATTAGCCCGGAGCTTGACTTCGTTACTTTCGGGCTCAAATTGCTGTACCGTGAACGAGGTCAACTTATGCTCGATGGGGAGGACTGCTTCAACTCCGAAAGCCAGGGAATAAGGTGTCTCCCCGGTAGCTGTTCTTTTTGTAGTCCGGTATGCCCAGAGGACCTCTGGTAGCTCTTCGGCCCACTTGCCTTTCTTCTGTTGTAGCTTCTTCTTCAGAAGTTTCTTGATAGTCTTGTTGGTGGATTCTACCAGCCCGTTAGTTTGGGGATGAGCAACGGAAGCGAGTCTGAGGTCGATCCCCAATCCCTTGCAGAAGTCTTTGAACCGGGCGTTGTCGAATTGCTGCCCTAGGTCGGCTATAATGATGAGAGGGGTCCCGAATCTGCATACCACGTTAGTCTTGATGAACTTGGTTGTATTCCTTTCTGTTATTCTAGAAAGAGGCCCTACCTCGACTCATCTTGTGAAGTAGTCGATAGCCACGATAGCATGTTTCATCTGTCCGGGAGCGGTAGGGAGTGGCCCAATTAGATCGATTCCCAACATGGCAAAGGGGTAAGGTGAACTGAGGGACGACAGTCGCTCGGGTGGCTGGTGGTTCAAATCTGAAGTTCTTTGACAAGGCTCGCAAGATTGCACAAAACTCTTTACGTCTTGGTGGATGGTCGGCCAATAGTACCCCATATGAAGCACCTGGTAGGCTAGAGCTTCCCCACCTATATGGTTCCCACAGTCCCCTGAGTGGACCTCTCTCAATGCCCACTTAGCATCATCGGGATGCAAACACCTAAGCACTGAGAGTCTCTTAATTCTTTGGGCTTGGTCAGGTCCTTTAGGAAGCTCTTCTTTAAGGAGGTAGGCGACAATTGGGTCCATCCAGCAGGGCAGGCGATCCAGGGAGCAAATTTCTCCATTTGTGGCTATGCTTGGTTGGGTGATCACTTGGAGGGGAACTCCCCGTGGTAGTGATTGGCCTCCGTTTGCAGCTATTTTAGCCAGAACATCTGCGCGATGGTTTTGGTGTCGAGGCACCTGATCGATCTTTAGCCCCTTAAATTTACTTTTTAGCAGCTGAGCTAGCTTTAGGTAGGCAGCCATATTATCTCCCTTTGCCTGGTAGACCCCAGTCACCTGGTTCACAACAAGTAATGAATCGCTCTTGATTTGTAGGTAATCGACCTTTAGTTCAATGGCTACCTTCATCCCGGCTAGGAGGGCTTCATACTCCGCTTCATTATTGGTAGCTTTAAACTCGAATCTGAAACAGTGACAGAATTCGGTTCCTTCCGGATCTATTAAAACTATACCAGCTTCTCCCCAGGCTTGCTCGGATGCTCCATCTGTAAAGAGGGTCCATGGCTTGCAGCCTTCCGGCCAATTGTCGACCTCGGATATCTTTTCAGGGATCTCATTTGATACTAAGGGATCACCTTGATATGGGATCGCTGAAAATTCTGCCACGAAGTCGGCTAAAGCCTGCGCCTTAATTGTAGTTCGGGGCTTATACTTTAGGTCGAACTGAGTGAGCTCTAGGGCCCATAAGACTAACCTTCCAGACACGTCTGGTCTTTGCAAGAATTGGCGGAGGGGTTGGTCCGTCACCACTGCTATTGTGTGAGCTTGAAAATAGGGACGAAGCTTCCTCGCTGAAATCACCAGAGTGTTAGGATTATGCTCAATGGCAAGAGTGTAATATTGTAATTGACAATCTTCTCATATTAATAAAGTGAATTCTGATTCTTACAATTACTTATAGCATTTATTATTATCATTGTCAAGGTAAATAATCATAAGGTCAAAAGACTATAAGACATGAAGAATTGTTCATACATCCGGATATGTATGAGGTAGACAAAATTCTTTAGTTAGTCTTGAATAACGTTCACAACTTAAGTTAAAGGTTGGGCACCTCTATCTTGTTAAAGTTGTAGAATTCTTTTACTAGCATTTGAGTGGGATCAAATGAATATGATGAGTCTAAAATCATCGAAAGGTTTTCGAGTAAAAGAATCTAGTGCACTAGGTGCATTGAACTGGATCACAATGAAATACTTTATCTAGAACCGTCACTAGATATAAGTCTTTTCATTAAAGAGGACAATCGGAGAGTCTATCTTAATCCTGAGATAAATGATGGACTTATAGTTGCAAGTGTTATCATTAGAGCTATCAATGAGTACGATTATATAGCATAGTCTATCCTCGATAGTTTGGTGGTATACATTTGTTAATCGATAGAGGACTTCATTTATAGATATGGACATTGTGGCTCCATTAATTAAATGAGAGTATAATATCATCATTTGGATGTTTTGAGGTATTGGATATTAATTCTCAACGTTGAGTTTTCAATAATGATTATTGAAAACATGGCTTCAGGACAAGTCAAAGTGTCCAAGTTTGAAATGTGGTCATATGAGGAAATATGGTAACTTGGAGAGCTATAGGCGGTCTATGAGCTCTTGGCGATTACTGATATTATTCACGAGGATACACCATCTCCTATAAGATTGTCTAGGGTATGAATGAGAAACATCTCCTTATTCTATCTTTATTAAAGAGTTCAATTTTAGCTTTTTAGTGGGATGAGTTAAAATTAATAGATTGGACCTAAGTGAATCATTTGTTGATTGTAATTAGGTTGTGTCTATTGAAGCTTAAATTTAGATAGCCCGCCAAGATCCCCAATCCACACGTATTTCCATGGATCACTTGATATATTTTACCGGTCCGATTTAAGGGTCCATCTAGAATTGTTTTTAATATATCAAGAATATAATAAGTCTATTATTTAATTAATGGGCTGCACTATTATATTAATATATTAAAAGGAGACATGTGGGCTTATTTATTTTAGTAAGAATGGGTCTGGTTCACTTGTGGCCTTTTATTTAAAGTCTAATGGATTAAATGAAATAAGAAAATAATATATGGCCCATTTATATAAGTGGGGCGGCAAAGTGTATATATTAACCTAATATATTATTTTGTTTCATTGTTTTAATTAAAAAAGAATTAGTTAATTTATTAATTAATTGTTTAATTAAGAAACAAATCTTTTTCTGATCAGGAAATATATTTCCTAAAGTTATACAATTGGTAGTAGTATATTAAAAGTAAAAGACTTGTTTGATAAGAAAATAAATAAATAATTTTATTTATTTAATCAAATAAGAAGTCTTTTTATTTAGTCAATAAAAGAATAAAAATATCTATGAGTTGGATTAGGTTTTGAAGTCTAAAGGTTGATGGAAATTAGGGTGCAACACAAACTCTTTTTGGTATGTGATTTGCAGCAACCCTAGTCCATTTAGAGGAAGATTTTATCAATCCTAAATAGAAGAGGAAGCAAAATTTCGGCCACCTATATAATACCACATATAGAATTCGGCCACGATAGTTGATTGAATGATTCAATTTTTCTTCTTCTTCTCAATTCATAGAAAAGGATAATTTTTATTCTACTAAACATAAAAGAGAGAAGATATTATTCTTTGATAGTACACTGATTGCTTGTTCATCAATAAGCTTGTGTGTACAACATCGAATTAGGTTCACGCGAGTTTCGATCATTAGATTGAGAACTCAAAAGTGACTGGTCTTCTTTTGATTGTTTTGTGACTAACAAAAGAAAAAGAATACTTTGTTCATCCATTCTCAGGTTTGCAATTCAAAGAAAAAGGGAGACCACGCTCCTAGGTGATTCACGTACGTGTTCGGATTGGAAGATCTCGCGGTACTGTTCACGTTCACTGTTTACGGATGGGTACTGGTCACGATCACTGTTCACGCGGGTACTGTTCACGTGGGTACTATTCACGCAGGTATTGTTCACGGGAATTGGAAAGATTTTGCGGATTACCAATCGACGTAAGTCAATCGGATCACGTGTCAAGAGGTATTTAACTCTAACCGTATATATTTGAGTTTAATTAATTAAAAGGTTAAGGTTCAACTTTGAGAAAAATTTTAAAACCATACGAAATCTATTTTTTGTTTCTTCCGCTGCGTTTTATATCAATTTTTCCCTACAATTGGTATCAAAGCCTTGGTTGTACCTTTTAATTAATTAACGTATATATACGTGAATCTATTTCTTTTTTATTGTGATTATACATGTTTTAGAAAGAGATGGCACTCTAGGTATTCGCATATATAATTACATGTTGAATGTATGGATTATATATGTTTTATAAAGTGAATTGTTATTGCTCGATTTTGGTCCTAGAATTTCAATGTAATTTTGTTTCGGATTTGTAACAAGAAGGGTGGTCTATTATCGCCGTAATTCCTTCTTGGTAGTTGCTAGGGTTTTATTTTTTTGTATGTAAAATAAGTGCAGTATTTTTTTTATAATCAGGTGCAGTATTTTTTTTTGTAAATCTTACTGTAGTAAAATAAAAAAAAATTTGCTGCAGTAATTTATTCGTAATATGATGTAATGTATTCGGGTATTGAAAATTCGAAGACACGAAGAAAAACGAAGCAACCGGAACCTGAGAACGAGCACCGTGCGCACCCTAGGACTGGATTGGGCTGCGCATGGCAAGCCCAATCCTTGGTGGGCTGCGCACGGCAGCCTTGTGTGGCCTTATGGGCTGCGCAAGGCAGCCCCTTTGTGGGGTTGTGGGCTGTGCACGTCCATGGGAGGAGGTCGAGGGATGAGCGTATGGTTGATGGCCACCTGAAGATCTTGTATTCCTAACAATTGTAATTTACTTGCTTTTCTAGGATGGGCCAAAATTGTTGCTATTTAATTTTTGCTTAAATATTACAATATTTGTTGTTGTATGATAACATGACATTTTAGAATAGGAGTGCCACTCATATATCTCTTTTGGTATGAACATGCATTGAATGATTTAGGTATCTAATTGGCATCTAGATAACTTGGTAAAAATCATTCTTTGGGATTTAATCACACGCCTTAAATAATTGAGTGGGAGAAGGTGTGCAAGAACGCCTATGGCCTCCAAGATTAGTTGAGTTTTATTATTTTTGGTAATCCCCCCAAGCGGTGTCCATAAATGGAATTTAACAGTATACTTCCTTACAAAGATAGACTAGACAATTGACTTAAACGAAATCTACTCCCCAAGGAGGGATTTTCGTGAGAGAAAATTGAGGGTCGATATCTTGGTAACACACTCAATGTAATTTTATTAATATCCTCCCAAGAGTTCTTGTTAATAAAAATTACAAGGCTAAAATTAAAAACGCTGGTTGTTATGTTAACAATTAGGTGAGACCTAGTCTAACTAGTAAATAGTGCGAACTCCCAAAGGAGGAGTAATATTTATAGGTGTTGGATCACCGTTGAATTTTTATGATTGAATTATTTATTTTAATTCAAGATAAATTTTTAAAAGTGCTATTATCATGATTATTTACTTATATATGTTTTTGTTTTAATCAGAAATCATGACCCCATCATTTATGAACATCCTGAAAGATAACACCTTAACTGGAGATAACTACGTAACATGGAAAAGGAAAATTGGGTTGTTGCTGCAAATTGAAAAACATAGGTTTGTTCTGACCACTCCTAAACCACCCCTTCCTAATAATGAATCTAATGTGATGCAATGAGATGAGTATGAGCAGTGGAAGACTCCTGATGATATGGCAAAATGTTACATTATGGCCACTATCTCCGACGTGTTGCAACAGCAACATGAAGGAATGGAGTCCGATGCTGATATAATGATGTCTCTAGAGGAAATGTTTGCTATGAGGTCTAGGACGACTAAGAGAGAGGCAGTGACTGCTTTTATGAATCTTAAGATAAAACCTGGACAATCTGTGAAAGATCACATGATGAAAGTCATAGCACATCTCAATATTGCTGAACTAAATGGTGTTGAGATTGATGGTGAGACCAAAATTGATATGGTAGTTAACTCACTGTCAGATTCCTTTGATCAGTTCAAGTTGGACTACACCTTGAATAAAAAGGAATACACATTGCAGGGCCTGATACAAGATGTTCAAAGCGCTGAAAAGATCCTTGTGAAAAACAAAGGTCAAGAGATTCATTTGGTTGGTAAAGTTGCTACTGTTAAGACCCGTAAGAAGGTCAAGAAACAACAGAAGAAAAAGCAACTTGGGCCTACCAAGAAGGAAACCAAGAAAGTAACCAAGATCAAAGGGAAATGCTTCCTTTGTGGTGAAAAGGGACATTGGAAAAAAGATTGCCCAAAGTCCCAGAAAAAGAAGGAAGAAGGTAATGTTAATTATCTAGAAACATGTTTTCTGGCAGATTCTACTAATTCTTGGATCATAGACTCTGGAGCCACTAATCATGTTTGTTATTCCTTGCAGGGGTTTCAGGAAAAGAGAAGGTTGAATGAAGATGAAGTCAATTTGCGCTTGGGCAACGGAACATTAGTGTCTGCAAGTGCAATGGGAGATATTAGAGTTATTTTAGATTCTAGTAGGCATTTAGATTTAATAGACGTTTATTATGTACCTCAATTCAAGAGGAATTTAATTTCAGTTTCTTGTTTAAATAAGTTTGGATATTCGGTTACTTTTTATAAAACTTTTATTATTAGTAAGAATGAAAAAGTTGTTTGCAAAGGTACATTGGAAAACGGTTTATTCTTTTTGCATAGAAATATCTCTCACTCGTTAGACACAGAAATAACGGAACCTAATCATAAAAGAGTAAAATTATCAAAAGATGAAACCTATCTTTGGCATTTACGCCTAGGTCACATTAACCTTAAGAGGATTAAAAGATTGGTATGTGACGGACCTTTAAGTGACTTAAATGTTGATGATCTACCAACTTGTGAATCTTGTTTGGAAGGTAAAATGACCAAAAGGCCGTTCAATACCAAAGGTGCAAGAGCCACTGAATGTTTAGGACTAGTACACACTAATGTATGTGGTCCTATGAGCATTCAAGCTAGAGGTGGATATGAGTACTTCATCACCTTCACAGATGATTACTCAAGATTTGGTTACGTGTATCTCATGAGACATAAGTCGGATGCATTTGATATGTTCAAAGCATTCAAAGCTGAAGTAGAAAATCAGCTTGAGAAACATATAAAAATCTTGAGATCTGATCGTGGTGGAGAATATCTATCTGGAGAGTTTCAGCAATATCTTATTGATAATGGGATAGTTTCTCAGCTTTCTGCACCAGGTAAACCTCAACAAAATAGGGTAGCAGAAAGGAGAAATAGGACTCTTTTAGAGATGGTTAGATCAATGTTGAGTTATTCAACACTTCCTATTTCTTTTTGGGGATATGCTCTACAAACAGCAATATATATTCTAAACGATGTACCATCTAAATCTGTCCCTAAAACCCCACATGAATTGTGGACTGGGCGAAAGCCTGGTTTACAACACATGAGGATATTTGGTTGTCCTGCACATGTGTTGAAAGGAAAGACAGAAAAGATGGAGTCCTGTTCGGAAACATGTATATTTGTGAGGTATCCAAAAGGAACTAAAGGATATTTTCTATAGTCCTTCTAATCTAAAAGTATTTGTTTCAACAAATGCTTCATTTCTAGAAAAGGACTATATGAATAATTTTGTGCCCAAAAGTAGAATTGTCCTGAATGAGATGTCAGGAGATACAATTCCACAAGAGGTTTCACAACCCAGCCCAATTGTAAGTTCCACTCCAACACAAGATCAACAACCTACCATTCCTCATCGTAGTGGGAGGGTTAGAACACAACCCGAAAGATATATCAGTCTAGGAAAATCTGTTGAGAATCTCCCGGACGACGATGATCCCTACACGTACAAGGAAGCTATGAAGGATGTTGATTGTCATCATTGGCAAAAGGCAATGCAATCCGAGATTGAATCGATGTTCAATAACAAAGTCTGGTCCCTTGGAGACTTGCCTAAAGGGATAAAACCCATTGGGTGCAAGTGGGTATACAAGAGGAAAAGAGGTATGGATGGTAAGGTGGAAACCTTTAAAGCTAGACTAGTAGCTAAAGGTTATACACAGAAAGAAGGTATCGATTACGAGGAAACCTTCTCACCTGTGGCCATACTTAAATCCATTAGGATACTCTTATCCATTGCAGCATCTCTAGACCTAGAGATTTGGCAAATGGACGTCAAGACAGCTTTCCTTAATGGAAGTCTTGACGAGAGCACCTACATGATGCAACCAGAGGGATTCATTGAAAAAGGCCAAAAAGAAAGAGTATGCAAGTTGTAAAAGTCCATATATGGACTAAAGCAAGCATCCAGATCTTGGAACATAAGGTTCGATCAAGCTGTAAAGGGTTTTGGATTTATTCAAAACCCTGACGAACCTTGTGTATACAAGAGGATCAAAGGCGACAAGTTGGTTTTCCTCATTCTTTATGTTGATGATATACTACTCATTGGAGACGATATAGGTGTATTGACATCAGTGAAAGAATGGTTAGCAAAACAATTTGATATAAAGGACTTAGGAGAAGCAAGTTATATTCTCGGTATCCAAGTAATAAGGGATAGAAAGAATATAACGATTGCATTATCCCAAGCTTCATACATTGATAAAATCTTGTCTAGGTTCACCATGCAAGATTCCAAGAAAGGTATGTTACCTTTTAGACATGGAATCAAACTTTCTAAGGGTCAAGCACCTAAGAATGTGCATGAAGAGCAATTCATGAGTAGAGTTCCATATGCCTTGGCGGTGAGAAGTCTCATGTATGCAATGCTCTGTACTAGACCAGATATTTGTTTTGCTGTTGGCATAGTTAGCAGGTTTCAATCGAAACCTGGTCCCGATCATTGGACGGCAGTCAAGCATATTTTCAAGTATCTCAAGAGAACTAGAGATTATATGCTTGTATACTCTGGAGGGGATTTAATTCCTGTTGGGTATACTGATTTTGATTTTTAGTCTGATTCTGACTCCAGAAAATCCACATCAGGATCTGTGCTTACCATTGGAGGAGGAGTAGTCATATGAAGGAGTATCAAGCAATCTTGTATTGCTGATTCCACCATGGAAGCTGAGTATATTGCTGCATGCGAAGCTGCCAAATAGGCTGTTTGGCTCCGCCAATTCTTGATTGACTTAGAAGTGGTTCCTAGTGCGAATAAGCAGATCACTATACATTGTGACAATAGTGGTGCAGTGGCTAATTCGAAAGAACCAAGAAGTCATAAGAGAGGTAAACACATTGAAAGGAAGTATCACCTTTTGAGGGAAATTGTTCATAAGGGAGACGTGACGATCACCAAAATCGCGTCAGCAGAAAATCTAGCGGATCCTTTCACAAAGGCTCTACCTCAGAAGAGCTTTGATGGACATCTAGAGAACATGGGAATGAGAGATATGACACACTTGCTATAGAGCAAGTGGGAGATTGTTAGGGTTATACTCAATGGCAAGAGTGTAATATTGTAATTGACAATCTTCTCATATTAATAAAGTGAATTCTAATTCTTACAATTACTTATAGCATTTATTATTATAATTATCAAGGTAAATGATCATAAGGTCAAAAGACTATAAGACATGAAGAATTGTTCATACATCCGGATATGTATGAGGTAGACACAATTCTTTAGTTAGTCTTGAATAATGTTCACAACTTAAGTTAAAGGTTGGGCACCTCTATCTTGTTAAAGTTGTAGAATTCTTTTACTAGAATTTGAGTGGGATCAAATGAATATGATGAGTCTAAAATCATCGAAAGGTTTTCGAGTAAAAGAATCTAGTGCACTAGGTGCATTGAACTGGAACACAATGAAATACTTTATCTAGAACCGTCACTAGATATAAGTCTTTTCATTAAAGAGGACAATCGGAGAGTCTATCTTAATCCTAAGATAAATGATGGACTTATGGTTGCAAGTGTTATCATTAGAGCTATCAATGAGTACGATTATATAGCATAGTCTATCCTCGATAGTTTGGTGGTATACATTTGTTAATCGATAGAGGACTTCATTTATAGATATGGACATCGTGGCTCCATTTATTAAATGAGAGTATAATATCATCATATGGATGTTTTGAGGTATTGGATATTAAATCTCAACGTTGAGTTTTCAATAATGATTATTGAAAACATGGCTTCAGGACAAGTCAAAGTATCCAAGTTCGAAATGTGGTCATATGAGGAAATATGGTAACTTGGAGAGCTATAGGCGGTCTATGAGCTCTTAGCGATTACTGATATTATTCACGAGGATACACCATCTCCTATAAGATTGTCTAGGGTATGAATGAGAAACATCTCCTTATTCTATCTTTATTTAAGAGTTCAATTTTAGCTCTTTAGTGGAATGAGTTAAAATTAATAGATTGGACCTAAGTGAATCATTTGTTGATTGTGATTAGGTTGTGTCTATTGAAGCTTAAATTTAGATAGCCCGCCAAGATCCCCAATCCACACGTATTTGCATGGATCACTTGATATATTCTACCGGGCCGATTTAAGGGTCCATCTAGAATTGTTTTTAATATATCAAGAATATAATATGTCTATTATTTAATTAATGGGTTGCACTATTATATTAATATATTAAAAGGAGACATGTGGGCTTGTTTCTTTTAGTAAGAATGGGTCTGGTTCACATGTGGGCTTTTATTTAAAGTCCAATGGATTAAATGAAATAAGAAAATAATATATGGCCCATTTATGTAAGTGGGGCGGCAAGGTGTATATATTAACCGCATATATTTTTTTGTTTCATTGTTTTAATTAAATAAGAATTAGTTAATTTATTAATTAATTGTTTAATTAAGAAACAAATATTTTTCTGATCAGGAAATATATTTCCTAAAGTTATACTATTGGTAGTAGTATATTAAAAGTAAAAGACTTGTTTGATAAGAAAATAAATAAATAATTTTATTTATTTCATCAAATAAGAAGACTTTTTAGTCAATAAAAGAATAAAAATATCTATGAGTTGAATTAGGTTTTGAAGTCTAAAGGTTGATGGAAATTAGGGTGCAACACAAACTCTTTTTGGTATGTGATTTGCTGCAACCCTAGTCCATTTGGAGGAATATTTCGGCAATCCTAAATAGAAGAGGAAGCAAAATTCCGGCCAGCTATATAATACCACATATAGAATTCGGCCACGATAGTTGATTGAATGATTCAATTTTTCTTCTTCTTCTCAATTCATAGAAAAGGATAATTTTTATTCTACTAAACATAAAAGAGAGAAGAGATTATTCTTTGATAGTACACTGATTGCTTGTTCATCAATAAGCTTGTGTGTACAACATCGAATTAGGTTCACGCGAGTTTCGATCATTAGATTGAGAACTCAAAAGTGACCGGAATATTTTTTGTCTTCTTTTGATTGTTTTGTGACTAACAAAAGAAAAAGAAAACTTTGTTCATCCATTCTCAGGTTTGCAATTCAAAGAAAAAGGGAGACCGAGCTCCTAGGTGATTCACGTACATGTTCGGATTGGAAGATCTTGCGGTACTATTCACGATCACTGTTCACGGCGGGGGTACTGTTCACGGGCATTGGAAAAGATTTTTTGGATTAACAATCGACGTAAGTCAATCGGATCACGCGTCAAGAGGTATTTAACTCTAACCGTATATATTTGAGTTTAATTAATTAAAAGGTTAAGGTTCAACTTTGAGAAAAATTTTCAAACCATACGAAATCTATTTTTCGTTTGTTCCGCTGCGTTTTGTATCAATTTTTCCCTACACAGAGCATACGCGAGCTTTTCCAGGAGAATGTAATTCTTCTCTGATTTGGTTAAAGCATGACTCACATAGTATATGGGTCTTTGAAAACCGTCGCTACACTCCTTGGCCAAAGCCCCACTTACCGCCGTTTCTGATACGGCCAGGTAGATCTGTAACTCATCTCCGAGGACTGGCTTGACTAATAATGGGGGGCTTGTTAGGTATTCTTTCAAAGCTTGAAAGGCCTGTTCGCTCTCCTGGCCCCACTTTATGTTTTTCCCTTGTTTAATGGCTTTGAAGAAAGGGAGACATTTATCGGTGGAGCGAGAAATAAACTTGTTGAGTGCCGCCACCCATCCAGTTAGAATCTGTACTTGCTTGAGTGAGGTTAGGGATTCCAGGTCCAAGATAGCTTTAATTTTTTCTGGGTTGGCTTCTATGCCTCTCTCATGAACCATGAAACCCAGAAATTTCCCCGCTGTTACCCCAAAGGCACATTTGGAGGGGTTCAAACGCATATGGTTTTCTCTTAGTACGAGGAAGGTTTTGCGAAGGTCTTCTTGATGTCCTTTTGCGGTCAGGGATTTTGTGATCATGTCGTCGATATATACTTCCATCGTCTTTCCTATCTTGGGCTTGAACAGTTTGTTAACCAGCCGTTGGTATGTGGCTCCCGCATTCTTCAAACCAAACGGCATCACCTTGTAGCAGTATAAGCCCTGCCCAGTAATGAAACTGGTTTTATCTTGGTCAGCCAGGTGCATTTTAATCTGGTTGTATCCTGAGAATGCATCCATAAAACTCAAAGGTTTATTTCCGGATGTGGAGTCAACCAGCTGGTCGATCTTTGGTAAAGGAAAACTGTCTTTCGGACAAGCCCGGTTGAGGTCGGTGTAATCGACACACATACGCTTTCCATTCGCCTTCGTAACCATGACCACATTGGCGATCCATTCGGGGTAGTGTACTTCTCTGATGAACCCTGCTTTGATCAATTTATCAACCTCTTCCTGTACCACAGCGTTCCTATCGGTGTTGAAGTGACGCCTCTTCTACTTGACGGGCTTGACTGTTGGATCTACTGCTAGTCGGTGGGCAGCCAATGATGCCGGGATTCCAGGCATTTCATCATGGTTCCAGGTGAAGATGTCACTGAACTCCCTGAGAAGGTCAATCAGTCCTCTTTTTACTTCTGGGTCAAGGGTGGCTCCGACCTTGACGACCTTGGAGGGATCGTCATTCCTGATAGGTATCTCTTCTAGTTTATCTACGGGCTGCCCGCTAGCCCATTCCTTACTCCGTTCTTCCTGGTAGGGCATAATAGGTTTGTTCTCTGGATGCCTAGGATGTTCCGCGGGCTCCTTCTCTTTCTGGATTATCCGGGATGTATCCATGTCCTCCTGGATTAATGTCACATGTACACACTGTTTCGCTAGGGCTGCAGGATTGGCAGATACTGCGTAGCATTTCCTGACTGCCTGCTGGTCTCCGCGTACCTCTCCTACTTTGGTTCCAACCAGGAATTTCAGGACGTTGTGGTATATGGATAAGACTCCCTTCAAGGAAGACAGGAAAGGTCTCCCTAGGATGGCGTTGTAGACCGATGGGGTGTCCACCACAACAAAGTCGGTCATAACATTCTGTTGGAGAGGGGTGATTCCGATGATTATTGGGAGGATCATCGACCCCACTGGTATGATTGAATCTCCAGTGAAACCGTAAAGCGGAGTGGTACAACTGTTGTAACAACGTTGCTTCAGATTCAATTTTTCCAAGGTATCTTTGAAGAGGATATCTACACTGCTACCTGTATCCACGAGCACGCGATGGACCAGACAGTTGGCGATCTGTATCGTGATTACCATAGGATCATCATGAGGTTACACAGTGTTGCAGACATCTGCTTCGGTGAATACGATCTGCGCTGACTATGAGGGCTCTGTCGAGCTCTGGCTGACTTCGAAGATCCCCTGGCTTTCTCCGATGCGGGGAACCTTTCTTGCGTGGTTTTTCAGGGAGTTATTGGAAAAGCCAGCCAGTGTAGGACCTCCGCTGATAATGTGTATCACCTGGATCTGTTGCATTAAGTCAGCATGTTCCCCTTTCCTCTTTTCTGCATCTTCACGGATTTCAGCTTGTACCTCCCTTCCAGTCCTGATGTTATCTCTGACCTGTTGTAAGAACTCAATCAAGCATCCTCCCCTTATCAGGGCTTCAATCTGGTTGTGCAAATTATAGCACTCTGAGGTGTTGTTGCCCACGTCTTCGTGGAAGTCGCAGTACTTGTATCGGTTTCTCCTGTCAGCTGGGCCCTTCATAGGAGTGGGCTTTTGGAGCAACCCTTTATCTCGTATAGCAAGGTAGACTGTTTCCCTGGAAGCATTCAAAGGGGTGTAGTAGTCATACCCTTTTTCCCCTTGCATGACTGGAGCCACGGTTCTGGGAGGCGGCGAAGCCCGGGAGGGGTTCGTTTTGCTGGATATCTCTCGTGCCTATGCAGAGGAGCAGGGAGGCAATAGGTCGACCTGTTGGGAGGTTTATTCTGAGTTTTCTGCACTGGCTCAAATTTGGCGACTTCTTTCTTCAGACGCTTTGCCGTTCTCATGTCGTCGTGTTCCATCTTGACCTTGAGTTGTTCGTCGATCTCGACCTGCTCAAGAGCCCGGTCGTAGGCCTCCTGGTAAGTCTCGGTAGGTCTCTTGGCGAAGGAATGGAAAAGCTTTCCTGCCCATAGGTTTCGTCTGAAGTTAGCGAGGGTTTCTTTTTGAGTAAAAACTCCCATTTGTATGACCTCCTTATGAAAACGTTCCACGTACGACCGAAGAGTTTCACTTCATTCCTGGATCATATATTGGAGGTGTATGGGATCTTTCGGACCAGGTTTGACTCCTTGGAACTGTGAGCAAAAATCTGTTGATAATTTTGTGAAAGAATCCACGCTGCCAACGGGCAGTTTCCTGTACCAGGTTTTCGCATAGTCGGTTAGGGTTGTTGGAAACATTCTGCACATAGCTGCTCTGGTAGTGTTCTGGACCTCCATCTGTTGAACGAAGCTCTCTAGGTGGCTTAGAGGATCTTCCGTTCCGGAGAACTTATCTGCCGGCATTTTGAATTTTTGCCAGCTGATCCATCAGTCGCTTGTTCCCAAGTCTCTTCTAGTTAACCTCAGATTCCTCACTGTCGAGTCTTTCCGATGAACTGGCAATTTCTATCCGGTCCTCCTCCTAGATAGGATCTGCTTGAGGAGTTTGTCTACTTTCCTCCTCTAGGGCCCGGGCAGTTCTCCTGGATGTAGTTGGATGAGATAGCCCTCGTGTCTTCTGGGTAAAAGCATCTGCGGCAGACTTAACTAGCCTGGGTTGATATTGTGAAAGTCTTTTCGGAACTGGGGGCATGGGTCCCAGCCTATCTCGGATCGAACATTGGGGCCCTGATCTATCTCGGGCTGGCTCTGGAAGAGGAGGTCCTATGCGATCGAAAGCAGGTGGCCTAGCTCCGAGCCTGCTTGGCTCTCCCTGATCATTTAGGTTGGTTGGCTGGATTGTGATGCCTTCAGCGAGCAGGCGGACGCAGATGGATTCTACGAAGGCCGCCGCTTGTTGGTCGAGCGCGGCCTGGCTCATTATAGGGTGGCCAGTAGCCCGCGCATTAGTTGTTTGGACCGGAGCTTGACTATAACAAGACTTTCTCCCTTTTCTCGGGGCCTTTCGTGTTAACCTCACCGGAGGTTGCTCCGAGACTCTATGTTAGCCTTGGGAGGAGCGGAGCCTCATAGTTCCTGTAAAACAACGAAAATGTAAATGCAAATAACCGATTAATAGGGTGTAAGGTTTTTTCCTTCCCACAGACGGCGCCAGAAAGTGTTAACGGAAATTTTGCTCGAGGTGAGAAATCTCAGTTAACACCCTCAAGACCACTACCACGTAGGTGGTGGCCAAGATTGATCGTATATGTTAACAATTTTTTTCGAAATGATAATGATAAAGAACAATGATATAATTTAACATCCAAAAAAGAATAAAAATATTTTCTTTATTGAACGTGTACGATATACAAATTTCTCTCTAGGGTATAGTTGAGTGTTTGTCGTATGCCTGTCGAATCGTAGTCTCCCTTTCTCATTTCCTTTCTTTTCTATTTATACATAGTTTGTAGGTCAAACAGACTGATTCTCCCCTTGATTTTCTCAGTCTCTTCCCTCCTTATCAGGCTAGATTTCTCGTTTTAATGTCATTGACTTTGCCGAATTGAGAGTATCGCAGTGGATATCAGTTTTTTTCCTTTTTGGATTCTATTACTTGTCCTGCATATAGGTAACGTTTCCAGATATGATTCAGTGTATCCCTCGTATCCTTTCAGTATGATCCTTTATAGAGGTCGTTGAATATGGCATGGTGTGGTGCACCAACCAGTGAGGTTGATTAGTGTTCTGACCTTGATATCTGAGAAGTTTCATCCAGCTTGGAGCCATATCTGGCTTCCCTTGACCTTTTCAAAGCTAGGTGTGGCTTTCCCTGACCTTTCGAAGCTAGGTGCGGCCTTCTAGGGACATTCTTCTATGTCAATCGAGGTACAGGCGAGTCTCTGGAGCATTTGCGAGGTGACCTCGACTTCGGGGAGCTTTTAGTTTTGGTGATGCGGGCTAGATCTGATCATTCCGGGCTCTATCCTGGATGTTTTCGGAGCCCGTCCTTGTTCCGGGGGTGGTATCGTAGTTCGGCTCTTGATTGAGAGGTCTCCTGGTGGAAACTCTTGGGTATAGAACCAGGTCTGGGAGGTGGAAAATTTTCCTTTGGTCCTTAGCCAATTTTGGCTATTAACATGCTGATTGTTGTTGTTTCTCCACTGTTTGGGATGTGGTTAGTAACATTTCCCTTGACAACATTGGCCTTGGTAAGCTTGGCTGTCTTGCGGGTTTAGGCAATTCTCGGTATTTGACCAAGAAAAGTTTGAATGCCTCCTCCATCCTGGGTTGTAATTATTGGAGAAGGGGTAATCCCTTGGTCTTCTCCATATCCCTTGAACTTCATCTCTACTTGTAATTGGGGCTTGTTGCACTTGGGTATTCGGGGAAGGTGTGCATCTAAGATTCATCACAAGATGTTACATGTCCCTAGTGAGACTAGCCACATTAATGGCCATCTCTCTATTGAATCCCCTATCACGTTCTCTTCTCCCGCTCCTTTGTTGGGAATTTTTCCCCAACATTTCATACTTATCAAATACTTCTTTCGCTGTCAATTCCCTCATTACACCTCAGCATGCGTTGTCCACAATGGATTAAGTAAGCTCGGTAAGTCTGTCATAAAATGATTGTACTTGGCTAACCAATGTGAATTCATGGTGTGGACATTGAGCTAGAAGCATCTTGAAATGATCCCATATTTCGTTAAAAGGCTCTCCTTCCTCCTCTTAGAAGGTGGCGATGTCCCCCCGTATTTCTTTTGTTCTACTCGAAGGCAAATATTTATCAAAGAATTTCCTCTCAACCTCCACCCAAGTTGTAAGAGATCTGGGTGCTAACGCCATAAGCCACTGCTTGCCTTGATCCTTTAAACAGTATGAGAAACACCTCATCCGTAATTGATCTTCTGTAATTCCTCCTAAGGGAACGGTCATCATCACATGATAGAATTCCTTCATAAATTGAAGTGCATCCTCCCTTGGTTGACCATAAAATACGGGAAGAGTGTTGTAATGCATATTCTTGAGCTCATAATTCCATTGAGCTATCTCAAGCAAGACTGTTGATGGTTGTGAACCAACTTTCGGTAGTGCATAATCTTTCATGAACTGCTGTACTATGGGTGGGTTTTGTCCGTCCATGGTTCTATTATTGTAAGGAGATAAATCATTTCTGATTTCGATAACCGCTGGTGGAGTATCTATTCTTCCTTGTACCCTGGCTATTCAGTTGATGCCCTCACTACTTGGAAACAATGGTCTTCCTAGTGATCTTTGACCTTGCATACAATTGGTTCAATCCTGAAATAAGAAACAAAATTTTTAACTAGGTTAAACGAACTAAAATGGATTACCGCTACTCTAAGAAGGGTTCCCCAGCAGTGGCTCCAAGATTTTTGACGCACTCCGAGCATACCTCTAAACTAATGGTACTCTCAAAACTAAATTTAATAAAACTGGAATGCACAAGTCTAAGTAACCCTTCACAAGTGTACGAGTCGCTGTCGAGTATAGTGGACACAAGTAAGGGCATCGTTCCCACAAGGAACTGTCTAAGTAGGGAAAATCAATTTCAACAAATTGAAACTAGTTAGTAAGGATTGACTTATGAATTATCTTTAAAAGGATTTGAATTAAAAGTGGACCAAATGAGATACAAGGGAATATGATAGAGCATAGGTGTTAACCAAGATTTTAAATCAATATCTTTTAAAACAACTTCCAAATATGATGCTGTATTTTAAAAGGTCTTTGAGAAAGACTTTCATCAATTCTACATCACAATAGGTCAAAGGATGGTGAATGGAGAAATCTTAAATCTAGGAGGGCAAATGACATTAACAAGCATGGTCATGCATCATCAACAATCATTCCGAAAGAAACAGAGGATATTAGTTGTGTTTGTTCAAACACATTTATGATGATCCAACCACTTAAGAGCATCTTAAATGCTACCAATGCAAAATGAATTACATTAAATATATAGGTCATAAATTAATTGCACATATATAAACAAGATATAATGGATAAACATATCATATTGACTTAGATCACGGTTAACAACAAATGAACATCTATCCCTTACATCTCAATAAATTTAGCTACACATCATGTTCTTAATAACAAAAGAGAGAGGGAGAGAGATACAACTGATTGTCATGGATGATGGTCCTTGACTTTGATTACAAATTCTTCCTTCAATCTTCTCAAAGTTGCTTCAAGATCTAGTTAAAACTAAGAACTACTTGATCTCTAAGTGTTTTGAATCTATATTCTAAACTATGAAAAATTACTTGTATATATATTGTCTATCTAGTTCTATTCTCTATGTAGCATATAGTTTTTCCATGATAACATTACATATATATTTATATATATACTAGGTTAGCAAAGATATTTAAGTGAATTTAGTGGGTAGGAAAATCATTGATTTATCAAGTGGATTGCTGACGTGGAAAGTAACTGCGAGATAGCTCAGCGAGATGGAACTCGCAGACTGAAGTCGCAATGCAGCTTCTGCTAGTCATAAGTCATAGATTTGAATGCGTTGGATTTCTGGGCAACTTATGCTAGGTAAAATTGCGAGATGGAACTCACGGTTTGATGTTGTAGTGTCTTCTGTGATTGTTTTGCGAGTTGAATCTGTGAGATGGAACTCGCAGTGTGAAGTTGCAATCCTGATCTGCTAGGCTTGAGGTCACGGAATGACATGGCAGTTGCTTCTGGTGTGATTCTGTGAGTTGGACCTGCGAGATGGAACTCACAGTATGATGGCGCAGTGTATTTTGTGGTACCTCTGCTACGTAAATTCAATGCATAAGTCGTAGTGTGATGTCGCAATGTCTTTTGGAGAACCTCTGCGACTTGTAACTGCGAGTTGGAACTCGCAGATTTCATCTTTTCTTCCAAAAATGCTTTCTTTTACGTGAAAACTCCCACTTGGGACAAAAATGCCCTTGGATGAGTAATTATGCCAGAAAACACTTTTACAAGCAAATAAACACTTAAAACATTCCAAAAATGGCACAAAAGCAAATGATTATTAGATCAAAACATTTATACTTTTGGAGCGACCAGTTAGCCACACGCCATCTTTAGCCTTCAACCTACATTTTACCCTTTTTAGATCCAAGAATACACTCCCACAAATCCAAGTCATTTTCTTCACCAAATCACTCTCGTTTGCCATCTTAAATTTCTGCACTTTGGAGGAGAGTAGAAGCTTGAAGACAAAGAGATTTCAGCATTCCAGTGGGTCTCTTCTCATCTCTTGACTCCTTTATTTTCTTTTGTGTAATTTATATGGATAGCTAAATCCCCTTGTGGGAGTTGATGTAATTTGTAATGGATTGTGGCCTATCCACTTTTTATCTATAATTTGATTATTATTTCCATTCATTATGCTTAATGAATTTGATATATCTATGGATTAAGTAGGCATCCCAACTCTTGGTTCATGGATTGATGTTGAATTTCTTGATTGTTTTAAATAATTGGATCAAATATCTCCTTGGATTGTGTAGGAATCCCAACTCTTAATCCAAGTTGACACACTTTTAGGTGACCAACTATCTATCTTGAATGTGAGGTATGTGTTGTGAGCATCCCAATCTAACATATCCTGGTAAAAACAGTGGAAGGAGTGGATTGTGAGCATCCCAATCCAATTCATTTCAACTACTCTAAATCTATCTATACTTAACTGGAAACCCTCTCTACACTCAATTGAGCATCCCAATCATTGGTGTGTAGAGAGAGTTAAGTGATCCTAGAATCACATTTAAAGATAGATTTTCCATAATAAATCGAATTGGTTCTTAATTGATAAATGGAAGGCTCACCATTTGTGTAAGATTGCATTGACTCCCACATCACCCTATCATATCTCTTTCTATCCATTTCATATTCTTGTAGTCTTAGTTGCATGCTAGTTTAATATAGTGGTAACTTGCATTTAGCTGTTAATTACAATTTCAAATCTCGATTCACTTTTATTGCATTTTAGTTCTAAAGTTGATTTGATCATTGCTAGTTAGATCGATCCTTGTGGAACGATACTCGATTTGCCAACTATAACTTGTTTTAGTACATTTTTTAGTGCAATTTGGGATTTATAAATTTTGTTTAACAAGCACATTTTCGTATACAAAACGTAACTCGTCAGCTACCTCCATCACTGATGATGCACCGATGGGTTTTGAACCTTGTAAAAATAAACTCTTTCACGAATTTCACAACAACCGTACTATCACTTGTTTTGGTGGCCTTTGCTTCTACCCATTTGGACATATAGTCCACTGCCACCAAAATATACAATTTGCCCTCTGAAGGTGGGAATGGTCCCATGATCTATTCCCCTAACAATCAAATATATTTCTACCACCATATTTATGGATTGCGGCATCTCATTCCTCTTTCCCATATTCCTCATCCTTTGGCATCTATCACATGTCATGCAAAAGTGATAGGAATCCTTAAAAATAGAAGGCCAATAAAACCCGGCTTAAAGAACCTTCATCTCGCAGATGCTGACTTGGCATTCAAAACTCACCAAATATCTTACATTGTGAACTGTGCTGAGGCATTTCTGCGACATCTTACTCACAGTTTCAAGTCACAGATTGAGTCAGAGTTTGCTGGTAGTTTTTTTTATGAGTTCCTACTCATATATTCCATCAGCAGATGTTTCCTAGAACATATCTTCCATTTGTTCCTCACAACTGCAAGTCACATATGAGCTCTAGAGGAGTCTGCGACTTCATGCTTGCATTTCTGCAACCTTCACCTAGCAGCTCAAACTCGCAGATCTACTCCAGAGTGTGTTGCTACTTCAGGCTGCGACCTCAAAGTCACGGCTCCTACACCTACACTTCAAACTGTGCTTCTACTTCGCTTCATTATCACTGCGACCTCATCCTCACAGATTCTACTAGCGGATCCTCTCCAGAATATACTGCTAGTTAGCTCTGCGAGTTCCTAGTCGCAGATTCTGCTCACAAATCTAGACATGCCTTGTTTTTGATTCCTTCTTCTACTCTCTTACTTCCTAAACTGCACACACAAAATATGTACACTAAACATGGCTCTGCTAGCAATAAAATAAAATACTGAATTTTTACACATGCGTTCCAAAATTTCGCTTTCTTGCCAAGTGGATTCCTTCCTTCACATAAACAAAATAAGTCAAAAGGTTCATGCAATCAAAGGTGGAGTAACTCCACTTGTGCTATTATGATGACTGATTATGGGGTTTGAAGACAAATCAAGGGTCTCCATTCTTTTCAAGATGTACACCCTTGTAATGGGTGTAGCTTTAGATCTTTCTAAAGAAGTTCCATTGATTTGGTCACTCTTATCCTTTCTGACCCACATTTGAGTGACTCTTCTATATTGCCCCCCAACATGTTCATGTTTATCTTTGCGACTATCAATAAAGTTAGTTCATTGGGTCTTTTTGTGACCTTTGACATGACAAAAATAGCATTTATCTAGAAAGCAAGGAATACTACTTTTCATCTTCATTGGGCGATGTACGTTCCTCATATTTTGATTTGCTCATTTCGATGATAAACCACATAGGGATTTGCTTATATGGGTATATTAGGCCTTCATTATTTGTGATCAAGCTTCGATGGCATTCTCAAGCTCAAGAACACTTCAAAGATATATCACTTGCTTAACTCTCATTGAAGGGATTTAGTTGCACACACTCACTATTTTGCATTAGTTATTATATCTTGCATTATATCTCATTTGATAACATGTTTTGCATGTTATTTGTGATTCATTATGTGTGAATTTCACTCACTTCACACTTGCACAACATTCATGTAAGATAGGCTTTTCTCTTGTGTGTTAAAAAGGGATTTTTCCCTTTAGCGCGGCTTAGACCGCTTGGCAAGCACTACTTGCACCGCGACGTATGGAGAGGTATTCTCTAGTGTGTCATGTGCAGTCTGGACCGCCGTTGGTGCCCATGCCTGCACATCTGTCCATACATCAGTACTCTCTAGAAGGGCCTTGTTGTCTGTACTGTGGCCTGTGCACCTGCATGCACAACGGTCCCAACAACGGTGTTATCCAGAAGGTGCACTGTTGTGTGTGCCGAGGTCTGGACAACTTGCCCGATCCGCGGTATGCCTAGCGGTAATGACGGGATTTAGTTGCTAGTTTTCAAAACGGTGTCACTTCAGCTAGGGCTTCCTAGCCTCCTTAATGCTTCAAAATTCAATTAAAAACTCCATCTTTAGAGTTCAAGAGTGTCTTGCAAGAAAAGCCACCACAATTCAATTTTTCTTGACCAAAACCCAAATGCCCATCTCTCATTCATGATTCAAACATCATCTAGCTTCATCTAGGATGTGTTTTAGCATGGGTCTTCATCAACACACATTACTTGGTAAGTAGAACACCATCTTCATTCATTCTAGTGTTCTTGCTTAACAAGAATCTCTTTTATGACTTGGTTGCTTCTGAACTAAGTTTTAATCTACAAGTTGAGATTTTTCTGTGTTGTTTGTTGGATTTTGTATTGTTATAGCTATTGCAACTAGGTTTACATTTATTTTATATAGCTATGTTATATGTATGACATATAGCAACATGATATCTAGGATTTGTACTTATTGACATCTTTAAATTCCTAGATAAGCACTTAGTGTAGCCTAGCATTATTTGCATGATAGAATATTTCTACATATTCACATAGGTTGCTTAATCTCTTCATTGATTGTTAAGCTTTATGACTAAGTGGATTAGTGCACAAGCTTGTTGGTCTAGGATCACTATTAAAGGCCTGTTGGGTAGAGTGAAAGGGTTAGTGACCAAGAATGGTGTGACTTGAGGTCAACCTATGTTGTAAACTTTCATTCAAATAGTGGATTTGAGGACCGCGTGTGGCTTGAAGGATAGCCCGTGAGTTTTGCCCAGTTTGAGGGTTTCTCACGTAAATCAATCTTTATGTTTTTATTGTTTTCCGTATTTTTATTTTGGATTGATTGATTGCTAATATGGAGTAGCATTATTAAAATTGATTAAGTCGAAAAGTTAGTAATAAATCAACAAAAACCTATTCAACCCCCCCCCCCCCCCCCCCCCTCTAGGTTATTAGACACACGTATTTGTGCATTTTCAATTGGTATTAGAATGGGTTCCTAGACATACTTAGGTGATCCTTGCTCTTGTTGTGTGTGTCTTGCTTTTTTGCGTTTTGATTATTGCATACATTAGCATTCATCTTATTCATATTAAAACATTATGTATGGGAACTGAGGTGGACACAAGGGAGCCTCAAGCACAAGACCCCTTCTGCTTAATGGGGTGATTATGCCTCATGGAAAGGCAAGATAGAGTCATACCTTTGCCATATAGATGATCGTGCATGGATGGCAATTAAAGATGGCTACATTCCTCCAATAATGACCTCCGAAGATGGAAGCGAAGTCTCCAAGCCTAAGTCTTAATGGAGCACACAAGAATTTGAAGCATCCAAGTGGAACAACAAGGCAATGCATGACATCCTTTGCGCCATGGACGACAACCAATATAAGTTGATCCAAACAACTAGAAACGCAAAGGAGGCGTGGGAGATTCTAGAGACGGCTCATGAAGGAACCAAAGTAGTCAAGGATTCCAAGCTCCAAGTCCTACAAATGCAATTTGAGACGATTAGGATAGAGGAGCATGAGTGCTTTAACGACTTTCAAGTGAAGTTGATGGAAAACGTCAATCAAAGCCATCAACTAGGGGACCCATATTCGGATAGGAGGATAAAGCAAAAGATTATAAGGTCACTTCCAGCAAGGTTTGAATCGAAGGTGACGGCACTAAAGGAGAATAGTGATTACAAGAACATAAAGCCAAGTGAAGTCATATGGAGGCTTCTAGCTCGATGGGCTCCTACACCTACACCTCTCAAGAAGCAAAAAAGCATAGCCTTGAAGACCTCCAAAGTAGAGAAAGAGGAGGATGACTCAGATGAGGAGATGGCCCTCATGGTGAAAAGATTCAAGAAGTTCATAAAGTTTGAAAAAAGGGATTTGGATTCAAAGGAAAGGATGTGAAGAAGAAAACTTCTTTCAAGAAGGTTGAGCCAAGTCAAGACAAGCCCATAAGGAAATGGATCTAATGTTTTGAATGTAGAAGGTTTGGACACATCTCTACGGATTGTGGCAATTTCAAGAACAAGAAGAAAGGAAAGGCAATGGCCGCCACTTGGAGCTATAGTGATGACTTGGAAGAGGAAGGAGGATCCTCGGATGATGAAGACCAAGTGGAAAACTTTATTGCCTTCGCATCTTCTCTCAAGAGTGAGGAAGCCATAGATGATAAGGAGGAAGAGAACAAAAGTGTAGATGACTCAAGTGATGATGAATCCTCATCTCATTCCATAAATATAGATGTGGAAGGCTTAGATCTTAAAGGGTTCATTGAGCATTTTCAAAGCTCAAGATTGAAGATAAAGAAAGATATTCTAAGGCTAACAGGAGAGAATCTCAAGCTATCAGCCGAAGTAACTCACCAGAAAGGAGAATTGAAGATAGCAAAGAGGAATGAGGCATTAATGAAAAAGGATCTTGAAGAAACAAGAGAAATCATTGCTAAGATGACTTCAAGCACGAAGATACTTAACCATATGTTGGGAGTTGGCAATAGGCTGAGTGATAAGAAAGGTCTTTGTTATGAAATGGCAAGGAGACCTCATCCTCCAGCAAGATCGTGTTTTTCAAGAGCATGGACATCAAAGAGCATGCACCCCCATAACATCCTAGGAAGAAGATTGAACTAGGGAAGTGCTCAAAAGGTGTCCAAGTAAAGACAACATCGAAGGTACAAGCTTAAACTCAAGCTCAACCATTGAGAGCTCATCAAGCAAACTTTCCTCAACCCATATAGCACTAAGCCAAGAAGCAATCCGTGCAAGTTCAACCTAGGAAGCAATCTACTCCAACTCAAAAACAAAGGAGGAGAGAACCAATCCAACACAAAAGACATGGGAAAGCCCCTTTGACATGGGAAAGCCCCTTTGTACTCACAAAGGGATCGTATGACCTCTTACTTCATTCCTACATGTCATTTTTGCGATGTTGATGATCATATTGGACCATATTGCTTCAATTATATTAACATGTGTAGAACTAAAAGCATGATTGAAAGAAATAGGGCTAGAGCCAATATGCATGTTCCTAGGAAATCAAGAGACAACTTGCATGATCCTAGAAAATTTAGAGCCAATGTTTCTAAGACCACTGGGAAAGAAAATATTTCACCTAGATGGATTACAAGAGATGAATATTTTCGCTATGTGGCCCAAATTGCCTTGAAGGCTAATACTTCTAATACTTGGTATTTGGATAGTGGGTGTTCTATGCACATGTCGGAAAACAAGAGTTTCTTTAAATCTCTTGTCATAGAGGATGGTGGATTTTCCACCTTTGGTGATGGATCTAAAAAAGAAAGTCAAAGGGAGAGGAATTATTTCCATTCCCGGTTTACCCTCATTGTCAAATGCTTTACTTGTCGATGGCTTGCAAGCAAATCTTATAAGCATTTCTCATCTTAATGACGATGGACTCTCTGTTTTGTTCAACAAAAATGATTGCTCTATTTTGATGTCAAATGGACAAACCTTGTTAAAAGGAAAGAGATCTAGTGCCAATTGTTATTGTCTTGAAGCTAGTGTCATCTCGTGCAATATGTCCAAGAGTGAGCAAAATCAAGTTGTGGCACTAAAGGCTTGGCCACATGAACTATCAAGATTTAAGGATCTTAGATAAGTTCAAGGTTGGGAGTGAACTTCCTAAACTTGGGAAGAGGATTGACGGTGTTTGAGGACCTTGTCAGCAAGGGAAACAAACCAAAAGTGTGCACAAGAAAGGCAAGTATCTCACCACAAACGAGCCATTAGAGCTTCTACATATGGACCTTATGGGTCCCATGCAAACTTAGAGTCTCGGTGGGAAGAGATACATTTTTGTATGTGTTAATGATTTCTCTAGATTTACATGGGTATATTTTCTTAGAGAAAAATCTAAAACTTTTGAAAAATTTAAAATGTTTTGCACTAAAATTCAAAATATGTGAAAATTTTAAAATGCTTTGCACTAAAATTTATTACCAACTTTTCTACTTAATCAATTGTTAACAGAAATCTTGCTCGGGGCAATAAATCTCAGTTAGCACCCTCAAGATCATTACCACATAGGTGATGACCAAGGTACAAGGTAGAATACACTTGTGTATAAAACAGTGCCTATTGAAATGACATGGAGATAGCGATTTCTTCAGTTATTCAAAAGAAACAAAAATCCTTCTTTATTGATAACATATGATATACATCTCTCTCTATTTTTCTTTCGAATTGCTCTCCCCTTCTTTCTTGGAAAATAGTTGGATGTTTTTGTATGCCTGTCGAATAATAGTCTCCTCATCTGAAGGAGGAAAACCCCTCCTTTATACAATGTCTTCATTGGTTTAAACCCATTGATTTCCCCTTGATTTTCTCATCCCCCATCTTATCGGACGAGATTTTTACCTTTAAATGTAGTTGACTTTGAGTTAATTGCTTCGTTGAGGATATCTTGGAAATCAATTTGTTTCCCATTCAGACTCTATTACTTGTTCTGCACGTGTGTAACGTCTGTAGATATGATACTGTGTATCTTCGGATCTGGAATGATTTCCATAGGGGTCGTGGAATGTATCACGGTATGGTGCATCGACTAGTGAGGTCGATCAGTGTTCCGACCTCGATATCTGAGAAGTTTCGTCCCGCTAGGAGCTAGGTCTGGCTTCCCTTGATCTTTTAAAGCTAGGTGTGGCTTCCTATGGACATCCCCCTGTATCAGCGAGATATAGGTGAGTTTCTGGAGAAATTACGAGGTGACCTCGACTTCGGGAAATTTCTAGTTTTCTTATTTGGTGATGCGGGCTAGATCTGATCGTCCCGGGCTCTATTCTGGATGTTTTAGGAGCCCGTCCTTGTTCCTGCGGGGTGGTATCGTAGCTCGGCTTTGGGTAGAATGATCTCCTAGTGGAAATTCTCGGGCATGGAGCCAGGTCTGGAAGGTGGAAAATTTCACTTTGGTCTCTAGCCAATTTTGGCTATTAACATCAATTTTAATAATGCTACCCGATATTAGCAATCAATCAATCCAAAATAAACATGTGGAAAACAATAAAAACACAAGGATTGATTTACGTGAGAAACCCTCCAACTGGGCAAAACTCATGGGCTATCCTTCTAACAACACACCGTCCTCCAATCCACTATTTGAATGAAAGTTTACAACCTAGGTTGACCTCATGTCACACCATACTTGGTCACTAATCCTTTCACTCTACCCAACGGGCTTTTAATAGTGATCCTAGTCCAACAAGCTTGTGCACTAATCCACTTAGTCACAAGGCTTAACAATCAATGAAGAGATTAAGCAACCTATGTGAATATGTAAAAATATTCTATCATGCAATTAATGCTAGGCTACACTAAATGCTTATCTAGGGATTTAAAGATGTCAATAAGTGCAAATCCTAGATATCAATATCTAAATGCAAGGCAAATTGATTTAGCTAGAGGGTAAAATGGTCCTGTATGCTAGCTATCATTAAACATGCAATCTCAACCAACAAACACAATCACAAACATACTCAAATCATGCTAAACAAAAGAAACAAGCAATTAATCAACAAATAATTGCTAACCCTAGGTAAACAAGAGCATAAAGATGAAACAAAGAGTTCTAAGTCATGTTTAATTACCTAGTAAAGAAGAGCATGAAGACCCATGAAGAGTAGAAGCAAGAATGAAGCTAGATGCACATGGGTATGAGTTTGGTTGAGTAAAAATGGCTTTTTGGGAGTCTCTCTCTTTGAAAATCACCTTCTCTCATTAAGAACCAATTATGGACTCCTTAACATGAAATGGAGAAAGACGACATATATATATATATGAGGTCAAAAAGAAGATACTTTATTTTGGACAAGTTTGCAAGAAGACAAAGCAAAACAGACGTAGTGCGCGGGTCAATGTGCGCGGGTCCCTACCAGCACACTAACACGTGCATATGGGTTTTGCTGGTTCATGACAAGCTGAACACACCTACGAACCAGGGATGGAAAAGACTTCACCGCAACTACACTAGTCAACTGCACGGGTATGCACCCTCTCAAGGACCCGCGCTTAACAAGACTTTGCTGGTTCAACCAGCGAAGTTACCAGCAAACCGGGGATCAACTTCCCACCAAGTCAAGTTCGCTGGTCACTGTGCGGGTATAAACCTGCACACAATGACCCGCGCACTGACACAACAAGCACATGCAAACATGAAATGTAACAAGGTGGTGTACGTGTGAAGTGTACAGAATGCACACATGTAATGAGCACAAAAGCAAGAAGGCTAGGGCATGCATGAGAAGTGTGTGTGTGTACTACTAGTCTCTTCAAAGAGAGTTAAGCAAGAGATATACCTTTGAAGTGCTCTTGAGATTGAGGATGTCATCAACGATTGTTCACGAATAATGAGACCTAACTACCCTTACAAGCAAATCCCCATGTGGTTTGTCAATAAAATAAGCAAATCAAAAATTGAAGAACTTACAATCTCCCCATTTGGCTATTTCGTGACAAAACCACCACTCACAAATCATCCTCACTAAACAAAAATTAAAACAAGAGGTCAACAAAAGATATTCTACATTACAAAGAGATCTCTAGATACTATGTCTTCAATTCTTCAAGCTCTTGTAGAATAGCCATCCCTACAAATCAATGATACTACACTTTCCAAGACAAGTGTATGTGAGGTGATCAAGAGAGATAATAAATAAAAACAATTTTCATAATAATAGAAAACATGCAACATGCAACAAGCAATGCAAATGCAAATGCTCCCCCTAAATGGGTTACTCCCCCTCAACAAGACAATCTTCCCTAATATACAACACTCATAGCTACCAACACTACTCCCAACACTACTCCCCCTTTTGTCATGAGATAGACAGAGGAGAGTTCCCCAATTTGGTCACTTTAGCAAAGAGAGCTATTTGCAAGATAAGTGTATAATCATGTACAACAACTCTATGCAACCCAATTAATTGAGAGAGATTCAAGGAGGTTTTAGTTGTTAAAAAAATGTGTGTGATTTTTGCTTTGGATGCAAGACATGCAACATCAAGGCTCAAGCAAATGGTATTTGGCAAAGTGAACATCAAAAGGATTCCAAAGGAATTCAAACCAATTTGTACCCATTTTCCATAATTAAACAAGATATAGCTTTAAAATTTTGTAGCACACACAAGCAACCATGTCAATCCTTAATGGTCAATCAAGACATGGATATAAATTCCTTATTAATTGAATGGATATAGAATCCTTATTGGTTGTTGTCTTGTTCAACCATTAAGAAAAGAGACAAAGCTAAATTAGATGAGACATCCTTATTTATTGCATGGACACAAGGTCCTTATTGAGTTTAGCCTTGTCAAGATGCTTCCACACACATTTGCACACACATAACTCATGTATAATATTTTAGCATGTCAAAATCAAGTTCACATGTTATGGAGATAAATTAAAGGTCATTCAATTTGTACTTCCCAATCAATTTTCCTAGTCCTAAAAATGCATGTTTTAACATAAAGGTGACATGGATTACGAACAAAGCAATTGGCACACTTATTGAATAAAAAGCCATATTATTATATATATATATATAAGCATAACCAAAATGCTCAATCAATTAATAAAGAAGCATAAAGTTGATTAAATTTTTGCTTATTTCAACATGCAAGGTTGCTCTTTTTGCTTGAGCTCCCCATATGGGGTCAATCACCAACCAAGTCAAAGGGGGGGTACAAGCCCCTATAGACTTACCATAGTTGAGCCTATGGCCCAACCCTTAGCACAATAGCATGCGGGTTCATCCTTTCTAATCCACTTAGGTGATACAATTTCATTCCTAGTGGACATAGTCAACACATTTCTCCTAGGATCATTGGCTCTAGACTTCCTAGGCACATGCATATTGGCTATAGGTTTCCTAGGATCATGCCAATTGGCTTTAGATTTCCTAGGAACATGCATAGTGGCTCTAGCCCTACTTCTTTCAATCATGCTTCTAGTTCTACAAATGTCAGTATACTTAAAGCAATTTGGTCTAATATGACCATCAACACCACAAAAGTGACATGTAGGAATGAAGTAAGTGGTCATACCATTCCCTTGAGTGTACATTGGAGATTTCCCATGTCTTTGAGTTGGCCTTGGGTGTTGGATCGGTTCTCTTCTTCTATGTTGTTGAACCGGTTGAGATTGCCTTCTAGGTTAAGTATGCATGACTTGACCTTTTGCTTGGTGGGATTTGGGTTGTGGAAAGCTTGCTTGTGGAGCTTTCATTGGTTGAGCTTGAGCTCGACCTCTTGGTGCCATCTTCACTTAGCACGATTTGAACACTCTCCTAGATCAATCTTTTTCCTAGGATGTTGTGGTGAAGGAGGCAACTTAGGAACAAATTCCTTCACAAAAGTTGTCTTGTCCGAGGAAGGGGTGGACTCATCATCCACAAAGCCGAGCCCTTTCTTGTCATTTGGCTTCTTTCTAATGCTCAACATGTGATCAAGCTTTTCCGAACTCGAGGTCACCTTAGCAAGAGTATTTCTTGCCTCCTCAAGTTCCTTTTCCAATATTACTTCATTCACTTTGACAAACGTCATTTCCTCATCTAAATAAGTCACTCTCATTCTTAGTTGGAGATTCTCCTTCATCAACCTTCGAACTTCATCCTTTTTCTTTTTCTAACATGTTTGAAGATAGTCAATGAACTCTTGATAATTTACCACATTATCACTTGAGTTCCTAGAGCATGAACTATCTTGATCGAAGCTTCTACCACTTGTGCTATTGTGGCTCATATGTTCAAGAATAGCTTCTTTTAATGTTGCTCCTTTTTGGTCTCCTCTTTTCAAGTCATCCTTCTTGAGTCCTTCAAGTGACAAACACTTGGTGACCACTTGAGCCTCTTCATGATAAGAGACCGGAAAAACAAAGTAATTCTTCTCACAATCACTAAAGCTTGATGGAGGTTCTTCAACAACTTCCACTTTGTTGTCCCGCTTGTGAGAAGTAGCAAGTGCTACAAAGTTGGCCACTTACTCTTCATCACTTGAAGAGTCATAATTTTTTCCTGTGTCATCACTGTCACTCCAAGTGGCAACCATTGCCTTCCTTGTCTTCTTATTTTTCAAGTTACCACAATTCGGTGAGATGTGCCTAATTCCCTAACACTCGTAGCACTGAACACTCTTTGTTGAAGACTTGCCTTGGCTATCTTCATCATTTTTGAACCCGGTCTTCTTCTTGAAGTTGTTTCCTCTTAAGTTAAGGCACTTCTTCTCAAACTTCAAGAACTTCTTGACTTTCTTTACGGTGAGAGCCATCTCCTTATCGGAGTCATTATATCTCTTCTCTTGCTTGGATGTCCTCAAAGCAATCCCCTTTTGTTTCTTGGGTTGAGAAGTAAGCTTCACCGCCTCATAGGCTAACAATTACCCGATGACTTCACTTGGTTTTATCTTCTTGTACTCGCTATTTTCCTCTATAACGGTAACCTTTGATTCAAACCTTTTGGGAAGAGATCGCATGATCTTTTGCTTGATCCTCATGTCGGTTTAAGGATCCCTAAGTTGATGGCATTGGTTTACAATGTCCATCAACTAACTTGGAAGTCATTGAAGCATTCATCTTCTTCTATCTTGATGATCTCGAACTTGGCTGGCAACCTTTGAAGCTCAGAGTCCTTGATAATGTCCATCCCCTCATGCGCCATCTCAAGAATCTTCCATGCTTTGTAAGCATTCTTGGTAGTATGGATGAGCTTGTATTGGTTGTCATCCATGGCATAAAAGATGGCGTGCATCGCCTTGTTATTCCACTTAGAAGCCTCAAAATCTTGATCACTCCATTATGACTTCCGCTTGGAAACAATGCTTCCATCTTCAAGAGTCTTGGTGGGTGGAGTATACCTATCTTCAATTATCATCTAGAGCTTGTCATCAATTTCCAAAAGATACGACTCCATCTTCCCTTTCCATGAGGAGTAATTGTCACCCTTAAGCAATGTAGGTCTTATGCTTGATGCTCCCTCTTTACTCCTGAACTCACTCATAGTGTTTGGGTTATATGAATGTAAATAAATGAAACAAGTAGAATGCAAAAATGCAAGACACACACAACAAGAGCTAGGATCACCTAAGTATGTCTAGGAACACGCACTGATACCAGTTGAAAATACTATAAAGCGTGCGTCTACTAACCTAGAGGGGGGTGAGTAGGTTTTAGTTGATTAAGTACCAATTTTTCTACTTAATCAATTTTAATAATGCTACCCCATTAGTAGCAATCAATCAATCCAAAATAAACATGTGGAAAACAATAAAAACACAAGGATTGATTTACGTGAGAAACCCTCCAACTGGGCAAAACTCATGGGCTATCCTTCTAACAACACACCGTCCTCCAGTCCACTATTTGAATGAAAGTTTACAACCTAGGTTGACCTCATGTCACACCATACTTGGTCACTAACCCTTTCACTCTACCCAACGGGCCTTTAATAGTGATCCTAGACCAACAAGCTTATGCACTAATCCACTTAGTCACAAGGCTTAACAATTAATGAAGAGATTAAGCAACCTATGTGAATATGTAAAAATATTCTATCATGCAATTAATGCTAGGCTACACTAAATGCTTATCTAGGGATTTAAAGATGTCAATAAGTGCAAATCCTAGATATCAATATCTAAATGCAAGGAAAATTGATTTAGCTAGAGGGTAAAATGGTCCTATATGCTAGCTATCATTAAACATGCAATCTCAACCAACAAACACAATCATAAACATACTCAAATCATGCTAAACAAAAGAAACAAGCAATTAATCAACAAATAATTGCTAACCCTAGGTAAACAAGAACATAAAGATGAAACAAAGAGTTCTAAGTCATGTTTAATTACCTAGTAAAGAAGAGCATGAAGACCCATGAAGAGTAGATGCAATAATGAAGCTAGATGCATATGGTTATGAGTTTGCTTGAGTAAAAATGGCTTCTTGGGAGTCTCTCTCTCTAGAAAATCACCTTCTCTCATTAAGAAACAATTCTAGACTCCTTTACATGAAATAGAGAGAAGATGACATATATATATATATGAGGTCAAAAAGAAGCTACGTCGTTTTGGAAAAGTTTGCAAGAAGCCAAAGCAAAATAGACGTAGTGAGCGGGTCCCTACCTGCACACTAACCTGCGCATATGGGTTTTGCTGGTTCATGACTAGTGAACACACCTATGAATCGGGGATGGAAAAAGCTTCACCCCAATTGCGCTAGTCAACTGCATGGGTATGCACCCTCTCAAGGACCCGCACACAACAGGACTTTGCTTGTTCAACCAGCAAAGTTACCAGCGAACCGGGGATCAACTTCCCACCAGGTCAAGTGCCCTGGTCACTACGATGGTATAAACCCGTGCGTAATGACCCGCACACTGACACAACAAGCACATGAAAACATGAAATGTAACAAGGTGGTGCACGTGTGAAGTCTAGAGAATGCACACATGTAATGAGCACAAAAGCAAGAAGGCTAGGGCATGCATGAGAAATGTGTATGTGTGCTACTAGTCTCTTCAAAGAGAGTTAAGCAAGAGATATACCTTTGAAGTGCTCTTGAGCTTGAGGATGTCATCAAAGATTGTTCACGAACAATGAGACCTAACTACCCTTACAAGCAAATCCCCATATGGTTTGCCAACGAAATGAACCAATCAAAAATTGAGGAACTTACAATTCAAATTACACCAAATGGGTGTTAAGAGTGCCTTCCTCAATGGATTCTTGCATGAGGAAGTGTTTTTTGAGCAACCCAAGAGATTTGTGAATCCATACCACCATAATCATGTCTATCGCCTTCAAAAGTCTTTAATCGGTTGAAACAAGCTCCAATGGCTTTATATGAGCGTCTTACTCTCTATCTTTTTTACCATGGCAACCCAAGAGGTAGTGTCGACAAGACCTTGTTCATCAAGTGCAACAACGATGAGCTTTGCATTGCTCAAATATTTGTTGATGATATTGTATTTGGTTCCACCAACAAGTCAAAAGTTCATAATGTCTCATGAGTTTGAGAAGAGTATGGTAGGGGAATTGAATTACTTCCTAGGTTTGCAAATCAAGCAATTGGATGATGGAAATTTCATATCCCAAGCCAAGTATGCAAAGAACCTAGTAAAGAAGTTTGGCATTGAAAATTCCAAACATCGTGACACACCTATGAGTACCACATTGAAACTTAGCAAGGATGCTAGTGGCAAGAGTGTGGACCAATGCTTTTTTTGTGGCATGATTGGTAGCTTACTTTACTTGGCCGCAAGTAGGCCTGACATAGCTTTTAGTATGGGTGTATGTGCTAGGTACCAAGCGGATCCCAAGGAGTCTCATCTCTCCACTGTGAAGAGAATCATTCGATATGTGAATGATATATCCAACTATGGGATATGGTACATTTTTTACACTCATGCTAGTTTGGTTAGCTTTAGTGATGTAGACTAGGCAGGGAATTGTGATGATAGGAAGAGTACATCGGGAGGTTGCTTCTTCCTAGGAAACAACTTGGTGTCATGGTTTTGCAAGAAGCAAAATTCCATCTCCATATCCACAGCAGAAGCAGAATACATAGCCGTCGGGAGTGCTTGCACACAGCTCATATGGATGAAACAAATGCTTATGGATTATGGTTTTGATCAAGGTACTCTAACTTTTTATTGTGATAATTTAAGTGCAATTAACATTTCAAAGAATCATGTTCTGCACTGTAGGACTAAGCATATAGACATTACGCATCATTTCATCAGAGAGCTAGTTGAAAACAAATGCATTACACTTGAACATGTTGGCACAAATGATCAATTGGCGGATCTATTAACAAAGCCCTTAAACTCAACTAGGTTCAAGTCACTTAGTAGATCTATTGGGGTTTGTCATATGCCTTGATGCATTTTAGTGATTGACCACAAATGGGTAGTGAAATTCCCTTAATATTATAGTGTCAAGTATACCTAGAGGGGGGGGGGGGGGGGGGGGGGGTGAATAGGTATAGGCTCAAATTCTTACACTTCTTTTTTTTCACAAGATATGCAATTGCGCAAGTAAGCTTTAACAAGAATATTGATCCAACAAACAAATATGAATACAATTAATCAATGGATGAATCAATACAAATTCAAAGTAAGTAAAGCTAATAAAAACAAAAATCAACACAAAGGATTTTTACGTGGTAAAACTTCAAAAGAGGAAACATCCATGGGTTGATACCACAACCACCGGTAAAAGCAATTCACTATGACGAATATGAGTTGCACACTAAAGAGGCAATCAACATAAGATTCACTCTCTAAGCTATCAACACCTACTTTACCCTCGGGCCTAGTGAACTTACTATGCCAACTTCCTATCCATGACCTCAAGTCTCTAGGAAGGCACCTTGCTTGTCTATCCAAGTCACCCCGACTATAGACAAGACTTCCTTGCTTAGCTATCCGGATCACCCCGATCCTAGCCAAGACTTCCTTGCTTAGCTATCCAGATCACCCCGATCCCAGCCAAGACTTCCAATGCACAAATTGAAGATCCCCTCTCCAAAATGTGACTTCCAATGCTCAATCCAACGAATCACTCTAAGGAATGAGACTTCTAACCTCTTTACAAGGAAAAAGATCTAAGTGAATGCAAATGATGCAAACACAAGCAGATAGACCAAGTTGATCAAACACACTCTATGAAGAATTAGTTTAGCACAAATCAAGCTCACAAGCAAATGTAACTAATTCTTATGAACATGTGATTAGAGATCTAGATTAGGCATTCAAAATCATCCACAAAAATATCTAGAAATGTAAACATGTCAATCAAAGCTAGAACAACAAGTTTTCAATAGAAATCATAAAACTAGCTTTGAAATCAGGTGAACAAGTTAACATTTGAAATCCACAACATATTCAACAAAACAAGAACTAGATTTAGATTATAGACAATCAAAATATCCTAATTCTTAGAACATGTGACTAAAACCTAGAAATCGACAATCAAGATCAAATCACAAAGATATTCTAGATTCAAGTTCATATTCTTCAAAATTAGCTAAAAATGATATTCAATCAAAAATACAAAAGCTAATTTCGAAACTCATCCAAAAAAGTGTAAAATTGGAATCAAAATCATTCTAAACATTTTTTATTTAATCAAATAAGAAGATTCATCAAGTTGGTCACAAAAGAAAAATGGAAAGAAAATGATTCACTTACAAATGATGAACATGCAAACTGAGATCAGATCACCGTGAAAACCCTAGACATCATTTGACTCTAAAAATGATTGGGACTTGTTCCTCTCTTTAAGACCAACAATTACGGCTTTTGAAAATCTTAAATCGGAGTTGATCTGAGAGAGATATCACAAAAACAAAATTGGACAAATTGTGAAAATTTTCTGCACGAAATTTGAATTTATATATGGAGGGAAATTGATATGTAGAGTGATAAAGGTAAGACCACCAATCAACACTTGCCACATCATCTCCCCATGGAGGCATGTGGCCTCCATGGGAGTATAATGTTTTCCTTCCCGTGGGGGCCAAGCGCCTCCACGGGAGTGGGGTGGTTTTGGCTTTGCCATCCCACTTCCCCTTTGCTCCCTATCGCGCACTGAATTGTTTTTCTACCGTTCTCCAGCCTCCAAACTCTGAATTCAAATCCATTTTCAGATTACAAACCAAGACTCCCTTACATACAAAATAGATCAAGAAAACTTTCTTAAAAAATATGGAATTCAACTTGAAAAACAAGGATGAAAACCATGTACGATAAAATCACGGAAAGTTTCTTAACTTCATATTTTGAACTCGAAATTTAATGAATGAGTAACCGAAACAACCGGAACTCAATGAGGCATAATATAATCTCAAAATAAAGTTCAATATTATAGAAACACACACAAATAAATACAAGAACACACAAGTATGCAATTTCTTAAAACTAATCCTAGAACATGAAATTTATGCAAATTGTCAACTTTAAGTCTAATGCATGTGCATACATGTATAAGTCTGTGTATTGTGTTATACCAAAATTTTCACAGCCATGAATGAACACATATGAATGCAATGTATTTGTGTGCCTACGCCTTGCAAGAGGAAGAAGAATCTTGATACGTTAGCATCCAAGTAAGCACATATCCTCTTGAAGACGAACTTTGCATGCGAAGTTGCTTTACTTCTTTGAAGCTCGATCCAATCATGAACCACCTAAGCAACTAAGCAATGCAAACAAAGAGCGTTTTGTTATGGAATCAAGTCAACACAAATATAAAACCTAACAGGGAGCTCAATCAAAGAGAGTGAATTGGCATAAAATTGTGTTGTGCTACATAAATATTCTTTATGCTCCTTTATTAATTGCTTGAGATGATTGGTTGTACATATAATTATTTTATTTTCTTCATAAGTGTGTGTTAGGATTATGCTCAATAGCAAGAGTGTAATAATGTATTTGACAATCTTTTCATATTAATAAAGTGATTTCTAGTTTAACAAATCTTATAGCATTTATAGTTTAATTATTATAATTGTCAAAAGTAAATAATCATAAGGTCAAAAGACTATGAGAAATGAAGTATTGTTTGTACATCTGGATATGTATGAGGTAGACAAAATACTTTAGTTAGTCTTGAACAATATTTATAACTTAAAATAAAGGTTAGGCATCTTTGCCTTGTTAAAGTTGTAGATTCTTTTGCTAGCATTTGAGTGGGATTAAATGTGTTATGATGAGTCTAAAATCATCAAAGTATAGTGTCTTTGGGCAAAAGAATCTAGTGGACTAGGTGCATTGAATAGGATCACAGTGAAATATTTTATCCAGAACCGTCAGTGGATAAAAGTTTTCACTTGAGGACAATCGGAGAGTCTATCTCAATCCTGAGATAAATGATGGACTTATGGTTACTAGTGTTATCATTTAATCTATCAAAGAGTACAATTATATAGCATAGCCTATCCTCGATGGTTTGGTGGTATTCATTTGTTAATCAATAGAGGACTTCATTTATAAATATGGACATCGTGGCTCCATTTATTAAATGTGAGTAGAATATCATCATATGGATATTTTTGAGGTACTGGATATTAAATCTTAATGTTAAGTTTTTGATAGTGTCTATTGAAACATGGCTTCTAGACAAGTCAAAATATCCAAGTTCAAAATGTGGGCATATGAGTAAGTATGGTAACTAGGAGAGCTATAGACAGTCTATGAGCTCTTAGCGATTACTAATATTTTCCACGAGGGTACACTTCTCCAATAAGAATGGCTTGGGTATGAATGATAAACACTAACTTTTTCTATCTTTATTTAAGAGTTCAATTTTAGCTCCTTAGTGGAATGAGCTAAAACTAATAGGTTGAATCTAAGTGAATCATTTGTTGATTGTGATTAGGTTATGTCTATTGAAGCTTAAATTTAGATAGTCCGCCAAGATCCCTAATCCTCACGAACTTGCATGGATCACTTGATATATTTTACCAGACCAATTTCTAGGTCCATTTAGAATTGTTTTTGGATTTCAGAGTCAAAACGTTTTGGAGAGGTGCGGTCATGTGTGATCAAGTCACGTGGTAACTCTTCAAATACCTGGGATGGGCGGCCAAGGATGTAGGAATCCTTGGGCAGCCCTAATGGGGTGCGTTTAGCATTCCATTAATACATTAAGAATATAATTTACACATTTTAAATAAATGGGCTGCTAGATTATATTAATGTATTAAATTAAGGCATGTGGACTTGTTTCTTTTGTAGTAAGAATGGGTCTAGTTCACATGTGGATTTTTTATTAAAGTCCAATGGATTTAATAAAATGGAAAAATAATATATATTGCCCATATATATATACTTGGGCTGCAAGGCTAAGTTATTGGCCTAATACATTGTTTTATTTTATTAATTAATCAAATGAAAATTAATTAATTGTTTAATTAAAAGTCAAAATCTTTTTCTGTCAAGGAGAAGGATTCCTAGTGCCATACTATTATAAGTAGTTTACTAGGAAAATGACTCTTAGTGTCATAACTATTGATAGTAGTATACTAGAGAAGGACTCTTAGTGTCATACTATTATTAGTAGTATGTTAAGTATCAAATACTTTATTTGATAACTAGATAAATTAAAAAGAGTTTTTATTTATCAAGTCAAATTAGGAAGTATTTGATATCTATCAAAACTCTAATTGATAATCAATTAGGAAGTTATTGATAAAGTCACAATTTTTAATTGATATTCAATAATTTATTATTGGATAAATAAACTCATGAGTTGGAGTAGGTTTGAACTACTAAGTTGATAAGGTTTTGGTGAAATCAAATCCTCCACATTGTAGGAGAATTTTGGCCATCCTATATATATATATATATATATATATCATAAATTTCGTTTTTGAAGAGAAGTTCAAAGAAGAAGTTTTATTTTATTTTTTTAAGAAAAGTTTTATTCTCTTGCTTTTGAATAATAATAAAAAAACTTCTAACTCAAGAAAGGTGTGTAGAATTCGGCCGAAGAGAAGAAGAATAAGGAGCGTTTTATTTTTGATAGTGCACTAGAAGCTTTTACATCAAAATGCTTTATGCACAAGATCGAATTAGGGTTAACGCGAGTTCTTGATTAAAAGATTAAGAATTCACAAGTGACCAAACATCCTTTATTATCTCTAGGAGGATTATTATTGTAGGGAAAAATCGATATAAAACGCAGCGGAAGAAACGAAAAATAGATTTCGTATGGTTTTAAAATTTTTCTCAAAGTTGAACCTTAACCTTTTAATTAATTAAACTCAAATATATACTGTTAGAGTTAAATACCTCTTGACGCGTGATCTGATTGACTTACGTTGATTGGTAATCCGCAAAATCTATTCCGATGCCCGTGAACAGTACCCGCGTGAACAATGATTGTGAACAGTACCCCGCCGTGAACAGTACCGCGAGATCTTCCAATCCGAACACGTACGTGAATCACCTAGGAGCGTGGTCTCCCTTTTTCTTTGAATTGCAAACCTGAGAATGGATGAACAAAGTTTTCTTTTTCTTTTGTTAGTCACAAAACAATCAAAAGAAGACAAAAATTATTCCGGTCACTTTTAAGTTCTCAATCTAATGATCGAAACTCGCGTGAACCTAATTCGATGTTGTACACACAAGCTTATTGATGAACAAGCAATCAGTGTACTATCAAAGAATAATCTCTTCTCTCTTTTATGTTTGGTAGAACAAAAATTATCCTTTTCTATGAATTGAGAAGAAGAAGAAAAATTGAATCATTCAATCAACTATGGTGGCCGAATTCTATATGTGGTATTATATAGGTGGCCGAAATTTTGCTTCCTCTTCTATTTAGGATTGCTGAAATCTTCCTCTAAATGGACTAGGGTTGCCGCAAATCGCATACCAAAAAAGAGTTTGTGTTGCACCCTAATTTCCATCAACCTTTAGACTTCAAAACCTTGTCCAACTCATAGATATTTTTATTCTTTTATTGACTAAATAAAAAGACTTCTTATTTGATTAAATAAATAAAATTAATTATTTATTTTCTTATCAAACTAGTCTTTTACTTTTAATATACTACTACCAATAGTATAACTTTAGGAAATATATTTCCTGATCAGAAAAAGATTTGTTTCTTAATTAAACAATTAATTAATAAATTAACTAATTCTTATTTAATTAAAACAATGAAACAAAATAATATATTAGGTTAATATATACACTTTGCCGTCCCACTTATATAAATGAGCCATATATTATTTTCTTATTTCATTTAATCCATTGGACTTTAAAGAAAAGCCCACATGTGAACCAGACCCATTCTTACTAAAAGAAACAAGCCAACATGTCTCCTTTTAATATATTAATATAATAGTGCAGCCCATTAATTAAATAATAGACATATTATATTCTTGATATATTAAAAACAATTCTAGATGGACCCTTAAATCGGCCCGGTAGAATATATCAACTGATCCATGCAAATACGTGTGGATTGGGGATCTTGGCGGGCTATCTAAATTTAAGCTTCAATAGACACAACCTAATCACAATCAGCAAATGATTCACTTAGGTCCAATCTATTAATTTTAACTCATTCCACTAAAGAGCTAAAATTGAACTCTTAAATAAAGATAGAATAAGGAGATGTTTCTCATTCATACCCTAGACAATCTTATAGGAGATGGTGTATCCTCGTGAATAATATCAGTAATCGCCAAGAGCTCATAGACCGCCTATAGCTCTCCAAGTTACCATATTTCCTCATATGACCACATTTCGAACTTGGATACTTTGACTTGTCCAGAAGCCATGTTTTCAATAATCATTATTGAAAACTCAACGTTGAGATTTAATATCCAATACCTCAAAACATCCATATGATGATATTATACTCTCATTTAATAAATGGAGCCACGATGTCCATATCTATAAATGAAGTCCTCTATCGATTAACAAATGTATACCACAAAACTATCGAGGATAGACTATGCTATATAATCGTACTCATTGATAGCTCTAATGATAACACTTGCAACCATAAGTCCATCATTTATCTCAGGATTAAGATAGACTCTCCGATTGTCCTCTTTAATGAAAAGACTTATATCTAGCCACGGTTCTAGATAAAGTATTTCATTGTGATCCAGTTCAATGCACCTAGTGCACTAGATTCTTTTACTCGAAAACCTCTCGATGATTTTAGACTCATCATATTCATTTGATCCCACTCAAATGCTAGTAAAAGAATTCTACAACTTTAACAAGATAGAGGTGCCCAACCTTTAACTTAAGTTGTGAACGTTATTCAAGACTAACTAAAGAATTGTGTCTACCTCATACATATCCGGATGTATGAACAATTCTTCATGTCTCATAGTCTTTTGACCTTATGATTATTTACCTTGACAATTGTAATAATAAATGCTATAAGTAATTGTAAGAATCAGAATTCACTTTATTAATATGAGAAGATTGTCAATTACAATATTACACTCTTGCCATTGAGCATAATCCTAACAATTATGACTAACAAAAGAAAAAGGTTTGTTTTTCCATCCTCAGGTTTACAATTCAAAGAAAAGGGAGCCCACACTCCTAGGTGATTCACGTTCATGATTGAATTGGAAGATCTTGCGGATTTAATTCGAAGCAAGCAGATTCAAATCGACGCAACATCAATCGTCACGTTAAAAAGGTATGATACTCTTATTACATGTTAATTAATCAAAGGTTAAGGTTCTTTCTTTTAAAAAGGAAAATTTTTTGAAACATATCCCACTCAATTTTTCGCTTTCGCCGCTTGTTTTTCCCTACAATGTGTAAATTGGTTTTCCTGCAATTCATGTCATATTTATGGTCAAATATGCATTTTTGGACTAGGAGATTTATTTTGAAGTACATTTTAAATGACCTATAATTGATCTCCATGACATGATGATTTTATTTATGACTTTATTTATGACATGCCTTAAGTTGATGATCATGAAGACATTTTTGATTGCTTAATTATGAACGCAAATATATGTGTGAAAAAGAAAATGAGAAGACTAAACTCAATAGGACCTTGTGCCCATTCAATAAATACGGATGTCTCATCCAATTTAGTCTTATCTCTATTTTTATTAGTTCAAAAAGTCTACTATCATATGGGTATCTTACCCGGAAAAATCAAAAAAGGGTGCAAAAGTCAGTCATGCCTTGTTTTGCTTATAAAAGTTGATATAGTTGCTCTTTAACTTGAATTTCTTATAAAGTCTATATCTTTGCTTGAAATCATGACAAAGGGTGAATACTTGTTTGAATTCTTTTGGAAACCTTTGTTGTTTGCTTTGCCAAATACCATTGTTTTGATCTTGAATGCAACATGTCTTGCATGCAAAGCATCGTGTCACACATTTTCATAAAATAAATCTCATTGAATCTCTTTTACTTAATTGAGTTGAATAAATTTTGCTTATATTATTATGCACATATCTTTGATGCTACTATCTCTCTTTGCTAAAGTGACCTGCTTGGGGAAGCTCTTTTGTCTATCTTATGACAAAGAGGGAGAGTTGTATGTAGATTGTTGAGATTGTTGTTGAGGGGGAGTAACCCTTAGGTGAGATTGTTGTTGAGGGGGAATAACCTATTTAGGGGCAGCGTTTGCATTGCATGTTATGTGTTTTGTTCTTTTATGCAAATGCTTTTATTTTTTTATCTCTCTTGATCACCTCACATACACTTGTCTTGGATAGTGTAGTTTCATTGTTTTGTAGGGATGGTTATTCTATAAGAGTTTGAAGATCTAGTATCTAGGAATATCCTTGTAATGTAGAATTTCCTTTGTTGACCTCTTATTTGTATTTGTTTTGTGAGGATCAATTGTGAGTGGTGGTTTTGTCACGAAATAGCCAAAGGATGAGATTGTAAGTTCCTTATATTTTGATTGGCTCATTTCGTTGACAAACCACATAGGGATTTTCTTGTAAGGGTAGATTAGGCCTTCGTTCTTCATGATCAAGCTTGGATGGCATTCCCAAGCTCAAGAGCAATTCAAAGGTATATCACTTGCTTAACTCTCTTTGAAGGGATTTAGTTGCACACACTCACTAGTTTGCATTAGTTATTATATCTTGCATTGTATCTCATTTGATAACATGTTTTGCATGTTATTTGTGCTTCATTATGTGCGCATTTCACTCACTTCACACTTGCACAACATTCATGTTAGTTATGCTTTTCTCTTGTGTATGTTAAAAAGGGATTTTTCCCTTTAGCGCGGCTTAGACCGCTTGGCAAGCATTGCTTGCACCGCAGCATACGGAGTGGTATTCTCAAGTTTGTCATGTTCAGTGTGGACCATGGTTGGTGCCCATGCTTGCACAGCGGTCCATACATCGGTACTCTCCAGAAGGCCCATGTTGTATGTACTGCAGCCTGTGCACCTGCATGCACAACAGTCCCAACTGCGGTGTTGTCTAGATAGTGCATTGTTGTGTGTACCACGGTCTGGACAACTTGCCACAGCCGTGGTATACCTAGCGGTAATGACGGGATTTAGTTGCCTGTTTTCAAAATGGTGTCACTTCAGTTAGGGTTTGCCCTTCTTAGCCTCCTTAGAGCTTCAGAATTCAAATAAAAACTCCATCTTTGGAACTCAAGAGTGTCTTGCAAGAAAAGCAATCAAGATTCAATTTTTCATCACCAAAACCCAAATACCCATCTCTCATTCATGATTCAAACATCATCTAGCTTCATCTAGGATGTGTTTTAGTATGGGTCTTCATCAACACAAATGACTTGGTAAGTAGAACACCATTTTTATTCCTTCTAGTGTTCTTGCTTAACAAGAAATCTCTTTTATGACTTGGTTGCATCTAAACTAAGCTTTTATCTACATGTTGAGATTTTTTCTGTGTTGTTTGTTGGGTTTTGTATTGTGATAGCTATTGTATCTAGGTTTGCATTTATGTTATATAGCTAAGTTATATATCTATCATATAGCAACATGATATCTAGGATTCGTACTTATTGACATCTTTAAATTCCTAGATAAGCACTTAGTGTAGCCTAGCATTATTTGCATGATAGAATATTTCTACATATTCACATAGGTTGCTTAATCTCTTCATTGATTGTTAAGCATTGTGACTAAGTGGATTAATGCACAAGCTTGTTGGTCTAAGATCACTATTAAAGGCTTGTTGGGTAGAGTGAAAGGGTTAGTGACCAAGAATGGTGTGACTTGAGGTTAACCTAAGTTGTAAACTTTCATTAAAATAGTGGATTTGATGACCGTGTGTGACTAGAAGGATAATCCATGAGTTTTGCTCAGTTGGAGCGTTTCTCACGTAAATCAATAAAAATACACTAAGAGTGATAAAACTAACCTAGAGGGGGGGGGGGGGGGGTGAATAGGTTTTAGTTAAATTAAATGCCATCTTTTTGATTAATCAAAATTAAACAACACAACCCCTAATCTCTAACACCATCAATCATTGCCATAATAAAAATGCAGAATAAACAAAATGACACAATGATATGATTTACGTGAGAAACCCTCCAACTGGGTCAAAACTCATGGGCCTAATCGCCAATCGAACCCTCAAATCCACTATTTGTAAAAACGATTACAACCTAGGTTGACCATATCACACCCAATCGGTTACTAATCCGTTCTTGCTACCCGCAGGCCTTTAATAGTGATTTTAGGCTCTTGCTTGTATACTACCAAAGGCAAATACAAGACTTAACTCTTAAATGAAGAGATATTAAACCTAAAGTGAATATGATGATATTCTAAATGTACAAAATGCAAGGTCAACACATTTAATGCTTATCTAGTCATGAATGAATGCTTCAAACAATCCTAGATATCATGTTGCTATATGACACACATATAACCTAGCTATATGAAATCAAAGCATTCCTATATGCAATAGCTATCACAATACAACAACCCAAACATCAACAAAAATCTCTATTTATAATGAAAAATTATAATTTAGATGCATAAAAACCATAAAAGAGATTTCTTATTAAGCAAGAACACAAAGATGGATGAGAGTGGTGTTCTACTTACCAAATAAGCTATGTTGATGAAGACCCATGCTTAGAAACATCCTAGATGAAGCTAGATGATGATAGAACCATGAATGAATGATGGGTGATTGGGTTTTGGACAATAAAAATGATTTCTTGCTACCTTTTCTTGCAAGACACTCTTGAGCTCTAAAAGGAATGAAAGATAGTGGATTCTGAAGCTCTATAGGGGCAAGGAAGAGGAAAGGGCATATATATATATATATGAAGCCCTAGACGAAATGACACCGTTTTGAAAAACAGTAGCAAAATCCTATCATTACCGTTGTACGTACCGCGGCTCGGGCAAGTTGTCCAGACCGCGGTACACGAAGCAGTGTGCCTACTGGACAGCAGGGCGGTTGGGACCGCTGTGCGTGCAATGCACAGGCCGCGGTCAAGGCAGCAGGGGCCTACTGATGTGTATCACGTTAGGGACCGCTGGGCGTACATGTGTACATGACGTGGTCCAGGTAGCATAGGCCGACTGATGATTACCGCTCAGTATGCCGCGGTGCAAGCAGTGCTTGCCAAGCGGTCTAGGCCGCGGTCATAGAAGAAACCCTATTTTCTAGGCAGACTTAACACACAAAGTGATGTGCAATATGTGTAAGTGTGGAGTGTGATAAGTGACATACAATGCATCATCCAATTGTATATAAACAAGAATATAATGCATTCAAGTGAGTGTGTGCAGCTATATCCCTTCAAGTAAAAGTAGAGTCAAGTAATCTACCTTTCTTGAAGCACTTGGAGTCAAATGAAATATCTTTAATTCCTAATCTACCCTTTTACAATGATGAACCCCACTTGTGATTTTGTCAAAGAAATAAGCCAATCATAAAGTGAGGAACTTACAATCTCCCCCTTTGGCTATTTCGTGACAAAACCACCACTCACAAAGCAACCTCACAAAAACCAAAAAGTTGGTCAACAAAAGTTTCTACATTACAATAAAGACTATAGTCTAAGTCTTGAACATCTTCAAGTCAATCCAAAGTTTGTAGAACCATCCAACCTACACACAATCAACAAAACAAACAAGGATACCTTCGAAGATCAAGTCTGTGTGAGGTGCTTCAATAACCATAAACAACAACGAACAACATCATTTGCAATAGCCTTAACAAAATTAACAAAATACAATCAAATAATGTAATCATGCTATGCAATGCAATACTCCCTCTACATGATAGCTCTCAACTCCCCCTAAACAATATATGCGAATACCTAGAGTGCCATCTCTTTCTAAAACATGCATAATCACAATAAAAAGAAATAGATTCACGTATATATACGTTAATTAATTAAGGGTACAACCAAGGCTCTGATACCAATTGTAGGGAAAAATTGCTTAAAACGGCTGCGGAAGGCGAAAAAATAATTTTCGTATAGTTTAAAATTTTTCTAAAGATTTGAACCTTAACCCTTTAATTAATTAAACTCAAATATACGGTTAGAGTTAAATACCTCTTGTCGCGTGATCCGATTGACTTACGTCGATGGTAATCCGCAAGATCTTCAATCCTAGCACGTACGTGAATCACCTAGGAGCGTGGTCTCCCTTTTTCTTTGAATCGCTTACCTTAGAATGGATGTATGGAATTTCTGTTCTTGATCTTCAATAGTAAAACACCAAGAGCCTAAAAAAATAGTTTCTTTTGAATTCACAATCAATATGATTGAAACTCGCGTAACCCTAAATCGAAAGTGTGCACAAAATCTTTTGATGTTAAAGGCTTGTAAGTGCACTATCGAATGAGAACTTATTTTCTTTTTCTCTCTTGGCCGAAAATCTATGTGTATAGAGTAGGATTTTTTATTTTCAAAACAAACAAAAATCTCTCTCTATTTTGCTTCTAGGTGGCCGAAAATTCATAACCTTATATTTATAGGTTGGCCGAATTTTCTCCTTCACCAAGTAGGGTTGGCCGAATTCATTGAATAGGAAATCTAGGGTTGGTTAATTTCCTTACTTGAAAAGGAATTGTCCTTTTCCCTAATTCCTATCAATTCAAGAATATTAACCCTTGTAGGACTAGTGGTGGCCGAATTCTTTGTATAATAAGGAGTGTATGTGGACTTAATCCTTACCACATTAGGACTCCTATCACTTAAAAGAATTCCAACCCTAATCCAACACATAGTATTTATTTTACTGATTAGGAAAAGATTTTGATTTAAACTATTAATTAATTAAATAATCAATTAATTCCCATTTAATCAAAACAATAAAATAAAATAATATCTTGGGCTATTTTATTTAGCCTTGCCGCCCACACCATGTATGTATGGACCCAATATTATTTTTCTTATTTTATTTAATCCATTAGACTTTAAATAAAAGCCCACATGTGAACCAGACTTATTCTTACTAAAAGAAACAAACCTACATGTCTCCTTTTAATATATTAATATAATAGTGCAGCCCATTAAATAAATAATAGACATATTATATTCTTAATATATTAAATGCAATTCTAGATGGACCCATAAATTGGTCCGGTAGAATATATCAAGTGATCCATGCAAGTACGTGTGGATTGTGGATCTTGGCGGGCTATCTAAATTTAAGCTTCAATAGACATAACCTAATCACAATCAACAAAAGATTCACTTAGGTCCGATCTATTAATTTTAACTCATTCCACTAAAGAGCTAAAATTTAACTCTTAAATAAAGATAGAATAAGGAGATGTTTCTCATTCATACCCAAGACAATCTTATAGGAGATGGTGTATCCTCGTGAATAATATCAGTAATCGCCAAGAGCTCATAGACCGCCTATAGCTCTCCAAGTTACCATATTTCCTCATATGACCACATTTTGAACTTGGATATTTTGACTTGTCCAGAAGCCATGTCTTCAATAATCATTATTGAAAACTCAACGTTGAGATTTAATATCCAATACCTTAAAACATCCATATGATGATATTATACTCTCATTTAATAAATAGAGCCACGATGTCCATATCTATAAATGAAGTCCTCTATCGATTAACAAATGAATACCACCAAACTATCGAGGATAGACTATGCTATATAATCGTACTCATTGATAGCTCAAATGATAACACTTGAAACCATAAGTCCATCATTTATCTCAGGATTTAGATAGACTCTCCGATCGTCCTGATAATGAAAAGACTAATATCTAGTGACGGTTCTAGATAAAGTATTTCATTGTGATCCAGTTCAATGCACCCAGTGCACTAGATTCTTTTACTCGAAAACCTTTCGATGATTTTAGACTCATCATATCTCATTTGATCCCACTCAAATGCTAGTAAAAGAATTCTACAACTTTATCAAGATAGAGGTGCTCAACCTTTAACTTAAGTTGTGAACGTTATTCAAGACTAACTAAAGAATTGTGTCTACCTCATACATATCCGGATGTACAAACAATTCTTCTTATCTCATAGTCTTTTGACCTTATGATTATTTACCTTGACAATTATAATTATAAATGCTATAAGATTTTGCAGAATCAGAAATCACTTTATTTATAAGAAAAGATTGTCAATTACAATATTACACTCTTGCTATTGAGCATAATCCTAACACTAAGGACATGGAGGTGTGTTTGAGTTCATTCAATCCTAACCATTTGTTGACTGAGAAAGGCATCAAGTTGATGCCCGATCCCAAGTCTAACATGGCTTTCTCACTTGAAGTGCCTCAAACAGAGATATCAACAGTGAAACTTCTTGGATCCTTGAACTTTGGTGGTAGACCTTTCTGAACGATCGCACTAACATTTCCTCTAAGACTTTATTGGTGGCTCAGTCCCAACTCATGATCCACCATGCTAAGTTCCTCGTTTATCTTTGTTTCAGTCTTGATTTGGGTAATTAGAGGCTTGTAAGGATTCTTTGATTTAAGAAGGCGTGGTTGCTCCTTTCCTTTTGATACCCATTTTCCCCTACGTTTACATCTCCTTCCACGGTTACCATGTTTATCCCTTCTATATGGTTACTAGGCACCTTCCCCCTATCTTTCCTTTTAGAATTCTCATGCAATTGTCTTGATTGCATTGAGATCTTTTTAATAGAGGCCTCCAAGCTAACTATCTGTTGATCTTCCTTTGGATTGTAGACTTTAGTTGATTGAACTGGCAGAATCTTCTGGACCAGATCTACGATGTGGATCTGTTATGTTGAACTCCCAGATGTGCTCCTAAGTATAGTTTTAACTTCCTTTTCTCCATGATTCTCCGTTAACTCCTACTTTGCCCATGAAAACTAAAAAAATACCTGCAAAGGACACAAAGATGCAATTAAATGACACAAACGCTTGTGAAAAGGACACAAAGTGTAGGAATTAGACTCTCAAAACATATACATATTTAGAGCGATCACGCGGGTACAACACGAGTCAGCATACCCGCACACTTTCCAATGTTACGCTGGTGCACAACAGCGCACCAACCGCACACCAGAAAATGAAGGAATCAGAAAGTGCCCAGATCGCGAGTACTGTATGGGTCCTTACCAGCACAACACCCGCGCACTGGGATGAACCTGAAGCAAAAGTGAATGTATGCGGGTCACTGCTCGGGTTCTTACCAGCGCACGATGTGCGACAGAACTCGCCACATTAGTATTTCAGAACTATTTTCGGGAATCCTATAAATAAATTCTTATCTGAGATCAGCCACACGCCCACACACATATTTTCCTAACTTCTCATTGTAGATTCAGGAATCTAACTCATCCAACACATCCAAAATCCACATTCAATTCCTTGGACTTCTACTCAAAGAGCAACTAGGAGATTGAATTGGAGCTTGAAGAAAGAAGATTTTCCCATTGGTTTTCTTCTATTCCCGTCACTTAGTTTTTATCTTGTATTAGACATGAGTAGCTAAGTATCCCACTAAGTGATTGATGTGAAACACTTGTAGATGTTGGGCATGTAATTAACTCTATCTCTTATTAATCTATCATTTATGTTTCATTCAATGGTTTAATTGTTTTGTCAAATTAGTTTGTCTTTGATTGTACACCACTCTCTTTGCAAATTGATTGAGGAATTTATTTGAGTAATAAACTTGGTATACACCCTACTTGGTATTTTAAAGACTTTATTGAACATGAGTACACTCCTCAAGTGAGACCCGGTTTGAATAATCTCAATATTCATCTAATCTTTATTGAGTGGCCAATACTATACACCATAGGTTCGTAATTTATGAGAGATTAAGAATCAACACTATACACCCTAGGTTGATTACATTATAAAGGGTTAGACCCATAATTGATAGATGTGCATTCATGGAAAATCTCAAGTGTGTGGCCAATGCTATACACCCTAGGTTGGTTGCAAAAGATTTATGAACTTCATGAGAGTGAGTTACAAGCCCATTATTTGCTTGTTGGATCCATCAATTCCTTAGTTCTCTCTATCATATTTTATACATCCATTTCTTGCTAACTTAGTTTTTTTTGTTTAACTTAGTTTAATAGTTTAATTGTGGGCTTAACTTTTAGATAATCAAATTTCCAAACCAATCATTTACTTTACTTTTATCGCATAATTTGTACTATTTATATGTTTAGTCATTGCTATACACCGATCTCTGTGGACGATACTAGACTTGCCACTTTACTTGTTTTGTTTTACACTTTAAAGGCATTGTTGGGGTTCTTTATAAATTTTGTTTTGACATTTGCAACCGAACAGTAGATTGCTTACCGAAATGCCATCATATGGAAAGTTCTTCGAGGAATTGAATAAGGAGAAACACCTGTTTCGACCGAAGATTCAAGAAAGACTCGACGAGAATGTGAGTGCAGTGATTTAGAAGAGGCTCTCTCTGGAATTGAAAGATCTGGGAAGTTTCATTATAAGCATCACTATTGGTGGAGAATGACAAGAAAGGGCAATGCTTGACCTAGGAGTTAGCATCAACTTGATGTCTTTTGCTATCTATAAGAAGTTTGGTTTGAATGATTTGAAGCCAACCACGATGTCACTTATCTTAGTGGATCAATCAGCTAGGCAACCTCAGGGAATAATTGAAGATGTTCTCATCCAAGTGGGTAAACTGATAACTCCAACAGACTTTGTAGTGTTGGATATGAAGGAAGAGACGAATGAAAAAGATTCGTTAATCCTTTTTGGTCGCCCCTTCATGACCATAGCAAAAGCGGTGATCAATGTGCAAGAGGGAAAATTGACAATGAAGGTCCTTGATGAGGTTGTTGAGTATAAGGTTTTTGAATCTGTGTCATATCCAGTAGGGACTCACGATTGTTACACGATGAATCTGATGGATGTTATTGTAGACGAAGCATGTGAGATGGAAGGTTCATAAGGAGAGTTGGAGTAATTGATGAATGATAGTGGTGATGAAATAGAATAATTAGGAGATTCTGAGGAAAAGTTTATTAAAGATGATGAAGTCACCAATGCAGAAAATGGAACTACCTCAAGCCTTAAATAAGCTTTTCTTGAAAAGGATGAGAATCTACGATTATAATTGCAGCAGGATTAGATGGGAAAAAAGAGTAAAAGTTGCTTGATGTTCTGAAGAAGTACAAGAAAGCAATATGATGGTCATTGGATGACATCAAAGGAATCAGCCTAACATTATGCATTCACCAGATTCTTTTAGAGAGTGACACCAACCCTACAAGAGAAGCACAACGTGAAGTGGTCAAAAAAGAAGTGCTAAAGCTTTTGGATGTAGGAATCATCTATATGCAAGTGGGTAAGCCCAATTCATGTGGTATCTAAGAAGTCTGTAATAACAGTTGTCAGAATTGAGAAAAACGAGCTGAATCCTTAGAGATTGCAAACGGGGTGGAGAGATTGCATAGGCTACAGAAAGTTGAAGATGATGTCAGCGCCATTTATAAATTTCAAAAACTCTTCATTTTCCCTATACTTCTGAATTTTCCCACAATTTTCTTCTTCTGAAAAACCAAACCCTAACTGTTGCGATTCTTGTCCTCTTGAATTTTTTTGCTTTCGTTATTTCCAAAACTTAGACCTCATATCAAAGCTGACGCTCTTTCTTCACTTCATCTTCAAAACAACAAGTTAGTTTTCATGGAACCTCGCACTCACTGTCATTTTGTTGAGTTATACAGTTTAGCCGTTGAGATTAGTGATAATGAAGCTGCTGATAGGATTGAGTCTATATTATGAAGTCACCCTCAAGTCTTCTCCCCCCCCCCCCCCCCCCAAACTTAACCCATTGCTCTTAATGTTGAATAAACTTTTGCGCAACTTGAATTTCATTCTTCTCATACTAACCCCATTGTTTCTTCTATTGAACACTGACAAGAAATGACGAGATCAATATGTGCTGGTTAGGGTAGCAAGCTTGTTGCTAGAACTCCTTCTCCAATCGACTGGAATATCCCCTTCAGATTTTTATGTTAAAAGATATCCCTAAAAGACGCCAGGCACATATGTTGAGATTTTCTGTCACTCAACCTTTTGCCTATGACTTCGATATTAATGCGGTTACTGTCCAGGAGATTATCGAATACACCAATCAGTTTGATATTCCTTATTCAGTCAATCTCTTTCTTGATGAGCACCGAGCCATCTGGAATCCACCCCAAGTGTCATCACCATCTATGGGGCCATGCTCACTTCTTGAGTTACCTTGTCCATCTAGCCTTTCATTTCTAGATTCTTGGCGGATGCCAAAATCGCACCCACTCTGCTGGCTCCTAACTCTTATAGTATTTTGGTCTGCCTGTGGCATTTATGGAGAAAGATGGAGAAAGATTGGCTCGAAGAATCCACTCGGAGGGAAATTCATCACTTTTATACCTTTGGCCGATAAGATTCTTGAGGCACATTCCACCTTCAGTCTAACTTTGTGAATCATTGGATTCCCGAGGGATTTGATTAGACACCTCGCCGTATCTCAGAAGGATTAGAAAGGCTTCAGGGGTTCCTTTCGTCAAACAAGTTCTAGAAGAATAATTGGTTCTTCGTCTCGGGTGACTTGAGCCATCTGGTAGTTGCAAATGGTAGTTACAGGCTTGCCAGAAACAATGTCCTAAGGCACTTTTTTAGCCAGGACATCTGGTCTGAATCTTCCCTGTGTTGACTATAGAATAAGCTGACCAGGTGGTTCTTGCTGCCACTCAGTCTTGGGAAGACAGAGATCATCTCTCGTTGCTGGTTGAAAAGGACTTAATAAAGGAAAGATTCTTTTTGGCCATCTTATTGAATCAAAAATGTTGTGAGTCAATATTCCCTTGGATTTACTTTGCGTTTATTTATATGTTTATTAGGCCAACACTATTTTAAACAATCCCCAGTGTATGATTATGATGTGGTGGCTGGATAGCAAGTCGAACATGCTAAGGGCATGGACATGGTCAGTTAGAAAGAAACCGCTGAGCAAAGGGCTCAAGAGATTGCTCCTCCTGAACATGACTTTATGGAGCATACTTATGTCCCTGATCATAATATTTCCTTCACGGTTACTGTCCAAGCGCAGGTGGTGGAATTCTATATACCTCACAGGGACTCGAGGAGGAAGCTTACTAAGAAGTCTGCTATTAGAAAGGTTGCTAAGAAAGGAGCGGGGACTTTTTCTTCTAACGTTTCCCATCCTGATCTTTCGAGGGATGATGCTGTAGAGGGATCGATCGAGGTTGAAGATAAGTAGACTGCACATGATAAGGGGATTGAGGCAGGTCAGAATATGCCAGTGGGTACTTGGCCCGTCCCTGTACTCGGGTCTGATGAAGAAGATGGCGATAATGGGAAGCTACGAGATTTGATAACGTAGGAGAGGCGCCCGAAGAACATATCTGATTGCCCTTCTGCGGTGCGTGTCCCTTTATCATCTAATTAAGCTAGAGTTGCTGATCATACTTGATCGGTCTATTTCTATATATATTTTAGGTCCCCATTTCCTATTATTTGTGCTTTGTTTTTGGGTGAAATTAGGTATTTTATGTGTTTGTTGAGCATGTATAGGTCACATTCCTTAGATGAAGTGTTTGAAAGTATTTTCAAGGAAAAGAGCTTAAATGTGAAGAAAAAGAGCAAAGCTGCCATCCACCGCTCTTCATGCACGACCTCCACCGCGGCACGTCCAGCGGTACATTTCAGTAGGCTTTCTGTTCTTTTCCGCGGTCCATACCGCTTCCCAGGCATCAACCTCAACCGCGGTCTATGCCGCACATCATTCCGGGAAAGGCTGATTCAGCCAGTGCAGAACAGCCAGATTGCGGGGACAATATCTCTCCGCTCCAATTGAATTGTGTGTCCTACCACCTATGGCTGGAAATCCCCGGAAGTCTATTTTCTGGTGAACTTTACGGATTGCAATTCCGATATTCCTAGAAGAAGTTATGCCCATTTTAGTATCCGATGGTCAGATCAGTCATAATTCCGCAAATAGTGACGGGATTTATTTTGCAAGTTGTCGGAACCGGAAATATTACCTTCTTGAACATGAGTGTGAGTCTTGGAAAGCAAGTTGACACCTAATCCTTATCATCCTTCAATAAGTAATCAATTTGAGTGGATTAGGAAAGAATTAAATCTCAAAAAAGGTAGAGTTCCAAAAGGGAACCAATTTCCTTGTTGTTTAAGGACTTGGCTTATCATCTAAAGCCTATTTAAACCACTTTGAAGCCTAATTTCGGGAGAGAGAAGCCAAGGGAGGTCCCAAGCCACCAAGGGGGCCGTCCCCCATCACTCCACCACCATACATCACCACACACTCATCCATCTTTACACATTGACGATTAGAAGACGAAGGAGAATTCATCATTGGAGATCTTAATGGGTTTTATCTTTTCTTTCTCTTCTCTTTTTATTTTCAAAATGTGTAACTAATCCCATTACTAGGGAATCAATGTGAACCTTTTGTGAATGCTCATGAATGGATTAATTATTATTTCATCAATTTAATTCTTGATTTATTCATTGTGCTTAATTGCTTAATCCTCATTAGTTTTAATATTTATTCACACCATAGACCAAGGGTGGATAATTATTTGGCATGATTTTAGGGTTAAGACTATCTGAGAATTAGGGTTAGAGTATAGACCAAACCTAATCTTGATTAATGCTCTTTTGAATGAATGAATTTTATCTTTAGCATAGGTCATGCAAAGTATAGAATTTGGTTCTTAATTCTTGCGCTTAAAGGGTTTCCGATCACTGTTCACACCATAGACCAATGGTGAATAGTGGTTGGGAGCACGTGACTCATTCCATGACCATACGGTAATAGTCACATTAAAGACAAAGAATGAACCCTAGAATTGATTGAATCTTGTTTACAAATTAATTCCATATATCAAGTGTTCATAATTGGGGATCATTGATGACCTAGTGTTTTCTTTCCATTGATCACAAACACCATTCTTTTTAATTACTTTCTTAATTTAGTTTAGTTTAATTCAAATCTCAACAAATCTTTTGGTTGCTTTAATTTAACTTTAATTAGAATTAGTTTTAATTAATAAATCTCTTTTCCTCGAGGGAACGAACCTTACTTGCCGTTGTGCTTATCTTCACGATTCGTGCACTTGCGAGTATAGTTTTTAATAATACGATTTTAGAACATCAATACTCCTCTCTCACAAGTTATAGCTCCCCAACCAACTGGTCAACCTTCCCATTTAAACGTTTAGACTGTCCGATCTGCTGAACAGTCTCTAGCTGAACGTCCTGGTCAGGCTCGGATGAACTTTACAGTGAACCGCTAGATAATTTTTACTGACTCTGATTCTGATGTTAGCCTTATCGATCTTGATGATTCTGATGATATATCTGATCACCTCTCGGACCATGCAGATGAAATCTCCATACGATCAGCCCGGCTAGAGGTAGATGTAAGTGCCCATGTAAGTGGCACTGTAATGGGTCAAACCGGTGGTGCCAATATAGGGCAGACCAGTGTTATTGCTCTAAAGGCTATTCCTGATGTGGCTTTCCCGGCAATACATGGCAACATTACTCAAACTGAGGGAGTTGCAAGAACTCATGGTACGCCTATGGCAATTATAGCAGCTTTATTAGGTGTTCGTTTGGTCAATTTTATGGAACCCAACCAGCCCAATCCTCAATCTCGGACACAAAGGAGAGTCTCTTCCTCAACTACTCGTTTAGAAAGGAAAGCCACTGACCTACCTCAAAGCCAATCACTCTTCCCAAACATGCCACACTTTGAATCTGAAGTCCCTTCAAGCTCTCACGAATTATTACCAGACCCTTTGAACATTTTATGCTCTATGTCTGCTGGTAAGATGTACATCAGAGAGGGGTATTGGAAGGATTTCAGGAGTGCTAGTCACTCCGATCAGGTCCGTATTGTTTTCAATAATGGCGTATATGTGGGTGCTTTAACTTTTTCTCCTCTTAGTAATTTCTATTGGTCTTGGTTAATCACATTGCTTCTTTCTTCTTCTTTTTTCTCAAAGGTCGTGGAGGAGCTAACTCAAGCCTTCATTGTTAAGGAAAGGCAAAGTGGGGGAATTTCTCGATTGGAAGAGCGGTTCGCCGAAAGAGACAAAATATTGGAATCTGCCTCGATTGAGAAATCACAACTGCCAGAGGCTTATGAAACGAGGCTGAAGTAGCATGAAGTCACTAAGGACGCTTTGTAGAGGTCGTCGGCAAACTCTGAACTTAGGCTTATCTAACCATAGAGAAGGTTCGGGAGCTTAACAGGAAGAATGGAAATCTTAAAGTGAAGCTGGCCTGTGCTAAATTGAAGTGCACTCACATTAAGCTGAGGGTTATCTTAGCCGAAAAGAAGGATGCCTAGCACGAAGAAAAATCCAGAATGTTAAAGAGACTCTGGCTGCTGTTCAGCACTCAGTGCTTGAGTCCTAGTAGAAATCTGAGGAAGCCAGACTTCATTATAAGTAGTTGGCTGAAGATTTAGGCCAACAGCAGATCATTATAGAGATGTTATCAGAGGAGGCCAAGATAGCACTCAAAGTCCAAGCCATCGATCGATACAAAAGATCTCATGCTTTTGATGTTGAGAGAACTGGAGTGAAGGCTCTATACTGCTCCTATGTTTTTTGGCCGCAAGGAGCGGTCTGTAGGAAAAAATCGATATAAAAAGCAGTGGAAGAAACGAAAAATAGATTTCGTATGGTTTTAAAATTTTTCTCAAAGTTGAACCTTAACCTTTTAATTAATTAAACTCAAATATATACGGTTAGAGTTAAATACCTCTTGACGCGTGATCCGATTGACTTACGTCGAGTGGTAATCCGTAAAATCTTTTCCGATGCCCGTGAACAGTACCCGCGTGAACAATGATCGTGAACAGTACCCCCGCCGTGAACAGTGATCGTGAGCAGTACCGCGAGATCTTCCAATCCGAACACGTACGTGAATCACCTAGGAGCGTGGTCTCCCTTTTTCTTTGAATTGCAAACCTGAGAATGGATGAACAAAGCTTTCTTTTTCTTTTGTTAGTCACAAAACAATCAAAAGAAGACAAAAATTATTCCGATCACTTTTGAGTTCTCAATCTAATGATCGAAACTCGCGTGAACCTAATTCGATATTGTACACATAAGCTTATTGATGAACAAGCAATCAGTGTACTATCAAAGAATAATCTCTTCTCACTTTTATGTTTAGTAGAATAAAAATTATCCTTTTCTATGAATTGAAAAGAAGAAGAAAAATTGAATCATTCAATCAACTATAGTGGCCGAATTCTATATGTGGTATTATATAGGTGGCCGAAATTTTGCTTCCTTTTCTATTTAGGATTGCCGAAATCTTCCTCTAAATGGACTAGGGTTGCCGCAAATCACATACCAAAAAGAGTTTGTGTTGCACCCTAATTTCCATCAACCTTTAGACTTCAAAACCTAATCCAACTTATAGATATTTTTATTCTTTTATTGACTAAATAAAAAGACTTCTTATTTAATTAAATAAATAAAATTAATTATTTATTTTCTTATCAAACAAGTCTTTTACTTTTAATATACTACTACCAATAGTATAACTTTAGGAAATATATTTCCTGATCAGAAAAAGATTTGTTTCTTAATTAAACAATTAATTAATAAATTAATTAATTCTTATTTAATTAAGACAATGAAACAAAATAATATATTAGGTTAATATATACACCTTGCCGCCCCACTTATATAAATGGGCCATATATTATTTTCTTATTTCATTTAATCCATTGGACTTTAAATAAAAGTCCACATGTGAACCAGACCTATTCTTACTAAAAGAAACAAGCCCACATGTCTCCTTTTAATATATTAATATAATAGTGCAGCCCATTAATTAAATAATAGACATATTATATTCTTGATATATTAAAAACAATTCTAGATGGACCCTTAAATCGGCTCGGTAGAATATATCAACTGATCCATACAAATACGTGTGGATTGGGGATCTTGGCGGGCTATCTAAATTTAAGCTTCAATAGACACAACCTAATCACAATCAACAAATGATTCACTTAGGTCCAATCTATTAATTTTAACTCATTCCACTAAATAGCTAAAATTTAACTCTTAAATAAAGATAGAATAAGGAGATTTTTCTCATTCATACCCTAGACAATCTTATAGGAGATGGTGTATCCTCGTGAATAATATCAGTAATCGCCAAGAGCTCATAGACCGCCTATAGCTCTCCAAGTTACCATATTTCCTCATATGACCACATTTCGAACTTGGATACTTTGACCTGTCCAGAAGCCAGGTTTTCAATAATCATTATTGAAAACTCAACGTTGAGATTTAATATCCAATACCTCAAAACATCCATATGATGATATTATACTCTCATTTAATAAATGGAGCCACGATGTCCATATCTATAAATGAAGTTCTCTATCGATTAACAAATGTATACCACCAAACTATCGAGGATAGACTATGCTATATAATCGTACTCATTGATAGCTCTAATGATAACACTTGCAATCATAAGTCCATCATTTATCTCAGGATTAAGATAGACTCTCCGATTGTCCTCTTTAATGAAAAGACTTATATCTAGTGACGGTTCTAGATAAAGTATTTCATTGTGATCCAGTTCAATGCACCTAGTGCACTAGATTCTTTTACTCGAAAACCTTTCGATGATTTTAGGCTCATCATATTCATTTGATCCCACTCAAATGCTAGTAAAAGAATTCTACAACTTTAACAAGATAGAGGTGCCCAACCTTTAACTTAAGTTGTGAACGTTATTCAAGACTAACTAAAGAATTGTGTCTACCTCATACATATCCGGATGTATAAACATTTCTTCATGTCTCATAGTCTTTTGACCTTATGATTATTTACCTTTACAATTATAATAATAAATGCTATAAGTAATTGTAAGAATCAGAATTCACTTTATTAATATGAGAAGATTGTCAATTACAATATTACACTCTTGCCATTGAGCATAATCCTAACAATCTCCCACTTGCTCTATAGCAAGTGTGTCATATCTCTCATTCCCATGTTCTCTAGATGTCCATCAAAGCTCTTCTGAGGTAGAGCCTTTGTGAAAGGATCCGCTAGATTTTCTGCTGACGCGATTTTGGTGATCGTCACCACGTCTCCCATATGAACAATTTCCCTCAAAAGGTAATACTTCCTTTCAATGTGTTTACCTCTCTTATGACTTCTTGGTTCTTTCGAATTAGCCACTGCACCACTGTTGTCACAGTGTATAGTGATCTGCTTATTCGCACTAGGAACCACTTCTAAGTCAATCAAGAATTGGCGGAGCCAAACAGCCTCTTTGGCAGCTTCTCATGTAGTAACATACTCAGCTTCCATGGTGGAATCAGAATTACAAGATTGCTTGATACTCCTCCATATGACTGCTCCTCTTCCAATGGTAAACACATATCCTGATGTGGATTTTCTGGAGTCAGAATCCGACTGGAAATCAGAATATGTATACCCAACGGGAATTAAATCCCCTCCAGAGTATACAAGCATATAATCTCTAGTTCTCTTGAGATACTTGAAAATATGCTTGACTGCCGTCCAATGATCAGGACCAGGTTTCGATTGAAACCTGCTAACTATGCCAACAGCAAAACAAATATCTGGTCTAGTACAGAGCATTGCATACATGAGACTTCCAACTGCCGAGGCATATGGAACTCTACTCATGAATTGCTCTTCATGCACATTCTTAGGTGTTTGACCCTTAGAAAGTTTGATTCCATGTCTAAAAGGTAACATACCTTTCTTGGAATCTTGCATGGTGAATCTAGACAAGATTTTATCAACGTATGAAGCTTGGGATAATGCAATCGTTCTATTCTTTCTATCCCTTATTACTTGGATACCAAGAATATAACTTGCTTCTCCTAAGTCCTTCCTATCAAATTGTTTTGCTAACCATTCTTTCACTGATGTCAATACACCTACATCGTTTCCAATGAGTAGTATATCATCAACATAAAGAATGAGGAAAACCAACTTGTCGCCTTTGATCCTCTTGTATACACAAGGTTCATCAGGGTTTTGAATAAATCCAAAACCCTTTACAGCTTGATCGAACCTTATGTTCCAGGATCTGGATGCTTGCTTTAGTCCATATATGGACTTTTGCCACTTGCATACTCTTTCTTCTTGGCCTTTTTCAATGAATCCCTCTGGTTGCATCATGTAGATGCTCTCGTCAAGACTTCCATTAAGGAAAGCTGTCTTGACGTCCATTTGCCAAATCTCTAGGTCTAGAGATGCTGCAATGGATAAGAGTATCCTAATGGATTTAAGCATGGCCACAGGTGAGAAGGTTTCCTCGTAATCGATACCTTCTTTCTGTGTATAACCTTTAGCTACTAGTCTAGCTTTAAAGGTTTCCACCTTACCATCCATACCTCTTTTCCTCTTGTATACCCACTTGCACCCAATGGGTTTTATCCCTTTAGGCAAGTCTACAAGGGACCAGACTTTGTTATTGAACATCGATTCAATCTCGGATTGCATTGCCTTTTGCCAATGATGACAATCAACATCCTCCATAGCTTCCTTGTTCGTGTAGGGATCATCGTCGTCAGGGAGATTCTCAACAGATTCTCCTAGACCGATATATCTTTCGGGTTGTGTTCTAACCCTCCCACTACGACAACGAATGGTAGGTTGTTGATCTTGTGTTGGAGTGGAACTTACAATTGGGCTGGGTTGTGAAACCTCTTGTGGAATTGTATCTCCTGACATCTCATTCAGGACAATTCTACTTTTGGGCACAAAATTATTCATATAGTCCTTTTCTAGAAATGAAGCATTTGTTGAAACAAATACTTTTAGATCATAAGGACTATAGAAATAATATCCTTTAGTTCCTTTTGGATACCCCACAAATATACATGTTTCCGAACGGGACCCCATCTTTTCTGTCTTTCCTTTCAACACATGTGCAGGACAACCAAATATCCTCATGTGTTGTAAACTAGGCTTTCGCCCATTCCACAATTCATGTGGGGTTTTAGGGACATATTTAGATGGTACATCGTTTAGAATATATATTGCTGTTTGTAGAGCATATCCCTAAAAAGAAATAGGAAATGTTGAATAACTCAACATTGATCTAACCATCTCTAAAAGAGTCCTATTTCTCCTTTCTGCTACCCCATTTTGTTGAGGTGTACCTGGTGCAGAAAGCTGAGAAATTATCCCATTATCAATAAGATATTGCTGAACTCCCTGGATAGATATTCTCCACCATGATCAGATCTCAAGATTTTTATGTGTTTCTCAAGCTGATTTTCTACTTCAGCTTTGAATGCTTTGAACATATCAAATGCATCCGAATTATGTCTCATGAGATACACGTAACCAAATCTTGAGTAATCATCTGTTAAGGTGATGAAGTACTCATATCCACCTCTAGCTTGAATGCTCATAGGACCACATACATCTGTGTGTACTAGTCCTAAACATTCAGTGGCTCTTGCACCTTTGGTATTGAACGTCCTTTTGGTCATTTTACCTTCCAAACAAGATTCACAAGTTGGTAGATCATCAACCTTTAAGTCACTTAAAGGTCCGTCACATACCAATATTTTAATCCTATTAAGGTTAATGTGACCTAGGCGTAAATGCCAAATATAGGTTTCATCTTTTGATAATTTTACTCTTTTATGATTAGGTTCCGTTATTTATGTTTCTAACGAGTGAGAGATATTTCTATGCAAAAAGAATAAACCGTTTTCCAATGTACCTTTGCAAACAACTTTGTCATTCTTACTAATAATAAAAGTTTTATTAAAAGTAACCGAATATCCAAACTTATTTAAACAAGAAACTGAAATTAAATTCCTCTTGAATTGAGGTACATAATAAACGTCTATTAAATATAAATGCCTACTAGAATCTAAAATAACTCTAATATCTCCCACTGCACTTGCAGACACTAACGTTCCGTTGCCCAAGCGCAAATTGACTTCATCTTCATTCAACCTTCTCTTTTCCTGAAACCCCTGCAAGGAATAACAAACATGATTAGTGGCTCCAGAGTCTATGATCCAAGAATCATTAGAATCTACCAGAAAACATGTTTCTAGATAATTAACATTACCTTCTTCCTTCATTTTATGGGACTTTGGGCAATCTCTTTTCCAATGTCCCTTTTCACCACAAAGGAAGCATTTCCCTTTGATCTTGGTTACTTTCTTGGTTTCCTTCTTGGTAGGCCCAAGTTGCTTTTTCTTCTGTTGTTTCTTGACCTTCTTACGGGTCTTAACAGTAGCAACTTTACCAACCAAATGAATCTCTTGACCTTTGTTTTTCACAAGGATCTTTTCAGCGCTTTGAACATCTTGCATCAGGCCCTGCAAGGTGTATTCCTTTTTGTTCAAGGTGTAGTCCAACTTGAACTAATCAAAGGAATCTCACATTGAGTTAACTACCATATCAATTTTGGTCTCACCATCAATCTCAGCACCATTTAGTTCAGCAATATTGAGATGTGCTATGACTTTCATTATATGATCTTTCACAGATTGTCCAGGTTTCATCCTAAGATTCATAAAAGCAGTCATTGCCTCTCTCTTAGTCCTTCTAGACCTCATAGCAAACATTTCCTCTAGAGACATCATTATATCAGCAGCGGACTCCATTTTTTCATGTTGCTGTTGCAACACGTCGGAGATAGTGGCCATAATGTAACATTTTGCCATATCATCAGAAGTCTTCCACTGCTCATACTCATCTCTTTGCATCACATTAGATTCATTATTAGGAAGGGGTGGTTTAGGAGTGGTCAGAACAAACTTATGTTTTTCACTTTGCAGCAACAACCCAATTTTCCTTTTCCATGTTACGTAGTTATCTCCAATTAAGGTGTTATCTTTCAAGATGTTCATAAGTGATAGGGTCATGATTTCTGATTAAAACAAAAACATATATAAGTAAATAATCATGATAATAGCATTTTTAAAAATTTATCTTGAATTAAAATAAATAATTCAATCATAAAAATTCAACGGTGATCCAACACCCATAAATATTACGCCTTCTTTGGGAGTTCGCACTATTTACTAGTTAGACTAGGTCCCACCTAATTGTTAACATGACAACCAGCATTTTTAATTTTAGCCTTGTAATTTTTATTAACAAGAACTCTTGGGAGGATATTAATAAAATTACATTGAGTGTGTTACCAAGATATCGACCCTCAATTTTCTCCCACTAAAATCCCTCCTTGGGGAGTAGATTTCATTTAAGTCAATTGTCTAGTCTATCCTTGTAAGGAAGTATATTGTTAAATTTCATTTATGGATGCCCCTTGGGGGGATTACCAAAAATAATAAAACTCAACTAATCTTGGACGCCATAGGCGTTCTTGCACACCTTCTCCCACTCAATTATTTAAGGCGTGTGATTAAATCCCAAAGAATGATTTTTACCAAGTTATCTAGATGCCAATTAGATACCTAAATCATTCAATGCATGTTCATACCAAAAGAGATATATGAGTGGCACTCCTATTCTAAAATGTCATGTTATCATACAACAACAAATATTGTAATATTTAAGCAAAAATTAAATAGCAACAATTTTGGCCCATCCTAGAAAAGCAAGTAAATTACAATTGTTAGGAATACAAGATCTTCAGGTGGCCATCAACCATACGCTCATCCCTCGGCCTCCTCCCATGGACGTGCACAGCCCACAACCCCACAAAGGGGCTGCCTTGCGCAGCCCATAAGGCCACACAAGGCTGCCATGATTTGGCTTGCCATGCGCAGCCCAATCCAGTCCTAGGGTGGGCACGGTTCTCGTTATCGGTTCCGGTTGCTTCGTTTTTCTTCGTGTCTTCAAATTTTCAATATCCGAATACATTACATCATATTACGAATAAATTACTGCAGCAAATTTTTATTTTATTTTATTTTACTGCAGTAAAATTTACAAAAAATAATACTGCACCTGATTACAATAAAAATACTGCACTTATTTTACATACAAAAAATAAATAAAACCCTAGCAACTACCAAGAAGGAATTATGGCGATAATAGACCACCCTTCTTGTTACAAATCTGAAACAAAAATTACATTGAAATTCTAGGACCAAAATCGAGCAATAACAATTCACTTTATAAAACATATATAAATCCATACATTCAACATGTAATTATATATGCGAATACCTAGAGTGCCATCTCTTTCTAAAACATGTATAATCACAATAAAAAGAAATAGATTCACGTATATATACGATAGTAGTCAAGTAGAATGAACGATATGGAGGTTTCTGTAGGAGGTTCGTAGCCAAGTAGGATGGCCGATATGGAGGTTTCTGTAGGAGGGTAGTATCTAAGTAGGATTCGCTCTTAATTTCTTAAGAAAGAAGAGGTTCAACCCCCTTTTATCATCTCAGGCTTGAGTATTTATAGGGTGACAATGTGGTTGTAAGTGAGGAGCATCCCTTTAAGAGGGAAAAGCTGGGCTTGATCCTCATCGTATCTTTAGAGTTAGGCATACATATGGCATGGCTAAGAGGGCCATGATGGTGCCACCCAATTTTTCCTATTAATCAGGCGCTTGTCTGGGTAGGTGAAGGTCCTGGTTTTTAGGTCGAAGGATAGCTAGATGATCCCTATCGCCGCCTCGAACCGAGCCAGTGGGTGGCACACGCTTTGATGGTGATTCGCGTCACTTGGATTGGCCAGGGATGCTCATAGCTTGCAAGATTGACAAGTTGCATTTGTCGTAAATGCAAAGTCAAAAATATTTATATTTTAAAATCAACCTCGTGAAGGCACGGGTCAAAAAACAAGTATAGCAATAAACTAGTACAACATGCAAGCAAGGGTATCATTCTGTAGAGAGGTGTCATCCATCGACCGTCTCACGTTTTAGTGATTATTGAAAGCTAAAAACATGGAGAGGTGAGAGTGATGTGTATGAAATGTAAGCATTGTTCGTTTGTTGATAACTCGCTTTTTGTGTAGTTAACGAAATACGGATATCAAAAAATAATTATAAAGTTGTCCTACGCAATGTGCTCTAAAGTTTTGAAAACTTATTAAAGCTATAAGCGAGGGTAACATCCATAGGGAGGTGTTATCCGTTGATTATCTCTCGTTTTAGTGATTATCGAAAGCAATGTAAATAAGAACATGGCAAGGGTGAGAGTGGTGTGTGTGAAGTGTGAGAGATAAATAACATGAAAAGAAACAAATAAAGAAAACATAAGAGAACATGAGGGGTGAGAATGGTGATTAGAATGATAAATATAAAATGGCGGACTGGAGAGATGCAAGAAAATGGATACATATGGTACTCATGTCCACAAAAACATTAGCGCCACCTACAATAACTAACATGCAAAGACACTCCTATATTGGGTTCAACCTAGCCTTAAGTACGACCTCTAGATATGGAAATGGGAGAGTCGACTAGTCCTCTAAAGCTACTCATCGAGGATGTATTGCATGAGCAACGATTAAGGACAGCGTTTAAGCACATAAAAGAGATAAACATAAGATCAACCACCGATCGCTACTCACCTGTCATGTGTAAGCAACAACCAATGGAGGCATTAAGCATAAATGAACCCTCGACCACTACTCGTCGAGGGTGTATCGTACGAGCAATGACCAAGAGTCGCGACCCGAGTGCTACTCCCTGAGGGTGTATCGTACGAGCAACGCTCAAGGGTACCATAAGCATGTAGGTTTATAGAACCGAAATGCACAAAGGCATCATGTATACACTTCATGGATTCCACCCAAACAAACAAAAATACTCAATTCAATCCAAAACATGCATTTTGAATAATCCATCGACATATGAGCAATCATGGGATGCTTAATTAATCTACTCCTAAATTACATTAATCTACTCCTAATCCCAATCATGAACACATACCAATTTCTACTCTACATGCCATGAATGTAAAGACAAGGGCTATCCCTAACATGCATCAAGAGTTGGGTTGTCAATCCTACTTAATACAAGTCAAGTGTCAAATTAAGTGCAATTGAATGGGACAATACACAAAGAAATCAAATACAAGTCACTTAAATAAATGGAACTAGTATTAGGGTTTACATATTTCCCAAATGGGGATACATATCAAATAAATAAAATTCAAGAGAAGATTAGATAGAAGAAACCTAAGGTTGTCAATCCTGAATCTCTAACCTCGTTGAGTGGCCCAATTGTCATCTCGGATCTCCAAGCTGTTGGAACCTAGGGTTACAGATTGCGCAGCGGAAGGTTTTAAAAATTTTTATACAATCATTAATCTAACCCATTTGTACAGTAATAATCAAATACAATAATAAAGTGATGAAACATTTTCATACCTACGTAGGAGGCTCCTTCACTTTGATACGAACTGCTCCTGATTTGAACCACGTGATCTTCCTCGCTATCTCCCGGAACTGGTAACAGTGTGTGGGCGCGTCACGATATTCAGGACCTGTATGGAGGAAAAAGAGAAGAATACACACAAAAACAAACTCTATAAGTGTAGTATTTTTGTGGTCTCACCACACTCTAATTTTTTTTCTTCTTTTTGTTTGCTCTTCTCTTTTGCTGTGTATGTTTTGTCACGATGACAATTTCTCTTTACTTTGCAATTATTCAATTGCTGTGTTAGTCTCTCACTTGGTTTTTTCTTTTTAACAAAACCGACATTCGGTTTTTTTGAATTTAAAAAAAAATATATCTCATATATATTAAAAACAAACCAAAAATCTTATATTTGATTTTTAAAATTTTTATAAAGATATCTCATATCTTTTTTAAAATTAATTAAATATTTATTTTGAATTCAAACATTTCAAATTCAATTTCAAATATTTAATTTAAAATAAAATAATCATATTATCTTATTTTATTCAAAATCAAATATCAACTAACACCCTCCATTTAGTGATAAACAACATAATTAAATAATCTTATTATTTAATTTATTTAATCACCATTATTCATTAATTAAATAATCACATTATTCAATTAACTTCCGAATAAATACGTGTCACTTTCGTAACACAATTAATTGGACAATCCAATTAATTAACCGTGACCCTTGTTACCTAAATCGATCGGGCTAGCAAGGGGACCTAATTGACCCACAGTATTTTGAGCTCCAATAATCCTTAGAAATTATTAATTAAACTCTTTAATTAATATTTCATGATTATTAACTTCGGTGTTATTCCGCTAAAAACCCAAAGCTGCACTCTCTCAACTGTAGACGTTTTTACACAAACCAATAACTCTCGGTGTCAATCGATATAGCTATTACATATGGTATAATCCTCCACAAGTAGTTCATAATTAGAGCTGGGTTATAATGTCCGTTATACCCCTCTAATCATATCTTTCCATTAAGTACCATTGATTTTCTAATGAACAATAAATCCTACATTCCTTACGGAATTAGGAGAGCGCTCATATTGTTCAAGCCCCGAATCAACCCTTAAGGGAACTACCATCTACTTCTCACAAAAAGGAGTGGATTCCACTATTGTGTACAAACCTTCCCAGCCACAAGCCAAACCGCGATCCCAACATACGGAGTATATTGATCGGGAATGCAACTCCGACCTCACCCATGGTATATCAAAGACCACGATCTAACCTGAAGGAGTCGATAAGACACTCAGGATTAAGATCACCCACATATAGTCATCATAAGTTGATATATATGAATCTCATCGTTAAACGGATCTTAGTGAGAGATTCATATAGATCATGGCCCAGTCCTATATGATCACATCATACAAGGTGCCTCCATTCTCATATCTACATATGAATGATCCAGGATAGGATCACCGTACACTACGAAATGGACCGCAGCTATAGATTAACCACAAATAAAGTACCCAGCTTTATTTGCTATCTACGGACTCTTTAAATTGCTCGTTTCAAACTGAATCAATCTATATATGACACTCATATACCCAGTTCGAAATTACATCCGGCAATTTTGGATGTTAAGTGCACATGTTATATAAAGTATGACACAAAATGAATGAATATACTACTTCTTTTATTTATGTTCAAATTACATTTACATATTACAAGCTTTAGGGCAAAAACCCCAACAATCTCCCACTTGCACTAAAGCATGTGAGTCATGTGTCGTAACCCTAGACCTTCTAGGTGACCTTCAAACACTTTAGCCGGTAAGGTCTTCGTAAATGGATCAGCATGATTGTCTTGTGAGGCTATCTTGGTGACGATCACATCTCCTCTCTGCACTATCTCTGTAATGAGATGATACTTTCTTTCTATATGCTTCCCTCTCTTGTGGCTTCTTGGTTCTTTGGAATTAGCCACATCACCACTGTTATCACAATAAAGTGTGATGGGCTTATCCAGATCTGGAACAACTTCCAGATCACTCAAGAACTTACGGAGCCAAACAGCCTCTTTAGCAGCTTCACAAGCGGCTACATATTCGGCTTCCATGGTGGAGTCAGCAATGCAAGATTGCTTTATACTTCTCCACACAATGGCTCTACCACCTAGGGTGAATACTGATCCAGACGTGGATTTTCTAGAATCCCTGTCTGACTGAAAATCAGAATCTGTGTATCCTAACGGGATCAAATCCTGTCCGGAATACACTAACATATAGTTTCTCGTTCTCCGAAGATACTTGAGAATAGTCTTGACAGTAACCCAATGATCTAATCCTGGGTTGGACTGGTACCTGCTGACTACTCCCACTGCATAGCAGATGTTCGGTCTCGTGCATAACATATCATACATGAGACTACCTACTGCTGATGCATATGGCACACGTCTCATATCCTCAACTTCTTGAGGTGTCTTAGGACACTGTTCCTTAGACAAGTGAACCCCATGTCTAGAAGGTAAATTACCTTTCTTGGAGTTCTGCATCGAAAATCGCACAAGAATCTTGTCGATATATGATGCCTGAGACAATGCTATGAGTTTGTTCTTACGATCCCTTATAAGTTGGATCCCTAGAACATAACTCGCCTCTCCCAAATCTTTCATTTGGAATTGGCTAGCCAGCCAGCCCTTTACATCAGATAACACTCCCACTTCATTCCCAATGAGTAGGATGTCGTCCACGTATAGGACCAAGAAAACTACCTTTTTGTCAATGATGCGCTTGTAGACACAAGGCTCATCGACAGTTCTGCTCAAAGCCATAGGTTTTGATCACATCATCAAACCTGATGTTCCAAGATCTAGATGCTTGCTTAAGTCCATAGATGGACCTTTGCAACTTGCAAACCTTTTGCTCTTGATCTGGAGAAACGAATCCCTCTGGTTGCATCATATAAATGCTTTCATCAAGATTGCCATTCAAGAATGCAGTCTTGACGTCCATTTGCCAAATTTCATAATCGAAATAGGCAGCAATGGATAAGAGAATCCGAATAGACTTAAACATGGCTATTGGCGAGAAGGTCTCTTCATAATCGACCCCCTCTTTCTGGGTATAACCCTTGGCCACTAGCCTTGCCTTGAAGGTCTCTACCTTCCCGTCTACTCCTCTCTTCCTCTTGTAGATCCACTTACATCCTATGGGTTTTACCCCATTCGGTAAGTCTACAAGTTCCCAGACTGAGTTAGAGTACATAGACTCCATCTCGAGATTCATGGGACAACTCTAAGGGCATTAGCGCGGGCCTTCCATCTTACCGTGGCTATCTAGTCCGCAGTTTTTCCCTATATTGCTGAGGAAAGGGTTGGGGAGCCCCTGTTTTATTCCAGATCTCGGCTTTACGCCTTTTGTTCGGAGCGTGGTCTTTGTGATCTCCCGCTTTAAGCCATTCCTCTTTATCAGGATCTTCCATTGCATTCTTGAATGTCAATGGATCATCCACACTATCAGCAGAGACAAGATCTTGTCCCTCACTTACACCCAAATAGCGTTCAGACTGTCTTACAACCCTCTCACTACGTCTAGGTGGTAATGTATCCTGACTAGGAATTATCTGACTTTCAGATGTTAATGGATTAACAACTCTAGTTGACTGAGTACTGGTCTCACCAGGCTCCAACTCATTTAATACAATTTTAGAACGAGTTTTATGATCACTTATATAGTTATCCTCAAGAAACGTTGCATTTGTCGATACAAATACTTTGTTATCTTCAGGACTATAGAAGTATCCACATCTGGTCTCCTTGGAGTATCCTACAAACAAGCAGACCACAGACTTGGGATCTAGCTTTCCAGTTCTATTCTTCAGCACGTGTGCCGGACACCCCTATATGCAAAAATGTCGTAAACTAGTTTGACGACCATTCCACAACTCTAGGGGAGTTTCAGGAACAGATTTGGATGGCACTACATTCAAAATGTATGCCGCTGTTTGTAACGCATATCCCCAAAAGGAATTTGGTAATGATGAGAAACTAATCATAGATCTCACCATTTCCATTAGGGTTCTATTTCTCCTCTCCGCTACACCATTTTGCTGAAGTGTACTATGAGCTGTGAGTTGGGAAACTATCCCATGCTCGACCATGAAGTCTTCAAACTCTTAGTCAAGGTACTCACCTCCACGATCTGATCGTAGTGACTTGATAGTCCTACCTAATTGATTCTCAACTTCAGCTCAGAATTCTTTGAACTTTTCAAATGTTTTCGACTTTCGTTGCATTAGGTAGACATATCCGTATCTTGAGTAGTCATCTATAAAGGTGACATAATACTCATAGCCGCCCCTAGCTCTAACATTCATCGGTCCGCAGACGTCTGTATGTATGAGTTCTAGTGGCTCTATAGCTCTAAGCCCTTTTCCAGTAAAAGGTCTCTTAGTCATCTTACCTTCTAAACAGGATTCGCAGACAGGTAAGGTGCCAACCTTTAACTCACTTAAAGGTCCACTTTTTACTAGTCTGTCTATCCGGTCAAGGTTGATATGACCAAGCCTTAGATGCCAAAGATACGTGTCATTATCTGGAGAAATCTTATGTCGTTTAGTTTTAGGTTTTTCAACCTTAAACATTTCGGTGTTAAGCAGTGTAGTATGCATTAACGGTCTTAACACATACAAATTGTTTTCATTAATTCCTGAACAAATATTCAGACCATTCTTTCCAATAATAACAAACTTATTATTAAAAGAAACAGAATACAATTGTTCTAACAACTTAGAAACGGAAATCAAATTCCGTGTAAATCCAGGAATATAAAAAACATTGTTCAATAATAAAAAACTATTATTATTACAAAATTGCAATCTTATTGCTCCCACTGCTTTGGCCGACACGACATCCCCCGACCCCACACGCATGGAGAAGGCTCCCTCCTCTAGCTGTGTCCAAGAATCAGTCCACTCCAAAGAAGAACAAACATGGTTAGTGGCCCCCGAATCAACAATCCAAGGTGAAAAATCATCTTCCACTAAACAAGATTCAAGAACAAGTAAATCATATTTACCTTTCTTCTTCTTCTTGGCTACCTCCTCCAGGTACTGAGGACAGTTCCTCTTCCAGTGCCTGACCTTGTTACAATGGAAACATTTTCCTTTGTCTTGGTCGATGGAGGTGCCCTTCTTTTGGCTTTGGACCTTCTTGGGTTTGGGCTTACCCTTCGCCTTTCCAGCAGACCTCTTCCTCTTCTTATTATTGGAGGAAGATGGTTCGGCAACATTTGCCTCACCGGTCTTACTTTTGCTGTCCTTGGTCATGGACTCAAAAGTAGCGAGCTCATTGAGCAACTGTGTGAGACTAAACCTTAACTTGTTCATCCCGTAGTTGTTCTTAAACTGATCAAAACTCTTCGGAAGAGTCGTCAGTATGATGCTCACTTGACTGGGTTCATCAATGGCCCCGCCATTGACTTCTGCCGTGTTGAAGTAGGACATCATGCTCAGGACATGTTCCCGAACTGATGTACCTTCCTTCATGCGAGCGAGCATAGCAGAACGAACAGCTTCGTGTCGCTTTTGCTCGGAGGGCTGCCCGAACATAGCTTGCAATGACTCCATAATTTCGAATGCTGTAGTCATTGCTTCGTGCTTTGTGACAAGCACGTCTGTCATAGAAGCTAACAGATATGTTCGGGCCTTCTCATCAGATGAGACCCATCGCTGGTATGCCTCACGAACAGTTCGTGTGGCATTGGCAGTAGGCACCGGAGGACATTCCTCCGTAAGCACAAACTTGAGGTCTTTTGTGACCAGTATTGCATTAATTTTAAGTTTCCATTTTGTGTAGTTATCACCAGTTAATTTATCGTTTGCAAGTATTTGTAATAGTGTAGATGACATGGCTGAAAAAACATAAATTAAAGATTCATTCAGTCATACATTCTAAACATGTGCTAATGTTCGGCATAAAATTAAACATGATGCTTGAAAATGTTTAATGAACAAGAACAACCCTAAAAACAATGTTTCTATGCCACGACAATCCAACATACCACAAGCAAGTGCCGCCTTAGGGTCGGTCAAATTCTTGCATGTTGGATCGAGACCTTCTCAGTCAAAGGATATACCGGAATAACTCTTATGCCAATATCATTCAACCATCGTTTATTAGGTCAGGTTTTTAATTAACCAATTTAATTAAAACCTTGTGAGTGTAACCCATCATTTTAGATCTCAAGAGCTTAACTCAAGAATTGCCGCCTTAGGGTCGGTCAATCCCGAAATCCCCTCCGAAATCCTATCTGTTAGGAAGTCAACCTTGGTATTGATTCTTATGGAAACCCTCCTTAGGGAGGACAGAAACAAAGCCGTCACGAGGCCCCACTCGAATCTCAAGGTGTTGAACTAATGATGGAGACCGCGGGATATAATGTCATATATCCCTCTCCTACTCACTATTTTATATTAAGGGTTTTCTATTTATATTAATGCACCTAGATTAAACTAGATTAAACGGCTAATTTTAATCTAAGCGTCAAGTGCATTAATCACAAATTATTAGAATCCTATTCCAATAACTAATAAACTAAATTGATTTTTAACACTTAAAAAATTTAGTTCATTAGTGATAATTCAAATCTATGTAAACAGTTTACTAAGACTAGAATTATTATTAAATGTGTATTTACCAAGTTTTAACTATTAAAACTAAACACATTATTAGGTCCAATTATTAGGAGCTTAATCAAATTAATCCTAATATATATATTAAGGACCCTACTAATCTAAGTATTAAAACTTTAATAAAAAGATTAGTAATTAATGAGATTTACCAAGTTTTTACTCTTAAAAACTAATCCCATTAAAAATAGCCAATTATGTGAATAACCCATTTTAATCAAATTAAAAAAAATTAAACACATAATATAGATGGCTATAATGCATGTATGATATATCAACATATATATGTGTAGGCACAACTAATTTAAATGACATGTATATGCATGGCAATGCTTAATCATCAAATAATTAAAACATACATGAGTTGACCGAGTGTTTTGGATTATTTAACCTAAAAATTGGAATCTAATTACAAAAAATATTCCCAAGGCATCCCTTGGTCTTCTTGTAATTTCCAAGACTTCCAATCTCTTCAGGTCATGTGCGCTGGTAGCATCGCTGGTAGGCATCACTTATCTGGATGCGCGCAGTCACGTTGAGCGCTAGTGTGCGCTCATGGCATGCGCTGGGTGCGCGTAGGAAGGCAGGCTTGCGCGCTGGTAGTAGTGCGTGCGCTGGTCATGCATCATCGCTGGAGGGCGCTGCTGGTCTGCGATGTGTGCAGCGCTGGAAGGATAGCGCGCTTGTCATGCATGCGCTGGTGGGCTTGCATCGCTGGTGGCACGCGTGGGATGGGCTGTGCGCTGGAGGTTGCGCGCTGGTACATCGCATGTGCTGGTCTGCTGGTGCATGTTGACTTCGTGAACTACCAGGTCCAGCTTTTACATTTTGTAATTTTTTTTTTCAATAATACAACAGTAAAATAAAAAAAATAACATTATACAACCCAGAAACACTCTAAATCCACAACACTATAAAAATTTACGATCAACCATGTTTTTTAAATTAAACAATTTAATTAAAAAACAGCATACACTCATCAAAAAAATATGTGCCTACACATTTATACATATCAGGAGTAATCGAATTCGAATATACTGTATAAAATTTGGCTCTGATACCAATTGTTGGAACCTAGGGTTACAGATTGCGCAGCGGAAGGTTTTAAAAAATTTTATACAATCATTAATCTAACCCATTTGTACAGTAATAATCAAATACAATAATAAAGTGATGAAACATTTTCATACCTACGTAGGAGGCTCCTTCACTTTGATACGAACTGCTCCTGATTTGAACCACGTGATCTTCCTCGCTATCTCCCGGAACTGGTAACAGCGTGTGGGGGCGTCACGATATTCAGGACCTGTATGGAGGAAGAAGAGAAGAATACACACAAAAACAAACTCTAGAAGTGTAGTATTTTTGTGGTCTCACCACACTCTAATATTTTTTCTTCTTTTTGTTTGCTCTTCTCTTTTGCTGTGTATGTTTTGTCACGATGACAATTTCTCTTTACTTTGCAATTATTCAATTGCTGTGTTAGTCTCTCACTTGGTTTTTTCTTTTTAACAAAACCGACATTCGGTTTTTTTGAATTTAAAAAAAAAATTATATCTCATATATATTAAAAACAAACCAAAAATCTTATATTTGATTTTTAAAATTTTTATAAAGATATCTCAAATCTTTTTTAAAATTAATTAAATATTTATTTTGAATTCAAACATTTCAAATTCAATTTCAAATATTTAATTTAAAATAAAATAATCACATTATCTTATTTTATTCAAAATCAAATACCAACTAACACCCTCCATTTAGTGATTAACAACATAATTAAATAATCTTATTATTTAATTTATTTAATCACCATTATTCATTAATTAAATAATCACATTATTCAATTAACTCCCGAATAAATACGTGTCACTTTCGTAACACAATTAATTGGACAATCCAATTAATTAACCGTGACCCTTGTTACCTAAATCGATCGGGCTAGCAAAGGGACCTAATGGACCCACAGTATTTTGAGCTCCAATAATCCTTAGAAATTATTAATTAAACTCTTTAATTAATATTTCATGATTATTAACTTCGGTGTTATTCCGCTAAAAACCCGAAGCTGCACTCTCTCAACTGTAGACGTTTTTACACAAACCAATAACTCTCAGTGTCCATCGATATAGCTATTACATATGGTATAATCCTCCACAAGCAGTTCATAATTAGAGCTGGGTCATAATGTCCGTTATACCCCTCTAATCATATCTTTCCATTAAGTACCATTGATTCTCTAATGAACAATAAATCCTACATTCCTTACGGAATTAGGAGAGCGCTCATATTGTTCAAGCCCCGAATCAACCCTTAAGGGAACTACCATCTACTTCTCACAAGAAGGAGTGGATTCCACTATTGTGTACAAACCTTCCCAGCCACAAGCCAAACCGCGATCCCAACATACGGAGTATATTGATCGGGAATGCAACTCCGACCTCACCCATGGTATATTAAAGACCACGATCTAACTTGAAGGAGTCGATAAGACACTCAGGATTAAGATCACCCACATATAGCCATCATAAGTTGATATATATGAATCTCATCGTTAAATGGGTCTTAGTGAGAGATTCATATAGATCATGGCCCAGTCCTATATGATCACATCATACAAGGTGCCTCCATTCTCATATCTACATATGAATGATATAGGATAGGATCACCATACACTACGAAATGGACCGCAGCTGTAGATTAACCACAAATAAAGTACCCAGCTTTATTTGCTATCTACGGACTCTTTAAATTGCTCGTTTCAAACTGAATCCATCTATATATGACACTCATATACTCAGTTCGAAATTACATCCGGCAATTTTGGATGTTAAGTGCACATGTTATATAAAGTATGACACAAAATGAATGAATATACTACTTCTTTTATTTATGTTCAAATTACATTTACATATTACAAGCTTTAGGGCAAAAACCCCAACACAAGCTTCATTGAAGCTCCTCCTCCTCATAGACAAGGTAGGGTGCTTTTTCCTCATGAATCTCCTCCAACAATGGGTGGCTGCAAGTAGAGAGTGATGATGGGGAGGCAATCCATGGAGGAAAACCTCCATGGATGCCTTTGGAAGCTCCTCTCTCTCTTGATTTGGTTGAGAAGATTAAATGTGGAATGGATGGATTAAATGAATGGATTGGGATCAATAAATGCCTTGGTATTGTGGCAAAGTGATGTATTTATATGTTTGATAGGCTAGGGCACGAAAAAGGCATGAAAGGACGACTTTGCCCTCCTTAAAATGGGTGAAAATGCGACTTTTTCCCAGTTGGAACACATAGTGCACAGGTCAGTGCACGGGTAGGGTACCCGTGCCACACTCGTGATATCTCTTCTGGCTTTCTGATCTGGGCATATGGACGGGTAAGTGCACGGGTAGGGTACCCATGCTATACCCGTGCACTGAGCTCTTCCTGATTTCCATTCTTCGGTGCACAAGTCATATCACGGGTAGTGCACTCGTAGGTTACCCGTGCACTATTTCCTTCAAGCATCCCTTTTTGCTCAATTTGGTTGGTTTTTCTCTGAAAAGTCACTGTTTTTGCCTCTAGCAACTGAATTCCATTGAATGCGTGTAATCACTACAAAACGAGCCATTAGACACCAAAATATGCTCGAAAATAAGCTAAAGGATATGGAATTGAGGGCCAAAATATATGACAATTTTGGCTCGATCAAACACCCCCAAACCAAACCTTTGCTTGTCCTCGAGCAAACAAAAGGACAAACCAAAAGACACAAGACAAACAAACATGACTCTATCTAGAAAATTTCCTAACACAAAGAAAATCTGGTGCAAAACCAACTATTAGAGAGATAAGCAAAAGAGAGTGGAAGTGATGAATAGGTTCATGCAAAATGTTCTAAATAACTCAAAGGCACCACAAGGGGAAACTCGTTCGACATGAATCCCACTCATTAAGCGCCCTTGCCTTGGAAACTACTCACTCTCACACCTCGAGCGTAATTTGCTTCGATTCTAGGTTCTCACATGGGATCTCTCTTCTTTTTCCTCTCGGAACCTAGGTTCACACTCATGCAATATGTATGCAAATGAAGTTATGTATTGGAATCAAATGGTTGCATACATTTCATAGAAAATAAACGCTATTTTTAGTAAATAGTCTCATGAAAGAATCAAGTGCCATGAACTTGGAAAGAGCATGCCTCGACTTGTATTCCCAAACTAGAATTCCTAAAGGATCAACTAGGTCTTTCCCTTAGGTTGTAATGGGGCCATGGGGTTTAATGTGGTGAACAAAGAAATAGGGAAAAATTCTGAGTTCAAAGATCACCAATCATGCCTAAACATACTCACACACCCCATGCTAAGCTCTATTAAACATGAATTATAATCTAGCGACTAGGCATCCTTTTCCTACACATGTGTGCTTTCACATTTAAGTACTCTAATTTCTTTGAGTACATTTACATTTACACTTCAAGACTCTTTTGTGCTTGGTTTTTTTAATCTTTTTCATCTTTTTATTTTCTTTCATCTTTTTGGTTTTTGTTTTCTTTTTTGCACATTTTTCTTTTGACATTTTTACGCTCATAAGTGCTCATTTTTGGCACTTTTACATTTTTGAGCCTTTTCTTAGCACATTACACAACATATTGCCTAAGTACACACTAACTTCACATGTAAGAGCTTACACCTTTCAACCACCTTTTGCACACACACACAACCCACATGATTGGCAATTAACGGGTTGGTTTGTGTTTGGCTTATGGCTATATGGTTTGTTATGGTTTCAAAAGAAAGGGTAAGTGTTTGGCCTCAAACTTGGCAATGGAGCACACATATAGGGACATGGAAATGTGTTTAGGCTATTTTAGTAGTTATGCATACACATTGCCTAGGATCATTTCCAACATTCCATCTAAAAAGGGAATACAAGCTTTGGTAAGCAGTTCACATATATGATGCATGTTCTTTGACACATGATGATTGCGTGATGTAATGATACTATGCATAGTGTTTGAATAGTGTTTAAAGATTTGAAAATATTTTCCCTCGAATTTGTACGCTTTTGGCTCGTGTTTGTGAACTCACAAGGGTATCTCCACTATTAGAACAAGGCGCTTGAGCACCGAGTCCCCTCAAATTGGACATCAAAAGATGGGACTAACCCATGAAGTGCAAGTGAGACCCCTAAAAATTACTAAGAGCTATGAACAAGCACACCAAGCATAACCAATTCGCCACAAACGCTATGCTCAAGGTATCTCACCAAGCTAAATTAAGCTCAAAAATTTTGGCAAAGCAGCAAACTTTTTAAAAATTGACACAAAAAATGACTCAAGACACTAAAAGACGACTCACAAAGGCGTTTACACCCCCAAACCAAAACCCAACATTGTCCTCAATGTTGAAGACAAGTGAGTCTGGTCTAGCGGCGTACACCTAACATGACTCAAACAAGGCTCACAAATAAAATAAGGCAAACAATTGAATTAGCAATTAAGCACAAAGGCACATCAATTCATGCTCAAAACCTACATCACGCATTTACCAAATTGATGGAATGGAGGCATAACAACCCCCAAACCGTATCTAACTATATGCATCAGGACCTGTACAAAAATAAAGCATGCACTCACAACCCCCAAACCAAGTAGGGCTATATAAGGCAATTAAACATGTACACTCGCATGCAACCATCCATAAGAGCCTTCGGCTCATTCATCAACAAAAGAATAAATCAATTATATCCAAAAATCAAATATCATCATTTACAAGTGATCTATCAAAAATGACATACTAAACAATCCCAACCAAAAATTCACCACCAATTATTCCATAATGCAAATAAAACAAAAACGAGAAAAAGAAAATTGGAAATGCAAACTCAGGTGGGTTGCCTCCCACAAGCGCTATATTTATCGTCTGGGCAAGACATTGTCTGTGGCCCTTCGGCTCTTCGACCCCTAATTTTCCGCTCTCCTTCATGAAGATGAGGTTCTCGCCCTTTTTATAAGCACTCTTGGCTCGCTTGTCCCTCCCAAACTCGCAAGTTGTCGGTGTTTCTTCCTAAGAGATAAAGAAACCATGGTTTATCGCACAAGCTGCAAAATTAGCTTCCAAGAGAAGCTATAAATAGTCTACACACTCATAGAACAAGTTAGAAAGTTCAAGCAACAAGAATCAATCAATACATGCAATTGCCAACGAGAGCTCGAAATATCAATTATTAAAGAAAAACGCACCAAAACAATTCCATAATAGATTACCCCCCCAAACCTAGCTCTTCCCATACATTCAAGCATATAATAACAAATTGAGGGATAAGAACTTAGTGTATAGGAGAAAAATAAATTGTGCAATCATAAAATATTCAAAAGTAAATAAAAATAAAAACAAGCATAGCATTTTAAACATGAAGCACACAAGCGGTTTACGCCTCAGTATCAACAACCTGACCCAAAAGCACAATTCATTATATCAAACCCCTTCCAATGCATTTAAGCACATATATCGGTGCACTCCAATCAACTCACTCACACATGCTCCGACAATATGCATATTACCCATAAACATTTAAGCTACACTCACAAAAGTAGGGTAATCTAAAAAGATAGAAACATTGAGAAGAGTCGATACCGAAGTTCCAAATTTTGGGAAGAAGTGTGCAGAGACAATACCTATAGCGGCGCTCTAACCTCCTTTCCACCTGATGCTCTTTCGCGGCACTCCCCACGTCCTTGGTTGTTTCAACCACATAGGTCATCGTTGCGCTGCCATGTTGCTTGGTGAAGTTGTTGTAGTGCAATAGGGAACACATTGTTCTCTTAAGTTGTACGGTCTTGGCTCCTCGATTGTTGGTCACCATTCCAACCTTGATTTGATATCTCGCCAACCTGAAAATTTATCTTTCCTTTCACAAATAACTCAAACATTAAAGGCAAAAGCTTTGAACAAAAGAAAAATATCAACAAAAAAAAACTACCAAAATTTTTACATTACTACATTATTCGCTAAAACAAGAAACGATTAACGAATAGGCCACCTCCCCGGCAGCGGCGCCATTTTGATAACTCGATTTTTGTGTCGTTCACAAATTACAGATATCAAAAGATTATTATAAAGTTGTCTAACGCAATGTGCTCTAAAGTTTGAAAACATAGTAAAGCGGTAAGCGAGGGTATTGTCCGCAGGGAGGTGTTATCCATTGATTATATCTCGTTTTAGTGATTATTGAAAGCAATGTAAATAAGAACATGGCAAGGGTGAGAGTGGTGTGTGTGAAGTGTGAGAGAAAAATAACATGAAAAGAAACAAATAAAGAAAACATAAGAGAACATGGAGGGGTGAGAATGGTGATTAGAACGATAAATATAAAATGGCGGACATGAGAGATGCAAGAAAATGGATACATATGGTACTCATGTCCACAAAAACATTCGCGCCACCTACAATAACTAACATGCAAAGACACTCCTATATTGGGGTTCAACCTAGCCTTAAGTACGACCTCTAGATATGGAAATGGGAGAGTCAACTAGTCCTCCAAAGCTACTCATCGAGGATGTATCGCATGAGCAACGATTAAGGACAGTGTTTAAGCACATAAAAGAGATAAACATAAGATCAACCACCGATCGCTACTCACCTGTCACGTGTAAGCAACAACCAATGGAGGTATTAAGCATAAATGGACCCTAGACCACTACTCGTCGAGGGTGTATCGTATGAGCAATGACCAAGAGTCGCGACCCGTGTGCTACTCGCCTAGGGTGTATCGTACGAGCATCGCTCAAGGGTACCATAAGCATGTAGGTTTACAGAACCGAAACGCACAAAGGCATCATGTATACACTTCATGGATTCCACCCAAACAAACAACAATACTCAATTCAATCCAAAACATGCATTTCAAATAATCCATCGGCATATGAGCAATCATAGGATGCTTAATTAATCTACTCCTAAATTACATTAATCTACTTCTAATCCCAATCATGAACACATACCAATTTCTACTCTACATGCCATGAATGTAAAGACAAGGGCTATCCCCAACATGCATCAAGAGTTGGGTTGTCAATCCTACTTAATACAAGTCAAGTGTCAAATTAAGTGCAATTGAATAGGAAAATACAAGAAGAAATCAAATACAAGTCACTCAAATAAATGGAACTAGTATTAGGGTTTACATATTTCCCAAATGGGGATACACATCAAATAAAGAAAATACAACAGAAGAGTAGATAGAAGAAACCCAAGGTTGTCAATCCCGGATCTCTAAGCTCGGTGAGTGGTCCAATTGTCTTCACGGATCTCTAAGCTCCATTAAAGCTCCTCCTCATTATAGACAAGGTAGGGTGCTCTTTCGTCATGAATCTCCTCCAATGATGGGTGGCTGCAAGTAGAGAGTGATTATGGGGAGGCAATCCATGGAGGAAAACCTCCATGGATGCCTTTGAAAGCTCCTCTCTCTCTTGATTTGGTGGAGAAGATTAAATGTGGAATGGATGGATTAATTAAATGGATTGGGATCAATGAATGCCTTGGTCTTGTGGCAAAGTGATGTATTTATATGTTTAAGAGGCTAAGGCACGAACTAGACATGAAAGGATGACTTTGCCCTCCTTAAAATGGGTGAAAACGTGACTTTTGCCATGCTGGAACACGTAGTGCACGGGTCAGTGCATGGGTAAGGTACCCATGCTACACTCGTGCTATCTCTTCTAGCTTTCTAGTCAAGGCATGTGCACGGGTAAATGCACGAGTATGGTACCCATGCTATACTCGTATACTGAGCTCTTCCTGATTTCCATCTTTCGGTGCATGGGTCATATCATGGGTAGTGCATGGGTAGGTTACCTATGCACTTTTTCCTTCAAGTATCCCTTTTTGCACAATTTGGCAGGTTTTTCTCCAAAAAGTCACGGTTTCCACCTCCAGCAACTTAATTCCATTGAATGCCTGTAATCACTACAAAACGAGCCATCAGACACCAAAATATGCTCGAAAACAAGCTAAAGGATATGGAATTGAGGGCCAAAATATATGAAAATTTTGGCTCGATCATGTGTGTGTGTTGAAAAATAAAGCATGGAAATGAAGGTAAGAAAACAAGAGAACATGGAGGGGTGAGAATGGTGATTAAGTGAGATAAATGTAACCGGGTGCTTGCCTTTCTAAATTAAACTACTCCTAATTAAATTAATCTACTTCTAAAGGCAAGCACCATAAGTTACAAAAATAAGGTGGATAGGAGATTGTTAACGGAAAAATCCACTCGGAGAGTGAAATTTCAGTTAACACCCTCAACCCGCTACCCTAGAGGTCGTAGTTGGGGGGGGGGGGGTAGGTACTTTGTACCGTGGTTCTGGTAAGAGTGAAGGAGAGATATTCGATCGATCGACGTCCTAGAACGAGGTGGATACCGCGAGAGAGGTAAGGTAGGCAGGAGAACAATCATCCCGCCCATCTGGTGTAGTAAGCTGGTACCCGGACCTGGTATCTGATCCTGGTACCTAGTCACCTCTTTAGGTGCCCTCCATAATTCCCTGACCAAGATAATGTGCAAAGAAGGGTATAGGAAAGCTAGAACCAGCGGGGTCGGTGCCTAGCTCACATACATGCGTAATCAAGAGATAGATGGGAGAATGATAACTCTTTTGGTAAAGGTGGACTAACCTAGGGGGAAAATGCATCACGATTGATCATATGCTAAAAAACCCCCAGGCCGTACCCATAGGAAGGGAGAAAGACCCTTCTTTATATTTATATATCTCGAGAGGTGCTCCGGAGATCTTACATTAGTACAAACTGAGACTTGATAGGTCATAGTTGAAGGGGTACCACTTGGTACCGATACATTTCTAGAGAAAATTAATGTGCATAATAGTCGATACAAAGGTAGGAGATATCGAACTGTATTTCTGGTGGAGAAATGGATGAATTCTGGGATCGGAGACATCATGGAGACATGGAGATGTTGGAGAGCTGTCGAAGAATGTTTGAGAGAATGTCGGGCCAGAGAAAATGTTGGAACCCTTGAGATGGAGATATTTGAGAGAGCTGGTGGCAAAGTCAAAACCCTCTTCTTGGAGAGAACTTGGTCATATTTATATGTTCTGATTCTCATTGCCCACTCCACTAATTAATTCTCAATCAAAGGAACGTTGACCTGACATTAATAGAGGTGAATATTCTCTTATTAATGGCGTTGGGAATTTCAATTAAAAAGTTGACTGATCTTCTAATTAATGAGGCTGATTATCTCCATTAATAAAGTTGACTGATTCCCTCATTAATGGCGTTGTGAATGGCCATTAAAGAGTTAACTGATCTTCTCATTAATGGGGCTAATTATCTCCATTAATAGAGTTGACTAATTCCCTCATTAATGGCGTTGTGAATGGCCATTATAGAGTTGATTGATCTTCTTATTAACGGGGCAAATTATCTCCATTAATAGAATTGAGTGATTCTCTCATTAATGGCGTTGTGAATGGCCATTAAAAGAGTTGATTGCTTCCCTCATTAATGGAGTTGTGAATGGCCATTAATGAGGTCAGATGGTGTTGCATGCTTCTTCCCTTCAGGCGAGATACTCTGGTGTACCGGTCACTTCTCGCTGGCGTGGCGCTTGTTCTAGCATGCTAGTGGCTTCATGGCGACATTCTTCCTGCTCGGTGAGTAGGATACCTGTCTATGGTGGATTTCGGGTTTATGTCAAGGTACTGGGTACCAAGCAGATATTTTGGTATTCGAGCACCAGGTAGATGTTGAGGTACCCTGAGGTACTGGATACATGTCGCGGTGCCTAGATGCCAGGTAGGAGGCATCGGGTATACGCGAGGTACTGGGTGCATGGTATTGCGATACCATCTAGGTAGACATGCAGTAGAGGTTCTGGCCCTATCAGGTATCGATTCTTCCAAGGTCGCGGTATCGATCCTGCTGGGTACCTGGGAGCTGGGAATGGTCCCAACCAGGTGGTTACTTGGTGGAAAATTATTCTTTGGACCCCTACAAAAAAACCCTATTAACAGATGTCCCCCTGACTTGAACACCTATATTAACTTGGGGTTGGAGTCAGGATCTGTAACGCTTGAAGAATTTTACTCATCATTTCTTTTTGGCAACCGCTACTAGCATTCCTGTTTCTGGGATACTGGTACTTAGGCGAAACGGTGCATTCAGATCTAGGTACCTGGCATTCATGTTCCTGGAATCCTGGTACATAGGTGAAAGTTATGGCGGATCACGGCACCTAGCCTTCCTATTTCAAGGAACCTCCGTACCTGGGCGAAAATGCTGGCGAATCAAATTTAGGCGAAAATACTGGCGAATCATGATACCTAGCCTTCCATTTTTCAGGAATTTGGGTACAGAGGCGAAAACAAGCCTGGTAGGCAACTATGCCATCTAGATCCTTCTTGGCAGGGGGCGGTACTAGGCCTAGGCAGCAGGAGGGCCATTTAGCTGTCCTGGTCTTAAGGCGAAAACACGTAGGCGAACATATTGGAAAAAATGGGTACCTCACATTCCATTTCTAGTAATCTTGGTACTCTGGAAAAAACAGGCAAACACATTGGCAGATCTAGGTATCTCGCATTCCTTTCTAGGAATCTTGGTACTATGGCGAAAACAAGGCGAACACATTGGCAGATCTAGGTACCTCGCATTCCTTTGTAGGAATCTTGGTACTCTGGCGAAAACAAGGCGAACACATTGGCGGATCTAGGTACCTTGCATTCCTTTCTAGGAATCTTGGTACTCTAGCGAAAACAAGGCTAACACATTGGCAACAAGATCCAGGTAGGCAACTAAGGCCACTTTAGCACTAAGTCTTTCTTGCCGAGGGGTGGTGCCCGACCAAGGCCTTGATCTGGCAGGCAACTATGCTCATACGAAAAAGACCCTTCTTAGCGGGGGGTGGTGCCCGGCCAAGGTTTGATCCGTTAGGCAATTATGCTCTTACGTATCGGATCCTTCCTAGAGGGGGGTGCTGCCTGGCCAGGGCAGCAGGAATGCCATGTTTCCTTTCCTGGTCTTGAGGCGATCCTCCTAGAGGGATTAATCCGATCCTGGGCATCAGGAGTGCTGTGTAGCTCTCCTAGTTTTATGGCGATCCTCCTAGAGGGATTAATTCGATCCGGGGCATCAGGAGTGCTGTGTAGCTCTCCTAGTTTTATGGCAATCCTCCTGGAGAGATTAATCCTGTCCAGGGCATCATGAGTGCTGTGTATCTCTCATAGATTTATAGCGATCCTCTTAGAGGGATTAATTCGGTCTAAGGCACCATTAATGTTTTAAAGCTCTCCTGGATTTATGGCGATCCTCTTGGAAGGATTAATCCGGTCCAAGGCATCAGGCATTCCTATGCAAGGATTCCCGGTCTTCAAGTGATGGTCCTGGAAGGCAACTAAGGCCACTTTAGAACCAGGTTTTTCTTGGCTGGGGGTGGTGCCCGGCCAAGGCATCAGGAATGTCATGTAGCTTTCCTGGTTTCGATCATAGACGAAAGGCATCATAGGAGAAATACCAAGGCGATCATACTCAAGATGATACTAGTCAATGCTCACCTCGCATGCTTCGTTGGTGAAACCTTTTGAGGTGGATGACAGAACGTTTTTCTTAGCGTCGTTGTAAAAAGATCAATCCGTCAACAATATTTGATAAAACCTCACAAGCCTAAATTAGTTTGAAAACATAGATATAGTGGCAAGTGGGGTGTCGTCCACAGGGAGCGGAGCTAGCTAAATTAGTTATTGCTAAAGTAATGATATGTATATATATAATAGCTAAACATGAGTTGGTGAAAATGTAGGTGGTGAATTACACTAAAAATAACACTAAATTAATTATGCAAATTAACGAAGGGGGAAATGGAATGAGGGATATATAGAGATGATAAAAACTAAGGAGTTAATGGATACTAAAGTAAATACTGGGCAATGCAACACACTTGTCAATAGCACGGCTATTCAAAGTAACCGACCTAGGATGTATATAGTCAGTTATTTATCCTTAGAAGGTGGCCAACCTAGGATGTATAGTGCGGACCACCTATTAGGGATTAATCCGTAGTAAACTACAAACCTAGGATGTATAGAGTTGGTTGCTTATCTGATTCTAGAAATGAAGCTCGTCTACCTAACAATGACTCAACCGATTACAAATAGTCACCCTAGGATGTATAGTGATGACTTCTAACTCTCTCACGGGTTCCGACCTAGGATGTATAGTGCCGGAAACTCGATTGAGGTTAGATTAAAACCGCGGTTTAAAAGTCGGAATTCATGACTTTCCGTCCATTCTTTAGAGCATTAAATAACTAAATAGGATGTATATCTAGATGCAATACTCATACATAATACAAAGATATCTTGAAAAGAGGATGTATCTACATAAGAAATCAATGATAAACATTCACAATAAGAATAGATCAATGGAAGACAGACACGAATATCAACATAATATCAAGTTTATGTACAAGCCCAATATTTAACGAACTACTCCACCAACCCCTTAGAGGGGATTTAGCTACTCATTACAACTAGGAAACTAAGAGAGAGGAAATAGAAATAACCCTTGGAGAACATCTCTTCCTTGAAGTGGATCCAATCTCCTAACTTCATTGAAGTTGAGTAGAGAATGTAAGGATGAGAGAGAGAGAGAAAGAGAGAGAGAGAGAGAGAGAGATATTCTAGATCTAAAAGTGTTTAACCTCTGCAAAACGGAGTCAAAAGCTCCCTAAAACGTTTCTAAACTTTTCTATTTATACAAGATACAAAAATAGGTCACTTAAGCTTTGAAAATCAAACTGGCGCGCGTGGAGTGCGAGTGGAGTGCTAGTGGTTTACCCGCACTGTACCGGCACTGTATGGGTTGTCTGCAACTTTAGTTCTCGGATCAGGGCATTAGTGTGGGTGGAGTGCGGTTGAATTACCCGCACTTGACCCACACTTGGAATCGTACAGTGATCGCACTTGAATTGCACTTCCCTATCAGGTGCAAAATCTACCTTCTGTTCTTGGTGCAAGTGCGGGTGGAGTGCGGTTTGATGACCTGCACAGTACCCACACTCTAATGTCAGGTACAATTCTGCTCTTCTGTTCTTGGTGAAAGTGCGGGTGAAGTGCGGTTTGATGACCCGCACTGTACCCGCACTATAATGTCAGGTGCATCTTCAACTTCTCTGGTTTGGCATTAGTGCAGGTAAAGTGCGGTTGGATGACCCGCACAGTACCCGCACTTTATCGTCAGGTGCAACATCAGCTTCTCGGGTTTGGCAACGGTGCGGGTGGAGTGCGGTTGGATGACCCGCACTGTACCCTCACTTTATCTCTTTACTTGCATCCTGCCCCGGCTATGAACATGAGTGCGGATGGAGTGCGGTCGGAGTGCGGTTGCGACCCGTACTGGACCCGCACTGTAGAGCTGTTTGTACTCTTTTGCCTTTACTTTCGCCCTTTTTCTGCCGGAATCACCGCAATATGCTTCCAAACCTGCCTCTGTATCATTTCCTACAAATAAGCACAAAACAACCCATAAGAGATACAAAAACGTACGAAAACAGAACATAAGGTAAGAATCTGAGGGCCTAAATATACTACATATTTGGCCCGATCAAACACCCCCAAACCAAACCTTTGCTCGTCCTCGAGCAAATCTAATCCAAACAGTAAGACGCCAACTGAATTTAAATTCTAGATACCTAAACAATATCTCCATAATGCCGCAAGTCCAATGTGTGATATGATACAAATAGGTGTGATAGAGAGGACAAAAACATATGCACAAGATCAAGAGCAATTTGGAGACACCCAAGGGAGGCTTGTACAAACACGAATCCCACACCTAAAGGCATTCATGAATTAGGACAACTTACTCCCATACCTTGAGCATAATTCGCTTCAATTATAAAGTTCACATGGATTCTCTCTTTTCTTTCCTCAAGAGTCCTAAGTTCCACACAACAAGTATGCAAAGAAGATTCTGCATAAGATTTAAGCAATGAACTATCCTAGGAACGAGTCACCATGCCATGGATGTGAAAGATCGTGCTTCAACAGACATTCCCAAACTAGACTTACATGGATCAAAAAGGGCTTTTCAATCGGTTATAGTGTGGCTGTGGGGTTGAATGAGTTTACACAAAAATATGGACATTTGGAGTTCAAACTCACCAATCATGCTAGAATACATCCCTGCTACCACACCATGTTCTTTTCTCGCTTAAATGCAACCCTCTAGGAAACCATTTAACCCACATTTGTGCCTTCAACATTGCATTCCGTTTGAGCGATTTTATCATAAAACAATCCCATTATGGCACTTCAAGTACAATCTTTCTTTTAATTTTTTTTTCTTTTAACAATTTCCCAATCACAATGTTGTACTCCATTTGGGTTGTTACAATTTCCCTTTCTTAGGCATTTAGGGCACATAACTAAGGTTCTTACCCCTTTCCTTGCATATTTTCAACAATTATTTCATTTTACCCGTTAGGACCATTTTAACCCTTTTCATCACTACCATTTCCCATCCTAACATGATTAGTACAAGGGTAGGCATGTGTTTGGGCTATGGGGTATATGGTTGAATGTGGTACCAAATGAAAGAGAAAGTGTTTGGCCTCAACTTGGATTTGGAGCACACAATATGGTATATGGTGTTTAGGTTATAGAGGTAATTCGATACACATAGATTCCCTAATATCACTTCCATAACCATCTAAAAAGGGAATGAAAGCATCCATCACGCAATTCACAGAATTATATGCAAGTCCTATGGCACATGACATAAATGACGAGAGGCGTGTTTAAGAATAATCAATAATGCAATCAGAAAATGCACTTTCAAGCTTGTGTTTGTGATCTCATGGGTATCTCCACTATTAGAACAAGACATGGGAACAAAGAGTCCCCAATACTTAACACCAACGGGTGGGACAAACCCATGATGGTGCAAGCGAAACCTCAAGTGGCACCAAACTATATCACAAGGTCAAAGCACATATAAGGAACTCTTCAAAAGCACACCTAGAGGCATCATACCCATACTGGAAACAGTTTGAAAAATGGACAAGCGACAAAATTGAAAAATTGGACACTAAACTGTACAAGGCGTATGCGTAGTGCACCCCCAAACCAAAACTCAACAATGTCCCCATTGTTGGAAATAACAAGCATAATCTTGATAAATGGCGGAATGAGGGTTCAACACCCCCAAACTGAATCTAGACATACATTCGACCATGCTCATTCATAATAACAAAAACTAAATCGCATTCATTGAAAGCTTAAGTACAAAATTCGAAGGTAGAAAACTCACTTTAGAAGGAAGATCGTTCGATGTCCCTGCGTGTTGTTGTGTGCTTCCCAAAAGAAGCACAACCTAGCTTAAAACTACACAACAACTCTACCAAACGAATAATCAAATGCGAAAAGAAAAGAAAAATAAGACTCAATGAAATAAAATTCTGAAGGCGAAAAGTTTAAAGATGACCTGAGCTGGCTGCCTCACATCGGTGCTCAGACATGATAGATGTGCTATGGTTCAGAAAGTTCCATGGACCCAACACCATTGCAGCAGGTCTCAGGTCCAAAATACGGTTTCAGTCTATGCCCATTAACCTTGAATATCCCATCGTTCCTCAAATTCTGAATGTCTACAGCTCCATTAGGAGAGACATTAATAACGCGATGTGGGCCTCACCATCTTGATTTCAACTTCCCAGGGAACAACTTCAAACGAGACTCATAAAGTAACATCAGCAAGCTCGGTTGGAACTCTGTTGTTACCAATCGTTTGTCATGAATAGCCTTTGTTTTTTCTTTGTAGAGTCGTGAACTCTCATAGGCTTCCAATCTGAACTCATCTAACTCGTTCAACTGATTGCATCTTTCTTCACCTACTTTGTCTTACTCCCAATTCAACTTCTTGATTGCCCACCAAGCTTTATGTTCTAGTTTTACCGGAAGGTGACAAGCCTTACCAAAAACCAACCTATACGGGCTCATCCCAATAGGAGTTTTGAAAGCCGTTCGGTACGCCCATAAGGCGTCAGATAGTTTTAATGCCCAATCCTTCCTAGTGGAGAAGACTGTCTTCTCCAGAATCTGCTTGATGTGCCTGTTACTTACTTCAACATGTCCTGATGTCTGAGGATGGTATGGTGTGGCCACCTTGTGACGCACTCCATACTTCTTCAATAGATTTCCTAGGACTTTGTTATAGAAATGGCTCCCGCCGTCACTAATGATCACCCTAGGGATCCCAAATCGAGTCAGGATATATTCCTTTACGAATTTAACCACCACATTACTGTCATTGGTCTTTGTGGCAACTGCCTCAACCTATTTGGAAACATAGTCAACCCCCACTAAAATATAGCTGTTCCCAAAAGAAGGTGGGAACGGTCCCATAAAATCAAGACCCCAAGTGTCAAATACTTCAACCACCAAAATTCCAGTTTGTGGCATCTCATTCCGTTTACCAATGTTCCCTGTACGCTGGCATCTACCACATGCCACACAAAACTGATAAGCATCTTTAAACAGTGATACCCAGAAGAAACCTGATTGCAGCACCTTCAGTGCTGTCTTCAGTGCTCTGAAATGGCCTCCACACTGCAAGTCATGGCAGAATCGCAACACATCATACTGCTCATTTTCTGGCACACACCTCCTAATTACCTGATCTTCCCCATGTTTGAAAAGGTAAGGCTCATCCCAGAAGTATTCCCTTGATCTCTTAGCAAACCTTTCTTTACCCTGCCAATCTAGTTCATGGGGGAAAACCCCATGTGTCAGATAGTTTGCCAGATCCGCATACCAAGGTTCCTTATCCTGTACGGCCTACAGATGTTCGTCAGGGAGATTTTCTCTCAACAGAATCTCGTCCCCATCTATTTGACTCTCATGAACTATCCTGCTAAGATGATCTGCAACCACATTCTCGCACCCCTTCTTGTCCCGAATTTCTTAATCAAACTCTTGTAACAGCAACACCCACCTAATCAGCCTGGGCTTTGCATCCTTCTTTTGGAGCAGATATCGCAAAGCTGCGTGGTCTGAGTATACCACAACCTTGACACCTACCAAGTACTGCCTGAATTTCTCATGAGCAAAAATGACTGCCAATACTTCTCTGTTGTCGAATAATTCATCTGCGCGTCATTCAAAATCCGGGATGAGTAATGTATGACATGTGGGTCTTTGCCAACCCTTTGACCCAAAACTGCACCTACGGCAAAGTCAGAAGCATCACACATTATTTCAAATGGTAAATCCCAAACTGGTGGCGCAATTACTGGAGATGAGGTCAAGGCCTCTTTTAAAGATTCAAACGCCATCAAACATTCTGAACTAAACACAAAATCTTTGTCCTTTTGTAGCAACAAGCATAGTGGTCTGGAGATCTTCAAAAAATCCTTGTTGAATCTCCTATAGAAACCCGCATGACCAAGAAATGACCGGATGTCTTTGACATTGCGAGAAGGTGGCAAACTCTTGATCACTTCAACCTTTGCCTTGTCTACTTCAATCCATTTTTCAGATATTATGTGACCCAAGACAATCCCGTGTTGCACCATGAAATGGCATTTCTCCCAGTTCAAAACCAAGTTGTTTTTCATACATCTTTGTAGCACTAATGATAAGTTATCAAGGCATAACTTGAACGAGTCCCCGAATACTGAGAAGTCGTCCATGAAGACTTCAATAATCTCTCCCACCATATCCGAAAACAATGAAACCATACACCTTTGAAACGTACCTGGGGCATTGCAAAGGCCAAAGGGCATTCTTCGGAAGGCATAAGTTCCATAGGGACAGGTAAAAGTGGTCTTCTCTTGGTCTTCTGGAGCAATAACTATCTAATTGTACCCGGAATACCCATCTAGAAAGCAGTAGAACTGATGCCCTGCCAATCGCTCTAGGACTTGATCGATGAAAGGTAAGGGAAAATGGTCTTTCTTGGTGACCGCATTTAACTTTCGGTAGTCTACACAAACGCCCCACCCTGTCTGGAGCCTTTGTGCTACTAACTCACTCCTCTCATTCTTCACTACTATAACTCCGGATTTCTTTGGGACGACATGAATGGGACTAACCCATCTACTATCTGATATGGGGTAGATAATCCCTGCATCAAGAAGCTTCAATATCTTCTTTTTGACTACCTCTTGCATGATCGGATTCAGCCTCCTTTGTGCCTCCCATGTTGGTTTGGCATTTTCTTCTAGCAAAATCTTATGCATACACATGGTAGGACTTATTCCCTTAATGTCATCTATGAACCAACCAATGGCTTCCCTGTACTCTTTCAAAACTCCAAGTAGTTCATCTTCTTGACTTGCCTCCAAGTTAGCGGAAATGATCACTAGGTTCAACCTTTCTTTGTCGAGAAACACATACTTCAAGTTCGACGGGAGTGCTTTCAACTCAACTCTTTGAGGAAGTTCTTCTAATGGTACCAGGTCATCTGCATTTCCTTCTCTTTCAAATTCCTCTTTTTACAGTGATATCCAACTCTTCCTCTAAGAAATCCACAGTGTTACAATCTTGGGAACCCATTGGGTATGATAAAGAGTCAAAAATGTTGAACTCCACGGTTTTGTCTACCACCTTCATGGTCGGCTTCCCTGTATGCATATCAATCACTACCCTAGCAGTTGCCATGAAAGGTCTACCCAAAAGTAGCTTCACATCTCTTTCGTCTCTTCCTTCATCCATGTCGATTACCACGAAGTCAGTAGGTATGATTAACTTTTCTATCTGTATTAACACATCTTCGACAATGCCCTTAGGGCTTCTTGCAGAAGCATCTGCTAAGACAAGAGACATCGTGGTTTTTCTGAGGTCATTCAAACCGAGCTTTTTATAGACCGAGAACGACATGAGGTTAATGCTTGCTCCTAAGTCCAACATCGCTCTTTCTCGATTTGACCCGCCAATCGTAATGTCAATTATAAAACTCCCTGGGTCTTTCATTTTCTGGGGCAATGATCGTTGAATTACTGCACTGACATTCTCATTGAGACGCTCATGTTGTTTCGGCCTAAACCGCTCTTTATCCTTACTCAAGTCTTTGAAAAATTTACCATAAGCCGGCATTTTCTCAATGGCAGCTAAGAGTGGTAAGTTGATGGTTACCTTGGAAAGGAGATCATAGATTTCCTGATGTGATTTCTCTAACTTAGAGTTCTTCAGCCTCCCTGGGAATGGTATAGGCAGTACATATGGGTTGGGTGACTTATGGAGCTGAGGTCTTGGTTCTGGGTCTGCTAACTGGACATTTTTCTCCTTTTCTAACTCTTTCTCATTCTTCACCTCCGTATGAACCACCTCATCTTCTTCTCCTGTGGCGGTGTCCTTATCCTTTCCTTTCAAAACCCTTCCGCTTCTGAGGACTGTCCGTGCACTAGCCTGTTCCGGTTGACTTGGGAATTTCCCTTTTTCTCTTTCTTGTAATAATTCAGCCAACTGACCTATTTGGAACTCGATTCTGTGAATAGATGCATCCATCTCGTTTGATTGCCTATCATTCTTTCACATGTATGTCTCCCAACTCTCTAAATGTGCCTGTTGTAGCATCTGGACCTCTTGCGTATCCTGGTTGGCTGACTGCATGAACTCTCTTATCCATTCATCAAACGTTCCCATATTCAGCTGACTTGCATTAATGTCTTCTGGAATCTGTGTCGCTTGCACAATTTCTTCTGTTCTCTGCTCTACTAATGTGGTCTCTTCATTCTCTTGTAAGTAGTCCTTTAGCAAAAATGCTAGTCTCTCTTCGGTCGAAAACTCTTCACCCACATTGCATCCCTCCTGGAAATCTTGATCACATCCCCAGGCTTGGTTATATAGGTCAATACTGAGTTCGTACTCGGATCCTGAGTTTTTCCAGAGGGTATCCATGAACCTAGGATATCAAGAAACAAAAACTACCGCACAACGTAAAAATATACAAACAAAGAAGTATCAGGAAAATAAGTAACTATAACTTTACTTATGCAAAACTAATTAAACTAAACATGCTGCTCCCCGGCAGCGGCGCCATTTGACAGAACGTTTTTCTTAGTGTCATTGTAAAAAGATCAATCCGTCAACAATATTTGATAAAACCTGACAAGCCTAAATTAGTTTGAAAACATAGATATAGTGGCAAGTGGGGTGTCATCCACAGGGAGCGGAGCTAACTAAATTAGTTATTGCTAAAGTAATGATATGTATATATATAATAGCTAAACAGCTAAACATGAGTTGGTGAAAATGTAGGTGGTGAATTACACTAAAAATAACACTAAATTAATTATACAAATTAATGAAGGGGGAAATGGAATGAGGGATATATAGAGATGATAGAAACTAAGGAGTTAATGGATACGAAAGTAAATACTGGGCAATGCAACACACTTGTCAATAGCACGGCTATTCAAGGTAACCGACCTAGGATGTATAGAGTAGGTTATTTATCCCTAGAAGGTGGCCAACCTAGGATGTATAGTGCGGACCACCTATTAGGGATTAATCCGTAGCAAACTACAAACCTAGGATGTATAGAGTCGGTTGCTTATCGGATCCTAGAAATGAAGCTCGTCTACCTAACAATGACTCAACTGATTACAAATAGTCACCCTAAGATGTATAGTGATGACTTCTAACTCTCTCACGGGTTCCGACCTAGGACGTATAGTGCCGGAAACTCGATTGAGGTTAGATTAAAACCGCGGTTTAAGAGTCGGAATTCATGACTTTCTGTCCATTCTTTAGAGCATTAAACAACTAAATAGGATGTATATCTAGATGCAATACTCATACATAATACAAAGACATCTTGAAAAGAGGATGTATCTACACAAGAAATCAATGATAAACATTCACAATAAGAATAGATCAATGGAAGATAGACATGAATATCAACATAATATCAAGTTTATGTACAAGCCCAATATTTAACTAACTACTCCATCAATCCCTTAGAGGGGATTTAGCTACTCATTACAACTAGGAAACTAAGAGAGAGGAAATAGAAATAACCCTTGGAGAACATCTTCTTATTTGAAGTGGCTCCAATCTCCTAACTTCCTTGAAGTTGAGTAGAGAATGTAAGGATGAGAGAGAGAGAGAGAGATTCCAGATCTAAAAGTGTTTAACCTCTACAAAACGGAGTCAAAAGCTCCCTAAAACGTTTCTAAACTTTTCTATTCATACAAGATACAAAAATAGGTCACTTAAACTTTGAAAATCAAACTGGCGCGCGCGGAGTGCGGGTGGAGTGCGGGTGGTTTACCCGCACTGTACCCGCACTGTATGGGTTGTCTGCAACTTCAGTTCTCAGATCAGGGCATTAGTGCGGGTGGAGTGCGGTTGAATTACCCGCACTTGACCCGCACTTGGAATCACACTGTGATCGCACTTGAATCGCACTTCCCTGTCACGTGCAAAATCTACCTTCTGTTCTTGGTGCAAGTGCGGGTGGAGTGCGGTTTGATTACCCGCACTCTAATGTCAGGTGCAATTCTGCTCTTCTGTTCTTGGTGAAAGTGCAGGTGGAGTGCGGTTTGATGACCCGCACTATACCCGCACTCTAATGTCAGGTGCATCTTCAACTTCTCTAGTTTGGCATTAGTGCGGGTAAAGTGCGGTTGGATGACCCGCACAGTGCCCGCACTTTATCGTCAGGTGCAACATCAGCTTCTCTAGTTTGGCAACGGTGCGGGTGGAGTGCGGTTGGATGACCCATACTGTACCCGTACTTTATCTCTTTACTTGCATCCTGCCCCGGCTATGAACATGAGTGCAGCTGGAGTGCGGTCGGAGTGCGGTTACGACCCGCACTGGACCCTTACTGTAGAGCTGTTTGTACTCTTTTGCCTTTACTTTCCCCCTTTTTCTGTCGGAATCACCGTAATATGCTTCCAAACCTGCCTCTGCATCATTTCCTACAAATAAGCACAAAACAACCCATAAGAGATACAAAAACGGACGAAAACAGAACATAAGGTAAGGATCTGAGGGCCTAAATATACTACATATTTGGCCCGATCAGTTGACTGCATTACTGGTACAAGTAATAGAGTGGCCTTCCGTAAAGGAGATATTATCATGGACCGGTCATTAGGAGAACTCTTCTCATGTTAAGGTCACTACCCTTCCCACAGGAGTTCTAGGGAGAATTGTAAGCTTCTAATCCCCAACTGATGCAACTTGATAAGGAGCCTGCTTGGAGTAGTTGAGAGTCTTTAACAATCATAATGGTGCTCGAGACTCTGCTTGAACAAACCTGGACCTTGATAGGTCGTTGGGATATTGGGTACCCCGATATAAAAGGTCAAAAACAGATAATCTTGTAGCTATGCTGCTGCTCTAAAGGCTTGCTTAGGCATGCAGGAGGCCTTAGCAACTGAAATAATGCACTGGACTTCGCTCAAATGAGCTGAGACCTAGGTAGCTCACATGGGCGCTGTGAGGGGCCCAATACAATAAGTGAAGAAGCATTGGTCTTGCAGTGGTGCTGCTGCTCCAGAGGCTTGCATAGGCATTAAGAGGCATCAGCAAGAATAGGAAGCCTCTTGGCTCTCCCTGAAAGGGTCAGGACATCGGTGGCTCATTGGGGCGTTGAGGGGCCCGGTACAGGATATAGGGAGCCACCGGTGTGATACGGGTCCAGAAGCATGCTTGGGATCTTAGAAGTCTCCAGCAACTAAAATGTGGCTCCAGACCATCCTGGAATGAATCGGGACACAGTGGCTAACTTGGGCGTTGACTAGCCCGATACAAAAAGTGAGGAGCCACTGGGCCATGTAGCGGTGCTGCAACTCTAGAGGCTTGCTTAGGCATGTAGGGGGCCTCAGCAAATGTGGGAAGCCTCTGGGCTCTCCCCGAACAAATCGGGACATAGGTGGCTCGCTAGGGCGTTGAATGGCCCATTACGAGAGGTAGGGAGCCACTGGTATGATACAAGTCCAGATGCATGCTTGGGATCCTAGAAGTCCCCAACAACTGGAATGTGGCTCTGGACCATCATGGAATGAATCGAGACACAATGGCTCACTTGGGAGTAGACTAGCCCGGTACAAGAAGTGAAGAGCTACTGGGCCATGCAACGGGGCTGCTACCCTAGAGGCTTGCTTTGGCATGTAGGAGGCCTCAGCAAACGTGGGAAGCCTCTGGGCTCTCCCCGAACTGATCAGGACATAGGTGGCTCACTAGGGCGTTGAAGGGCCCGGTACAAGAGGTAGGGAGCAACCTGCATGATAATGGTACAGAGGCATGCTTGGGATCCTAGAAGTCCTCAGCAACTGAAATGTGGCTCTGGACCGTCTTGGAATGAATCGGTACACAATGGCTCACTTAGGCATTGACTTGCCCAGTAAAAGAAGTGAGGAGCCACTGGGCCATGCAGCTAGGCTGCTGCTCCAGAGGCTTGCTTAGGCATGTAGGGGGCCTCAGCAATGTGGGAAGCCTCTGAGCTCTACCCGAAAGGATCGGGACATAGGTGGCTTACTAGGGTGTTGAAAGGCCCGGTACAGGAGGTAGGGAGCCACCTACATGATACTGGTCTAGAGGCATGCTTGGGATCCTAGAAGTCCCCAGCAGCTGAAATGAAGCTCTGGACCCTCCTGGAGTGAACGGGATATGGTGGCTCACATGGATGTGGATCGGCCCTGTACACAAAGTGTGGAGCCACTTGCCTTCTACCGGTCGTGATGCTCTTACGATCATATAGTTGAGTTGGCTTTTCCGGTACATGTGTTAACCTGCTACCTTGGAGCATTTGAAGAAAGGATCCGGTGACATGATGGGATCCGGTGACATGATGGGATCCGTATGAACAGGTACAAATCCAACGTATCTGCAGGATTAGAGATCTACTGGTAGTAAGGCAAATCTTCTGTAAAAAGTAAGAGAGGTGTAGCTCTACTTCATAGGAGATCTGGATGTACCGAAACAGATCTACTGCATAGGAGGTCATAGTGGATTTGATGCATAGGAGATCTTCTGATAGCGGAGCAAACCCTCTGTAAGGAATCAGGAGGGGTGCAACTCTGCTGCATAGGAGATTTAAATGTACCGGAGCGGATCTGATGTAGAGGAGCTCCGCAAGTATATGAGCAGGTTTGTTGCATAGGGGCAGCATAGTAGACCTGTTCTACCAGGAGTCCCACGTACCATATTTATCAATAGTGTATGTAGAAATAATGAAGCCACGTTGGTGAGCTTCCCACAGACGGCGCCAAAGTGTTAACGGAAAAATTCACTCGGGGTGAAAATCTCAATCGACACCCTCTACCCGCTACCCGGAGGTTGCAGCGGGGGGTAGGTACTTAGTACCGTGATTCTGGTAAGAGTGAAGGAGAGAATTAGATCGATCAATGTCCATCAGGGAGGTACACAAACTAGAGAAGGCATTTCAACCAAGCAAGAAATGTTGCGGTGCTAGAGGAGGTACACAAACTACTAAAGGCAGAGTTCATCAGGGAGTCTCGGTACCCCGAATGGATTGCCAATGAAGTCATGGTAACCAAAGCAAACGGGAAGTGGCGCATGTGTGTTGACTACACAGATCTCAACTGCGCCTGCCCAAAGGATAGCTTTCCGCTACCGAAGATCGACCAACTGGTAGATTCAACCGCGGGCAACAAGCTCCTAAGCTTTATGGACGCTTTCTCAGTATACAACCAGATCCTGATGCACCCTGCTGACCAGGATAAGACCAGTTTCATAACCGGGCAAGGCCTGTACTACTATAGAGTTATGCCCTTCGAGCTCAAGAACGCTGGAGCTATCTACCAGCGCCTGGTCAACCGCTTATTCAAGGGACTGATAGGAAAGTCGATGGAGGTATATATTGATGATATGATCACGAAGTCTCAGATAGCTTAACATCACCAAGACCACCTCTGCCAGACTTTCCAGATAGTCAGGGAAAATCAGATGCTTCTGAATCCTGCTAAATGCGCCTACGGGGTTACAGCCGGAAAATTTCTCGGTTTCTTAGTCCACGAGAGAGGAATTGAAGCTAATCCCGAAAAGATCAAAGCCATCCTGGATCTTGAATCTCCCACCTCACTCAGACAAGTGCAGTGTTTGACTGGGCGAATCGCAGCCCTAAACCGTTTCATATCGCGGTCCATTGACAAATGCATCCCGTTCTTCAAGGCAATTAAATAGGGGAAGAACATGAAATGGGACCAAGGCAGTGAGCAAGCTTTCCAGTCATTAAAAGAGTACCTCGCTAGCCCGCCCATGCTAGCTAGCCCGGTACCAGGAGAAGAACTACAGTTATACCTGGCAGTGTCTGAAACCGCCGCCAGTGGAGCTTTAGTGAAAGAATACGGAGATGGAGCCCAGTACCCTGTCTACTATGTGAGCTGCGCCCTAACCAAATCAGAAAAGAACTACGTTCTCCTGGAGAAGCTCGCATTTGCACTGGTAGCAGCAGCCAGGAAGCTTCGCCCTTATTTCCTTGCTCACACCATCGTGGTAGTCACTGATCAACCTTTGCGACAGTTTCTTCAAAGGCTGGATGTATCAGGAAGACTCGTGCTGTGTGCCCTTGAGCTTACCCAGTTCGACATCAAATCAAAGCTAGGACTACCATCAAGGCTCAGGCTTTAGCAGATTTCGTGGTAGAATTCAGTGTGATCCCCGATCAGGGTGCTCCCCCGAGCCCGATTCGAGCTCCTTCGAAGGAACAAGAACCTATAGATTGGCCCACCGATCAAAAAATCTGGATCTTGTATACCGATCGAGCATCAAATCAAGCAGGAAGTGGAGGTGGGGTCATTCTAACAGACCAGAGAAAGTCAAATGCTGCTATTGTTTCAGATTCGGGTTTAACACCACCAATAATGAGGCTAAATATGAGGCCTTGTTAGCAGAGATGAGAGTGGAAATAGAGCTAGAAGCTGATTACCTCATTGCCAAATGTGATTCACAGCTGGTAGTCAACCAAATAACTAGTTTATACCAGGCCGAGGGGGATAACATGATAGCCTATCTTGAAAAAGTGCAAAAGCTGTTGCCTCGCTTCAAGGGTTTCAGGATCGAGCAGATACCTAGGCAGCAGAATCATCGAGCTGACATCCTAGCCAAGATAGCTGCCAATAGAGGACAAGCGCTGTCGAAAGGAGTTCCGCTCCAGGTAATCACTGTATCAAGCATTTCTGAAGGCAAGGAAGTAAACCCCGTGGAGCGATTTCCATGATGGATGGATCCTATCATGGAGTACCTTCAATCAGAAAAGCTCCCAGAAAACCCCGATCAAGCTCGCAAGATTAAAAGAACCTCAGTTCGATACTGTTTGATAGAGGGGCACCTTTACCACAGAGGTAGATCACTCCCCTTGCTCAGATGCCTACATCCTGAGGATACGAGTTGGGCGTTGAGGGAATTGCATTCCGGAGACTGTGGAAATCATATCAGAGGAGAAGCATTGGCTTACCAGGTGCTACGCATGGGATATTTCTGGCCGACTTTACACCATGATGCAAGGCAGTTCGTAGAGTCTTGTGAACCGTGTCAGAAAATGGCCAACCTGCATCACTTACCTCCAGAACGGGTATCAACCATCAGCTCGCCATATCCGTTTGCATTCTTGGGAGTGGACCTAATTGGACCTCTCCCAACCACGCCAGGACAGCAGAAGCATGCAATCATGGCTATTGATTACTTCACCAGGTGGGTCGAAGCAGAACCCCTTTCCAGAATTACTGAAGCAAACACAACAGAGTTCATCAAGAAAAATGTGGTTTGCCGATTAGGGACTCCAATGGTCATCATCACGGATCTGGGTAAGCAGTTCGACAACGCAAGATTTTGGGAATTCTATGGAAGTTTGGGGATTGAGCTCTGCTTTGCGTCCGTGGCGCACCCCTAGACTAATGGCCTAGTGGAGGCCACAAACAAAATCATCAAGAGGCTCCTCAAGAAAAAACTTCAACAGAATAAAGGAAGATGGGCTGATGAACTCTCGGACGTACTATAGGCATATCACACCACCAAGAGGACCGCTACGGGAGAAACCCCCTACTCGCTAGCTTTCGGGGTAGAAGCCGTCCTTCCTATAGAGCACAAGCTCGTCTCCTTCCGAGTGCAACATTTTGACCCCGATGGAAATAAGGACAAGGTGAGGGCCAGCCTAGACCTCCTAGAGGAGAAGCAAGATAGGATAGCCGAAAGAGTAGCAGTTTACCAAAACCGGATTGTTCAGTACTTTAACAAGAAAGTGAGAAGTCGAAGCTTCAAGGAAGGGGATATGGTGCTTAGAAAGGTTACCCAAAATACCCAGAAGAGGTCGGACGGAGTGATATCACCTAATTGGGAAGGTCGTTACCTAATCAAAATGGTGATCCAGGGTGGGGCCTACAAGTTGAATGATATGGACGGACATCCAGTAGACCACAATTGGAATGCTGATCAGGGACCTTTCAAATCCTAAGGGAAAACCAGATGCGATTGAACCCCTCCAAATGTGCTTTCTGGGTAATTACGGGGAAGTTTCTAGGCTTCATGGTTCATGAGAGAGGCATAGAGGCTAACCCAGAAAAGATCAAGGACCTGGAATCCCTTACATCACTCGAACATATACAAGTCTAAACCGGGCGTGTAGTCGCGCTCAACAGGTTCATTTCTCGCTCCACTGATAAATGCCTCTCTCTCTTCAAATCTATCAAGCAAGGGAGAAACATGAAATGGAACCAGGAGAGCGAGCAAGCCTTTCAAACCTTGAAGAAGTACCTCACAAGCCCTCTGTTGCAAGTTAAGCCAACTCCGGAGAGGAACTGCAAATCTACTTGGCTGTCTCAGAGACTGCGGTAAGTGGAGCTTTGATCAAGGAGTGTGGAGACAGGGTTCAACTGCCTGAATACAACGTGAGTAATGCTTTAACCAAGCCAGAGAAAAATTATACTCTCTTGGAGAAGCTCACCTATGCTCTGGTGACCTCAGCAAGAAAGCTACGTCCCTATTTCCAAGCTCACTCAATAGCAGTGGTGACGGACCAGCCTCTCCGTCAATTTTTACATAGGCCAGCCGTATCCGGAAGGCTAGTTTTATGGGCCCTAGAGCTCACCCAGTTTGATTTGAAGTATAAACCCAGAACCACAATCAAACCCAGGCTCTAGCAGACTTTGTGGCAGAATTCTCATCACTCCCAGGCCAAGCGATCTCCGCAGCGATGAATACAGCTCCTGAAAAAAATTTAGAAATCGACAATTGGCTGGAAGAATGCGAATCCTGGATCCTCTACACAGATGGAGTGTCCGGGCAAACAGGGGTAGGAGCTGGCATAGTTCTAATCGACCCAGAAGGGACTAAATTCTGTCACTGCTTTAGGTTCGAGTTTAAGGCCACGAACAATGAGGCAGAATATGAAGTCCTTATAGCGGGGATGGAGGTGGACATCGAACTTAGGGCCGATTACTTACAGATCAAGAGTGACTCAATGCTTGTAATCAATCAGGTTTCCGGGATTTATCAGGCAAAAGAGGATAACATGGTCGCCTACCTGAAGTTAGTTCAATTGCTCAAGAATAAATTTAAAGGATTCAAGATCGAGCAGGCGCCCGACACCAGAACAAACGTGTAGATGCCCTAGCTAAGGCAGCTGCGAATGGAGGTCAAGCTTTACCACGGGGAGTTGCCTTCCAAGTCCAATCAAGCATAACAGCCGGCAAGGAAGTTTGCCTCCTTGATCGACAGCTTGCTGGATGGATCCAATATTTACTTATCTCCAAGAAGGAAAACTTCCCGAGGAGCCCGATCAAGCTCGAATAATTAAAAGGTTCTCTGTCCGATATTGCCTGATAGATAGATACCTCTGCAAGAGGGGTAGGTCTCTCCCCTTGCTTTGGTGTTTACATCCTGATGATGTTCATTCTAGGGACTGCGGTTCATCCCAATGGGCGTTGAGAGAGGTTCATTCTAGGGACTGCGGCAATCACGTCGGTGGTGAAGCTTTTGCATATCAAGTGCTCTGTATGGGATATTACTCCATTCACCGAGACACGAGGAGCTTTGTACAATCTTGTGAACCGTGCCAAAAGACCTCAAACTTAAGTCACCTCCCACCGGAGCGGCTGTCATCTCTTAGTTCACCCTACCCCTTTGCCATGTGGGGGGTCAACCTAATCGGACCATTTCCCACAGCTCCTAGGCAAGCTAAGTATTATATCGTGGCAATCGATTACTTTACAAGGTGGGTCGAGGCAAGACCTCTTTCCCTAATATCAGAAAAGAACAAGATGAAGTTCATCAAAACCAATGTGGTTTGCAGATTCAGGACCCCTCTCACCGTTATAACCTACATGGGCAAGCAATTCGACAATGCCCGATTCAAAGACTTCTGTGAAGGTTTTGGAATCGACCTCAGGTTCACTTCAGTAGCTCATCCTCAGACTAACGGGCTGGTGGAATCCACCAACAAGACTATCAAGAAGCTGTTGAAGAAGAAATTACAGCAGAAGAAAAGCAAATGGGCTGAGGAATTGCCCGAGGTTCTTTGGGCATACCGAACTACAAAGAGGACCGCTACCAGAGAGACACCCTACTCTCTAGCTTTCGGGGTTGAAGCGGTCCTTCCCATCGAACACAAATTGACCTCCTTCAGGGTGCAATACTTTGAGCCTGAAAGCAACGAGGTCAAGCTCTGAGCTAGCCTAGATCTCCTGGAAGAAAAAGAAGACCGGGTAGCTTAGAAAGTGGCGATTTACCAGAGCAAGATCGCTAGGTATTTCAACAGAAAGGTCAGAGCCCAGAACTTCAAGGGAGGGGATTTGGTGCTCAGGAAAGTAACTTTGAATACTTGAAAAAGATCGGATGGAGTCCTAGGATGAAACTGGGAATGGCCATACTTTGTAAAGGTAGTGGCTCACAATAGGGCATACAAGCTCGAAGACATGGATGGTCGACCCATCGACCACACCTGGAATGTAGATCACTTGAGGAAGTTTTACCTCTAAGTAGAGGACTCTTGAGCAAATTACCCCCATTAAGGTCTCAATAAAATCCCTAACAACAATATACTACATTTCGATCATCAATAAAGTCTGCTATTTCTCTATCTCTGACTATTTTCTACATTTATTTCTCCATATACGACTAGGTTCTCCACGAGTTAGTTTGCCATAATCCCCTCAAGACCAGGGATGAGCTGGGGAAGCCCCTTGCTGCCCTTGATGCCTTGGCCGGGCACCACCCCCCGCCAAGAAGGGTCTAAGTGTAGGAGCATAGTTGCCATCCAGATCTGGAGACTAGGAAATAGCTAGACAGCCCTCATGATGCCTTGGTCAGGTTACCACCCTCAAGAAGTGTCTGAGTGTAAGAGCATAGTTGCCATCCACATCTCGAGACCTGGAAATAGCTAGACAGCCATCTTGATGCCTTAGTCAGGCTACCACCCCCAAGAAGGGTCTGAGTGTAAGAGCATAGTTGCCATCCAGATCTCGAGACCAGGAAATAGCTAGATAGCCCTCTTGATGCCTCGATCGGGCTATCTCCCGCATAAAGGATTCAAACATGAATAATTGTTTCGTCAAGTCGGAAGCTCATAATCAAGATTAGTCGAGGCAAGTATGAAGCAAGCCATAGCAGATTATCATTAATGATGAGGGAGCATATCCCCTAATGAGGCTACATTCATTAAATAAGGAGCCCAACCCCTGGTTCTGGGCCACAAAAAAAATGAAGATCGACTAAACTGATCGTGAGTAAAATGGGGTGCCCACCCCCTTTTTCCTGGCAATCGAAGTAAAGTCATGAATGGATCGCATTAACCTCGTTGCTTGCTGATTTGGAGCAGAAAGATTGTGAGGTGACATCAAACCTTCCGTGGTGGAGAGATCAACCCCTTGCCTTGCAGCGTCTGATATAAGTTGCTGCAAGGAAGCGCGGAATCGTTGCGCAATCTCTTCGTGAATTGGAGGAAAACACTGAATGCCAGCCTAGGGCAGTTGACTGATCTGCCGTTGCCAAGGTTACCTCTGCAGTGTTAAGGGTGGCATCATCCTCCAATTCATTGATTGGCAATCCTTGACTATACCTGGAATCGCTACCATCTCCTTCGCCAGCCATTGTCACAAGTTTTGCTTGATACAGCCCCTTCTTCTAGCGCCAATTGTTGATGGTGATTTTTCGTCGTCACTATCAACGAACTTGTATCAAGTGAAAATAAGAACAGATAAGTATAATACCGCAAGAAAATAATAAATCAAGAGACACAAATACGTGGTAAAAACTCCTTTTAACTGGAGAAAAATCCACGGGTTGTTGCTTGAGCAACAAAGTCAAATTCACTATGAAAAACTCAATTATAAAGTATCTCTCTCTGATTTCTCCTGCTAATTCTCCCGTCCCCCTGTTATGTTTCTTACAGGGGTATTTATATATGTTATTCCTAGGGTTTATGGTACTGCTAGGGTTTGGTGTTGTGATACCCGTATTTTGTGTGATTTCCTAGTTCTAATTGAAGTCTGTCTCTTTCTGGAGTTTATCCTGTTTCCTGTTTTGACTGAGTCCGAATCTGCGTCAGATTCCTCGCCTTTTATCTGCGGGAAATCTGTTTGCCTTTCAGTTGAACTATGATAGTTGTATCGTTGCTTATTATGGAGTTGCTTGCTGCTGATTCTGTCCATATGTTTGTGAAGTACTCATCTTCATTATCTGATCCCAAGCATGACCGAGTATGCCCGAGCCGATTTCTTCGTCTGTGGTCGGGTTACTTTGCTCTTTGCCGAGTAAATTCCCTTGGGGAATTTCTGCCCTTTAACGCTTGATTTTTCTCGACTTTGCTTACGTGGCCCCTTACTGTAATGACGTGTCCTTAATGATGATTTTTACCTATAACAATACCCCCTTAAATATTTGAACCGAATGTATCCTGATTACTCGGGATAAATATTTAACTCTTTCATGACTTGTTCTCGTTTATCGTCTTCTTCATCAATGTCAGATTTCAAATTCCTCAGTTCGTTTCGAAACATTAATGGCGTGTCTTAATTACGCCTGCACGCGTTTGATTCTTTTCTTATTCGAAGATCTTTTGATGGTGACTGACTGTCTCTTCGACGGCTCGGTGCCTCTCTTTACTGCCACTTGTCTTCTTTTGTTTGGCCATGGTACGTGGCATTTATGAGACGCGACCCTTCTGTTCCTGCCCGTACAGCTTACGTCATGATTCTTATCCCAATCTTTCCCGCTTCTCCTCACCTACCCTCTCTAGGGTTTCGTGTCTTGGGACCGGTTGCATACTTATATTTAGAAGTATTGCTTCAAAGGGAAAACCCCTATTCTCTTTCAAGTTTTTACCATTACTTCCCAGATTTCTGCCATCGCTTCCCTGCCTGTAATCTCGTCCTGCAAAGATTTATTTCTTTCGGTTTCCAAACCTTTTCTCGACCTTCTCGAAGATCCTGCCGTACCTCACGTCTCTTCAATCCTTTAAGGTTAGTTCTCATGGATCCCTCTGCTAGACATCGTCTTTTTACTGTTGCTATGATTGCCATTGAGCAAGGTGATACTTGTACTGCTACGGCTGTCTACAGGTTGCTTGGTGATCCAATTCCCGATCAGCCCTGATTTACAGACGCTGACGTCTCCGGACTCAACTTGTCTGGACTGCGTCGTGAAGTTCCACCAGCTTCTTCCTGTTAGTCACAGCCTGAATCCTATCAGCCTAAGACCGATTCCAGTTCTGCTTCTGCTGCTTGTGATAATTCTCGGCCGTGGAAAAGAATGGGGAAGAAACAAAGCAATCGTGACATCAACAAAGGTTCCTTTGTTCGGGAAAGCCGAGTCGGGCCCCAGAGGGTAGTCGAAAAAGACATTGAGGACGAGCATAGGGAGGCTCGTATCGTTTTCTCTCCCGAGAGAGTTTGCGCTTACGACGTTGAGCCAAATATGGTCGGCCCCAAAGAAGTCACTAAATACACGAACCGTTTTGATCTGGACAGCAACACTATCTCATTAAACCCTGCTAACGGTCGGGCTGCGTGGAACCCCCCGCCCGGTCAAGTGGGGATTTACGGGGCGATGCTTTCTTGCGGGGTGAAGCTTCCGCTTCAGTCCTTCATTACGTGGTTTTTGGCTGAAGCTCAGCTCGCCCCTGCTCAACTAACTCCGAACAGCTATCGGATCTTGATGTGCATGTGGCACATGTGGCATAGGATGGGATGACCACCCCCGACTCCTCGGGAAATTAGGCACTTCTATTCTTTGAGGCCTCTGGGAAAGACCAGGATTTACTTCCTGATTTCAACTCAGCCCGAGAGTTGGGTCCCCAAGGACGTGAACGTGAAGAACAGGGTGATGCCGACCGCTGATGAGAAGATGAAAGGGTTTGTTTGGGGCTTCCCCACCTCAAACAAGTTCTGGAAGAATAGTTGGTTCTTCGTGGGTGGAGACTGGGGACGGTCAATTTCTTTTGACATTGAGGGCGCTCAGATGACTCGCCAGGTGCCTCGGTACTTCTGCGCACCCCATTGGAACCACATGACTTCGTCTTTTACGGATGAAGAACTCAAAACCCTGGCTCGGGTGGCCTTCCGTCCCGTGGAAAAGAGGGGCAGACCTTACCTCTTCGATGAGAAGAAGATGATAACAGCTCGCCTCTTCCCTCAACTTTCCGCACACCGGCGTCGCTGTAAGTTCTCTATTTCTGCCTTGCTATTTACCTGCTTTATCTATCTGGCTTTCAGCTTCTTAAAATTTTTTTTTTTTAAGTGTACGACATAGATGTAGTGTGCGATGCCCAAGCCCGCCGGATGAAAGGCATTGTGGAGGCGAGCCGGAGGGAAGTTAAACGTCAACGGGATGCGGGGATAGCCCCTCCTCAAGGTGACTCCGATGGGAGTTCTTCCGAGGACATTCCCGAGGGGGGTGCTGGCAACGTGCCGGATTATATGCCTGAGGAAACTCAGAATCAAGAGTTGGCCGCCCATGCAGCTGATGAAGGCAATCAAGCAGGTCCTTCGACAAAGGGGAAGGAGAAGGTTGGGGAGTCTTCCGAACCAGCTACCTTCTCCTGTGGAACTAGATCTCCTCGGCCTGCTGTAGTCAAGTCGAGTACCACTTCCCCGGATGCGGAAATTGCCAGGGAGCATCCGGACGTGACAGTTCCAGAGATTCTGATTTCTGCCGAACTGAACACTGCGCCGTCTAGAAGTGGTGCTGAAATGGGGCAGTTCCGATCCGGATTTTGAGGACCCCACAGCAGACCTGAATACCCGTGGGAGGCAACCCAGAAAAAGAAAAGCCTCGTTCTCACTTGGCCGTCCAGCCCCCAAGATTCCTCGAGTAGTTGCTTTCGTCGAGTCATCCTCAGATGAGGAGGGGGTAGCGGAGGCTGCTGAGAATGAGAGAACAATAGAGAACTCTCCTCTACGGGATCAGATGAGGGACGAACCTGGCATCCCCCTTAGTTCCCCTCAGGCAATACCTACTGCTGGGTTCCCCAAAGCTAATCTTGGCGATCCTGACCCTTCAACCCAGTCTAGCGTACCTACCCCCGAGACCTTGTTGAAGGCTATGGCTACGGGCCAAGCATATATAGGGGAGGATCATTGGAGCGATCTCAGGGTCGGTTCGTTATCTGATCGGCTCTGCCATTTCTTCAACAGCGCTTCTTATGTGAGTAACTCTTAGACTTTCATATTTATCTCTTTTATTGCTACTTCATTTTTGTCACTTGTTATTAGCTCATTGCAGATGGTAGCCGAGATGACTGAAGTCTGCCAGACTAGTGATGGTCAGACGATGAAAATAAGGAGGCTTGAAGCCCAGTTGAAGGAGAGTGAAGATCGCCGTGCTCGGGCCGAACTGGCTTGTCAGGAAGGGACCAGGTCGGGTCAGGTGCTTCTGGACCAGTGCTTAGCGCGTCAACTAGAGGCTGAACAAAAAGCATCTTTCGCTTCTGAAGAGGCACAAACCTTAAAAGACCAGTTGTTATCTACTCAGGAGGCTCTACTCCAGGCCGAGCAGACAGCTGAAGATGCAAAATCCTCCTACGAGAGCCGGATTCAGGACTTGGAACGTCAAGCCTTGACGGTCAAGTCCCTGTCAAAGGAAGCTAGCCTGGAGTTGGAGATTCAGGGGGTCGATCGCTTCAAAAGATCTCCAACCTATGATGCTTTACTTCTCCGGGAATTTCAGAGGGGAATGGTCTCGGCCGGAGAATTTTTCAAGAAGAAGAACAGAGCAACTGATCGGGCCAGGGCCAACTAGAACCTCTCGGTCAAAAAGCATGTGGATGCTTTTCTGGAATCTCTTCGGCTCCAGATGAAGACGTGGCGAGCATATTACAGAAGTAAGGGAAAAAAGCCACATCCCATGCACTTGGAAGTTCCCACTACTGATTCCTTCTCAACTTTCCATGCTTATGAGAAAGTGGGGATCGACGGTGAGGCTTCTGACGTTGGGCCCGTTCCCGGGGTAGATTATAGCGCTTGGATAGATGATGACGCCCTGGAAGATGTGATTGTCTGGCCTTCTGATGACAGCCTCCTGAGTGAGTACGTGATGGAACCGGACCCGAGCATTGGTGGAAGTAGTTCTCAACCGCCGGCATCTTCTTGATTAATTTTCTTTCTTTTTTTTTGTAACAATTGTTTTTTGTAACAACCATTGTATATTCTTTCGCTCATATATAAGAAATCTATTCACTATTCTGCCTGTCCAGTTCCCTGCATGATAAACGTATAAACAAAAAAACAAATGAAGCATAATTTGTTCGGTCACCTATACTCAGCTCATAGATCTTAAGAATTTTTGGAACTCTTAATTTCAACCAAGTACTTGGCGACTGCCAAAGTTAACCGAGTATCTTATTCAACTGGCAACTCATTTATTAAGCCGAGTATCTCATTAAACTGGCCGTTGATTTATTGGACCAAGTATCTTATTTAACTGGCAATTTTTCTTTTAAAACCGAGTATCTTATTTAACTGGCAACTCTTTTAAGCCGAGTATCTTATTTAACTGGCAATTAATTTATCCGATCTTGTGAAGATCGTTTTACCCTAACGTTTCGTCGAGGCTCACCATAACCATACGTCAAGGTCCTTACACAAGTCACCTAGGACGTCTCCCGGTTTTGTCTGTGCAAGGTTTCGTCGAATCGTTGGCGGTTATGTTGACCAGCCAACACGACTGCGCATCTCACCAGTCTTCCTGGCGGCGCTCCGAGCAGTTTTCCAGTTATCCTGGTGCCTCGGTTTTGCCTTTTGGTCAAGAAGTGCGTTTGCACTGCTTAAACTAGGCGGGCGTGCTATTTCAGCTTCTCAGCTCTTCAAGAACTACTTGTCCGCTCTCCCGCGGCCTCGTAGCGCATGATTATTTTTGAACGAGATTTACTCGGATCGCTTTGTTTTAGGTGACTAAATTTAGTCTGCTTGTTTTTGGACGAGGTGGCCACTGTTGTTTTTGCCTTATTTGAACATTCTTTATCGTGGATTTCATCGTCTTCAATGAATAACCTCTTTATTAGCAAACAAACTTTATTAGATAACAATAAGAATTAGAAACCTCTTAACATGACTATAATTTAGTTAAAGCAAGGCTAAAATAACATTAAACATGAACGAGCTTGTCAGGGGTAGAAAATCTTGAGATACTGAGCGTTGCATGGTCGGGGTACTAAGCTGCCTTCTGGGTGAGCTATCAGGTAGGCTCCGTGCCCTGCAACTCCCTTGATGATATACGGGCCTTCCCATTTGTCAGTGAGAGATCCTGCCGACTTGTTCTTAGTGTTCGGGGACACCCTTCTTAGCACTAAATCTCTGAGATGGAATCTACGCACACGAACATGGGAATTATAGTACCTTGCAGCCCTCTGCTGATACGCTGCATTTCTCACTTGAGATGCGTCCCTGATTTCTTCAAGCTCGTCTAAGTTCCGCTGCAACATGTTGACGTTGTGCTCGGGGCTGTATAGTTGTACCCTGGGTGACGTAAAGGTTGTTTCCGCCGGGATTACAGCCTCTGTTTCGAATGCTAGTGCAAAAGGGGTCTCCCATGTGGATGACCTGATAGTCGTTCGGTATGCCCATAGCACCTCTGGTAGTTTGTCTGCCCAAGCCTTTCTTTGCTTCCAACTTTGCTTTCAGTGTGTGCTTGATCACTTTGTTCACAGCTTCAGTTTGGCCATTGGTTTGAGGATGTGCAGGTGACCCATAGTAGTTTGCAATCTTGTACTCCTCGCACATTTCCCTGAACTTGCTGTTGTCGAACTGAGTTCCGTTATCCGTTATAATGATGCTCGGGATTCCGAACCTATATATGATGTTCTTCCTGACAAAGCTAGTGGTGTTCGCTTCCGTGATGTGTACCAATGCCTCTGCTTCTGCCCACTTGGTAAAGTAGTCTACTGCCACAATTGCGTACTTTGCTCCTCCCCTTGTTCCTGTGGGCATTGGACCAATCAGGTCGAGGCCCCACATGGCAAAAGGCCAAGGGGAAGTTAAGCTTCTGAGTAACTATGGGGGTTGCCGAATGTCGTTTGCTATTCTTTGACATGTCTTGCAACTTTCCTCGAATCGCTGTGCTTCAGCAAATAAAGTCGGCCAATAAAAACCTCGCCGAAGTACCTTGTGTGCTAGACTCTTACCCCCAGTGTGGTTTCCACACACCCCACTGTGAACATCTTTCAGAATCTTGTAGGCTTCTTCTCCGGCAACACATCTTTGTAACACCTTTGAGAACTCTCTTCTATATAGTTCTCCCCTTAGAATTGTGTACCGAGTTGACCTGTACCTGATGCGTTTTGCCTCCACAGCATCCTCCAGTAATATGTTTCTCTCCAAATACTCTCTAAGCTGGGTCATCCAATTACTTGGACCCGACCGGATTTCTGACACCATGACCTCTTCAGATTCTGCCGTACTTGGTTTGGTCAGGTGCGCCACTGGTATTGCTTTCGACCTAATACTAGTGGTGGCTGAGGTTAATTTAGACAAAGCATCTGCTTTTTGGTTCTCCTCCCGAGGGATTTGAAGGATCTTGTACGCCTTAAACTTTTTAAGCAAGCTCTTTGCAATGTCTAAGTAAGCTATCATATGCTTCTCCCTCGCCTGGTATTCATCCAGCACCTGGTTAACCATAACCTGGGAATCGCTGTATACCGCCAACTCATCTGCCCCCAATGCTATGCAAACTCTCAAACCAGCCAACAAAGCTTCATACTCTGCTTGGTTATTAGTTGCTTTGAAGTCGAACCTCATGGCGCATTCCACAGCATCCCCTTCTGGTGTTGTTATGACTATTCCGGCCCCACTGCCATGGGTGTTCGACGATCCATCCATATGCAACTTCCATTGGAACTTACTCACTTGTTCGCCTTCTATCATCCTTTGTACTTCCATATCTGGCTCGGTGAACTCTGCTATGAAATCGGACACCGTTTGTCCCTTAACTGCAGCTTTTGGGGTATATTTGATGTCAAATTCACTTAACTCAACTGCCCATTTAGTCAATCTTCCCGACAGTTCTGGCTTTTGTAGGATGAGTTTCAGCGGGCAGTCGGTGTACACCTCTATTGCATGCGCTTGGAAGTACGGCCTTATTTTTCTAGCTGCCGTGACCAAGGCGAGTGCAACCTTTTCGGCCGGTGAGTATCTAGTTTCTACTGGCAGCAACGCCTTGCTGGTATAATATACCGGTTTTTGTACTCCTTCCTTCATCAGAATCAACACCGAACTTGTCGCTACCTCTGTGACTGAGAGGTACAAGTACAACGTCTCCCCGACCACCGGCTTTGAGAGGATGGGTGCTCGCCCTAAATACTCTTTCAATTTCTGAAAGGCAGCTTCGCATTCTTCACTCCATTCAAGGCCTTTTCCTTTCTTTATTGCTCTGAAGAATGGGGCGCATTTGTCTGTTGACTTTGCTATGAATCGGTTAAGTGATGCAAGACATCCCGTTAGCCTCTGTACATCCCTCAGCGTCCTCGGCGAAGCCATATCTTCCAACGCTTTGATCTTCTCGGGGTTCACCTCAATCCCTCTTTGATGTACCTGAAAACTAAGAAATCTCCCTGATGGCACTCCGAACACACATTTGCTCGGGTTAAGCTTCATTTTATATCTCCTCAGCACTTCGAAGGTCTCCCTTAAGTCTTCTGAATGCCTCTCCGCTGTGACACTCTTGGTCAACATATCATCCACATAAACTTCCATGTTCCTCCGGATTTGCCGGGCAAAAATCCTGTTCACCAGTCTCTGGTAGGTTGCCCCAGCGTTCTTCAGCCCAAAAGGCATCACCTTATAGCAGTACAAACCGTGATCTGTGGTGAAGGCCGTCTTTTTTTCATCTGCTTTATTCATTCTGATCTGATTGTATCCTGAATAAGCATCCATGAAGCTCAACAATTCGTGCCCAACTGTTGCATCCACCTGTTGGTCTATTCTCGGTAATGGGAAGCTATCTTTCGGGCAGGCTTTATTTAAATCGGTGAAGTCTACACACATTCTCCACTGATTATTCTTCTTCTTGACCAGCACCACATTGGCCACCCATTCTGGGTATTTGACCTCCCTTATCGATCCTGCAGAAAGCAACTTGCCTACTTCATTCTTAATGGCCATACTCCTCTCTGGATTGAACAGCCGTCTCTTTTGCACTACCGGGCGGAACTCTGGATTGATGGAGAGGCAATGTGATATCACTTTTGGATCTATCTCGGGCATATCTTCGTGGCTCCAAGCAAAAACATCCTTGTAATCCCTTAGTAGTGAGACAAGTTGGGCTTTTATACATTCACTCAAATTTGCCCCAACTTTCACAGACCTGCCTGGATCTTCAGGGTCCAATGCTACCTTCTCGGTAGGCTCATCTTTCTTAGCTTCGGGCTCCTCTCTGGGATCCAACTCAAAATCCTTCGGTACTTCTGACTCTTCAGTCTCATCAGTTATCAGCTTGGTTGTCACATTGTATACCCGGTTTACTTCCCTGTCCTTGTATACTGACAAATTTGCCCTTCGAGCCATTTCTTGTGATCCTTTGACCACTCCAACCCCAAACTCCGTTGGAAACTTCATCATTAAGGCATAAGTCGCTGTCACCGCCTTAGCTTTATTCAAGAACGGTCGGCCCAATAAGGCGTTGTATGGCCAATTTTCTGTGTTGACGACTACAAAGTCGAGTAACACTGTCTTTTGGCAAGGAGCCTTCCCAACCTTCACCGGTAATTTCACTGTGCCGAGCGACCTTACCTCCACCCTGCCAAATCCTCTAAGAGGTGTAGGAAAAGGCTGTAGGTCTTTCCTGTCCAGCCTCAGCTGGTCATAAACTTCTGTACTCAAAATATCCGCTGAGCTTCCATTGTCGATCAAAATCCGATGGACCTCCCTATGGCCAATACGTGCGTTGATTACCAGTGCATCGTTCGGTCTTACGTCTACTCCATGTGAGTCAGCCTCTGTGAATATGATGGGATCCCAGCCTTCCTTGATCCTATTTGGGTCGGGTTCAATAGAGTTGACATCTAGATCTCTCCTAGCCTCCATGGCTTCCCAAATTTCCTGGGTCCTCTCCCTATTACTTTTGCCCGTTGATGGTCCACCAAAAATCGTGTTGATCACTCCTTCATCCTCAGCTTTCTTGGGGCTAGGTTTTCTTACCCGACCATCCTGTCGGTTATCTCTCTGTCCATCTACCTTGTCGGTTTTCCTCAGGACGATATCTTTCAAGTGTCCTTCCCTGATGAGGGTCTCGATGTGATCCCTAAGTTGAAAACACTTGGAAGTTTCGTGGCCATTCTCCTTATGGAACCTGCAATACTTGGTGGTGTCCCTCCGAGCATAGGATAACTGCCTAGGAGGTTCTTTAGATATGTTCTTCTCCTCCAGAATTGCCAGAATTTCCTCTTAATCCTTCCTCGGTGGGGTATAGTTTGTATATCTGCCTTGGAACTTCTGCCGCGGCTGATCTGTCTTCAGATCATATGCCCGACGACCATCCCGACTATCCCGTGTCTTATTCTTTTGTTTATCACCTTTCGCATCGGGCGTCTTCGCTTGGTCCTTGGCTTTAGACCCTTCCGGGTGTCCGCCATGCACGAAGTATCCTCCCGTGGCAATTTCTTCTTCCTCTGCCAAGGCATAGCCCCCAGCCATATCCATCATGTCAGCATAACTGGTTAGACGGGCTCTTCTCAGGTCAGCTGACCATTCTGGAGGTTATTGATGAATGCTGCAATTATGGCCTCGTCGTTTGCACTTCCAATCTCAGACACTTCTTGACTGAATCTTCCTAAATACTTCTTAAGTGACTCATCCTTTCCTTGCTTAAGTTGAGACAAGTGGGCCACCGACTTCTTTCTGTGCACATTCCCGAGGAACTGCCTTGAGAAAGCCTTACTCAGCTCGCTGAAGTTACTTATGCTGGCCGTTGGTAACCTGCCGAACCACCTAGAGCCCAGATCCCCAAGAGTTTGAGGGAAATTTAAGCATAGTAGGGCATCATTGTAAACATACTGGGCCATGGCACTCTTGTATCTTCTGACATGTTCCTTAGGGTCCGTGTCCTTTTTAAATTGCTCTACATGTGGCATTCTAAACCTCTCCGGGAATGGCGTCCTCAGGATCCTATTGGTGAAAGGGCTCCCGGACTCATCATCTGACAACTCGTTACGCCCATATCGCCTGAATAACGCATCCATTTGTCGGCGGTTGTTCTCCACTTCCCGGGTCAAACTCTGTATGAGTATATCTCTGTCTCCCTCCGGCTCCCCCACAGCATTGAAATTCTGACTTATAGTCAGTTTTTGGCCTCGTTCTTCCGGATTCGATTCTCTTTGATCCCTATTTAAACCGTGCAGCCGAACCGTGCCCCTTTGGCGCTTGTGATGATAATTCTGCTCACTCTCTCCCGAGGACGACGATCGATCTCTCCGATGAGTACGCCTCCTTGGACGGTCTCTATCCCTAGCCATCATGTCATGACCATACATTCTGTCCGAGTCGTTCTCCTCTCTACATTCTCCACTTCCCCTGGTTGGCCTTTCAGAAAAAATCACCGGCCTGTCAATCGGATCACGGCTTACCTTTATGGGTGCATCAGGCGTTGGTATCACCACTATGGAGCGCAACCTCGTTGCTTGCTGATTTGGAGCAGAAAGATTGTGAGGTGACATCAAACCTTCCGTGGTGGAGAGATCAACCCCTTGCCTTGCAGCGTCTGATATAAGTTGCTGCAAGGAAGCGCGGAATCGTTGCGCAATCTCTTTGTTAATTGGAGGAAAACGCTGAATGCCAGCCAGGGCAGTTGACTGATATGCCGTTGCCAAGGTTACCTCTGCAGTGTTAAGGGTGGCATCATCCTCCAATTCATTGATTGACAATCCTTGACTATACCTGGAATCGCTACCATCTCCTTCGCCAGCCATTGTTACAAGTTTTGCTTGATACAGCCCCTTCTTCTAACGCCAATTGTTGATGGTGATTTTTCGTCGTCACTATCAACGAACTTGTATCAAGTGAAAATAAGAACAGATAAGTATAATACTGCAAGAAAATAATAAATCAAGAGATACAAATACGTGGTAAAAACTCCTTTTAACTGGAGAAAAATCCACGGGTTGTTGCTTGAGCAACAAAGTCAAATTCACTATGAAAAACTCAATTATAAAGTATCTCTCTCTGATTTCTCCTGCTAATTCTCCCGTCCCACTGTTATGTTTCTTACAGGGGTATTTATACATGTTATTGCTAGGGTTTATGGTACTACTAGGGTTTATGGTACTGCTAGGGTTTGGTGTTGTGATACCCGTATTTTGTGTGATTTCCTAGTTCTAATTGAAGTCTGTCTCTTTCTGGAGTTTATCCTGTTTCCTGTTTTTACTGAGTCCGAATCTGCGTCGGATTCCTCGCCCTTTATCTGCGGGAAATCTGTTTGCCTTTCAGTTGAACTCTGATAGTCGTATCGTTGCTTATTGTGGATTTGCTTGCTGCTGATTCTATCCATATGTTTGTGAAGTACTCGTCTTCATTATCTAATCCCGAGCATGACCGAGTATGCCCGAGCCGATTTCTTCGTTTGTGGTCGGGTTGCTTTGCTCTTTGCCGAGTAAATTCCCTTGGGGAATTTCTGCCCTTTAACGCTTGACTTTTCTCGACTTTGCTTACGTGGCCCCTTACTGTTATGACGTGTCCTTAATGATGATTTTTACCTATAACAATGGATATTTGGGCTTTTTAAATAAACTCTATGTGTTATATTTATTCTATCTCTATATTTCATTCCATTACTTGTATTGATTTCCATTATTGACTTGCTTGGATACACTCTCTTAGCATGATTGATTTGGATTACTTGAGTAGGCAATTAGGTTGTCTAATGCTCCATTGAATGGAAGGATTTCCGGAAATCCGGCTCTATAACCATGCCCTTAATCTAATCTTGAATTAGTGGCTTTCACTATACATCCTAGGTTAGCCACTTGTGAGAGAATTAGAAGCCTCCGCTATACACCCTAGGTTGGCTACTTTAGTGATTTTATGAGAACTAACCTTCGAGTAGAATTCGGTTGATAACCTCGAGCCTCATCCAATCCCAAACGGATGGCCTTCACTATACATCCTAGGTCGGCCACTTGTGAGGGAATTGGAAGCCATCACTATACATCCTAGGATGGCTACATTAGTAATAGGTTGATCCATAGCTAGATAGATGAGCATTCATGGAACAAGTCCCAATTGAGTAACTAGCCACTGTTGGTTGCTTACGAGGGATTAATCGCTAGTAGGAGGTCTTCACTATACATCCTAGGTTGACCTCTTGCTAGAGATATATGCCAACACTATACACCCTAGGTTGGTTACATTTGTCAAAACGTACTTACTTGAGAGTTTGTTGCGATTGCCCCAATATTCACTTACGAGTCCATCAACTCCATAGTTCCATCATCATTCATTCATCCCTCCATTGTCATCCATTTATTTGCTTTCATAGTTTATTTTATATTGTATCTTCATTCACTATCACTTTACTTTTATGCTTGCTAGTTATATTAATCCTAATCTTATCACCGCTACCCCGATCTCAGTGGACGACACCCGTGCTTGCCGCTTTGCTTGTATTTATACTTGTGAATGCATCGCATAGGTTTTATAAATTGTTTTGACGGACGGTTTTCTGACGGCAAAAACCTTCTCATCAAATTGGCGCCGCTGCCGGGGATCGGTGTGCGTAGTAGTGATTAGATTAGTTTTAATATTATTAGTTTATTAGTTGTTTTTAGTTTTGTTAGTTTCTTTTTATTATTTTGGTAGTTTTGTTTTTGTTTGTTTCAGGACTCTATGGATTCCTTTTGGCAAAATTCAGGGTCAAGCTACGAGCCTAACGAGAATGCCTACAGCTCGTCATTCCAGTCAAATTCCGTAGAAGATCAACTATAAAATTTCATGAAGAATCATGTGCGGGAGACTGAGCAAATGATAGCTTCCCAACAAGAGACTCAAGCCTTCATAGAAGAGAAAACCACCTAAATGCTCGAATCTGCCCAGCAGTCCACCCCGGTAAATCAGAGTTGTTTCCAAGTTAAAGCAGCCAAACCGGTGGACTCCTCCAATTTCTCAAAAGAAGACATGTATAAGCTCCGAATAGAATTTGAAGTGGAGCGAAGCAAGAGAATGGACGAGATGGACAGGATGATCAAGATGAACCAGCAGCTTATGAGCGTGAGCACAGAGCTAGTGTTGGAAAGGGGTGTGTTGAAGGAAGAGAATGAAGCACTTCAAGAGAGAGAAGCCTTAGGAATGGAAAAGGCGAGTAATCTACAAGAGTTGAACAAGAAACTATTATTTGAAGTGAAGATGCTCAAGGTTGAGAATGGTACTCTCAAGAAGACAAATGGTGAAGTCTCCGACAAGAACAAAGAATTGGAGGAACGACTTGAGAGATTTGAAGCCGAGAAGAGTACCGCATCGAAGGATTTGGAGAACTTAGTGAGGCTATCAAAAGAGTTTGAAGATGAGATAGCTCACAAGTCAATGAAGATGCAAATGGAGGTTGATCAAAAAGCCAATGCCTTAGAGGAAGCAAAGGTAGCACTAAGCAAAAAGGAAGAAGAGGTCAAGGCGTTACAAGTGAAACAAATCAAACGTCCTCAAGACCACGCATCAAAGGGGAGTTCCTCTAACTCTCATATCTTTTGCTATGCATGTTCTAGGATAGAGAATTTTAAGGCTAAAAATTACAAGCCAAATCAACATAGGAAAACTAGAGGTCCTAGGAATAGATGGAGTCCACCTAGGGTCAAACAAATATGGGTAAGGAAAGGCCAAGCGCACTTATATAGAAACATGAAAAAGGAAAAGATAATGAAGTCACCTAAATTTATTTGGGTAGTGAAAAATAGAGAATTTCCTAACTTGGTTAAACCACCCTTAGAGGACCCTAGCCTCTCCATGAATGCATCCCATTGAATAATTTTGATGCATGTACTTAGTTTTATGTTTTATGTTTTATGTTGTTCAATAAATTGTGTTGTTGGGATATTTTGGTTAGAATGTTATATTTTGTGGATATTTGCACATTGAATTTATTGATTATATTTGTGGATGAAAGAGCCGGAGGCTCTTGTGCTAGTGTGAATGCATGTGCTTTATATTGTTTAATTCGGTTTGGGGGTTGTTCTTCAATGATATATTGCATGAATTGCCTTTATTTTGTGAGCCTTGTTTGAGTCATTTTTATTCTGTTGGGGCATTGATTGTGTTTGATTAGTGCCTAGGTTTGTTTGAGTCATGTTAGGTGCGTGCCGCTAGGCCAGATTCTCTTGTCTTCAACATTGAGGACAATGTTGGGTTTTGGTTTGGGGGTGTTGACGCCTTTTTGAGTCGTCTTTTGTGTCTTGAGTCATTTTTGTATCTTATTTTCGAAAAAGTTGCTGCTTAGCCAGAATTTTGAGCTTATTTAGCTTGGTGAGATACCTGGAGCATAGTGTTTGTGGCGAATGTGTGTATGCTTTATGTGCTTATTCAATAACTCTTAGTCACTTTAGGGGTCTCACTTGCATTTCATGGGCTAGTCTCATCTTCTAGTGTCCAAGTTTAGGGAACTCGGTGCTCAAGCACCTTGTTCTAATAGTGGAGATTTCCCTTGTGAGATCACAAACACAAGCCAAAAGCGTGTATATTTGAGGGAAAATGTTTTTCAAATCTGTAAACACTATTCAAACACCATGCATAGTCTCACTACATCAAAAATCATCATTTGTCATTGAACATGCATCATATATGTGGACTGCTTGACATAAACTTTTATTCCCTTGGTAGATAGATCCTTTGAAGTGATATTAGGCAATGTGTGTTTTAGCCACTCAAAAAGAAAGCCTAAATACTTCCCATTCCCGTAATATGTGTGCTCCCAAGCCAATTTTGAAGCCAAACACATATAGACTTTTCTATTCTACACCCACGTTATCCATAACCCAAGCAACCTAAACACTTAGCCAACCCTCTCTTAATTGATCTTGTTGAGGCTTAGGAATGTAAAGTTGTGCTTTAATTTGATAAATGGCGTGTACCTAGGCAAGAGTAATGAGTTGTGAAAATGTGCATAGTAAAAAGGCATGAAAAGAAAAGAAAAGAAAAGAAGCAAACAACAAAAGAAAAATATGCTTCAAATGCCTTGTGTAAATTGTAAATGCTACTCAAATGGAACATGAGTAGTTAAAGATTGCACGTAGAGTCTAATTGTATGCATGGACGCCATATTGTATTTGGAAGTGGAGTTGCATGAGAAATTAAATGTTTAAGTGTAGAATGTATTGCCTTAACTTGGTTGATTAGTGCTTGTGCCTAAATTTCTCATTATTCTAATCACCATTCACTGTGGCCACGTTACAACCAAATGGAAAGACCTAGTTGATCTTAGGGGACGTCTAGATTGGGAATATTAGTTAATGAATGTTCTTTCCACGTTCATGACAAGTGATTCTTTCATGAGACTCACTCACTAAAAACAGCGTTTATTCTACACTAAATGTATGCAACTAAGTTGATTCAGTTACATAAATTCATTGGCATACATGTTGCATGAGTGTGAACCTAGGTTATGAGAGGAAAGATAAGAGAAAATCCATGTGAGAACTTAGTGTCGAAGCGAATTATGCTCGAGGTGTGAGAGTGAGTAGTTTCTAAGGCGCAGGCATTTTAAGTGTGGGATTCGTGTTGTGCCAGTTTCCCTTGGGGTGTCTTCGAGTTGTTTAGAACATTTTGCATATGCTCATTCCTCACTCCCATATTGCTTTTGCGTATCTCTCTGCATTTGGTTCTGCAGCAAGTTTTTCTTTTTATCTAGGAAGTTCTTAGTTTGAGTCATTTTTATTTTGTGTCTTATTTTGTTTTAGATTATGTTTGCTCGAGGACGAGCAAAGGTTTGGTTTGGGGGTGTTTGATCATTTGCCTCTCCTTTTGCCCCTTTTCTGCCAGAACCACCGCAAACCGCTTATAACACCCGAATTACATCTATTGCCTGCAATTAGCACAAATGAGCCTATTAGACATGAAAGACATAAAATATATAGAAAATACACACGAGAACGAGACAAAAGAATAGGAATGAGGGCCGAAATATACAACAATTTAGGCACGTTTTGACAAATGTAACCAACCTAGGGTGTAGTTTTTGCCGTCAGAAAACCGTCCGTCAAAACAATTTATAAAACCTATGCGATGCGTTCACAAGTATAAATACAAGCAAAGCGGCAAGCACGGGTTTCGTCCACTGAGATCGGGGTAGCGGTGATAAGATTAGGATTAATATAACTATTATGCATAAAAGTAAAATGATGGTGAATGGAAATACAATATAAACTAAACTATGAAAGCAAATGAAATAGGATGATAATGGAGTGATGAATGAATGATGATGGAACTACGGAGTTGATGTACTCGTAAGTGAATATTGGGGCAATTGCAACAAACTCTCAATTAAGCATGTTTTGACAAATGTAACCAACCTAGGGTGTATAGTGTTGGTATATATCTCTAGCAAGAGGTCAACCTAGGATGTATAGTGAAGACCTCCTACTAGCGATTAATCCTTCTTAAGCAACCAACAGTGGCTAGTTACTCAATCGGGACTTGTTCCATGAATGCTCATATATCTAGCTATGGCTCAACCTATTACTAATATAGCCATCCTAGGATGTATAGTGATGGCTTCCAATTCCCTCACAAGTGGCAGACCTAGGATGTATAGTGAAGGCCACCCGGTTGGGATTAGATGAGGCTCGAGGTTATCAACCGAATTCTACTCGAAGGTTAGTTCTCGTAAAATCACTAAAGTAGCCAACCTAGGGTGTATAGTGGAGGCTTCTAATTCTCTCATAAGTGACTAACATAGGATGTATAGTGAAAGCCACTAATTCGAGATTAGATTAAGAGCGTGGTTATAGAGCCGAATTTCTGGAAATCCTTTCATTCAATGGAGCATTAGACAACCTAATTGCCTACTCAAGTAATCCAAATCAACATGCAAAGAGGGTGTATCCAAGCAAGTCAATAATGGCAATCAATACAAGTAATGGAATGAAATATAGAGATAGAATAAATATAACACATAGAGTTTATTTACAAAGCCCAAAATATCCATCAAACAAATAACATCAACCCCATAGTGGGGTATTTTAGCTACTCATGTTCTATTACAAACTAATAACTAAGAGAGAGAGTATAGATAACCCTTGAAGATTGATCTCCTTTCTTGAAGCTTGAATCCAAGTCTCCTAGTTGCCTTTGATTGAGTAGAGATGGTTTGGATGAGAGGGAGATGTGTTACTAGCTTAGAATACAAGTGTTGGGAGGTATGGTGCTCTTTTTGGTTCGTTCCCATCCTTTTCTATTTATAGAGGATGGGAAAATAGGTCACTTAAGCTTGAAACCAGAAGCTGTCGCGGGCAGAATGCGGGTGGAGTGCGGTTGAATTATCCGCACTATACCCGCACTGCAAAGGTTTTCTTCATCTTCAGTTCTCTGATATGGGCAACAGTGCGGATAGAGTGCGGTTGGATTACCCGCACTTTACCCGCACTTTACCCGCACTATACTCGCACTCTGGTGTCAGGAGTAAATCCACTCCTCTGTCTTGAGCAATAGTGCGGGTGGAGTGCGGTTGGATTACCCGCACTTTACCCACACTTTATCTGTCAGGTACGAATCAGCTCATCTGTCTTGAGCAACAGTGCGGGTGGAGTGCGGTTGGATGACCCGCACTTTACCTGCACTTTATCTGTCAGGTACGACTCAGCTCCTCTGTCTTGAGCAATAGTACGGGTGGAGTGCTGTTGGATGACCTGCACTTTACCCGCACTTTATACTTCCTTTATGCTTCAGGTCCCAGCTGTGGGAAGGAGTGTGGCTGGAGTGCGGTTGCGACCAGCACTTGACCCGCATTGTTGTGCTGCTTATGATCCTTTGCCTCTTCTTTTGCCCCTAATCTGCCAGAACCACCGCAAACCGCTTATAACACCCGAATTACATCTATTGCCTGCAATTAGCACAAACGAGCCTATTAGACATGAAAGACATAAAATATATAGAAAATACACACGAGAACGAGACAAAAGAATAGGAATGAGGGCCGAAATATACAACAATTTAGGCACGATCACTAAGGCATGAATCTACCTCGCTCCACGAAAAAGTAAACGCCATACTCGACGACCTCTATGAGGAGTAGCACCATGAAGTTACACAGGATCACATCTGCAACATTGAAGCACTACGTGTAGAACAAGTGACTGAATCCAGAACGGAAACAAACCCATCTCCACCTTAGATATTCTCGAATCCGTTATTAATCCAAAGTCAAAGACTTTTAAATGAAAGGTCCCGCCCGATAAGGAGGGAGAGGATTGAGAGAATCAAGGTGAGAGAATCGTGAATTTAACCTATCAAGACTATACATAAATAGAGGATTTCTGTCTTCAAGTAGGAGGGGACTACTTTTCGATAGGTATAAGATTTCCACCCTATTGTACCCCAGAGAGATTGAGAGTATTTGAGAGATGTTTATACGTTATATACGATTGATAATACAAGCTGCTATATTCTCTTTCACCTCAAGTTAGCATTAGTTTCAACATCCATCACCATTCGAATAAACTAAGTACCATAGGTACCTACCCCTTGCCATCACCTACGTGGTAGTGGTCTCGAGAGTGTTAACTGAGATTTCTCACCCTGAGTGAATTTTCTGTTAACATTAATAAAATATTATTATTAATTACAAAGATATCAACCAAGATATACAAAAACACATAAACAAATATAAGGAGATAAGGATAGAGAAAATCAGCACATGATTTTTACGTGGTAAAACCTCTGAAGAGGAAACATCCACAGGTTGATACCACAACCACCAGAAAACACCTTTCGCTAGTAAGATTGTTAACAAAAAATTTGCTCAGGGTGAGAAATCTCAGTTAACACCCTCGAGACCACTACCACGTAAGTGGTGGCTAAAGTTGAATGTATATTTGACAGTGCCTAGTAAAATGACGAGGAATATTGGTACTATTATCCACCAAAGAGAATCAAAAATGCTTTCTTTATTAATAGTGTGTGATATACAGATCTCTCTCAAATTGCTCTCAATTTCTCTAGGGTGTAGTTGGGTTCTTGTCGTATGCCTGTCGAAAAGTAGATCTTCTTTCTGAAGGCCGAAGTCCTCCTTTTATACATTGTCTTCATAGGTTAAACTAACTGATTCCCCTTGATTTTCTCCATCCCTTCCCTTCTTATCAGACGGGATTTAAATGTCATTAACTTTGCGTTAATTGCTGAGTTGAGAATATCTTGGTGGAGATTAATTTGTTTCCTGTTAGGACTCTATTACTTGTTCTGTACGTATGTAATATCTCAAGATATGATCCAGTGTATCTTCATGTCTTAGTAGCATGATCCCTCATATGGGTCATTGAATATGGTATATATTGCCTTGTATGGTGAGGTATATCAGATAATGAGGTCGATCATTGTCTTAGCCCCGATATTCAGGAGCTTAGTCTAGCCAGGAGCTAGGTCTGACCTCCTTTGAGCTTTTGGAGCTAGATGCGGCCTTCTACGGATACCCCTCTATGTCAGCGGGGTATAGGCAAGCTTCTGGAGAGGTTGCGAGGTAATCCCGACTTCGGGAGGGGGTTTCCTGGTTTCAGATTTGGTGATGCGAGCTCGATCTGATCGAGCCGAGCTCTACTTCAGGTGTTTCTGGAGCCCGTCCTTATTTCTATCGGGCTGTATCGTAGCTCGGCTTCAGGTAACGTGGTCTCCTGGTGGATAATCTCGGGCATGGAGCCAGATTAAGAGAGTGGAAAATTTCCATTTGGTCCCTAGCCAAATTTAGCTATTAACAGAAGTCCCCTCTAACTTGAACACCGGTTGTCGAGTTTGGGGTTGGAGTTAGATTTTCTATTTTATTTAGGAAATTTTTCCTTCTTTACCGTTACCAGAATCTTGGGGGAATCCTCCCATTAACTGCGCGAGTGATGTGGCGGGAGCTGATTGATTTATTTCGGAGTTAATCCGGCAGCGTTACGGCAGTCTCCGAGGTTTTAGGTGATCTTAACTAAAAATCTCGACGGCTCGTGCTGCTGCTCTCTTGCATATATATACTTGTTTATCTCAGCGTCTTCCTCATATCTTTCAAATTTCAAATTTGCCCAAGATAAACTTTCTCTCAAGCATATATTTTTCTTCATTCCTCATCTTCACCGACTTCATTCCATTATGTCGAAAACCAGTCGCGACTCTATTGATTCCATGGTTGATGGCGAAGAGGTCTTCAACCTTACCCCTGGAAAACGAGAAAGGAGGAGCTTAGACAGCGATAATTCTCTGCCCAATCCGTTGTAGGGAAAAATCGATATAAAACGCAGCGGAAGAAACGAAAAATAGATTTCGTATGGTTTTAAAATTTTTCTCAAAGTTGAACCTTAACCTTTTAATTAATTAAACTCAAATATATACGGTTAGAGTTAAATACCTCTTGACGCGTGATCCGATTGACTTACGTCGATTGGTAATCCGCAAAATCTTTTCTGATACCCGTGAACAGTACCCGCGTCAACAGTACCCGCGTGAACAGTGATCTGAACAGTACCCCCACCGTGAACAGTGATCGTGAACAGTACCGCGAGATCTTCCAATCCGAACGCGTACGTGAATCACCTAGGAGCGTGGTCTCCCTTTTTTTTGAATTGCAAACCTGAGAATGGATGAACAAAGTTTTCTTTTTCTTTTGTTAGTCACAAAACAATCAAAAGAAGACAAAAATTATTCCGGTCACTTTTGAGTTCTCAATCTAATGATCGAAACTCGCGTGAACCTAATTCGATGTTGTACACACAAGCTTATTGATGAACAAGCAATCAGTGTACTATCAAAGAATAATATCTTCTCTCTTTTATGTTTAGTAGAATAAAAATTATCCTTTTCTATGAATTGAGAAGAAGAAGAAAAATTGAATCATTCAATCAACTATGGTGGCCGAATTCTATATGTGGTATTATATAGGTGGCCGAAATTTTGCTTCCTCTTCTATTTAGGATTGCTGAAATCTTCCTCTAAATGGACTAGGGTTGCCGCAAATCGCATACCAAAAAAGAGTTTGTGTTGCACCCTAATTTCCATCAACCTTTAGACTTCAAAACCTTGTCCAACTCATAGATATTTTTATTCTTTTATTGACTAAATAAAAAGACTTCTTATTTGATTAAATAAATAAAATTAATTATTTATTTTCTTATCAAACAAGTCTTTTACTTTTAATATACTACTACCAATAGTATAACTTTAGGAAATATATTTCCTGATCAGAAAAAGATTTGTTTCTTAATTAAACAATTAATTAATAAATTAACTAATTCTTATTTAATTAAAACAATGAAACAAAATAATATATTAGGTTAATATATACACCTTGCTGCCCCACTTATATAAATGGGCCATATATTATTTTCTTATTTCATTTAATCCATTGGACTTTAAATAAAAGCACACATGTGAACCAGACCCATTCTTACTAAAAGAAACAAGCCCACATGTCTCCTTTTAATATATTAATATAATAGTGCAGCCCATTAATTAAATAATAGACATATTATATTCTTGATATATTAAAATCAATTCTAGATGGACCCTTAAATCGGCCCGGTAGAATATATCAAGTGATCCATGCAAATACTTGTGGATTAGGGATCTTGGCGGGCTATCTAAATTTAAGCTTCAATAGACACAACCTAATCACAATCAACAAATGATTCACTTAGGTCCAATCTATTAATTTTAACTCATTCCACTAAAGAGCTAAAATTGAACTCTTAAATAAAGATAGAATAAGGAGATGTTTCTAATTCATACCCTAGACAATCTTATAGGAGATGGTGTATCCTCGTGAATAATATCAGTAATCGCCAAGAGCTCATAGACCGCCTATGGCTCTCCAAGTTACCATATTTCCTCATATGACCACATTTCGAACTTGGATACTTTGACTTGTCCAGAAGCCATGTTTTCAATAATCATTATTGAAAACTCAACGTTGAGATTTAATATCCAATACCTCAAAACATCCATATGATGATATTATACTCTCATTTAATAAATGGAGCCACGATGTCCATATCTATAAATGAAGTCCTCTATCGATTAACAAATGTATACCACCAAACTATCGAGGATAGACTATGCTTTATAATCGTTCTCATTGATAGCTCTAATGATAACACTTGCAACCATAAGTCCATCATTTATCTCAGGATTAAGATAGACTCTCTGATTGTCCTCTTTAATGAAAAGACTTATATCTAGTGACGGTTCTAGATAAAGTATTTCATTGTGATCCAGTTCAATACACCTAGTGCACTAGATTCTTTTACTCGAAAACCTTTCGATGATTTTAGACTCATCATATTCATTTGATCCCACTCAAATGCTAGTAAAAGAATTCTACAACTTTAACAAGATAGAGGTGCCCAACTTTTAACTTAAGTTGTGAACGTTATTCAAGACTAACTAAAGAATTGTGTCTACCTCATACATATCCGGATGTATGAACAATTCTTCATGTCTCATAGTCTTTTGACCTTATGATTATTTACCTTGAAAATTATAATAATAAATGCTATAAGTAATTGTAAGAATCAGAATTCACTTTATTAATATGAGAAGATTGTCAATTACAATATTACACTCTTGCCATTGAGCATAATCCTAACACAAGTCGGGGTATCGTCCACAGGGATCGGAGGTAGCATGACTAGATTAAGATTAATAATACTAAAATACATAAATGTAGAGTTTCAATGGTTTGATTTGTAAACTAACATTAAGGTGCAAATGACAATTAAACTAATTAAACTTAAATGCAACTACAATTAGTATGAATGTGGTGTTATAAGATAATGAAAAGACTAGGAGTTAATGAAATCAAAACACAAACAATGGGTGATCCATTCTTCAAGAACCGATTTGATTAATTAGGGCTCATCTACCTTTAAGGGTAACTTAGAGTCAATAACTCTCACTCACAACTACTTGGTTGGATTTGGAGAGCTAGAGACTATTATCACATTAACTCTCTACGACACAACTACTTGGTTGGTTTATGAGAGAGTCCCTCTTTATGCTTGAGTAGATTCTAATGGTTAGGGGTATCTTGGAAAGGCATATTCACAATCGACCCATTTCCATCGAAGCCGAGATGCATCAGAAGGGCATATTTACGACACATCCCTTCCCTTCAATTTAGCTAGTTTTAACCACCTTAAAAGTGGGTATCTAACTTGAATTGAGAGAGCATATCTATTCAATCCAAGAAGATGTATAATGCAATTTTAAAACTCAAAATATATTGATACTGATCAAGAATCAAGAGAGGGTATATCTACTTACTCCAAAGAGATATCAAATACATTAAAAACAAATGAATGGAACTAAGAAATCAAATATTAATATAAACGGTGAATTACCCACAAATTCATGTTCAATTAGATAACTCCCATCATGGGTTTAGCTATTCATACTAGTTACAAAATAAATGCTAAGAGAAGAGAGTAAGAGAAGACCCATGTAGAGAATCCTCATTCCTTGAAGCTTGAATCCAATCTCCTAGTAGCCTTCTTAAGTAGAAAAGGATTAAGATGATGTAAGGTGGTTTTGATTTAGTGAGGAATGATTCCTAGATCTAGGGTTAGTGTTAGTGATGTAAGGGTCTGAAAATAGAGAGATGGAAGAGAGAGAAATAGAGAGTTTTTGGAATAAGAACAAGATATATTTGTAAGGTTTCCAAAATTAGGTCTGAAATGCTGATGTTGTGAAGTCTAACACTCGTAGTGTGCAGGTAGTACACGGGTCAGGTACCCACATAGTGTCCATTTTGCCTCTGATCTACTCCCTGGTTATGGTATTTGCACGGGTAGTGTGCGGGTAGGGACTCGTGCAGTACCCACCATCTGGGGGCTTTTAGACTTTAGAGACTTCCGAATGCACGGTTGGTGCACTGGTTTGGACCAGCAAGGTTCTGGATGTGTGCGAGTAGGCTTACCCGTGCTGTACCCACGCACTGAGCCTATTTTCTTGAACTTTGACCTTTTTGTGCCCAGAAATCTAGATTTGCATCTCATATACCTGAAACACATTGAATGCCTGCAATAACTAGAAAATAGCCTATTAGACACACAAACATGTAAGAAAACGAGACAAATGACATGGATATGAGGGCCAAAATATAGTACAAATTTGGCACGATCAAATACCCTAAAACCAAACATTTGCTAGTCCTCGAGCAAACACAAGAAGAAACAAACAAAAACAAAAGACATAACAAACTTTACTCAATCTAAAATTTTCCTAGGTTATATTTCCTCTTATTTTTCCCTCATGGGATTCCTCTTATTTTTCCTCATGGGATCCCTCTTATTTTTCCTCTCTGAACCTAGGTTATCGTGCCACAATTGTGCTATATTTTGGCCCTCATCCCTTGTCCTTTGTCTTGTTTTCGAGCATATTTTTGTTTCTTATGGGCACTTTTTTTGTGTTTGTAGGCAATAGATGTAATCCTGGTCTTGGTGAAGGAAAGCAAAAAGTTCAGGCGTGAAACTAGCCAAAGGAAGCAAGAAGGAAGATTACAGTCTGCTGGTCTGTAAGCGGGTCCCTTCCTGTGCATTACCCGCACAGTCCAAGCCCCAGAACTTTACTAGTCCATACCAGCGCATCAACCCACGAACTGAAGACCAGAAATCCTCTAGAAAATACCAAGCTTCCCAGATCACGAGTACTACACGGGTCTCTAACCGCGCAGTTACTAGTGAATCGAAGATTGGAGCGCTAAAAAGTGTCAGTGCAAGGGTCACCACGAGGGTCCCTACCCACACACTACCCATGCACTGCGTGCATTAGGACTTTGCCACATCAGCAAATCAGACCTATTTTTGAAATATTATATATAGATTCGTGTCTGACTCTAGCCACACGCCCACACACCCATTTTCCATCACATTTTCTCTCTCTAGATCTAGGAATCACTTTCTCCCAAAATCATCCAAACCCATACACCAATCTCTTTGATTTTCTACTCAACAAAAGCTCTAGGAGATTGGATTTGAAGCTTCAAGGAAAGAGAATCTCTTCTTGGGTTCATTCTCACTCTCATTTCTTAGATTTTTCTTTGTAACGATTATGAGTAGCTAAATCCCCACTAAAGGGTTGATGTGATTCATTTGTGAACTTGGGGCATTGTATTGAACTTTATCTTTTCTATTAATCTATCAAGTATGTTTCATTTATTGTTTTAATTGATTTCAAAAATGAATTGGTATTTGATTGAACACTACTCTATTTGCTAATTTGTTGAGAAATTATTTGAGCAGAGAATTTGTTATACACTCTACTTGGTTTTCATAAGCTCAGTTGAATGGAAGGATTCAACAAGAGTACACTCCTCAAGTGAAATCCGGACTTATTAATCTCAATTTCTATCTAATCTCAAATGGGTAATCAATTCTATACACTCTAGGTTTATAACATGTGAGAGGTTAAGCACCAATACTATGCACTATAGATTGGTGAAATTATAAATATATTAGTCCCTTATTTGATAGATGTGCATTCATGTAAAATCACTTGTGGGTGGTGATCGGGCCAAATATGTAGTATATTTAGCCCTCAGATCCTACCTTATGTTCTGTTTTCGTGCGTTTTTGTATCTCTGATGGGTTGTTTTGTGCGTATTTATAGGAAATGATGCAAAGACAGGTTTGGAAGTATATTGCTGTGATTCCGGCAGAAAAGGGGCGAAAGTAAAGGCAAAGGAGTACAAACAGCTCTACAGTGCGGGTCCAGTGCGGGTCAAGTGCGGGTCACAACCGCACTCCGACCGCACTCCAGTCGCACTCATGTTCATAAGCGGGACAGGTTGCAAGTGAAGAGATAAAGTGCGGGTAAAGTGCGGGTCATCCAACCGCACTCCACCCGCACTAATGCCAAACCAGAGAAGCTGATGTTGCACCTGACGATAAAGTGCGGGTACTGTGCGGGTCATCCAACCGCACTCTACCCGCACTAATGCCAAACCAGAGAAGTTGAAGATGCACCTAACGTTAGAGTGCGGGTACTGTGCGGGTCATCAAACCGCACTCCACCCGCACTTTCACCAAGAACAGAAGAACAGAGTTGTACCTGACATTAGAGTGCGGGCACTGTGAGGGTCATCCAATCGCACTCTACCCGCACTGTTGCTCAAGACAGAAGGTAGATTTTGTACCTGACAGGGAAGTGCGATTCAAGTGCGATCACAGTGCGATTCCAAGTGCGGGTAATTCAACCGCACTCCACCCGCACTATTTTCCTGATCCGAGAACTGAAGATGAAGACAACCCATACAGTGCGGGTAATTCACCCGCACTCTACCCGCACTCCGCGTGCGCCAGTTTGATTTTCAAAGCTTAAGTGACCTATTTTTGTATCTTGTATAAATATAAAAGTATAGAAACGTTTTAGGGGGATTTTGACTCCGTTTTGCAGAGGTTAAAACACATTTAGACCTAGAATCTCTCTCTCTATCTCTCATCCTTACATTCTCTACTCAACTTCAAGGAAGTTAGGAGACTGAAGCCACTTCAAGGAAGGAGATGTTCTGCAAGGGTTCTTTCTCTTTCCTTTCACTTAGTTTCCTAGTTGTAATGAGTAGCTAAATCCCCTCTAAGGGGTTGATGGAGTAGTTAGTTGAATATTGGGCTTGTACATAAACTTGATATTATATTGATATTCATGTCTATCTTTCATTGATCTATTCTTGTTGTGATTGTTTATCATTGATTTCTTGTGTAGATACATCCTCTTACAAGATGTCTTTGTATTATGTATGAGTATTGCATCTAGATATACATCATATTTAGTTGTTTAATGCTCTAATGAATAGACGGAAAGTCATGAATTTTGACTCTAAAACCGCGGTTTTAATCTAACCTCGATCGAGTTTCCGGTACTATACATCCTAGGTCGGAACCCGTGAGAGAGTTAGAAGTCATCACTATACATCCTAGGGTGACTATGTGTAATCGGTTGAGTCATTGTTAGGTAGACGAGCTTCATTTCTAGAATCCGATAAACAACCAACTCTATACATCCTAGGTTGGTAGTCTACGATGGATTAATCCCTAATAGGTGGTCCGCACTATACATCCTAGGTTGGCCACCTTCTAAGGATAAATAACCGACTCTATACATCCTAGGTCGGTTACCTTGAATAGCTGTGCTATTGACAAGTTTATTGCATTGTCCAGTATTTACTTTCGTATCCATCAACTCCTTAGTTTCCATCATCTATATATATCCTTCATTCCATTTCCCCTTTCATTTAGTTTGCATAATTAATTTAGTGTTATTTATAGTGTAATTCACCACCTACATTTTCACCAACTCATGTTTCGATATTATATATATACATAACATTACTTTAGCAATAACTAATTTAGCTAACTCCGCTCCCTGTGGACGACACCCCACTTGCCATTATATTTATGTTTTCAAACTAATTTAGGCTTTGTGAGGTTTTATCAAATATTGTTGACGGATTGATCTTTTAAAATGACACTAAGAAAAAAACCTATCTGTCAGGTGGTCAATACTATACACTCTAGATTGGACACTCATAAGGGATATACAACCAATTCTATACACTCTAGATTGGCTACAATAGATTGATGTACATTCACGAGAGTTCTTAATTTGCCCATAGTTTGCTTATTGGATCCACCAACTTCTTAGTCTCTTTATAATTCATTCACACTTTTATCCTCTAACTTAATTGCACTTAATTAGTTTAATTGTAGTTTGCATGTTAGTATAATTTCAAAAACAAAACCATCGCATTTACTCTTATTACATTTCAGCTCTAAGGTTCAATTTAGTCACTACTAGCTTTTGATCCTTGTGGACGATACCCCACTTGCCATTATATTTGTTTTTATACAATTTTAAGCGCAACTTGGGATTTTATAAATTTTGTTTGACAAGAAATTTTACATATACAAAATGGCACTTGTCAATATGGCGCCGCTGCTGGGGATCGACGTACTTAGTTGTGATTAGATTAGTTTTAGTCTTAACTTTTTTATTAGCTATTTTGTTTTCTGTTGTTTTCTTTTTACTTCGCGTAGTATTTTTGTTTTTGATTTTTCAGGTTTTAGGACTCTATTGACTTCTTCATGCAAAACACGAGCACGAGCTACCAACCAATGAGCATGTCATTCAAAAATGAGATGAGAGAGCTTATGAGAAATACTCGTCATAACAAAGAGCAAACTATAGCCTCTCAATCGGAAATCGAACAGAACTTTAACAAATATATGCTACCTAGCTGGCCAGACCAAGAAAAAGAGTCTGTTTTTGAAGAAGGTTTCAACACCTCCATCAAAGCATCAAATCAAGGCTACAAAAACATCTCATACCTATCAAAGGAAGAACCACGAAGAAATTCTAAAGAGGAAAAATGAAGCAAAATGTTGGAAGAGATGTGTAAGGAAATGATGAGTGATGGCAAGGAGCTAATATCGGTAATGGAGTTGTTGAAGAAAGAAAATGCAACACTTCAAGAGAAAATGGAAGAAACTTCCTAAGAAAAAGGACAAATGAGGGAAGAGTACGAGAAGAATATATGACTCTTGAAGAAGAAGTTAGAAGGCAAGGAAGCCTTAGAAATGACAAAGCTAAATGAGCTTCGAGAGCTAAACAAAAAGTTCATACTTGAATTAAAAATGCTCAAAGTTGAAAACGGTACTCTCAAGAAGAAGAATTATGAAGTCTCTGACAAGAACAAGGAATTGGCAGCACAAATTGAGAGACCAAAAGTCGAAAAGAGTATAGCATTGAAAGAGTTGGAGTACTTAGCAAGGGTATCGAAGGAACTTGAAGATGAGACAGCTCACAAGTGAAAGAATATGCAAACGGAGATTGAGCTAAAAGGTGATGTCTTGAAGGAAGTCGAAGAAACTCTTAGCAAAAAGGAGGAAGCTCTGACAATGGCAAAAGATAAGGAAAGTGACTACATCACTCAACTAGACATGGTCGAGAATAAGGTCAAGTCGTTACAATTAAAGCAAATCCAATGGCCTCAAAGTCACTTATCAAGAGGGAGTTCCTTTTTGCTATGTTTGTTCAAAGAGAGAGCATGTAAGAGCTAGGAATACGAGGAGTTCACCAAGAGTTAAGCAAATTTGGGTGAGGAAAGACCAAGTGCACTTATTTAGAAATTAGGGAAAGGAAAATATTGAGAAACCATCTAAATTTATTTGGGTTGTAAAGGGAAGTGAATATCCGAACTTGGTCAAACCACCCTTAGTGGATCTTGGCCTCTCCCGGAATGTATCACATTGAATATTTTTGATGCATTATTAGATTGCACAATCCATTTTCTCCATTAGGATAAGTATTTTTCCCTTTTTGATTTTGATTACCACGAGCTTGCAATGTTAGGGAAGATCTAGGTTGGGGGGAGAAAATGTATTGTGGAATCTCTTCAAATTTTGTTTTATGTTTTCCTTGTGTGTTTTTGTTGCTAATAAAGTAATAAGGCAAGTATAGTTGACAGTAGTGATGATTGTGTGCAGATTAAGGAAGTGGAGAACACAAGAGGACTGCATTGAGGACTTATGGACCAACATCAAGAGCATGCACGGTGAGCTGAGACTAGTCCCATATGCAAGAAAGAAGAAGGTGTTCACTCCACCGCCATTCCCTACAGGGGACTTACGATTGATCCCAATGCAGCAGAGTTTCGGGCAGCGATGGAGATATCTATGAGGGATTTTAAGGAGAAGGCCAGAGCCAAGCTTGACTTGAAAGCGAAAGAGGGTTGATAGATGGTCATACCAAGTCTTTGGACGATGGATGATATACTTTTCTTGCCATTATTCATGATATTGCTTTTGAATTTTTTTCCGTTTTAATTAGTTATCTCTGGGTTTGAACTCATTTAAATTCTGCACTATTATTTCTTTTTAGTATTTTGTTTAGCTTGAATAATATTTGGTGGATGTTTTGGATTTGTGGATATTGATATATTTTGAGAATGTTTTGATATATTTGGATTGTATTCGATTGTGTAAGTTCCTCTTATTTTTGATTGGCTCATTTCGTTGACAAACCACATTGGGGATTAATCTTGTAAGGGTAGATTAGGCCTTATTGTGTGTGATCAAGCTTCAAGGGCATCATCATTCTCAAGAGCACTTCAAAGGTATATCGCATGCTTAATTCTCTTTGAAGAGGTTTAGTTACACACACACACATCTTATGCATTTGTATTGACATGCATGTATTGTTGCACTCACACAAACTTACTTGCAATGTGATTTGATAGGTTGCACAGTGGGTTAGGCGACATGCAAGGCCACTTGTGCATGTCGCCTGACAAGTCGCCTTAGACTTGAATTTTTCCCACAGTGTGTTAGGCGACATGCAAGGCCACTTGTGCATGTCGCCTCTGATGTCTCCTTAGTCTTGAAATTTTCTCGAAGTGTGTAAGGCGACTTTCAAGGCGACTTGTGCATGTCACCTTACATGTCGCCTATGAAAACGTGTTTTACCTCCAGTGTGTTAGGCAACTTACATGGCAACTTGGTCATGTCACCTTGCATGTCCCCTTTGTCACCCGAACTAGGCAATTCAGGTATTTCTCACCAGCTCATTTTTTAGTCCCTATAAATACATCATCTTCTCCACCATTTAAACCTAGAGCTCTAAAAATCATATCCTTAAGTGAGAGAAAGAAAATCCAAGAGAGAGAGAGCTTTAAGAAATCATTTTTACTCAACCAAACTCATACCCATATGCATCTAAGCTCCATTCTTGCATCTATTCTTCATGTGTCTTCATGCTCTTCTTGACTAGGTAATCAAAAATGTCTTAGAACTTCCTCTTTCATCTTTATGTTCTTGTTTACCTAGGGTTAGCAATTATTTGTTAATTAATTGCATGTTTTGAGTATGTTTGTGATTGTGTTTGTTGGTTGAGATTGCATGTTCATTGATAGCTATCTTTTAGGACCATTTTGCCCTTTAGCTAAATCTTCATGCACTTGCATTTAGATATTGATATCTAGGATTTGCACTCATTGACATCTTTAAATCCCTAGATAAGTATTAAGTGTTGCCTAGCATTAATTCCATGATAGAATATTTTTACATATGCACATAGGTTGTTTAACCTCTTCATTGATTGTTAAGCTTTGTGACTAAGTGGATTAGTGCACAAGCTTTTTGGTCTAGGATCACTATTAAATGCATGTAGGGTAGAGTAAAAGGGTTAGTGACCAAGTATGGTGTGACTTGAGGTCAACCTAGGTTGTAAAGTTTCATTCAAATAGTGGATTTGAGGACCGTGTGTGACTAGAAGGATAGCCCGTGAGTTTTGCCCAGTTGGAGGGTTTCTCACGTAAATCAATCCTTGTGCTTTTATTGTTTTCCGCATGTTTATTTTGGATTGGTTGATTACTAATATGGGGTAGCATTATTAAAATTTATTAAGTCGAAAAGTTGGTAATAAATCAACTAAAACCTATTCACCCCCCTTCTAGGTTAGTAGACACATGTTTTATAGTATTTTCAATTGGTATCAGAGTGGGTTCCTAGATATACTTAGGTGATCCTTGCTCTGTGTGTGTCTTGCATCTTGCATTTTGTTTGTTATTTGTTGTATACATTAGCATTCATCTCATTCATACCCAAACACGATGAGTGGGAACGGAGGTGGACATGAGGGAGCCTCAAGCACAAGACCCCCTTTGCTTAATGGGGTGAACTATGCCTCGTGGAAAGGCAAGATGGAGTCGTACCTTTGCCAAATAGATGACCAGGCATGGATGGCAATTGAAAATGGCTACACTCCTCCAACAATGACCACCGAAGATAGAAGTGAAGTCTCCAAGCCAAAGTCTCAATGGAGCTCTCAAGAATTTGAAACTTCCAAGTGGAACAACAAGGCGATGCATGCATCCTTTTTGCCATGGATGACAACCAATAAAAGTTGATTCAAACAACTAGAAATGCAAAGGAGGCATGGGAGATTTTAGAAACGGCCCATGAAGGAACTGAGGTAGTCAAGAACTCCAAGCTCCAAGTCCTTCAAATGCAATTTGAGACTATTAGGATGGAGGAGGATGAATGCTTCAGTGACTTTTAAATGAAGTTGATGGACATAGTCAATAAAAGCCATCAACTTGGTGACCTTTATTCGAATAGGAGAATCAAGTAGAAAATTATGAGGTCTCTTCCGACAAGATTTGAGTCAAAAGTGACGGTGCTTGAAGAGAATAGCGACTACAAAAACATGAAGCCAAGTGAAGTTATTAGAAGACTTCTAGCATATGAGTCTAGGTGGACTCCTACACCTACACCTCCAAAGAAGCAAAAGAGTATTGCTTTGAAGACCTCTAAGGTTGAGAATGAGGAGGAAGACTCAGACGAAGAAATGGCCATCATGGTGAAAAGATTCAAGAAGTTCATCAAGTTTGAAAAAAAGGGTTTTGGCTCCAAGGGAAAGGAAGTGAAGAAGAAAACTCCTTTGAAGAAGGTTGAACCAAGTCATGACAAGCCCACAAGGAAAGGAATACAATGTTTTGAATGTGGAGGCTTTGGACACATCTCCACGGATTGTGGAAATTTGAAGAATAAGAAGAAAGGAAAGGCAATGGCCGCCACGTGGAGTGATAGTGATGACCTAGAAGAGGAAGGAGAATCCTCGGATGATGAAGAACATGTGGCAAATTTTATTTCCTTTGCATCTTCTCTCAAGAGTAAGGAAGCAATAGATAATGAAGAGGAAGAGAAACAAAGTGAAGATGACTCAAGTGATGATGACTCACATCCCACTCAACAAATATGGATGTAGGAGGAATGGACCTTGAAGGGTTCATCAAACATTTTCAAAGTTCAAGATTGAAGATGAAGAAAGAGATTCTTAGGCTAAAGAGAGAGAATCTCAAGCTATCTACAGAAGTTACTCACCTAAATGGAGAAGTGAAGATAGCAAAAAGGAATAAGGCATTGATGGAAAAAGAGCTTGAAGAAGCCAGAGAGATCATTGCCAAGATGACTTCAAGTACGAAGAAACTTTACCACATGTTGGGAGTTGGCAAGAGGCCAAGTGATAAGAAAGGTCTTGGCTTTAAAAATGACAATGAAACCTTATCCTCAAGCAAGACCGTGTTTGTTAAGAGCTTGGACATCAAAGAGCCTTGCCGAATGGATTTTGTATCGTTGAAAACATCGTCAAGAATTTATAAAATCAACCTTGCTATAATGCACGAGTCAAAAGAAATATATAGAAATAAAACTAGTACAGCGTGCAAGCAAGGGTATCTTTCCGTAGGGATGTGTTTGTTAACCATTTCAAGTTTTAGAGTTTAAGGAAAGCAATGTAAATAGAATGTGAATGAGGTGAGAATGGTGTGTGTATGGTGTTGTATGTGTGTGCATGAAAATGAAAATGAAAATATGCAAATGTAGAAATAAACAAGAGAATGTCGAGGGGTGATAATGTTGATTAAATTAGAAATAATAAAAGGGTGGATAGGAGAGATGCAAGATAATGGACACACAAGGGTTTACAAGTTCACCATACATGAGTGCACACAAGTGGGTTGTTAAACATTAAGTTCATCCAATTTAAATTAAGGGTTCGTTCTTGCCTCAATCCGATTTATACCCATTCATAGAGCTAACGGTTGAAGAGTGTATTGAGGGCCTCTCAAACACGAAACCGCAACCAACATTTGTGAACCAATCCTACAAATCAATGCTAGATTGAGCCTTAATACTAACATGGCAATGTAAAACGGCAACGTTAAGTCTGATGAATGTGGAAAGAGTAATTGTTCCTCCAACCATAACTTGCCTAGAGCCCCTAGCGCAAGAAATAGCCGGATTCCCAATTATTGTAACTCCAACCACAACTCACCTAGAGCCCCTAGCCTGCGAAGTAGCCAAAGTCCAATATATAACAAAAACAATGAACCAAACCTCTTTAAATATGGCAATTGACAAGTTCATTCATTCTTCCTAGCTAATTAGTCAAGTCTATGCCCGGAATGGCCTTTCCAATGGCACAATCCTAACTCTAATTGACTCTAATCCATCCATACACATGGAAATTCGACTTTCCATCAACATACACACACAAATGGGACATTTGATTACAACTACTCCTACAATTACATTAATCTACTCTTAATCCCATTCATGAACATATATTAATTTCCAATCTCCATACATAAGTATTTCAAGATAGAGATATATTCAATAAAAGCAAGAATGAATCAAAACACAAATTAGATATATAAAAAAACCACACATTATATTGAGCACAAATTAGGTTTACAAATATTCCCAAGTGGGGGTTTACACATATGGAAAACAAGAAATACAAGAGATTGAGTTAAAAGGAGAAAAACCCAAGTGGAGAGCCCCTCCAAAATATGCTAGACTCCATTGATGATGTTTGGTTCGAATTTGGTCAAGGACCACTCCTAATCTCCTGCAATCTACTCACAAATGTGGTGGGTGCTGGTTAGAAATGGAGGGGGTGAGCTTTCCATGGAGGAAAACCTCCATGGAAGCTTGAAAGCTTCTCTCTCTGTTAATGTATGAAGAAGATGAAGAAGATGAAGTTTTTGAGGAAGAAGAAATCTGAAGAGAAGAGAGAAATGGGTGTTTATATAGTGTTGGGAGGTTAGGGCTGGAAATGATGGTGAAAGGATGAAACTGCCCCTGAAAATTTGACAGAATTGGCCTCTCGCTGGTCGATCAGCGGTTGGATCGGCGGTTGGGGTGACCGCCTTTCTGACCGCCGAATTACTGGTGTTCTTCTGGACTAAAATGGTGGTCATGGTGTGACCGCCGAACTGGGAACCGAACTTCTGGAACCTACTGCCATAAAACGACGGTTGAAATGGCGGTTGTTGTGACCACCTAACGGACCACCGAATGCCTTCTTTTCTGCACTCGTTCCATAAGCTGCTGGAAGTCAGAAGGGGTTCTGCCATGGGCTTGATGTCGCGTTCTGGCTTGGCAACAGATCAACCATGGAACACGGCTGGGCTTAGATCGTGTCGCGGTCTGTGTCAACGGTGAGGCGCGGCACTCTGAATCTTCCAATTTATTCTCTTTTCGGCACGTTTTTGCCTCCCAAACTGTTCTTTAAGCTCAAAACCAAAATGTAGGGAATATGTACCTACACATGGCTCAACAAACACATTATATACAAAATACGCTCGAAAACGAGAACAAACAATAGGAAATGGGGGACCTCAAATAGGTACAAAATAGTCCGATCAAGCCTCCACCTCCACAACATCCTAGGAAGAAGATTGAACTAGGAGAGTGCTCTAAGGATTCCCAAGCCAAGGTGGCACAAGGGAAACAAGCTTAAGCTCAACCAACAAAGGTTCATCAAGAAAGTTTTCCTCAACCCAAATACCACCAAGCCAAGAAGCAGTTCATGCAAGCTCAACTAAGGAAGCAATCTACTCCAACTCAACAACAAAGAAAGAGAGAACCAATCCAACACCAAAGACAAGCTCAAATGCATAGGAAAGCCCTTTTGTATTCAAAAGGGCATAATATGTCTTCTTATTTCATTCCCACTTGTCATATTTGTGTTGTTGATGGTCACATTAGACCTAATTGCTTCAAATACATTGAAATGTGTAGAATCAAGAGCATGATTGAAAGAAATAGAGCTAGAGTCACAATGCATGTTTCTAGGAAATCTAGAGCCAATTTGCATGACCCTAGGAAATCTAGAGCCAATATGGCTATGACCACTAGGAAAGTGAATATTTCACCTAGGTGGATTAGAAGAGATGATTATTTTTGCTATGTGGCTCAAATTGCCTTGAAGGCAAATGCCTCCAACACTTGGTATTTGGATAGTGGGTGTTCTAGCCATATGATGGGGAACAAGAGTTTCTTTGAATCTCTTGTCATGGAGGAAGGAGGATTTGTCACCTTCGGTGATGGATCTAGAAAGAAAGTCATAGGGAAAGGAACCATTTCCATTCCTGATTTACCCTCCTTGTCCAATGCTTTACTTGTTGATGGCTTGCAAGCCAATCTTATAAGCATTTCTCATCTTAATGATGATGGACTCTCCGTCTTGTTCAACAAAAATGATTGCTCTATTTTAATGCCAAATGGACAAACCTTGCTAAAAGGAAAGAGATCTAGTGACAATTGCTATTGTCTTTAAGCTAGTGCTATCTCTTGCAACATGTCCAAGTGTGAGGAAGTTGAGTTGTGGCATCAAAGACTTGGCCACATGAACTATCGAGATTTGAGGATCTTAGATAAGTTCAAGGTTGTGCGTGGCCTCCCTATGCTTGGGAAGAAAGTCGACTGCGTTTGTGGACCTTGTCAACAAGGGAAACAAACCAAAAGTATGCACAAGAAAGGCAAGTATCTCGCCACTAAGGAGCCATTAGAGCTTCTACATATGGACCTTATGGGTCCCATGCAAACAGAGAGTCTCAGTGGCATGATATACATTTTTGTTTGTGTAGATGATTTCTCTAGGTTCACATGGACTTATTTTCTTAGAGAAAAATCTAAAACTTTTGAAAAATTTAAAATGCTTTGCACTAAAATTCAAAATGAAAAGAACTCACACATTAAATGCATTAAAAGGATTAGGAGTGACCATGGGAGGGAATTTGAGAATGGTTGTTTTGAAAGCTATTGCAATAGCTTAGGCATTTCCCATGAGTTTTTGGCTCCTAGAACACCTCAACAAAATGGGGTGGTTGAAAGGAAGAATAGGGTCCTTCAAGAGATGGCCCATGTGATGTTGCTTAGCAACAATGTCCCTAGAAACCTTTGGGCCGAAGCCGTCAATACGGCTTGCTACATAGGAAATAGTGTCTTCCTAAGGCCCGGTACTAGGCAAACCTCCTATGAATTATGGAAGGGTAGGAAGCCAAATATTAGCTACTTCCACTCATTTTGGAGCAAATGCTATATTTTAAATGACTGAGATCAACTTGGCAAGTTTGATGCCAAGAGTGATGAGGGAATTTTCATTGGCTATGCCCTTAATAGTAAGGCCTATAGAGTTTTCAATTTAAAAACTCAGAGTGTCATGGAATCATCTAATGTTGTCATAGATGATTGTAGGCCTACGATTAGAGATCATGATGAGGAGGTTATTGTTATTGATGATTCTTCCTTGGAGAAGAATGGTGAGACTTCAATTGATGTGAAGTCAAGTCTTGATGAAGAGGTCATTCAACCTCTTGATAGAGATCCATCCTTAGATTCTAAAGAACCCTCTCCATGGGTTAGACATCTCCATAACAAGAATGACATTCTTGGATTTGTGAATGAGGGTGTTAGGAGTAGGCGTCAAATAGCTAATCAAATTAGCTATACTTGTTACACCTCTCAAATTGAACCTAAAAAGGTTGATGAAGCCTTGAATGATGAGTTTTGGATTCTTGCCATGCAAGAAGAGCTAAACCAATTTGAAAGAAATGAGGTTTGGACTCTAGTTCCTAGACCTAAGGACACTAATGTCATAGGCACCAAATGGGTGTATAGGAACAATTCGGATGAGGATGGCAATATTGTACGCAACAAGACTAGACTTGTAGCACAAGGATACTCTCAAATTGAGGGTATTAACTTTGTGGAGACTTTTGCTCCGGTTGCTCGTCTTGAGTCCATAAGGCTTCCCTTATCCATATCATGTGTGCACAAGTTTAAATTGCATCCAATGGATGTTAAGAGTGCCTTCCTTAATGGTTTCTTGCATTAGGAAATGTTTGTTGAACAACCCAAGGGGTTTGTGGATCTACACCACCCCAACCATATCTATCGCCTCAAGAAGGCTTTATACAGGTTGAAACAAGCACCAAAGGCTTGGTATGAGCGCCTCACTCTCTATCTTGTTGACAATGGCTACTCAAGAGGTAGTGTTGACAAGACTTGGTTCATCAAGGGCAACAAAGATGAGCTTTTTATAGCTCAAATATATGTTGATGATATTGTGTTTGGCTCCATCAACAAGTCCAAAGTCCAACAATTTGTTGATATCATGTCTCATGAATTTGAGATAAGTTTGGTTGGTGAGCTCAATTACTTCCTAGGTTTGCAAATCAAGCAATTGCATGATAGGATTTTCATATCCCAAGCTAAGTATGCTAAGAACCTAGTGAAGAAGTTTGGCCTTGAGAATGCCAAACACTTTGACACACCTATGAGTACCACCTTGAAACTAAGCAATGATGCTAGTGGCAAGAGTGTGGACCAAAATCTATATCGTGGCATGATTGGTAGCTTGCTTTACTTGACCGCAAGTAGGCCCGATATAGCCTTTAGTGTGGGTGTGTGTGCTATGTACCAAGCGGATCCCAAGGAATCCCATCTCTCCTCCGTGAAGAGAATCATTCGATATGTGAATGGGACATCCAACTATGGGATATGGTACTCCTTTGACACTAATGCTAGCTTAGTTGGCTTTAGTGATGCAGATTGGGCAGGAAATTATGATGATAGGAAAAGTACATCTGGTGGTTGCTTCTTCCTAGGCAACAACTTGATCTCATGGTTTTGTAAGACGTAAAATTCCATCTCTCTATCCACAGCTAAAGCGGAATACATACTGCCGGGAGTGCTTGCACACAACTCCTTTGGATGAAGCAAATGCTTGTGGACTATGGCTTTGATCAAGGTACTCTAACCCTTTATTGTTATAACATGAGTGCAATTAACATTTCAAAGAATCTGGTTCAACACTTTAGGACAAAGAATATAGACATTAGGCATCATTTCATTAGAGAGCTAGTTGAAAACAAATGCATTTCACTTGAGCATGTTGGCACTAATGATCAACTAGCGGATTTATTTACAAAGTCCTTAGACTCAACTAGGTTCAAGTCACTTAGTAGGTCTACTGGGATTTGTTATATGCCTTGATGTATGTTGGTGATTGACCCCATATGGGGAGCTCAAGCAAAGAGAGCAACCTTGCATAGTTGAAATAAGCAAAAACTTGATCAACTTTATGCTTCTTCATTAATTGCTTGAGTATTTTGGTTGTGCTTATATATTATTATATAGCTTTTTCTTCAATAAGTGAGCCTTGCTTTGTTTATAATCCATGTCATATCTATGTTCAAACATGCATTTTTGGACTAGGAGAATTGATTGGGAAGTACATTTGAATGACCTATAATTTATCTCCATGACATGCGAACTTGATTTTGACATGCTTAAATTTTATGCATGAGTTATGTGTGTGCAAATGTGTGTGGTAGCAATTTGACAAGGCTAAACTCAATAAGGACCTTGTGTCCATTCAATAAATAAGGATGTCTCATCCAATTTAGCCTTGTCTTTTTTTTTAATGGTTTAGCAAGACCCCAATTAAGGATTTTATATCCAAGTCTTGATTGACCATTAAGGATTGACATAGTTGCTTGTGTGTGTTACAGAATTTTAAAGCTATATCTTGTTTATTTATGACAAAAGGGTACAAATTGGTTTGAATTCCTTTTGACACCTTCTGATGTTCACTTTGCCAAATATCATTTGCTTGATCTTTGATGTTACATGTCTTGCATCCAAAGCAACTAAGTCACACATTTTTTCTTCCAAATAAAACCTCCTTGAATCTCTCTTTATTATTTAAGTTGCATAAAGTTGTTGTATATGATTATGCACTTATTTTGCAAATAACTCTTTTTGCTAAAGTGACCCAATTGGGGAATACTCCTTTGCCTATCTCATGACAAAAAGAGGGAGTAATATGAAGATTAGGGGGAGTTGCATATTATGGGAGATTATCTTGTTGAGGGGGAGTAACCCATTTATGGGGAGCATTAGGATAGCACTTTATTGCATTTTTTTGTGTTCGTTAACACAAACGCTTGTTTTTAAGTTTTCACTTGATCACCTCACATACACTCATCTTGGAAAGCGTAGTCTTGTTGTTTTGTAGGCATGGCTATTCTACAAGAGCTTGAAGATTTGAAGACTTGGTATCTAGGTATCTATTTGTAATGTAGAATATTTTTTTTGTTGACCTCATGTTTTTATCTTTGTTTTTGGTGAGGATGATTTGTGAGTAGTGGTTTGGTCACGAAATAGCCAAAAGGGGAGATTGTAAGTTCCTCATATTTTCGATTGGCTCATTTTGTTGACAAACCACATTTGGGATTAATCTTGTAAGGGTAGATTAGGCCTCATTGTGTGTGATCAAGCTTCAAGGGCATCATCATTCTCAAGAGTACTTCAAAGGTATATCGCATGCTTAATTCTCTTTGAAGAGGTTTAGTTACACACACTCACACCTTATGCATTTGTATTGACATGCATGTATTGTTACACTAGAAAACACTTACTTGCAATTTGAGTTGATTAAATCTTGAGTTGATGGGTTGCACAGTGGGTTAGGCGACATGCAAGGCCACTTGTGCATGTCGCCTCTGATGTCGCCTTAGTCTTGAAATTTTCTCGAAGTGTGTTAGGCGACTTTCAAGGCGACTTGTGCATGTCGCCTTACATGTCGCCTTACATGTCGCCTCTGACAACGTGTTTTTCCTCCAGTGTGTTAGGCGACTTACAAGGCGACTTGGTCATGTCGCCTTGCATGTCGCCTTTGTCACCCGAACTGGGCAATTCAGGTATTTCTCACCAGCTCTTTTTTTGGTCCCTATAAATACATCATCTTCTCCACCATTTAAACCTAGAGCTCTAAAAATCATATCCTTAAGTGAGAGAAACAAAATCCAAGAGAGAGAGAGCTTTAAGAAATCATTTTTACTCAACCAAACTCATACATATGTGCATCTAAGCTCCATTCTTACATCTATTCTTCATGGCTCTTCATGCACTTCTTTACTAGGTAAACAAACAGGTCTTAGAACTTCCTCTTTCATCTTTATGTTCTTGTTTACCTAGGGTTAGCAATTATTTGTTAATTAATTGCATGGTTATTTGGTTTAGCATGTTTTGAGTATGTTTGTGATTGTGTTTGTTGGTTGAGATTGCATGTTCATGTAGGGAAAAACTAACTAAAACCGCAGCGGAAGGCGAAAAGTAGATTTTCGTATAGTTTAAATTTTTTCTAAAGATTTGAACCTTAACCCTTTAATTAATTAAACACAAATATACGGTTAGAGTTAAATACCTCTTGTCGCGTGATCCGATTGACTTACGTCGATGGTAATCCGCAAGATCTTCAATCCTAGCAGGTACGTGAATCACCTAGGAGCGTGGTCTCCCTTTTTTCTTTGAATTGCTTACCTGAGAATAGATGTATGGAACTTCTGATCCTGATCTTCAATCCCAAAACACCAAGAGCCTAGAAAAATAGTTCCGGTCACTTTTGAATTCACAATCAATATGATTGGAACCCGCGTAACCCTAAATCAAAAGTGTACACAAAACCTTTTGATGTTAAAGGCTTGCAAGTGCACTATCGAATGAGAACTTATTCTTCTTTTTCTCTCTTGGCCGAAATTCTATGTGTATTGAGTAAGATTTTTATTTTTCAAAGCAATCAAAAATCTCTCTCTATTTTGCTTCTTCTTGGTGGCCGAAAATTCATAACCTTATATTTATAGGTTGGCCGAATTTTCTCCTTCACCAAGTAGGGTTGGCCGAATTCATTGAATAGGAAATCTAGGGTTGGTTAATTTCCTTACTTGAAAAGGAATTGTCCTTTTCCCTAATTCCTATCAATTCAAGAATCCTAATCCTTGTAGGACTAGTGGTGGCCGAATTCTTTGTATAATAAGGAGTGTATGTGGACTTAATCCTTACCACATTAGGACTCCTATCACTTAAAAAATTTCAACCCTAATCCAACACATAGTATTTAATTTACTGATCAGGAAAAGATTTTGATTTAAACTATTAATTAATTAATTCCCATTTAATCAAAACAATAAAATAAAATAATATCTTGGGCTATTTTATTTAGCCTTGCCGCCCCACACCATATATATATGGGCCCAATATCATTTTTCTTATTTTATTTAATCCATTAGACTTTAAATAAAAGCCCACATGTCAACCAGACTTATTCTTACTAAAAGAAACAAGCCTACATGTCTCCTTTTAATATATTAATATAATAGTGCAGCCCATTAAATAAATAATAGACATATTATATTCTTAATATATTAAATGCAATTCTAGATGGACCCATAAATTGGTCCGGTAGAATATATCAAGTGATCCATGCAAGTACGTGTGGATTGTGGATCTTGGCGGGCTATCTAAATTTAAGCTTCAATAGACATAACCTAATCACAAACAACAAATGATTCACTTAGGTCCGATCTATTAATTTTAACTCATTCCACTAAAGAGCTAAAATTGAACTCTTAAATAAAGATAGAATAAGGAGATGTTTCTCGTTCATACCCTAGACAATCTTATAGGAGATGGTGTATCCTCGTGAATAATATCAGTAATCGCCAAGAGCTCATAGACCGCCTATAGCTCTCCAAGTTACCATATTTCCTCATACGACCACATTTTGAACTTGGATATTTTGACTTGTCCAGAAGCCATGTCTTCAATAATCATTATTGAAAACTCAACGTTGAGATTTAATATCCAATACCTCAAAACATCCATATGATGATATTATACTCTCATTTAATAAATGGAGCCACGATGTCCATATCTATAAATGAAGTCCTCTACCGATTAACAAATGAATACCACTAAACTATCGAGGATAGACTATGCTATATAATCGTACTCATTGATAGCTCAAATGATAACACTTGCAACCATAAGTCCATCATTTATCTCAGGATTTAGATAGACTCTCTGATTGTCCTGATAATGAAAAGACTTATATCTAGTGACGGTTTTAGATAAAGTATTTCATTGTGATCCAGTTCAATGCACCCAGTGCACTAGATTCTTTTACTCGAAAACCTTTCGATGATTTTAAACTCATCATAACTCATTTGATCATTCTACAACTATATCAAGATAGAGGTGCCCAACCTTTAACTTAAGTTGTGAACGTTATTCAAGACTAACTAAAGAATTGTGTCTACCTCATACATATCCGGATGTACAAACAATTCTTCATATCTCATAGTCTTTTGACCTTATGATTATTTACCTTGACAATTATAATTATAAATGCTATAAGATTTTGCAGAATCAGAAATCACTTTATTTATATGAAAAGATTGTCAATTACAATATTACACTCTTGCTATTGAGCATAATCCTATAATCTCCCACTTGCGTTATAGCAAATGTGTCATATCTCTCATTCCCATGTTCTCTAGGTGCCCATCAAAACTCTTCTGAGGTAGAGCCTTTGTTAAGGGATCTGCTAGATTTTCTGCCGACGCGATTTTGGTAATCGTCACGTCTCCCGTATGAACAATCTCCCTTAAAAGATGATACTTTCTTTTAATGTGTTTTCCTCTCTTATGACTTCTTGGTTCTTTCGAATTAGCCACTGCTCCACTATTGTCACAGTAGATAGTGATCTGCTTATTTCGCACTAGGAACTACTTCTAAGTCAATCAAGAATTTGCGAAGCCAAACAGCCTCCTTGGCAGCTTCGCATGCAGCTATATACTCTGCTTCCATGGTGGAGTCAGCAATACAAGATTGCTTGATACTCCTCCAAATGACTGCTCCTCCTCCAAGAGTAAACACAGATTCTGATGTGGATTTTCTAGAGTCAGAATCCGATTGGAAATCAGAATCTGTATACCCAACGGGGATTAAATCCCCTCCAGAGTATACAAGCATATTATCTTTCGTACTCCTAAGATACTTGAAAATATGCTTGACTGCCGTCCAATGATCAGGACCAGGTTTCGATTGAAACCTGCTAACTATGCCAACAGCAAAACAAATATCTGGTCTAGTACAGAGCATTGTATACATGAGACTTCCAACTGCCGAGGCATATGGAATTCTACTCATGAATTGCTCTTCATGTTCATTCTTAGGAACTTGTTCCTTAGAAAGTTTGATTCCATGCCTAAAAGGTAACATACCTTTCTTGAATCTTGCATGGAAAACCTAGACAAGATTTTGTCTATGTATGAAGCTTGGGACAGTGCAATCGTTTTATTCTTTCTATCCCTTATTACTTGGATACCTAGAATAAAACTTGCTTCTCCTAAGTCCTTCATATCAAATTGTTTTGCTAACCATTCTTTTACTGATGTCAATACTCCCATATCATTTCCAATGAGTAATATATCATCTACGTAAAGAATAAGGAAAACCAACTTGTCACCTTTGATCCTTTTGTATACACAAGATTCTTTAAGGTTCTGTAAAAATCCAAAACCTTTTACAGCTTGGTCGAACCTTATGTTCCAGGATCTGGATGCTTGCTTCAATCCATAAATTGATTTCTGCAACTTGCATACCTTTTCCATTTGGCCCTTTTCAATGAATCCTTCTGGTTGCATCATATAGATGCTTTCGTCAAGACTTCCATTAAGGAAATCTATCTTGACGTCCATTTGCCAAATCTCTAAATCTAAAGATGCTGCAATGGATAAGAGTATCCTAATGGATTTAAGCATGGCCACAGGAGAGAAGGTTTCCTCGTAATCGATACCTTCTTTCTTTGTGTAACCTTTAGCTACCAATCTAGCTTTAAAAGTTTCCACCTTTCCATCCATACCTCTTTTCCTCTTGTATACCCACTTGCACCCAATGGGTTTTATCCCTTTAGGCAAGTCTACAAGGGACTAGACTTTGTTATCGAACATGGATTCAATCTCAGATTGCATTGCCTTTTGCCAATGGTGACAATCAACATCCTCCATTGCTTCCTTGTACGTGTAGGGATCATCGTCGTCAGGGAGATTCTCAACAGATTCTCCTAGACCGATGTATCTTTCTGGTTGGGTTCTAACCCTCCCACTACGACGAGGAATGGTAGGTTGTTGATTTTGTGTTGGAGTGGAAATTACCATTGGGTTAGGTTGTGAAACCTCTTGTGGAATTGTATCTCCTGACATATCATTCAGGACAATTCTACTTTTGGGCACAAAATTATTCATATAGTCATTTTCTAGAAATGAAGCATTTGTTGAAACAAATACTTTTAGATCATTAGGACTATAGAAATAATATCGTTTAGTTCCTTTTGGATACCCCACAAATATGCATGTTTCCGAACGGGACTCCATCTTTTCTATCTTTCCTTTTAACACATGTGCAGGACAACCAAATATCCTTATGTGTTGTAAACTAGGCTTTCGCCCAGTCCACAACTCATATGGTGTTCCAGGAACCGACTTCGTTGGTACCACGTTTAGAATATATATTGCAGTTTGTATAGCATATCCCCAAAAAGTAATAGGAAGTGTTGAATAACTCAACATAGACCTAACCATGTTCAAAAGAGTTCTATTTCTCCTTTCTGCTACCCCATTTTGTTGAGGTGTACCTTGTGCAGTAAACTGAGAAACTATCTCATTATCAATAAGATATTGCTGAAACTCACCAGATAGATATTCTCCACCACGATCAGATCTCAAGATTTTTATGCGTTTCTCAAGCTGATTTTCTAATTCAGCTTTGAATGCTTTGAACATGTCAAAAGCATCCGACTTATGTCTCATGAGATACACATAACCAAATATTGAGTAATCATCTGTGAAGGTGATGAAGCACTCATATCCACCTTTAGCTTGAATGCTCATAGGACCACATACATCAGTGTGTATTAGTCCTAAACATCCAGTGGCTCTTGCACCTTTGGTATTGAATGGCCTTTTGGTTATTTTACCTTCCAAACAAGATTCACAAGTTAGTAGATCATCAACCTTTAAGTCACTTAAAGGTCCGTCACATACCAATCTTTTAATCCTATTAAGGTTAATGTGACCTAGGGATAAATGCTAAAGGTAGTTTCATCTTTTGATAATTTTACTCTTTTATGATTAGGTTCCGTTAATTCTGTATCTAACTAGTGAGAGATATTTCTATGCAAAAAGAATAGACTATTTTCCAATGTACCTTTGCAACCAATTTTGTCATTCTTACTAATAATAAAAGCTTTATTAAAAGTAACCGAATATCCAAATTTATTTAAACAAGAAACTGAAATTAAATTCCTCTTGAATTGAGGTACATAATAAACCTCTATTAAATCTAAATGCCTACTAGAATCTACAATAACTCTAATATCTCCCACTGCACTTGCAGACACTAACGATCCGTTGCCCAAGCGCAAATTGATTTCGTTCTTATTCAGCCTTCTCCTTTCTTGGTACCCCTGTAAGGAATAACAAACATGATTAGTGGCTCCATAGTCTATGATCCAAGAATCTATAGAATCTGCCAGAAAACATGTTTCAAGATAATTACTATTACCTTCTTCCTTCTTGTTCTGGGACTTTGGGCAATTTCTTTTCCAATGTCCCTTTTCACCACAAAGGAAGCATTTCCCTTTGATCTTGGTTACTTTCTTGGTCTCCTTCTTGGTAGGCCTAAGTTGCTTTTTCTTCTATTGTTTCTTGACCTTCTGACGGGTCTTAACAGTAGCAACTTTACTAACCATATGAATCTCTTGACCTTTGCTTTTCACAAGGATCTTTTCAACGCTTTGAACATCTTGCATCAGGCCCTGCAAGGTGTATTCCTTTTTGTTCAAGGTGTAGTCCAACTTGAACTGATCAAAGGAATCTGATAGTGCATATAGTTATCTGTGCATATAGTTAGATTCGGTTTGGGGGTAATCATGCCCCCATTTTGGCAATTTTGTTTATAGAAATGCTAGATGTTGGTTTGTGCTTAATGTCATATTGCATCTTATTACTTATCATATTTTGAGCCTTATTTGGGTCTTTTTGTTTTTGTGGGCATTGATTGTGCATGATTAGTCCCTAGGTTTGTTTTGAGTCAGTTAGGTGCGCGCAGTTAGGCCGGACTCTCTTGTCCAACATTGAGGACAATGTTGAGTTTTCGTTTGGGGGTGTAGATGCCTTGTTGAGTCGTCTTTTCATTTTTGAGTAATTTATTTTTAATTTTTGGGCTAAATTTTTCAATTTGCTATTAGGATTTAAAGAAGGAAAGCAACTTTGCATGCAAAGTTCGTCTTCAAGAGGATAGGTGATTTCTTGTATGCTAAGGTATCAAGATTCTTCTTCCTCTTGCAAGGCATAAGTGCACACACACACATTGCATACATTTGTTTCCCTTCATCATTGCACTAAATTGGTATAACACATTCACACACTTATTGAAGTATGCACATGCATTATATTTAATTTGACAACTTTTGTAAAACTGCATGGTCTAGGACTATATCTAGGAAACGGCATACTTGTGTGTTCAAGTGTTTGTTTGTTTGTGTTTGTGTGATATCGGACTTGAATTTTTACTTATATTATTCCTCATTGAGTTTTGGTTGTTTCGGTTACTCATTTATTACTTTTCAAGTTTCGAGAAGGAAGTTATGAAACTTTCTGTGTCTTTATCGTGCATGGTTTTCATCTTTGATTATCGAGTTGATTTCCATATCTTTTGTCAAAGTTTTGTTGACCTCCATGTTCATGAGGGAGTTACGGTTTGTAATCCGAAAATGGATTTGAATTCGGAGTTCGAAGGCCGGAGAACGGCCGAAGAATGCAAGTGGTGCACGAGGGAAGAGGGATGGCAAAAGTGCCATTTGCACCCCTTCGCCGTGGAGGCGCGTGGGCCCCACAGGATGGGATGCCCTCTGCCTCCATGGAGGCCATGTGCCTCCAGGGATTTTGAGGTGGCAGCTCTTCAATGGTTGTTCAAATCTCTCTCCTCTCCACATCATTTTCCATCCATATATATTCAAATTTCGTGCAGAAATTTTCATAACTTGTCCAATTTTGTTTTTGTTATATCTCTCTCAAATCAAGTCCGATTTTAGATTTTCAAAAGCCAAAATTATTTTTCTTGAAGAGAGGCACAAGTCCAAAGAATTTTCAGTTTCAAATGATCTCCAGCGTTTTCGTGGTGATCTGATCTTCATTCGTGTGTGCATCATTTGTAAGTGAATCATCTTCTTTCCATTTTTCTTTTATGATCAACTTGATAGATCTTCTTATTTGATTAAAGAAAAATGTTTAGAATGATTTTTATTCCATTTTCAGACTTGTTTGGATGAGTTTCGAAATTAGCTCTTGTATTTTTGATTGATTATCATTTTAGATAATTTTAGAGAACATGAACTTAAATCTAGAATCTCTTTGTGATTTGATCTTGATTGTTGATTTCTAGGTTTTAGTCACATGTTCTAGAACAAGGATATTTTGATTGTGATCTTTATCATATAAATCTATTTCATGTTTTTGTTGAATATGCTGAGGATTTCAAGTGCTAACTTGTTCACTTGATTTCAAAGCTAGTTTTGTGATTTCTATTGAAAACTTGTTGTTCTAGCTTTGATTGACATGTTTAGGTTTCTAGATATTTTTTGTGAATGATTTTGAATGCCTAATCTAGATCTCTAATTACATGTTCATAAGAATTAGTTACATTTGCTTGTGAGCTTAATTTGTGCAAAACTAATTCTTCATAGAGTGTGTTTGATCAATTTGCTATATTTGCTTGTGTTTGCATCATTTGCATTCACTTAAATCATATGCCTTGTGAAGAGGTTGGAAGTCTCATTTCTAAGTGTGATTCTTTGATTTGAGCATCGGAAGTCTTGGCTAGAGTCGGGAGCACTTGGATAGCTAAGCATTGAAAGTCTTGGCTAGGATCGAGGTGATCTGGATAGCTAAGCGTGGAAGTCTTGTCTAGAGTCGGTAGGACTTTGATAGACAAGCAAGAAATCTTCCTAGAGACGTGAGGTCTTGGATAGGAAGTCTGCATAGTAAGTTCACTAGGCCCGAGGGTAAAGTAGGTGTAGATAGCTTGGAGAGTGAATCTTATGTTGATTGACTCTTAAGTGTGTATCTCCTATTTGTCATAGTGATTTGCTTTTTGCTTGTGGTTGTGGTATCAACCCGTGGATGTTTCCTCATTTTGAGGTTTTACCACGTAAAAATCTCTTGTGTTGATTTTTGTATTTTTTATTTTCTTTACTTACTTTAACTTGTATTGTTTTAACACTTGCTTGATTGAATTTACTTTGACTTGTTAAAGCAATTTACTTGTTAAATGCTCTAATTGTGCTTAATTTGGTTGTGTGAAAAAGAAGTGCAAGAATTTGAGCATATACCTATTCACCCCCCCCCCCCCCCCCTTCTAGGTATATTTTACACTATAAATAGTTAAGGGAATTTCAATTGGTATCTGAGCGGGTGTCTAGAAGTAATTAGATAGATCCATATTATAGTGTTTGTGTTGTAAAAAAGAAAAAACATGATTGATACTATTGGTGATTCGAGGTCCGAAGATGCTTCTAGTGCTAGACCTCCACTCTTGAAGATTGGTAACTACTCCTTTTGGAAAATTAGGATGAAAGCCTACATTAGATCCATCAATGAAAAAGCATGGATGAGTGTTGAGGAAGGTTATGAGATACCTACCAAAAGGCTTGAATATGGCACTATGATTTTGAAGTCTAGAACCGAATGGATGGCTATTGAATTTAATAATGCTAAGTGGCATTATCTGGCAGTGAATGCTATTTTTTATGGTGTAGATAGTATTCAATATATGTACATCGAAAACCTCGAATCGGCAAAGGAAGCATGGGATACTTTGCAAACTACCAATGAGGGTACGTTGGCGGTTCGAAGGTCTAGAGTACAAATGCTTACTTCTCAATTTGAAAGTCTTGTTATGGATGAGGATGATAAGTTAGTAGACTTCCAAACTAGACTCTTGAATATCACCAACCAAGGTCAAAATTTGGGAGAGCCATATCCACAAGAGAGAATTAATTGGAAAATCTTGAGATCTTTGTCTAAGAGATTTAAAGCAAAGGTGACCGCAATTAAAGAAAGCAAGAATGTCAATCTTATGAGAGTTGATGAGCTTCTTGGGTAGCAACAAACATATGAGCATGGGTTTAAGCCGAAGATAGAGGGTAAGGGAATAATACTCAAGGTGACCAATGAGAAGAGTAAATATGAAGATGATGTGGCTAGTATGGTGAGAACTTTGAATAAATTTCTAAAGAACATATGTTCTAAGAGAGAGGAAGTCGATAAGAAGATCACTCCAAAAAGAGAAGTGGATTGCAAGGATAAATCTAAGAAGAAGCTAATTCGATGTCATGAATGTAAAGGGATTGGATTTATCACCACCAAACATGTTAATGAGAAGAAAGAGTCTAAGAAAGGCCTAGCAATGGCGGCTACTTGGAGTGATGTGAATGTGAGTGATGTAGAAGAGGAAGAGGAATCCTCGGATGATCAAGAATATACTAGCAATTACATTGCTCACCTGGCCATATATGAAGGAAGATTTGAGGATAATAGTGAAGACTCCTCAAGTAATGAGGAAAGTGAATACTTTTCAAGTAGTGAAGATAGTGAAGTCTCCTCCAATCACGAAGAGATCAAAGCTTCCTCAAATCATGATGAAACGAGCTTCAATGACAAGATTCTTCAACTAACTAGTGAAAATATCAAGAAGAATGATGAGAACAACAAGTTGAAGTTGATCAATACCAATTTAGTGGTGATTATTAAAGCTCTCGACAATGAAAAGAAGATGTCTTTAAAGAAGATGAGCAAGAAAGTGAAGTCATTAAGGAGCATGAAAAGACCATTGAAAAGTATTTTTCAAAGGTGGAGGAAAGTGCTCAAGAGCTAGATGATTTAAAAGAAGACTTTACTATGAAGTTATTTGTCATGGAGGGAGAGATTAAGCAAAAAGAGAATACTTTGACTATCTTGAAGACAAAGGAGTGTGAGCTTAAAGATGAAGTTAAAGCTCTCAAAGAGTCTATTAATGGCATGAAAATTGGAGCCATTAAGCTAGATGAAGTAACAAAACTTGGAAAGCATCATGGAGATATGAGTGGCTTGGGTTTTGTAGAAGAAGTTAAGAAAACTCCTACAACCAAGAACAAGTCAAGAAAGTCCAAGAAGAAGAAAGACTCAACTACTATTCCTTCCAAAATCAAAGACAAAGACAAGAAGAGCTATAGAACTTCTCAACTAACCTCTCAACCAAAGCATGCACACCCAAAAGGTAATTTTTCTAAATTCATTCTGGTTTGTCATTACTGTAATGTGGTTGGTCACATTAGGCCTAGATGTTATGAATTTATTAGGCAATGCAAACTAGGAAATGTGAAACATGATAAAGATGTGAAAAAGTTACCTAATTATTCTTCTAAGCATGAGTTTAAGTCTAGAGCCAAACACAATATCTCTAAGTTTATCCCAGTTTTTCATTTTTGCAATGTTGTTGGGCATATCAAACCTAAATGCTACCAGTATATTAGACAATGCAAATTAGGGAATGTGATGCATGCTAGTGAGATGAAAAGACTTCCTTTGGTTGTTTCTAAACATGTTAGGGCATTAGAGACTATGCATGATGAACATGTTAATGAAAAGAAATCAACAAGGAAAGTTTGGGATAAGAAGAATAATGTGCATACTTGTGATATGGATAAGTCTTCTTTGAAAGTTTTTAAACATGATAATAGCTTTGATGCTTTGAGAAATGTGCATATTGATCATATTCATGTGAAGAAACCTACTAAGATGGTTTCGGTTGAAAAAAAATGATGTGCATGTTAATAATAATCAAGTTAAGAAAAATGTTGAGAAGAGGTTGGTAAAGAAGAGTGTTAACCATGATCATTTGAAGAGTCTTGATGAAATATTTGTGCTTGGCAATAATGATGAGTTTAATATGAGTGATATTTTCATAAAGAAGATAGTTGATGATTTATCTTCTAGATTTTATATTGCCATGTGTAATGATCATGATGTTGTTTATGTTGGTTCACCTAAGACCAATATGGTCAAAGGTGAGTGCTCTCATACTTGATTGAGTAGCACATATGAGACTATATTTTTTTTGTTCTTGTTTGATAAGAGTTCTAAGTTTGATGATTGACTAAGCTATTTGTAATATGCTAGGTCAAGTATTCAAACTTGGTGTCTCTAGTTAATACATGAACTTAATATTCTCATACTTTCACTATGATAGTCAAAATTTATTGATTAACTTTAGAGAAGTTGTATCTTGAATTCTTTACGGTTATGAGTTTTATTAAGATTTTTGGAGGAAGTCATTTTATATGTTTGTTTGAGTTGATATGTTTATTCTTTATTCACTTGGGAAGACACAACAATAATTTGTTGTCATGAGAACAAACAAGCCAAGGGAGCTCATAAAAAGGGCGATGGCTTTACATTGATGAAAAAGCATGCTAAGGTATATCTCTACTATAAAGCTTGCTTTCTTGTTTCATCTTTTCAACTCTATGTGTGCATGACATCATGTGGCATGTTATTTTAGAGAACTTTGTTTAGGATACATATGTTTCTACTTAAATAATTTCCATCTAGAGAACATTTAGTGAAATCGTTCACAAAGATCTTTTACATGATGAATGTGGTATATCTTATATTTGTTTGATTGATAAGTGGCATATTTTTGAAAAATATGAGTTTCATATTGAATGAAAGCTACTCTATTGAGAAGTAATGATCTTAAGTAAGTCATTTTGTATTGCTTTTAGATCATGCGCTTTTAAGCCTTAAAACTTTGTTTTTAAAAGTGCACACTTTGCTTCTCTCATATGTTTAGTTTGAGTAAGTTGAGTTTCAAGAAATGTGAGTTATGGATTCACCTTGACATCTTTCGACTGGTATATTAAATATGACCTACGGTTAGTATCCATTTTGCTTTGGCAACTACATAGAACTCAACGAGCACCTTCATAAAAAGGGCTACACATTTTGGTTGTGCAGCCGCCCAATGTAGGAAAGGGCTACACCATTATAATCAGTGAAAGCTGTCATGAAGTGTATATGTTTATGTTAAAAAAAATACGGAAGTGTTGAAAAGAATCAATAAAAAAAATCTTTGATTCAAAACCTAAAAAAAAAGGCTAAAAGGAGTATAGTTGAAAATTGTAATTGCTCGGGGTGAAAAATAGAAATGGGATGACGAGCCACATGCACACACATGCTCATATGTTGAAATCTATTTTCTTAAAAGCAAAAATTCTAGATGATAATCGGTTTGACTTTTTATGGAAAAGCTTAAGATGAATAGATGTTGATATGGTTTGCATGTTGACGATTCAATTACTCCTTTATATATGTTTGAAGCAAATCCACATACACACTTGTTTTACTTTCAAGTGAATTTGATATGCTAGCAATTTTAGAAGAATTATGAGAGATATTAAAAATCTTGGTGTATCTCTCATAGTTTGTGGAGCTTATTTTGTTGAATTTTTTTAAAATTGCTTGATTGTGTGATTGTATGGATATCATTGTGAACAATATCATATCTTGATCTTAGATAGAGCAATTATCAAGGGGGAACATTGTATGCTAGACTTATTTCTCTTTTATGATATGTTCACATGATTTTATTTTGATAAAAACATGACATAATTGAACATTGAAAATGCATGTTACCTATATCATATATTTACCTCTTTTCCCTTGATTATCTCTTGTTTGTTTCTTTGACTATTCCTTGAAAAAAAAGGGATAAATGTATACCTCACCATATGTGGGAGAAATGTACCTCATGTGGGAGAATGTACCTCTTTGTGAATTATAAATGTACCTCATGTGGGAGAATATACCTCTTTGTGGATTATTGACCTTCTTGTTGTATTAAGGGGAAGAATTCTTTTCTTAAGAGGGAGTAAAGAATTCTTGTATGTTGAGGTTAAGGAACTAAGGGAGTGCTTTCAAGTGAACTTTTATATGGGATAGGGGGAGTCTTGTTTGTTTTTGTGGATATACCTCACCAATCTTCTTTGTAGAAGATTTCTTGTTTGTTTGGTTATGTGTTTCTTACAGGTGCCTTAATGATTAAATAGGAGAATCATAAGGACTCATGAAGACTTGAAGATATTTTAGTTTAGGGTTCTCTTTGTAATGTTAAGAAGTGAGAATGCAATCAACTATGAGTTTGTTTGAGTGATCATTGTATGGTGAGGTTGAAGTTTTATCATGGAATAGCCAAAGGGGAAGATTTTTAGGTTTTAGATTTGTGTTGGCTTCATTCCATAACAAAACGCTCTTTGTTTGTATTGCTTAGTTCCTAAGTGTAAGTTCCTCACTTTTTGATTGGCTCAATCCGTTGACAAACCACATAAGGATTTGCTTGTAAGGGTAGTTAGGTCTCATTGTTCGTGATCAAGCTTCGATGACATCCTCAAGCTCAAGAGCACTTCAAAGGTATATCACTTGGTTAACTCTCTTTGAAGAGACTAGTATCACACACACTATCATGCATGCCTTACACATATTGCATTTGTGATTCAATCTTTTATGTGTGTGTTCTTCTTTACACTTCACACACATGCTCCTTGGTGTTAGTTCTAAGTGTGGTTGTGTTCTATGTGATTCGTTTCTTGATAAGTTTTCAGAAACGTCCGCGCCCGCACGTTGGTTTGTTTTTCCTTAGCGTGAAAAGTGACCTTCCTAAAGGTCTCTAGTGTGCGGGTTGTGCACGGGTCCCTTACCCGGGCAGTACCCGCTCACTGACCTTGAGCATTCACATGTGTATTTCTGCACGGGTTGTGCACTGGTACCCTAACCGCGCACTGAGGATGGGTATCCTCAGATTTCTCAAGTGTGCGGTGATACTCGTTTTTTGTGTCGTTACCAAATTGTGGATCAAAAGTTATTTATAAAGTTGTTCCTACGTAATGTACTCTAAAGTTTTGAAAACTTAGTAAAGCGGTAAGCGAGGGTATCGTCAACAGGGAGGTGTCATCCGTCAATTGTCTCTCGTTTTAGCTATTATTAAAAGCAATGTAAATAAGAACATGGCAAGGGTGAGAGTGGTGTGTGTGAAGTGTAGCATTTGAGTGTGTGTGTGTATGTGTGTGTGTGTGTGTGTGTAGAGCAAGAGCATAAAAATAAAGATAAAAATAAGAGAAAATGGAGAGATAAGAATGGTGATTAAAGTGATAAATATAAAATGGCGGATATGAGAGATGCAAGTAAGTGGATACATATGGTACTCATGACCATCCAAAACATTCGCACTGCCTAGAATAACTAACTGCAAAGACACTCCTATATTTTGTTCAACCTAGCCTTTAGTACAACCTCTAGATATGGAAATGGGAGAGTCGTCTAGTCCTCTACAGCTACTCACCGAGGATGTATCGCATAAGCAACTACTAAGGACCGGGTTTAAGCATATATATAAAAGAGATAAACATAAGATCAACCACCGATGGCTACTCACCTATCATGTGTAAGCAACAACCAATGGAGGCATTAAGCATAAATGGACCCTCGACCACTACTCGTAGAGAGTGTATCGCACGAGCAATGACCAAGAGTCCCGACCCGAGTGCCACTCACTGAGAGTGTATCGTATGAGCAATGCTCAATGGTCGCATAAGCATGTAGGTTTATAGAGCCGAAACCCACAAATGCAGAGTGTATGCTCTTCATGAGTTCCACCCAAACAAAAATAAACACTCAAGTCAATCCAAAACATGCATTTCGAATAATCTATTGACATATGAGCAATCATGTGATGCTTAATTAATCTACTCTTAAATTACATTAATCTACTCCTAATCCCAATCATACACACACATCAATTTCTAATTTACATGCCAAGAATGTAAAGACAAGAATTATCCCTAAACATGCATCAAGAGTAGGGTTGTCAATCCTACTGAATACAAGTAAAGAATCAATTAAGTGCAATTGAATAGGAAAATACAAGAAGAAATCAAATACAAGTCAATCAAATAAATGGAACTAGTATTAGGGTTTACATATTTCCTAAATGGGGAGACACATCAAAGAAGAAAATAACAAGAGAAGAGTAAATATAGGAAACCCAATGTGTCACTCTAAAATCTCTAAGCTCGGAGAGGGATCCAATTCTCATCTCGGATCTCCAAGATCCATTGAAATTCCTCCTCCTCATAGACAAGATAGGGTGCTATTTCCTCTTGAATCTCCTCCAAAGATGGGTGGCTGCAAGTAGAGAGTGATAATGGGGAGGCATCCATGGAGGAAAACCTCCACAGATGCCTTTGGAAGCTCCTCTCTCTTGATTCGGTGAAGAAAACTCTAGGGTTTGGTGGATGGAAAAGATGAAGTCAATGAATCAATAAAATCCTAGGTCTTGTGGCAAAATGATTTATTTATAGGTTTGAGAGGCTAGGGCATAAAATAGGCATGAAAGGTCGACTTTGCTCTTCTTAAACTCGCTGAAAACGCGACCTTTGCCCAGCTGGAACACGTAGTGCGCGGGTATTGTACACATGCAGTGACCCACACAGTCTTTTTTCTCTAGCTGGTTTGCTCTCTGGTTTGGGCATGTGCACGGGTAGTACACGGGTGCAAGTGCGCGGGTAGGACCTGTACAGTTACCCGCGCACATGCCCTTCAATCTGCTCTTCACCCGGTGCATGGGAAGTGCACGGGTATGTGACCCGTGCACTATGCTTCTGGGCACTTTTCCACTAAACTTTGACTCCTTTTTTTCCCAAAAGTCTCGGTTTCTGCTTTCAGCTCCTGAAATCAATTGAATGCCTGTATTCACTACAAAACGAGCCATTAAACACCAAAATATGCTCGAAAACAAGCTAAAGGATATGGAATTGAAGGCTAAAATGTATGACAATTTTGGCACGATCATGCGGGTTATGCGTGGGTCCCTTACCCACGCAAGTACTCGCACACTGACTCTGGGTTTCCTCGAGTCTGTTTTTGCACGGGTTGTGCACGGGTATCCTACCTGTGCAGTACCAGTGCAATAAGGGTAATTTTTCCCGGAACTACTTATGCGCGGGTAGTGGGCGGATACCCTACCCACGCATATGGACCCACGCACTACGTCTGTTTTGCTTTGTCTTCTTGCAAACTTTTCCGAAACAACGTAGCCTTACTTTGACCTCATATATATGTGTCATCTTCTCTCCATTTCGTTCTAGAGAGTCCAGAATAGCGTTTAGTGGGAGAAGGTGATGTTCTAGAAATAGAGACTCCCAATAAACCATTTTTACTCAACCAAATTCATACCCTTGTGCATTTAGCTTCATTCTTGCATATCTTCTTCATGGGTCTTCATGCTTTTCTTGGCTAGGTAATTGAATATGACTTAGAACTTCTTATTTCATCTTTATTTTCTTGTTTTACCTAGGGTTAGCAATTATTTGTTGATTAATTACATGTTTCTTTGGTTTAGCATGATTTGAGTATGTTTGTGACTTTGTTTGTTGGTTGAGATTGCATGTTGATTGATAGCTAGCATATAGGACCATTTTCCCCTCTAGCTAAACTATTTGTTTGGCATTTAGACATTGATATCTAGGATTTGTACTTAGTGTCATCTTTAATTCCTAGATAAGCATTTAGTGTAGTCTAGCATTAATTGCATGATAGAATATTCTCATATATACACATAGGTTGCTTAATCTCTTCATTGATTGTTAAGACTTGTGACTAATTGGATTGATGCACAAGCAATTGGTCTAGAATCACTATTAAAGTCCCGTTAGGTAGAGTGAAAGGGTTAATGACCAAGAATGGTGTTACTATAGGTCAACCTAGGTTGTAAACTTTCATTCAAATAGTGGATTTGAGGACCGTGTGTGGCTAGCAAGATAGCCCGTGAGTTTTGCTCAGTTGGAGGGTTTCTCACGTAAATCAATCCATGTGTTTTTTTATTTGTTTTCTGCATATTACTTTGGATTATTTTATTGCTAATACGGGGCAGCTTTATTAAAATTGATTAAGTCGAAAAGTCAGTAAGTTAGTAATAAATCAACTAAAACATTTTCACCCCCCTCCCATCTAGGTTATTAGACACAGGCATGAGTTAGTATTTTCAATTTTGTATCTGAGCAGGTTCCTAGACATACTTAGGTGATCCTTGCTCTTGTTTTGTGTGTCTTGCATTTTTTGCATCTCATTTGCATACATTGACCCAAACACTATGAGTGAAATTGGGGTGAGTAATGAAGGAGCATCGAGCATAAGACCACATTTGCTCAAGGGTGACAATTACTCCTCATGGAAGAGGAAGATGGAGTCGTATATGTCTGCAACTGATGGCAAGGTCTTGATGATAATTGAATATGGGTATACTCCACCAACCAAGACTCTTGAAGATGGAAGCATTTTTTCCAAGCCGAAGTCGGAATGGAGTGCTTAAGATTTCGAAGCCTCTAAGTGGAACAACAAGGCAATGCATGCCATCTTTTGTGCCATGGATGACAACCAATACAAGCTCATCCACATTACCTAGAATGCTTACGAAGTATGGAAGATTCTTGAGACTGCACATGAGGGGACGGATACGGTCAATGACTCTAACCTTCAAATGTTGCAAGCCAAGTTCGAGATCATCAACATAGAAGAAGATGAGTGCTTCAATGACTTCCAAATCAAGCTGATGGACATTGTCAACCAAAGCCATCAACTTAGGGATCCCTACAACAATACGAGGATCAAGCAAAAGATCATGCGATCTCTTCCCAAAAGGTTCGAATTAAAGGTTACCACTATAGAGGAAAATAACGAGTTCAAGAAGATGAAACCAAGTGTAGTCATTGGTAAGTTGTTGGCCTATGAGGTGATGAAGAAGCTCAAGCGGTCACCAAATGTTTGTTAGTTGAAGGACTCAAGAAGGGTGACTTGAAAAGTGGAGACCAAAGAGGAGCAACTTTAAAAGAAGCTATTCTTGAACATATGAGCCACGATAGCACAAGTGGTAGAATCTCTGATCAAGATAGTTCATGCTCTGGGAACTCAAGTGATAATGAGATAAATTATCAAGAGTTCATTGACTACCTTCAAATATGTTTGAAAAAGAAAAAGGATGAAGTTCTAAGGTTGATGAAAAAGAATCTCAAACTAAGAACTTGAGTGACTTATTTAGATGAGGAAATGACACTTGTCAAAGTGAATGAAACAATGTTGGAGAATCCATCTGGTTGCATCGTATAGATGCTTTCATCAAGACTTCCATTAAGGAAAGTTGTCTTGACGTCCATTTGCCAAATCTCTAAGTCTAGAGATACCGCAATGGATAAGAGTATCCTAATGGAATTAAGCTTGGCCAACGGAGAGAAGGTTTCCTCATAATCGATACCTTTCTTCGGTGTGTAACCTTTAACTACCAATCTAGCTTTAAAGGTTTCCACTTTTCCATCCATTCCTCTCTTCCTCTTGTATACCCACTTGCACCCAATGGGTTTTATCCCTTTAGGCAAGCCTATAAGAGACTAGACTTTGTTTTAGTACATAAACTAAATTTCAGATTGCATTTCCTTTTGCCAATGGCGACAATCAACATCTTTCGTGGCTTCCTTCTACGTGTATGGATCATCGTCATCCAGGAGATTCTCTACAGATTCTCCGAGATAGATGTATCTCTCAGGTTGTTTATTAACCCTCCCACTACGACTAGGTATGGTAGATTTTTGATCTTGTGTTGATACGGAACTTACAATTGGGCTAGGTTGTGAAACCTCTTGTGGAATTGTATCTCCTAAAAACTCATTCAGGACAATTCTACTTTTTAGGCAAAAAATTATTCATATAGTCCTCTTCCAAAAATTTAGCATTTGTCGAAACAAATACTTTAAGATCTGAAGGGCTATAGAAATAATATCCTTTAGTTCCTTTTGGATACCCTACAAATATGCATGTTTCTAGAACGGAACTCAATCTTTTCTGTCTTTCCTTTTAACACATGCACAGGACATCCAAATATCCATAAGTGTTGTAAACTAGGCTTTCGCCCAGTCCACAACTCATGCGGTGTTTTAGGAACTGACTTAGATGGTACATCGTTTAGAATGTACATAGCGGTTTGTAAAGCATATCCCCAAAAAGAATTAGGGAGCGTTGAATAACTCAACATAGACCAAACCATGTTCAAAAGAGTTCTATTTCTCCTTTCTGCCACCCCATTTTGTTAGGGCGTACCTGGCGCAGAAAACTGAGAATTTATCCTATTATCAATTAGATATTGCTGAAACTTACCAAATAGATATTCTCCACCACAATCAGACCTCAAGATTTTTATGTGTTTCTCAAGCTGATTTTCTACTTCAGCTTTAAATGCTTTGAATATGTCAAAAGCATCCGACTTATGTCTCATGAGATACACATAGCCATATCTTGAGTAATCATCCGTGAAAGTGATGAAGTACTCATATCCACCTCTAGCTTGAATGCTCATAGGTCCACACACATCAGTGTGTATCAATCCTAAACATTCAGTGGCTCTTGTGCCTTTGGTCGTGAACAACCTTTTGGTCATCTTACCTTCCAGACAAGATTCACAGGTTGGTAGATCATCAACCTTTAAGTGACTTAAAGGTCCATCACTAACCAATCTTTTGATCCTATCAAGGTTAATATGACCTAGGTGCAAATGCGATAGGTAGGTTTCATCTTTTGATAATTTTACTCTTTTATGATTAGGTTGCATTGATTCCGTGTCTAACAAGTGAGAGATATTGCTATGCAAATAGAATAAACCGTTTTCCAATGTACCTTTGCAAACAAATTTGTCATTCTTACTAATAATAATTTTTTTTATTAAAAGTAACCGAATATCCAAATTTATTTAAACAAGAAACTGAAATTAAATTCCTCTTGAATTGAGGTACATAATAAACGTCTATTAAATCTAAATGCCTACTAGAATCTTAATTAACTCTAATATCTCCCACTGCACAGGCACACACCAACGCTCCGTTGCCCAAGCGCAATGTGAATTCATTATCATTCAGCATTCTCCTTTCCTTGAACGGCTATAAAGAAAAACAAACATGATTAGTGGCTCCGGAGTCTATGATCCAAGAATCCATAAAATCCGCCAAAAAACATGTTTCAAGATAATTAATATTACATTGTTCTTTCTTGTCCTAAGACTTTGGGCAATTTCTTTTCCAATGTCCCTTTTCACCATAAAGGAAACACTTCCCTTTAATCTTGGTTACTTTCTTTGTCTCCTTCTTAGTAGATCCTAGTTGCTTTTTCTTTTGTTGTTTCTTGACCTTCTTACGGGTCTTAACAGTAGCAACTTTACCTACAGTATGAATCTCTTGACCCTTGCTTTTCACAAGGACCTTTTCAGCACTTTGAACATCTTGCATCAGGCCCCTGAAAGGTGTATTCCTTATTGTTCAAGGTGTAGTCCAACTTGAACTGATCAAAGGAATCTGACAGTGAGTTTACAATCATGTCAATTTTCGTCTCACTGTCTATCTCAGCACCATTGAGTTCAGCAATGTTGAGATGTGCTATGACCTTCATCATATGATCTTTCGCAGCCTGTCCAGGTTTCATCCTAAGATTCATGAAAGCAGTCACTGCCTCTCTCTTAGTCATCCTGGACCTCATAGCAAACATTTCCTGTAGAGATATCATTATATTGGCAGCAGATTTCATTCCTTCATGTTGTTGTTGCAACACGTCGGAGATGGTGGCCATAATGTAACATTTGGCTATCTCATCTAAGGTCTCCCACTACTTATACTCGTCTCTTTGTTGCTCAGTAGATTCATTAGTAGGAGCAGGTGGTTTAGGAGTCGTTAAAACAAACTTATGCTTTTCAGATTGCAACAATAGCCCAATTTTCCTTTTACATGTGACATAATTATGACCAATTAATGTATTATCTTTTAGGATGTTGATTAGGGATGGGGTCATGATTTCTGAACAAAAATTATATAAGTAAACAATCATAATAAAGTACTTTCGAATATTTATCTTGAATTAAATTAAGTAATTCAATCATAAAATTCAATGGTGATCCAACATCCGTAAATGTCACGCCTCCTTTGGGAGTTCACACCATTTACTAGTAAGACTAAGTCCCACCTAATTGTTAACATAACAACTAGCATTTTCAATTTTAGCCTTGCAATTTTATTAACAAGAACTCTTAGGAGGATATTAATAAAATCACATTGAATGTGTTACCAAGTTTTCGACCTTCAATATATTCCCTCACGAATATCCCTCCTTTGGGAGTAGATATCGTTTGGGTTAATTGTCTAGTCTATACTTGTAAAGAAGTATCTTGCTAAATCCCATTCATGAATACCCATTTAGGGTTATTACACGAAACATAAAGCTCAACTAAACTTGCAGGCCGTAGGTGTTCCAAAACACCTTCTCCCACTCAATTATTTAAGGCATGTGATCGAATTCCATAGAATGATTTACCAAGTTATCTAGATGCCAATTAGATACCTAAACCATTCAATGCATGTTCATACCAAAAGAGATATACGAGTGGCACTCCTATTCTATATGACAGGTTATCAAACAATGACAAACATTGCAGTATTTACGAAAATATAAATAGCTACAATTTTGGTCCATCCTAGAAAACAAGTAAATTACAATATTTGGAATACAAAATAAAACTTCTTTCTTGGCGAACAAGTCTTCATGCGTCCATCGTTTGAGCACCCTTTGGCTGCCTCCCATGGGCGTGCGCACCACACAACCCCATAAAAGGCTGCCATGCGCAGCCCATGGCTTCCATAAGGCTGCCGTGCGCAGCCCATGCCATAACGATTGTGGCCGCGTGCTCATTCGCATGCACGTTTGTTGCTATGGCTCGCACAGTCCCAAACTTGTTCCGGTTGTTTCCAATTCTTCAAACCTTCGAGTCTTCGATACTTGAATGTATTACAGAAGAATTTTAAATAATAAAATTCGGCATTTTTTTAATACAATATTTTTTTGCAATATTTTTATTACAATAGCAAAATAAATAAATAAAAAATGTAGCAACTACCAAGAAGGAAATTATGGCGATGATAGGCCACCCTTCTTGTTACAATCCAAAAACGAAAAATATATTGAAATTCTAGGACCAAAATTGAGCAATAACAATCCACATATAAAACATATATATATATATATATATATATCCATACATTCCAATGTAAATATATATATATATATACACGAATACCTAGAGTGTCATCTCTTTCTAAAACATGCATACATACAATAAAATGAAAAAGATTCAAGTGTATATATATCAATTAATCAAGGGTTCAACCTGGCTCTGATACCAATTGTAGGGAAAACCGGTTCAAAACGCGGCGGAAGCGAAAAATTGGGTAGTATATTTTTTAAAAAAATTCCTATAAAAGAAAAAACCTTAACCCTATATTATTTGACATATAATTAAAAGTATCGTACATTTTTCACGTGACGATTGATATTGCGTCGATTTGAATCTTCTTGCTTCGAATTGAATCCGCAAGATCTTCAAATCCAATCACGAACGTGAATCACCTAGGAGTGTGGGCTCCCTTTCTTTTAATTGTAAACCTGAGGATGGAAACAAAAATCATTTTCTTTTTGTTAGTCACAATAATCCTCGTAAAGAAAATAAAGAATGTTTAGTCACTTGTGAATTCTCAATCTTTTAATCGAAAACTCGCGTGAACCCTAATTCGATCTTGTACATTAAGCCTTTTAATGTAAAAGCTTCTAATGTACTTTCGAAAATAAAACGCTCCTTATTCTTCTTCTCTGTGGCGGAATTCTTCACCCATTTCTTGAGTTGGAAGTTTTTTTATTATTATTCAAAAGCAAGAGAATAAAAATTCTTTCTTTCAAAACAAAAAAAAACTTTTTTTGTTTTAACTCACCTCATTAATTCCGAATTTAATAATATATATAGGGTGGCCAAAATTCTCACTCAAGTAGGATTTCTACCTTATAGTCAAATCCTCACACAAGTAAGATTTCTACCTTGTAGTCAAATCCTCACACAAGTAGGATTACTTCTTCTCCAAGTCTCCTATCAATTTTGAGTTTTTACCCTATTCCAACTTATGAGTGTATTATCCAATAATAAATTATTGAATATTTAAATTGTGACTATATCAAAAACTTCCTAATTTGACTAGATAAATAAAATACTTTTATTTATCTACTTATCAAATATATTTTTGATATTTACCATACTACCAACAATAGTATGACACTAAGAGTCCTACTCCTAGTTAGAAAAAGATTTTAACTTTTAATCAAACAATTAATTAATTTCCATTTGATTAATAAAATAAAATAAAACAATACATTAGACTAATTAATTTAGCCTTGCCATCCAAGTAAATACTTCTTCAACATATTATTTTTCCATTTTATTAAATTCATAGGACTTTAATAAAAAGTCCACATGTGAACTAGATCTATTCTTACTATAAAAGAAACAAGTCCACATGTCTTAATACAATTCTAGATGGACCCATAAATTGGTCTGGTAGAATATATCAAGTGATCCATGCAAGTTCGTGTGAATTGGGGATCTTGGCGGGCTATCTAAATTTAAGCTCCAATAGACATAACCTAGTCACAATCAACAAATGATTCACTTAAGTTCGATCTATTAATTTTAGTTCATTTCACTAAAGAACTAAAATTGAACTCTTAAAAAAAGATAGAATAAGTTAATATTGCTCATTCATACACTAGACAATCTTAATGGAGATTGTGTATCCTCGTGAAAAATACCAGTAATCTCCAAGAGCTCATAGACCGCCTATAGCTCTCCAAGTTACCATATTTACCCACATGACCACATTTTGAACTTGGATATTTTGACTTGTCCAGAAGCCATATTTCAATAGACAATATTGAAAACTTAACGTTGAGATTTAATATCCAATACCTCAAAATATCCACATGATGATATTCTACTCTCATTTAATAAATGGAGCCACGCTGTCCATAACTATAAATGAAGTCCTCTGTCGATTAACAAATGAATACCACCAAACTATCGAGGATAGACTATGCTATACAAGCGTACTCATTGATAGCTCAAATGATAACACTTGCAACCAGAAGTCCATCATTTATCTCAGGATTGAGATAGACTCTCCGATTGTCTTCAAGTGAAAACTTTTATCCATTGACGGTTCAGGATAAAAGTATTTCACTATGATCCTATTCAATGCACCCAGTGCACTAGATTCTTTTGCCCAAAGACAGCACACTTTGATGATTTTAGACTCATCATAACACATTTGATCTCACTCAAATGCTAGTAAAAGAATCTACAACTTCAACAAGATAAAAGCGCTCAACATTTATCTTAAGTTGTGAATATTATTCAAGACTAACTAAATAATTGTGTTTACCTCATACATATCCAGATGTATGAACAATTCTTCTTTTCTCATAGTCTTTTGACCTTATGATTATTTACTTTTGACAATTATAATAATTAAACTATAAATGCTATAAGATTTGTTAAACTAGAAATTATTTTATTAATATGAAAATATTTTCAAATACATTATTATACTTTTGCTATTGAGCATAATCCTAACAACTTCGAGTTCAGAAAAGCTTGATCACATGTTGAGCATTGGAAAGAAGCCCAATGACAAGAGAAGGCTCGACCCTGTGGATGATGAGTCTACCCCTTCCTCGGACAAGACAACTTTTGTGAAGGAATTTGTTCCTAGGTTGTCTCCTCCATCTCAACATCCTAGGAGGGAGATTGAACTTAGAGAGTCATCTAAGAATGGCCAAGTGAAAATGATTTTAAGGAATCAAGCTCAACCTCAACCTTTGAAGCAAACTCAACATATTCATCACCACCAAGCCAAGAAGAAATCCATGCAAGTTGAACCAAAGAAGCAATCTACTCCAACTAAGCAACAAAGGAGGAAAGAACCTGAAAAAATACAAACACGATTAATTTGCCTTAAGCTAACCTAGAGGGAGGTGAATAGGTTAGGACACCTTTTTCACTTCCTTGAAACAAACAAAAGTTTGTCCCTTCAAGTTGCTTGTATCACACTTCAAAACTATCACAAGCAATATCAATTCAAATTAAAGATATGCTTATTCAAACAAGGTCAATGTAAACATTAACTTGTATGTGATACAAACACAAATAATCACTTGGCTTTAATTCATAAAGCTCCATCACAAACAAAGTTGATATGATATGATTATCACTTACAAAGATATCAACTAAGATATATATATATATATATATATCAACACATACACAAGTATAAGGAGATAAGGATAGAGAAAATCAACACATGATTTTTACGTGGTAAAACCTCCTAAGAGGAAACATCCAACGGTTGATTCCACAACCACCGGCAAACAAATCCACTAGTAAGATAAAAATATATAATCTGTCAAGTGACCACTTCACCTAGAAACCTATCATTTGACCCTACACAATAAATATGATGTCACCTTGCACAAATTGAAGATTCAATCTTCAAATGTGACTTCCAATGCACAATCCAAAGAATCACTCTAAGGAATGTGACTTCCAATGCACACCAGGAAGATTCACTCTCCAAGTGTGACTTCCAATGCACAAATCAAAGATTCACTCTAAGAAATGTGACTTCCAATGTAGATTCACTCTCCAAGTGTGACATCCAATGCTTAAGTTAAAGATTCACTCTAAGACATGAGACTTCCAATGCACAATTGGAAGATTCACTCTTCCAATATGACTTCCAACGTTTTCACAAGGCATGTGATCTAAGTGAATGTAAATGATGCAAACACATACAACATAGTATATATGATCAATATATCCTATGGAAACTAGAAGTGAACAATTAAGCACATGTCATATGTTTTCTAGTTTATAATCCTAAAAATAATACAATCACATTCAATGATGCATGTACATATGAAATGTGTGGATTAGGCACAAATCATGAAGAACTAGATTTTTATCATCAAAAGCATAAATCAATTATATCTAGAACTCGTAACATGATCAAACAAACTAGAGTACCAAAATTGGCTAAGGACCAAAGGGAAATTTTCCACTTCCTAGACCTGGTTCCATACCCGAAAGTTTCACCTGAAGACCTCTATATCCAGAGCCAAGCTACGATACCACCCCAGGCATAAGGGCGGGCTCCAGAAACATCTAGGATAAAGCCCGGACCCGAGAGCTTCCACCAGGAGACCTCTCTATCCAGGGCCGAATTGCAATACCACCCCAGGAACAAGGGCGGGCTCCGGAAACATCCGGGATAGAGCCCGGAATGATCGGACTTAGCCCGTATCATCAAAACTAGAAGCTCCCCAAAGTCAAGGTCATCTCGCAAATGCTCAAGAAACTCGTCTGTACCTCGATTGACACAGAAGAATGTCCCTAGAAGGCCGCGAGGTCAGTCAAAGCCACACCTAGCTTCAAAAAGGTCAGTCGAGGCCACATCTAGCTTCAAAAAGGTCAATCGAGGCTACATCCAGCTTCGAAAAGGTCAAGAGAAGCCAGATCTGGCTCCAAGTTGGATGAAACTTCTCAGACATCAAGGTCGAAATACTAAACAACCTCCCTGGTTGATGCATCACACCATATCGTCATGTCCCGCGACTTCTATAAGGATCATACTGAAAGGATACGAGGAATGCATTAAATCATACCTGGAAGCGTTATCTACATGCAGAACAAGTAATGAAATCCAAAAAGGAAACAAACTGATCTCCACCATGATACTCTCAATTCGGGCGTCAATCTAAAAGTCAAATGATATTAACGCAAGAAATCCCGCCCGATAAGGAAGAGACTGAGACAATCAAGGGAGAATCAGTCTGTTGACCTACAAACCATGTATAAATAGAAAAGAAAAGAAATGAAAAAGAGGAGAGACTACTATTCGACAGGCATACGACTAGCAATCGACCATTCACCAAAGAGAGTTGAGGGAAAAGAGAGAAGAATCTTTGTATTCGTGTACCATGCATGCTAAATAAAAACGTTCTTGTTTATTTGTCACTATATAAACCACTGTCACATATGTAAAGAATTTTGGCCACCACCTACGTGGTAGTGGTCTCGAGGGCGTTAACAGAGATTTCTCATCCCGAGCAAAATTTCCGTTAACAACAACTAACACACACAAAAATCTAGATTATGTTCAATCACATAAAAATGCTAGAATCAATTTGATAAAGTCAAATTCACATCTCTAGCAAAATAATAGAACTTAGATTCTCAAGTGAATCAATTAAATCCAATCAAATATGATATTTCAATAAATCTTCAATTAAAATGACCTGGCAGATGAAAAGACTATCAATCAACAAAATCATGTCAATAAACACACAAGACACTCCTAGATTTGAAGCTAGCACAATACAACAACTCCAACATGTGAAAACATAGATTTAGAAAAACCTAACTCAGCATGTTTAATCAATTGAAGCTCAAACTAGCTCTATTAGAGATCATTTCTCTAATCAATGATTATACATCAAACATACTTATATAGAAGAAGAAAACCCAAGGCAATGGAAGACTTGAAGATCAAGAACAAAATAGAAATTAATATATACCTTGAAAGAAAAACGTGCAGCTTCGTTTGAGTAGTCCTACCAGAAAACTCAATCTGTTGACTCAAAACTTTTATGGAAATGATAAAGGACTGGTAGAAAAAGATTCTCCAATTCAAATCACTCAAAATGGATTCCAAATGAGAAATTTATGGTGTTTGGAAGATGAGAAAATTTGGAGAGAAAATTCTACACTTATGTTTTTCAAATTTTTCTTCTTGAATGAAAAGAGAGGGAAAAAGAGGGAAAAAGAGAATATAAAGGAGGGAATTAAAAGAATTTTTTAACAACCAATGGCAGGCTGTCATGCTGGCTTCCCATGGAGGCATGTGGGGTCCACGGGACCAGCAACACTTCCTTCCCGTGGAGGCCATGCACCTCCACGGGAAGAAGGTGCTTAGCACCTCTCATCCCTCTTACGCACACTTTTCTCTTCAGCCATATCTTTGGCCTCTGAACTCCAATTTCAAATCTATTTTCAGATAACCAACTGGAAATCCCTCATCCACAAAATATGTCAAGAAACCTTTTCCAAAAAATATAGAATTCATCATGAAAAACAAGGATGAAAACCATATACAATTAAATCACGAAAAGTTTTTTAACTTCCTAGTTGGAACTTGAAATTTAATGAATGAGTAACCGAAATGACCAGAACTAAATGAAGCATAATATAAGCTCAAATTTAAGTTCATTAATATAAAAACACAAACAAATAAACACGAAAATACACAAGTACGCTATTTTCTAAAACTAGTCTTAGAACATGCAATTTATGAAATTGTCACTATTAAATCTAATGCATGTGCATAGAAGTATAAGTGTGTGTATTGTATTAAGCCAAATTATGCACAACTATGTAGGGTCACATATGAATGCAATTCATGTGTGTGCTTAAGCCTTTTAAGAGGAAGGATATCTTGATATACCTTTTGCTAAGCAATTTAGCTTTGTCCTTCTTGAATCCACCACTTTGCTTGAATGTTGTCCAATCTTCTTGAAGCTTGATCATCCACAAATTCTAGACAACTAATCAATACAAAGAAAATATCATTTTCATATAGAATTATGCCAACACAAGACTCAAGAACCTAATGTAGGGAAAAATTGCTTAAAACCGCAGCGGAAGGCGAAAAAATAATTTTCGTATAGTTTAAAATTTTTCTAAAGATTTGAACCTTAACCCTTTAATTAATTAAACTCAAATATACGGTTAGAGTTAAATACCTCTTGTCACGTGATCCGATTGACTTACGTCGATGGTAATCCGCAAGATCTTCAATCCTAGCACATACGTGAATCACCTAGGAGTGTGGTCTCCCTTTTTCTTTGAATTGCTTACCTTAGAATGGATGTATGGAATTTCTGATCTTGATCTTCAATAGTAAAACACCAAGAGCCTAAAACAAAGTTCCGGTCACTTTTGAATTCACAATCAATATGATTGAAACTCGCGTAACCCTAAATCGAAAGTGTGCACAAAACCTTTTGATGTTAAAGGCTTGTAAGTGCACTATCGAATGAGAACTTATTTTCTTTTTCTTTCTTGGCCGAAAATCTATGTGTATAGAGTAGGATTTTTTATTTTCAAAACAAACAAAAATCTCTCTCTATTTTTCTTCTTTGTGGCCGAAAATTCATAACCTTATATTCATAGGTTGGCCGAATTTTCTCCTTCACCAAGTAGGGTTGGCCGAATTCATTGAATAGGAAATCTAGGGTTGGTTAATTTCCTTACTTGAAAAGGAATTATCCTTTTCCCTAATTCCTATCAATTCAAGAATCCTAACCCTTGTAGGACTAGTGGTGGCCGAATTCTTTGTATAACAAGGAGTGTATGTGGACTTAATCCTTACCACATTAGGACTCCTATCACTTAAAAGAATTCCAACCCTAATCCAACACATAGTATTTAATTTACTGATCAGGAAATGATTTTGATTTAAACTATTAATTAATTAAATAATTAATTAATTTCCATTTAATCAAAACAATAAAATAAAATTATATCTTGGGCTATTTTATTTAGCCTTGCCGCCCACACCATATATATATGGGCCCAATATTATTTTTCTTATTTTATTTAATCCATTAGACTTTAAATAAAAGCCCACATGTGAACCAGACTTATTCTTACTAAAATAAACAAGCCTACATGTCTCCTTTTAATATATTAATATAATAGTGCAGCCCATTAAATAAATAATAGACATATTATATTCTTAATATATTAAATGCAATTCTAGATGGACCCATAAATTGGTCCGGTAGAATATATCAAGTGATCCATGCAAGTACGTGTGGATTGTGGATCTTGGAGGGCTATCTAAATTTAAGCTTCAATAGACATAACATAATCACAATCAACAAATGATTCACTTAGGTCCGATCTATTAATTTTAACTCATTCCACTAAAGAGCTAAAATTGAACTCTTAAATAAAGATAGAATAAGGAGATGTTTCTCATTCATACCCTAGACAATCTCATAGGAGATGGTGTATCCTCGTGAATAATATCAGTAATCGCCAAGAGCTCATAGACTGCCTATAGCTCTCCAAGTTACCATATTTCCTCATATGACCACATTTTGAACTTGGATATTTTGACTTGTCCAGAAGCCATGTCTTCAATAATCATTATTGAAAACTCAATATTGAGATTTAATATCCAATACCTCAAAACATCCATATGATGATATTATACTCTCATTTAATAAATGGAGCCACGATGTCCATATCTATAAATGAAGTCCTCTATCGATTAACAAATGAATACCGCCAAACTATCGAGGATAGACTATGCTATATAATCGTACTCATTGATAGCTCAAATGATAACACTTGCAACCATAAGTCCATCATTTATCTCAGGATTTAGATAGACTCTCCGATTGTCCTGATAATGAAAAGACTTATATCTAGTGACGGTTCTAGATAAAGTATTTCATTGTGATTAGTTCAATGCACCCAGTGCACTAGATTCTTTTACTCGAAAACCTTTCGATGATTTTAGACTCATCATAACTCATATGATCCCACTCAAATGCTAGTAAAAGAAATCTACAACGTTATCAAGATAGAGGTGCCCAACCTTTAACTTAAGTTGTGAACGTTATTCAAGACTAACTAAGAAATTGTGTCTACCTCATACATATCCGGATGTACAAACAATTCTTCATATCTCATAGTCTTTTGACCTTATGATTATTTACCTTGACAATTATAATTATAAATGCTATAAGATTTTGCAGAATCAGAAATCACTTTATTTATATGAAAAGATTGTCAATTACAATATTACACTCTTGCTATTGAGCATAATCCTAACAATCTCCTACTTGCGCTATAGCAAATGTGTCATATCTCTCATTCCCATGTTCTCTAGGTGCCCATCTAAACTCTTCTGAGGTAGAGCCTTTGTGAAGGGATCTGCTAGATTTTCTGCCGACGCGATTTTGGTAATCGTCACGTCTCCCCTATGAACAATCTCCCTTAAAAGATGATACTTTCTTTCAATGTGTTTTCCTCTCTTATGACTTCTTGGTTCTTTCGAATTAGCCACTTGCTCCACTGTTGCCACAGTAGATAGTGATCTGTTTATTCGCGCTAGGAACTACTTCTAAGTCAATCAAGAATTTGCGAAGCCAAACAGCCTCCTTGGCAGCTTTGCCTGCAGCTACATACTCTGCTTCCATGGTGGAGTCAGCAATACAAGATTGCTTGATACTCCTCCAAATGACTGCTCCTCCTCTAAGAGTAAACACAGATCCTGATGTGGATTTTCTAGAGTCAGAATCCGATTGGAAATCAGAATCTGTATACCCAACGGGGATTAAATCCCCTCCAGAGTATACAAGAATATTATCTTTCGTTCTTCTAAGATACTTGAAAATATGCTTGACTACCGTCCAGTGATCAGGACCAGGTTTCGATTGAAACCTGCTAACTATGCCAGCAGCAAAATAAATATCTGGTCTAGTGCAAAGCATTGCATACATGAGACTTCCAACTGCCGAGGCATATGGAATTCTACTCATGAATTGCTCTTCATGCTCATTCTTAGGAACTTGTTCCTTAGAAAGTTTGATTCCATGCCTAAAAGGTAACATACCTTTCTTGGAATCTTGCATGGAAAACCTAGACAAGATTTTGTCTATGTATGAAGCTTGGGATAGTGCAATCGTTTTATTCTTTCTATCCCTTATTACTTGGATACCTAGAATAAAACTTGCTTCTCCTAAGTCCTTCATATCAAATTGTTTTGCTAACCATTCTTTTACTGATGTCAATACTCCCACATCGTTTCCAATGAGTAATATATCATCTACGTAAAGAATAAGGAAAACCAACTTGTCACCTTTGATCCTTTTGTATACACAAGGTTCTTTAAGGTTTTGTAAAAATCCAAAACCTTTTATAGCTTGGTCGAACCTTATGTTCCAGGATCTGGATGCTTGCTTTAATCCATAAATTGATTTCTGAAACTTGCATACCTTTTCCATTTGGCCCTTTTCAATGAATCCTTCTGGTTGCATCATATAGATGCTTTCGTCAAGACTTCCATTAAGGAAAGCTGTCTTGACGTCCATTTGCCAAATCTCTAAATCTAAAGATGCTGCAATGGATAAGAGTATCCTAATGGATTTAAGCATGGCCACATGAGAGAAGGTTTCCTCGTAATCGATACCTTCTTTCTGTGTGTAACCTTTAGCTACCAATCTAGCTATAAAAGTTTCCACCTTTCCATCCATACCTCTTTTTCTCTTGTATACCCACTTGCACCCAATGGGTTTTATCCCTTTAGGCAAGTCTACAAGGGACCAGACTTTGTTATCAATCATGGATTCAATCTCAGATTGCATTGCCTTTTGCCAATGGTGACAATTAACATCCTCCATGGCTTCCTTCTACGTGTAGGGATCATCGTCGTCAGGGAGATTCGCAACAGATTCTCCTAGACCGATGTATCTTTCAGGTTGGGTTCTAACCCTCCCACTACGACGAGGAATGGTAGGTTGTTGATTTTGTGTTGGAGTGGAAATTACAATTGGGTTAGGTTGTGAAACCTCTTGTGGAATTGTATCTCCTGACATATCATTCAGGACAATTCTACTTTTGGGAACAAAATCATTCATATAGTCCTTTTCCAAAAATGTAGCATTTGTTGAAACAAACACTTTTAGATCTGAAGGACTATAGAAATAATATTTTTTAGTTCCTTTTGGATACCCCACAAATATGCATGTTTCCGAACTGGACTCAATCTTTTCTGTCTTTCCTTTTAACACATGTGCAGGACAACCAAATATCCTTATGTGTTGTAAACTAGGCTTTCGCCAAGTCCACAACTCATATGGTGTTCCAGGAACCGACTTCGATGGTACCACATTTAGAATATATATTGCAGTTTTTAGAGCATATCCCCAAAAAGAAATAGGAAGTGTTGAATAACTCAACATAGACCTAACCATGTTCAAAAGAGTTCTATTTCTCCTTTCTGCTACCCCATTTTGTTGAGGTGTACCTGGTGCAGAAAACTGAGAAACTATCCCATTATCAATCAGATATTGCTGAAACTCACCAGATAGATATTCTCCACCACGATCAGATCTCAAGATTTTTATGCGTTTCTCAAGCTGATTTTCTACTTCAGCTTTGAATGCTTTGAACATGTGAAAAACATCCGACTTATGTCTCATGAGATACACATAACCAAATCTTGAGTAATCATCTATGAAGGTGATGAAGTACTCATATCCACCTTTAGCTTGAATGCTCATAGGACCACATACATCAGTGTGTATTAGTCCTAAACATTCAGTGGCTCTTGCACCTTTGGTATTGAATGGCCTTTTGGTCATTTTACCTTCCAAACAAGATTCACAAGTTGGTAGATCATTAACCTTTAAATCACTTAAAGGTCCGTCACATACCAATCTTTTAATCCTGTTAAGGTTAATGTGACCTAGGCGTAAATGCCAAAGGTAGGTTTCATCTTTTGATAATTTTACTCTTTTATGATTAGGTTCCGTTATTTCTGTGTCTAACGAGTGAGAGATATTTCTATGCAAAAAGAATAAACCGTTTTCCAATGTACCTTTGCAAACAATTTTGTCATTCTTACTAATAATAAAAGCTTTATTAAAAGTAACCGAATATCCAAATTTATTTAAACAAGAAACTGAAATTAAATTCCTCTTGAATTGAGGTACATAATAAACGTCTATTAAATCTAAATGCCTACTAGAATCTATAATAACTCTAATATCTCCCACTGCACTTGCAGACACTAACGATCCGTTGCCCAAGCGCAAATTGATTTCGTTCTTATTCAGCCTTCTCCTTTCTTGGAACCCCTGTAAGGAATAACAAACATGATTAGTGGCTCCAGAGTCTATGATCCAAGAATCTGTAGAATCTGCCAGAAAACATGTTTCAAGATAATTAATATTACCTTCTTCCTTCTTGTTCTGGGACTTTGGGCAATTTCTTTTCCAATGTCCCTTTTCACCACAAAGGAAGCATTTCCCTTTGATCTTGGTTACTTTCTTGGTCTCCTTCTTGGTAGGCCCAAGTTGCTTTTTCTTCTGTTGTTTCTTGACCTTCTGACGGGTCTTAACAGTAGCAACTTTACCAACCATATGAATCTCTTGACCTTTGCTTTTCACAAGGATCTTTTCAACGCTTTGAACATCTTGCATCAGGCCCTGCAAGGTGTATTCCTTTTTGTTCAAGGTGTAGTCCAACTTGAACTGATCAAAGGAATCTGATAGTGAGTTGACAACCATGTCAATTTTGGTCTCAACATCTATCTCAGCGCCATTTAATTCTGCAATATTTAGATGTGCTATGACTTTCATCATGTGATCTTTCACAGCCTGTCCAGGTTTCATCCTAAGATTCATAAAAGCAGTCACTGCCTCTCTCTTAGTCGTCCTAGACCTCATAGCAAACATCTCTTCCAGAGACATCATAATATCAGCAGCAGACCCCATTCCTTCATGCTGCTGTTGCAACACCTCGGAGATAGTAGCCATAATGTAACATTTGGCCATATCTCTAAGGTATTCCACTGCTTATACTCATCTCTTTGCAAAATACTTGATTCACTATTGGGAGCAGGTGGTCTAGGAGTAGTTAGAACAAACTTATGTTTTTCACTTTGCAGCAACAACCCAATTTTCCTTTTCCATGTGACATAATTATCTCCAGTTAAAGTGTTATCTTTCAGGATGTTCATAAGTGATGGGGTCATTATTTCTGAATAAAACTATTAATAGCCAAAATTGGCTAAGGACCAAAGGGAAATTTTCCACTTACTAGACCTGGTTCCATACCCGAAAGTTTCACCTAAAGACCTCTATATCCAGAGCCAAGCTACGATGCCGCCCTAGGCACAAGGGCGGGCTCCAGAAACATCTGGGATAAAGCCCGGACCCGAGAACTTCCATCAGGAGACCTCTATATCCAGAGCCGAACTGCGATACCACCCCAAGAACAAGGGCGAGCTCCGGAAACATCCAAGATAGAACCCGGAATGATCGGGCTTAGCCCGCATCATCAAAACTAGAAGCTCCCCGAAGTCAAGGTCATCTTGCAAATGCTCAAGAAACCCGTCTGTACCTCGATTGACACAGAAGAATGTCCCTAGAAGGCCGCGAGGTGAGTCGAAGCCACACCCAGCTTCAAAAAGGTCAGTCAAGGCCACGTCTATCTTCGGAAAAGTCAAGAGAAGCCAGATCTGGCTCCAAGCTGGATGAAACTTCTCAGACATCAAGGTCGAAATACTAAACAACCTCCCTGGTTGATGCATTATACCATATTCGTCATGTCCCACGACTCCTATAAGGATCGTACTGGAAGGATACAAGGAATGAATTAAATCGTACCTGGAAGCGTTATCTACATAAGTAATGAAATCCAAAAGGAAACAAGCTGATCTCTACCACGATACTCTCAATTCGGACGTCAATCTAAAAGTCAAATGATTTAACGCAAGAAATCCCGCCCGATAAGGAAGAAACTGAGACAATCAAGGGAGAATCAGTCTGTTGACCTACAAACCATGTATAAATAGAAAAGAAAAGAAACGAAAAAGGAGACTACTATTCGACAGGCATACGACTAGCAATCGACCATTTACCAAAGAAAGTTGAGAGAAACGAGAGAAAAATCTTTGTACTCGTGTACCATGCATGTTAAATAAAAATGTTCTTGTTTATTTATCACTAGATAAACCATTGTCACATATATAAATAATTTTGGCCACCACTTACGTGGTAGTGGTCTCGAGGGCGTTAACAGAGATTTCTCATCCCGAGTAAAATTCCCGTTAACAAAAACAAAAAGCATATATCAGTAAATAATCATGATAAAGTACTTTCGAATATTTATCTTGAATTAATTATATAACTCAATCGTGAAAAATTCAACGGTGATCCATAACCCATAAATGTTACGCCTCCTTTGGGAGTTCACACCATTAACTAGTTGGACTAGGTCCCACCTAATTGTTAACATAACAACCAGCGTTTTCAATTTTAGCCTTGCAATTTTATTAACAAGAACTCTCGGGAGGATATCAATAAAATTACATTGAGTGTGTTACCAAGATATCGACCCTCAATTTTCTCTCACGAAAATCCCTCCTCTGGGAGTAGATCTCGTTTGAGTCAATTGTCTAGCCTATCCTTGTAAGGAAGTATTTTGCTAAATTCCATTTATGGACGCCCCTCGGGGGGATTACCAATAAATAATAAAGCTCAACTAACCTTGGAGGCCATAGGTGTTCTGACACACCTTCTCGCACTCAATTATTTAAGGCGTGTGATTAAATTCCAAAGAATGATTTTACTAAGTTATCTAGATGCCAATTAGATATCTAAATCATTCAATGTATGTTCATACCAAAAGAGATATATGAGTGGCACTCCTATTCTATATGACATGTTATCATACAATAACAAATATTGTAATATTTATACATAAAAATAAATAGCCACAATTTTGGTCCATCCTAGAAAAGCATGTAAATTACAATTGTACGGAATACAAAAAACTCCTTTCTTGGCGAACAAGACTTCAAGCGACCATCTCGCGCACGTAACTCGTGCGCCCGAAGATCACCAAGCAGCCCATGCGCACGCCTAGCCCATGCAAGGGCATGAGCTGCCGCATGGCCAGCCCATGCATGGGTCGCGCGCGCTGCTGCACCGCAACAAGCGCAGCTACACGCTTGGTTGCGTGCGCGCTTGTTGTCTCGGTGCGCGGGGGTGCCAAGCTCGGTTCCGGATGCTCCAATTTCTTCAAATCTTCGAGTCTACGTATCTTGAATATATTACAACTTATTTTATACAATAAAATACTGCAGAAATATTTTATTTTTTTATTATTTAAACTACTGCAGTATATTTTTTCTTTAGTACAATAAAAAACTGCACTAAATTTTAATACAATAAAAAACTGCAGTATTTTTACAATAAAATTAATAAGAACTTAGCAACTACCAAGAAGGAATTATGGCGATAATAGACCACCCTTCTTGTTACAATTCCGAAACAAAAAATACATTGAAATTCTAGGACCAAAATCGAGCAATAACAATTCACTTTATAACAACATATATAAATCCATACATTCCACATGTAATTATATATGCGAATACCTAGAGTGCCATCTCTTTCTAAAACATGCATAATCACAATAAAAAGAAATAGATTCACGTAGATATACGTTAATTAATTAAGGGTACAACCAAGGTACCAATTGTAGGGAAAAATTGCATAAAACCGCAGCAGAAGGCGAAAAAATAATTTTCGTATAGTATAAAATTTTGTAGGGAAAAATCGATATAAAACGCAGCGAAAGAAACGAAAAATAGATTTCGTATGGTTTTAAAATTTTTCTCAAAGTTGAACCTTAACCTTTTAATTAATTAAACTCAAATATATACGGTTAGAGTTAAATACCTCTTGACGCGTGATCCGATTGACTTACGTCGATTGGTAATCCGCAAAATCTTTTCCGATGCCCGTGAACAGTTACCGCCGTGAACAGTGATCGTGAACAGTACCCCCGCCGTGAACAGTGATCGTGAACAGTACCGCGAGATCTTCCAATCCAAACACGTACGTGAATCACATAGGAGCGTGGTCTCCCTTTTTCTTTGAATTGCAAACCTGAGAATAGATGAACAAAGTTTTCTTTTTCTTTTGTTAGTCACAAAACAATCAAAAGAATACAAAAACTTATTCCGGTCACTTTTGAGTTCTCAATCTAATGATCGAAACTCGCGTGAACCTAATTCGATATTGTACACACAAGCTTATTGATGAACAAGCAGTCAGTGTACTATCAAAGAATAATCTCTTCTCTCTTTTATGTTTAGTAGAATAAAAATTATCCTTTTCTATGAATTGAGAAGAAGAAGAAAAATTGAATCATTCAATCAACTATGGTGGCCGAATTCTATATGTGGCATTATATAGGTGGCCGAAATTTTGCTTCCTCTTCTATTTAGGATTGCCGAAATCTTCCTCTAAATGGACTAGGGTTGCCGCAAATCACATACCAAAAAGAGTTTGTGTTGCACCCTAATTTCCATCAATCTTTAGACTTCAAAACCTAATCCAACTCATAGATATTTTTATTCTTTTATTGACTAAATAAAAAGACTTCTTATTTGATTAAATAAATAAAATTATTATTTATTTTCTTATCAAACAAGTCTTTTACTTTTAATATACTACTACCAATAGTATAACTTTAGGAAATATATTTCCTGATCAGAAAAAGATTTGTTTCTTAATTAATAAATTAACTAATTCTTATTTAATTAAAACAATGAAACAAAATAATATATTAGGTTAATATATACACCTTGCCGCCCCACTTATATAAATGGGCCATATATTATTTTCTTATTCCATTTAATCCATTGGACTTTAAATAAAAACCCACATGTGAACCAGACCCATTCTTACTAAAAGAAACAAGCCCACATGTCTCCTTTTAATATATTAATATAATAGTGCAGCCCATTAATTAAATAATAGACATATTATATTCTTGATATATTAAAAACAATTCTAGATGGACCCTTAAATCGGCCCGGTAGAATATATCAAGTGATCCATGCAAATACGTGTGGATTGGGGATCTTGGCGGGATATCTAAATTTAAGCTTCAATAGACACAACCTAATCACAATCAACAAATAATTCACTTAGGTCCAATCTATTAATTTTAACTCATTCCACTAAAGAGCTAAAATTGAACTCTTAAATAAAGATAGAATAAGGAGATGTTTCTCATTCATACCCTAGACAATCTTATAGGAGATGGTGTATCCTCATGAATAATATCAGTAATCGCCAAGAGCTCATAGACCGCCTATAGCTCTCCAAGTTACCATATTTCCTCATATGACCACATTTCGAACTTGGATACTTTGACTTGTCCAGAAGCCATGTTTTCAATAATTATTATTGAAAACTCAACGTTGAGATTTAATATCCAATACCTCAAAACATCCATATGATGATATTATACTCTCATTTAATAAATGGAGCCACGATGTCCATATCTATAAATGAAGTCCTCTATCGATTAACAAATGTATACCACCAAACTATCGAGGATAGACTAAGCTATATAATCGTACTCATTGATAGCTCTAATGATAACACTTGCAACCATAAGTCCATCATTTATCTTAGGATTAAGATAGACTCTCCGATTGTCCTCTTTAATGAAAAGACTTATATCTAGTGACGGTTCTAGATAAAGTATTTCATTGTGATCCAGTTCAATGCACCTAGTGCACTAGATTCTTTTACTCGAAAACCTTTCGATGATTTTAGACTCATCATATTCATTTGATCCCACTCAAATGCTAGTAAAAGAATTCTACAACTTTAAGAAGACAGAGGTGCCCAACCGTTAACTTAAGTTGTGAACGTTATTGAAGACTAACTAAAGAATTGTGTCTACCTCATACATATCCAGATGTATGAACAATTCTTTATGTCTCATAGTCTTTTGACCTTATGATTATTTACCTTGACAATTATAATAATAAATGCTATAAGTAATTGTAAGAATCAGAATTCACTTTATTAATATGAGAAGATTGTCAATTACAATATTACACTCTTGCCATTGAGCATAATCCTAACCCTTTAATTAATTAAACTCAAATATACGGTTAGAGTTAAATACCTCTTGTCACGTGATCCGATTGACTTACGTCGATGGTAATCCGCAAGATCTTCAATCCTAGCACGTACGTGAATCACCTAGGAGTGTGGTCTCTCTTTTTCTTTGAATTGCTTACCTTAGAATGGATGTATGGAATTTCTGATCTTGATCTTCAATAGTAAAACACCAAGAGGCTAAAAAAAAGTTCCGGTCACTTTTGAATTCACAATCAATATGATTGAAACTCGCGTAACCCTAAATCGAAAGTGTGCACAAAACCTTTTGATGTTAAAGGCTTGTAAGTGCACTATCGAATGAGAACTTATTTTCTTTTTCTTTCTTGGCCGAAAATCTATGTGTATAGAGTAGGATTTTTTATTTTCAAAACAAACAAAAATCTCTCTCTATTTTTCTTCTTTGTGGCCGAAAATTCATAACCTTATATTTATAGGTTGGCCGAATTTTCTCCTTCACCAAGTAGGGTTGGCCGAATTCATTGAATAGGAAATCTAGGGTTGGTTAATTTCCTTACTTGAAAAGGAATTATCCTTTTCCCTAATTCCTATCAATCCAAGAATCATAACCCTTGTAGGACTAGTGGTGGCCGAATTCTTTGTATAATAAGGAGTGTATGTGGACTTAATCCTTACCACATTAGGAATCCTATCACTTAAAAGAATTCCAACCCTAATCCAACACATAGTATTTAATTTACTGATCAGGAAAAGATTTTGATTTAAACTATTAATTAATTAAATAATTAATTAATTCCCATTTAATCAAAACAATAAAATAAAATAATATCTTGGGCTATTTTATTTAGCCTTGCCGCCCACACCATATATATCTATGGGCCCAATATTATTTTTCTTATTTTATTTAATCCATTAGACTTTAAATAAAAGCCCACATGTGAACCAGACTTATTCTTACTAAAAGAAACAAGCCTACATGTCTCCTTTTAATATATTAATATAATAGTGCAGCCCATTAAATAAATAATAGACATATTATATTCTTAATATATTAAATGCAATTCTAGATGGACCCATAAATTGGTCCGGTAGAATATATCAAGTGATCCATGCAAGTACGTGTGGATTGTGGATCTTGGCGGGCTATCTAAATTTCAGCTTCAATAGACATAACCTAATCACAATCAACAAATGATTCACTTAGGTCCGATCTATTAATTTTAACTCATTCCACTAAAGAGCTAAAATTGAACTCTTAAATAAAGATAGAATAAGGAGATGTTTCACATTCATACCCTAGACAATCTTATAGGAGATGGTGTATCCTCGTGAATAATATCAGTAATCGCCAAGAGCTCATAGACCGCCTATAGCTCTCCAAGTTACCATATTTCCTCATATGACCACATTTTGAACTTGGATAGTTTGACTTATCCAGAAGCCATGTCTTCAATAATCATTATTGAAAACTCAACGTTGAGATTTAATATCCAATACCTCAAAACATCCATATGATGATATTATACTCTCATTTAATAAATGGAGCCACGATGTCCCTATCTATAAATGAAGTCCTCTATCGATTAACAAATGAATACCACCAAACTATCGAGGATAGACTATGCTATATAATCGTACTCATTGATAGCTCAAATGATAACAGTTGCAACCATAAGTCCATCATTTATCTCGGGATTTAGATAGACTCTCCGATTGTCCTGATAATGAAAAGACTTATATCTAGTGACGGTTCTAGATAAAGTATTTCATTGTTTTCCAGTTCAATGCACTCAGTGCACTAGATTCTTTTACTCGAAAACCTTTCGATGATTTTAGACTCATCATAACTCATTTGATCCCACTCAAATGCTAGTAAAAGAATTTTACAACTTTATCAAGATAGAGGTGCCCAACCTTTAACTTAAATTGTGAACGTTATTCAAGACTAACTAAAGAATTGTGTCTACCTCATACATTTCCGGATGTACAAAAAATTCTTCATATCTCATAGTCTTTTGACCTTATGATTATTTACCTTGACAATTATAATTATAAATGCTATAAGATTTTTTAGAATTAGAAATCACTTTATTTATATGAAAAGATTGTCAATTACAATATTACACTCTTGCTATTGAGCATAATCCTAACACCTAACTGAACCAATGCAACACCAAAGACGTGGGAAAACTTCTTTGTACTCACAAAGTAATGGTATGACCCCTTACTTCATTCCTACATGTCAATTTTGTGGTGTTGATGGTAATAGTAGACCGAATTGCTTCAAGTATATTAACATATGTATAACTAAAAGCATTACTGAAAGAAATAGGGCTAGAGCCAATATGCATGTTCCTAGGAAATCTAGAGACAATTTGCATTATTCTAGGAAATTTAGAGAAAATGATTATAAGACCACTAGGATTGAAAATGTGTCACCTAAATGGATTAGAAAAGATGAACCCACATACTATTATGCTAACATGTCACCTATAGACTCAACTAGGTCTAATGGACCTGGTAGGTCTATTAGGATTTGTCATATGCCTTCATGTGCTTTGGTGATTGGCATAGAGAGCAACCATGCATAGTTGAAATGAGCAAAAATTTGATCAACTTTATGCTTCTTTATTAAATGCTTGAGCATTTTGGTTGTGCTTATATATAATTATTTAGCTTTTTATTTAATAAATGTGTCATTTGCTTTGTTTGTAATCCAATTCACCTTTATGTTCAAACATGCATTTTTAGACTAGGAGAATTGATTGGGAAGTACAATTGAATGACCTATAATTTATCTCCATGACATGTGAACTTGATTTTGACATGCTTAAATATTATGCATGAGTTATGTGTGTGCAAATGTGTGTGGAAGCAATTTGACAAGGCTAAACTCAAAAAGGACCTTGTGTCCATACAATCAAAAAGGATGTCTCATCCAATTTAGCTTTGTCTCTTTTCTTAATGGTTGAACAAGACAACAACAAATAAGGATTTTATATCCATTCAATCAATGAGGATTTTATATCCATGTCTTGATTGACCATTAAGGATTGACATGGTTGCTTGTGTGTGCTACAAGTTTTTAAAGCTATATCTTATTTAATTATGGCAAAAGGGTACAAATTGGTTTGAATTCCTTTTGATGTTCGCTTTGCCAAATACCATTTGCTTGAACTTTGATGTTACATGTCTTGCATCCAAAGCAAAAATTTCACACAATTGTTTTAAATCAAACCTTCTTAATTACCTCTCAATTAATTATGTTGCATAAGGTTGTTGTATATTGATCGAGCCCAAAATATCATACATTTTGGCCCTCATATCCTTTCTCTTTGTCTCATTCTTGAGTGTTTTATGTGTATTTGCGGCTCTTTTTGTTGATATTTCAGGCATTAGGTGAAAAATCAAGAAGCGGGATAAAAAGGACAAATGGTGCAAATATGTGGTAAAGAAGGCCATAGTGCACGAGTAGCACACTCGTGCACTACCCGTGCACTGGGAGAAGATTTCTAAGAACACCAAAGTGCATGGATAACTACACGAGTGTTACCCGTGCATAACCTGTGCACATTACCTAGACCAGAAGACATAAGAAATGAGATTTGGTGACAAAGGGCTGAAATTGTAAATATAAATGTGTGTAGATCATCCAACTTCAAAGATCATATCTCCCTCCTCGGATTGAATCATGTTTCAATTTATATATATTCGGAAAGCCCTGGAAGTATAGTTTCCAATGGTTTTTACAGACTGTGATTCTAAGTTTTCTAGAGGAAGTTATGGCCATTTTAGTAACTGTTGCGAGGCAGTCCACAGTAACGGCACGGGTATTGCACGGGTAACCTACCCGTGCACTGCAACGTCTAGCCTAGCGAATGATGAGTTTTTTGGGGCCATTTTAGAGGGATAATGATGTCCTTTCATACCCAGATCATGCCCTAACCTCCCAAGCTTATAAATACACCATTTTCTTATTAAATCTTTTTTTTCACAATACAAATCTTCCACCCTCTTCCAAGAACGAATTTTCTCCCATTTTAATCTCTAATTACTAACTCTAGAACTAGGAATCCTTTCCCTACCAAATCTTAACCTTCTTACATCATCTACATCCTTTTCTACTCAATGCTACTAGAAGATTGGAATCAAGGTTTAAGAAAGAAGATTTTCTACATGGGTCTTCTCTTAACCTTTTCTCTTAGTTTATATTTTGTATCTAGCATGAGTAGTTAATCCCTTTTTGTGGGAGTTGATGTAATTAAACTTGAATTTTGGGCTTTCTAATATACTTTGAATATTTAATCTATTTTATTTCCATTCATTTGTTCTTAATGTATTTAATATCTCTTTGAATTAAGTTGGTACACCAACTCTTGGTTTATTGATTAATGTTGAAAGTTTTGGATGTTTATAAATTTTAATTTGGTATTCTCTTGATTGGGTAGGTACACCAACTCCCCACTTAAGTTGATATCGGATTAAGAATCTCCTTAGGTTGATAAACTCTTAATCTAAGTTGAGATACACACATTTAGGTAACTAAACAAGCTAATTTGAATAGAAGGAATGTGTTGTGAGTATACCAATCCGACACATCCTGACTAATAGTTTGGAAGGGGTGGATTGTGAGTACACCAATCCAAGCCATCCCGACTACCTTAATCTATCTAGGCTTCATGAGAAACCCTTTCTACACTCAAATAGAGTACACCAATCATTGATCTGTGGGGAGAGTTGAATGATCTTAGAATCACGCCTAAAGATGGATTTAGCCCTAATAGATTGAATTGGTTCTTAAGGGATTGATAAGATTGCCAACTGTTCGTGTATGATTGCATTGACTCCCACACATCTCACTATCATTAGTTTGCATTCATTCTAACCTAGTTGTATTTAGTATAACCTAGTTTAATTGCATTTTAATTGTTAAGTTTTTCAAACAAACCATGACACTTTACTTTTATGCATTTTAGTATTATTAATCCTAATCTAATCATATACCCCCCCCCCAATCCCTGAGGAACGATACCCTTACTTGACATTGCACTTGTTTTGTAAATAATTTGGGGCATTTGAGGTTTTTATAAATTACTTTTGATGGGCATTTTCTAAAAACAAAAACCCACTCGTCAAAATGGCACCTTTGCCGAGGCCGAGGATTGGTGAGCGTAGTAGTTGTTATATTAGTTTTAATATTACTTGTTTCTTAGTTTGTGTTTTTAGTCTTTTTATTTCTTTTTATTTCTTTTGGTATTTTTGTTTTTGGCTTTTTTCAGATTTTAGGACTCTATGGATTTCTTCATGCATGAATCAAGGCCAAGCTACCGACCTATAAGCAGATCATTCGAAGATGAGATGAGAGAGCTCATGCGCGATGGGTGTCGTATCAACAAAGAAATTACAGCATCTCATAAGGTAGCCGAGCAGAATTTCAACACTTATGAGCTACTTAGATGGCCTAAACAAGGAATGGAGTCCAGTTTTGAAGGAAATTTTAACACCTCCAAGATGGCATAAAGACAAGACCACAAGACCATCTCATACCTACCAAGGGACGAACTACAAAGGACCCTTGAGGAAGATAATAGCATAATGACAGTAGAGATGTGCAAGGAGATGATGGATGCCGGAAAAGAGTTAATGGAGTTAATAGAGTTGTTGAAGAAGGAAAAGGATGCACTTCAATTGAAAGTAGAAGAAGTCTCCCAAGAAAAAGAGGATATGAGAGAGGATTTTAAGAAGAAAGTGTAACTTTTGAAGAAGGAGCTAGAAGGCAAAGAAGCCTTAGAAGTGTCAAAGGTAGAACAGCGTCAAGAGTTAAACAAAAAGCTCGTACTTTAGGTGAAATCGCTCAACGCGGATAATAGTACTCTCAAGAATAAGAATGGCGAAGTCTTTGTCAAGAACAAAGAATTGGAGGAACAAGTTAAGAGACTAGAAATCGCAAAGAGTACAAGATTGGAAGAATTTTTGAACTTCACAAGGGCATCAAAGGAGTTTGAAGACATGGCAACTCACAAGATAAATGAAATGCAAATGGAAATTGAACTGAAGGTCACCGCCCTCGATGAAGTAAAGGATGCACTGAACAAAAGAGAAGAAGCTCTCAAAATAGCAGAGGCAAGAGAGGGTGACTACATGATGAAGTTAGGAAGAGTGGAACATGCAGTCAAGGCCATATCAACAAATCTTCACTCAAAGCCACTAAGTCACCAATTGAAAGGTAGAATTCCTAACTCTTCCCTCGTGTGTTATTTTTGTTCAAAGAGAGAGCATTTTAAAAATAAGTTGTATACAATGCATAGAAATAGGAAAATGAGAGGTGCTAGGAGTAGGAAAAACACTCCTAAAGTTAAGAAGATTTAGGTAAGGAAAGACCAAATACACTTAGTGAGAAGTATGAGAAAGGAAAAGATAAAAAGTCCACCTAAGTTTATTTGGGTTGAAAAGATGAGAGAACTCCCAAACTTGGTCAAACCACCCTTAGAGGACCCTAGCCCCTCACTTAGTGCATCACATTGAATATTTTTGATGCATGATAAACTTGCACAATTTTAACCCCTTTTCAAGCTAATATTTCTCTTAACCTTTATGTGTGAAATTTTTCTTGATAATTGAAAGGAGAGAAAGAACTAGGTTTGGGGGTAAAATATATCGTGGGATATGTTTAGCTTGATTAATTTGTTTCTTTTTAATAAAGATGTGGTATTGCAAACATAGGCTTGGCAATTGCATGTATTGTAAAATTTAGCTTGCCTGAAATTTATGATATGTGTTTTAGTGTGACAGATAATCTAAAGCTTCTAGAGGAAGCAAATTTTTGCAGCTTGTGTATCAATGCAAGGCTCTTTATCTCTTGGTGGGAAACAACGACAACCTGTGCGTCTTAGAGGGACAAGCAGGCCAATAGTGCTCATAAAAAGAGCGAGAGCCATATCTTCATAGGAGAAGCTTGCTAAGAAGCAATCACCATCGGTTTTGAATTCTTAAATTCATTTTAAAATTCAGAACTTTTCTTACATTTAGTTTACTCGCTTTCATTGAATAATTTTTGTGATGTGGGATAATTGTGTGGAGTGATATTTGGATGTTATATTTTTGTGAACATATTGATCATATACTTGAATTTTTACATTTATTGATTTATTCATTCTTGATGAGATGGCCAGAAGGCTAATTTTGAATACATATGAGTGTACATGTTTTTTAATTTTGAATATATAGCCCCACTCGGTTTGGGGGTGGTTTTTGATTACTCACATTTTGTATAGGTTTTGTGCATATAGTGATACTCGGTTTGGGGGTCATCATGTCCCCACTCTGTCATTTCTGATTAAAAGAAATGTTTGGTGTTGATTTGTGCTTTAATGTCAAAATTGCATGAATGACTTATGTTATTATGAGCCGTTTTAAAGTCTTTTATTTTGTTGGGCATTGATTGTGCATGATTAGTGCCTAGGTTGCTGTGTGTTGTGTCTAGTTAGGTGCGCACCACTAGGCCGGGCTCGCTTGTCTTCAACATTGAGGACAATGTTGGGTTTTGGTTTGGGGGTGTAGACTCCTTGTAGAGTCGTCTTTTTGTTTTTGAGTCGTGATTATTCATTTTTTGTCCAAATATTTCAAAATTGTTGCATTGGCCAAAATTTCGAGCTTTAACTAGCTTGGATGTGATGCTTTCAGCGTGTGCTCTTGGCGAGTGTATGTATGCATGTTGAGCTTGTGTAGCAGCTAGTTGTCACTTTAGGGGTCTCACCACGTCATGGGCCAGTCCCATCCTTTTTGTACTTAAGTTGAGGGGACTCAGTGCTCTTGCACCTTCTTCTAATAGTGGAGACACTCGTGAGTTCACAAACACAAGCCTATTTAAAAAGCACATTAAGTGTACAGATTTTTCTACTCTTTAAACACTCTTCTCGCCATATGTGTCACCTGCCATAAAACATATGATCGTGTAAAAATTACCATACTTTTTAGCCCTCAATTCCATATTCTTTAGCTTGTTTTTGAGCATATTTTGGTGTCTAATGGCTCATTTTGTAGTGATTATACGCATTCAAAGGAATTTAGCTGCTGGAGGCAAAAATCGTGACTTTTCAGAGAAAAACAAGTCAAATGGTGCAAAAAGGGATGCTTGAAGGCAATAGTGCACGGGTAGCCTACCCGTGCACTGGAGAATGGAAATTTGGAAGAGCTCAATGCACGGGTACTACATGGGTATCTTACCCGTGCACTTACCCTTGCACATGCCCAGACCAGAAAGCAAGAAGAGATAGCACGGGTACCTTACCCGTGCACTTACCCATGCACTACGTGTTCCAGCTAGGCAAAAGTCACCTTTTCTGCCATTTTAAGAAGGGCAAGGTCGTCCTTTCATGCCTATTTCGTGCCCTAGCCTCTCAAACCAATAAATACATCATTTTTTCCATAAGACCAGAGGATCCTATCTATAGATTCATGCAATCCATCCATTCCACACTTCATCTTCTCCACCAAATCAAGAGAGAGAGGAGCTTCTAAAGGCATCCATGGAGGCTTTCCTCCATAGATTTCCTCCCCATCATCACTCTCTAGTTGCAGCCACCCATCTTCGGAGGAGATTCATGAGGAAAGAACACCCTACCTTGTCTATGAGGAGGATGAGCTTCAATGGAGCTTGGAGATCCGAGATGACAATTGGGCCACTCTCCGAGCTTAGAGATCCAGGATTGACAACCTTGGGTTTCTTCTATCTACTCTTCTCTTGTATTTTCTTTATTTTATGTGTACCCCTATTTGGGAAATATGTAAACCCTAATACTAGTTCCATTTATTTAATTGACTTGTATTTGATTTCTTCTTGTATTGTCCCATTCAATTGCATTTAATTTGACACTTGACTTGTATTAAGTAGGATTGACAACCTAACTCTTGATGCATGTTAGGGATATCTCTTGTCTGTATATTCATGGCATGTAGAGTAGAAATTGGTATGTGTTCATGATTGGGATTAGGAGTAGATTAATGTAATTTAGGAGTAGATTAATTAAGCATCCTATGATTACTCATATGTCAATGGATTATTCGAAATGCATGTTTTTGATTGACTTGAGTGCTTTTATTTGTTTGGGTGGAATTCATGAAGTGTATACATGATGCCTTTATGGGTTTCGGTTCTATAAACCTACATGCTTATGCGACCCTTGAGCGTTGCTCGTACGATACACTCTCGGCGAGTAGCACTCGGGTCGCGACTCTTGGTCATTGCTCGTGTGATACACTCTCGGCAAGTAGTGGTCGAGGGTCCATTTATGCTTAATGCCTCCATTGGTTGTTAGTTACACGTGACATGTGAGTAGCGATCGGTGGTCGATCTTATGTTTATCTCTTTAATATATGTGCTTAAACGCGGTCCTCAGTAGTTGCTCATGCGATACATCCTCGGTGAGTAGCTTTATAGGACTAGACGACTCTCCCATTTCCATATTCCAGAGGTCGTACTTAAGGCTAGGTTGAACCCAATATAGGAGTGTCTTTACATGTTAGTTATTTTAGGTGGCGCGAATGTTTTGGTAGTCATGAGTACCATATGTATCCACTTACTTGCATCTCTCATATCCACCATTTTATATTTATCATTTCAATCACCATTCTCACCTCTCCATGTTCTCTTATGTTTTCCTTATTTGTTTCTTTTCAATGCTCTTGTTCACACACACACACACACACACACATGCTTACACTTCACACACACCACTATCACCCTTGCCATGTTCTTATTTACATTGCTTTCAATAATCACTAAAACGAGAGACAATCGACGGATAACACCTCTATGTGGACGATATCCTCGCTTACCGCTTTACTAAGTTTTCAAAACTTTAGAGCACATTGCGTAGGAACAATTTTATAAATATCTTTTGATATCCGCAATTTGGTAACGACACAAAAAGCGAGCTATCAACATACAACTCATACATATAGTGGACTGCATGATGGATGTATTCATTCCCTTGATAGACTTGTTGTGGAAATGATTTTAGTCAATGTGTGTGCAATTAGGTACTAAATTAAGCCTAAACACATTCCTATGTCCCTTGTGTGTGCTCCAAAGCCAATTTTGAGGCCAAACACTTACTTTTTCATTTTGTACCACAATAAACCATATAACCATAAGCCAAACACAAACCAACCCTTTAATTGCCAATCATGTGGGTGGTGTGTGTGTGTGTGTAAGTGGTAGGAAAGGTGTAAGCTCTAATGTGGAAATAGCATGTATTTAGGCAATTGTGTAAATTGTGCAAGAAATGGCTCAAAAATGTAAAAGTGCAAAAAGTGCACCTAGAGCTAAGTTGTCAAATGTATATGTGCAAGGAAAAAGTAAAAAAAAAGGAAAAAAAAAAAGAAAAAAAAAGAAGAAAAGCAAAAGAAAAATAATAATAAAAAAAATCAATGCAAAAAGGCAAAGAGAATGAGCCTTGGAAGTAATTGTAAGTACTCAAAATTGAGTAAAATTGTGAAGCACAAATGTGTTTTTAATTGAATGCCTAGATGCTAGTATGTGATTGAATGTTGAGTAGAGCTTGGTATGAGGTGTGTGTGAGTATGTGTAAACATGATTGGTGATTTTTGAACTCCAAATTTTTCCTATTTTCTTTGTTTCACCACATTAAACCCCATGGCCCCATTAGACATAACGCTGGTTCGGATCCAGTTCGGAACCGGCGGTTCCGGTTCCTGAGGGACTAGAACCGGAACCCAAACCTCCCTAGGGAGGTTCCGGTTCCGATTCCGGCGGTTTCGGTCCGGTTTTTGGCGATCCCACCGGTTCGGTTCCTTTTTTTTAAATCTTATTTCATAAAAACATTATCCATGTAAAAATGTAATTGGTAAATGTATTTTATTGGGTCACCACTCACCCGTCACCCGTAAAATAAAATAAAATAAATAAATGACAAATTAAAAAATTAAATTAAAATAAAACTAAAAATGTAAAATTGGCCTAGCCATGTAAAAATGTAATTGGTAAATGTATTTTATTGGGTCACCTGTAAAATAGAATAAAATAAATAAATGACAAATTAGAAAATTAAATTAAAATAAAACTAAAAAAATGTAAAATTGGCCCTGCACTCAATTTTTACCACAATTAAGTTACCACAATCAAAGGCCATGTAGTTCTCTTACCTTTTATTGCAGGTTTGGAGATTGTGATTGGCGTGGAGTCGTGGACTAATCGTTGCCATGATCATCCGTTCGACTTTCAGCCGGTTGATCGTCTTTAAAGAAATCGAATGGCTCCTCTTGATGGATTTCTTGTTGTCTATATTGAGCCTTCGTCTAATCTTCGACACAAGCTTGCATCTGAAGTGATTTCGGGCTCATAAGGGAATGTCTTGAGTCTAAAATATTCCCACCGACGCTAAACTGTTGTTCCACCGCCATTGTAAAAATTGGTGTTGAAAGGATTTGTTTGGCTATCATAGCCAAGATTGGAAAATACCTTTCATGCTCATTCCACCAGTGTAGGATATCAAATTTTTTAACTTCATTGTCTTCTCTATGAACTAAAAAGAGGTACTTAGATAAGATTTAAGCTCGGAATATGTGGTGGAGCTTGATGAAGAAGAACCTCGTAATTTTTTGGTTTTTTTGGATAAAAGATTATATCCTAAACTAAAAAATCCAGAGGATGATGAGGAATGAGGTACATTTTGAGTTTGTGGAACATCTATGTTCAGTGATGGACCATAAAGTCTAAGATATTCATCATATAAATCATACAATAATGTCTTAACTCTAACACAATAGATATCAACATCATAATCTAATTTTATACCTTGTTCATAATAAACAGGAAAGATAATCAGGCAAACTTTCTAATTTACAACGTGGATCAAAACACAAGGCAATCAAATAAATATTTGGAAACTCCTTATAATATTCTAACCATTTTTCTTTCATAGCAGTAACAGACTCACGTAATTGTGAGTCGGATTCACAATGTGCAAAGGCACCAACAATATTACGACTCTCAATAATAAATAAATTAGTTGTAGGATAATAAACACCAGATAAATTGTTAGTAGCAGTATAAAAACTTTTAACAAACCACAAACATTACTACAAACATCCCAATGACTTTGATAAAGATTAATGTGACTAACATGATATTGAATAAAAGTAACTAATAAATCCCTATATTCATAACTTCTAGGAAGCAATTTATAAGTAGAATTCCAACGTGTTGGAACATCACGAGGAAATCTAATAGCACGCCTACCATTTTGTTTACAATATGCTGCTCGGCTTTCATTACAAAAGGATGTTTCCACAAAAAATAGAGGGCATCCTTAATAGGTTGAACAAACTGTTCAAGAGTTTTTAATCCTTTTTTAACACATAAATTGAAAACATGACATGCACATCTTTGATGAAAAAATTTACCACCAAGATAAGGTTTGCATAATTCAATTAAAGTAGGAATAGCAGCAGTATTGTTAGAAGCATTATCAAAACCAATTGCAAAAATTTTGTTATCAATTTTACTCTCTGCAAAAATAATTCTAAGCTGTCTAAAAATATTAGCAGCAGTGTGTTTATCATCAAAAACTCTAAATGCAAGAATTCTTTTTTGGATAGTCCATGCATTATCCATATAATGGCAACTGACACATATGTATGAATGCATTTGCCAATGGTCACTCCATATGTCGGCACATACGGAAACACGACCATTATATCTTTCAAAAAAAATTTCCAACACTTTCTTTTCTTTTTCATAAATGTTTTCAAGTGTTTTTGTGAGTGTGGTTCTAGGAACACGGAATGCAACAAGATTTTAATGCTCATTGACAATACTTATTAAAACCAACCTTTTCCCCAAAACTAAACGATAAGTGTTCTACTGCAACCATTCTAGCTAATTCTTCTCTATTTTTTGCATCACTATATTTAAATAATTGTTGGTTAGGGGTAGCTTACCTAGAAATTTGAGCTTGTGAACTCGATCTGGCATGTGTGTCTAGATGTGTGTTCGATATATGCTTCCGATATGTGCCATATCCTCCAGATTTGTGCCATTTAAATATTTTTTTTGCAGTAATTGCAAATCACTACAGTGCTTCCATCTTCTTGCATAACTTTCTTTATATGGAGTACGAAGAGATCAGATTTGACCTGCTTCAGTAACTTTTCTTCCGTCTATGGATTAAAATCAAAATCTAGAGGGGGGTTGGTGACAAGACATTTTTCTAGTGTCGTTTTAAAAGATCAATCTGTCAACGATATTTGATAAAACCTCACAAAGCCTAAATTAGTTTGAAAACACAATTAGAGTGGCAAGTGGAGTGTCGTCCACAGGGAGCGGAGTTAGCTAAAATTAGTTATTGCTAAAGTAATGTTATGTATATATATAATAACGAAACATGAAATGGGGAAGATGTAGATGGTGAATTACACTATCAATAACACTAAAGTAATTATAAAAACTAAATAAAGGGGGAAATGGGATGAAGGATATATATATATGATGGAAACTAAGGAGTTAATGGATACGAAAGTAAATACTGGGCAATGCAACAAACTTGTCAATAGCACGGCTATTCAAGGTAACCGACCTAGGATGTATAGAGTCGGTTATTTATCCCTAGAAGGTGGCCAACCTAGGATGTATAGTGCGGACCACCTATTAGGGATTAATCCGTCGTAAACTACCAACCGAGGATGTATAGTGTTGGTTGTTTATCGGATTCTGGAAATGAAGCTCGTCTACCTAACAATTGTTAGGATTATGCTCAATAGCAAGAGTGTAATATTGTAATTGACAATCTTTTCATATTAATAAAGTGTTTTCTGATTTTTACAAATACTTATAGCATTTATTATTATAATTGTCAAGGTAAATAATCATAAGGTCAAAAGACTATGAGATATGAAGAATTGTTCATACATCCGCATATGTGTGAGGTAGACACAATTCTTTAGTTAGTCTTGAATAACGTTCACAACTTAAGTTAAAGGTTGGGCACCCCTATCTTGATAAAGTTGTAGAATTCTTTTACTAGCATTTGAGTGGGATCAAATGAGTTATGATGAGTCTAAAATCATCGAAAGGTTTTCGAGTAAAAGAATCTAGTGCACTGGGTGCATTGAACATGATCACAATGAAATACTTTATGTAGAACCCTCACTAGATATAAGTCTTTTCATTAATTAGGACAATCGGAGAGTCGATCTTAATCCTAAGATAAATGATGGACTTATGGTTGCAAGTGTTATCATTTGAGCTATCAATGAGTACGATTATATAGCATAGTCTATCCTCGATAGTTTGGTGGTATTCATTTGTTAATCGATAGAGGACTTCATTTATAGATATTGACATCGTGGCTCCATTTATTAAATGAGAGTATAATATCATCATATGGATGTTTTGAGGTATTGGATATTAAATCTCAACGTTGAGTTTTCAATAATGATTATTGAAGACATGGCTTCTGGACAAGTCAAAATATCCAAGTTCAAAATGTGGTCATATGAGGAAATATGGTAACTTGGAGAGCTATAGGCGGTCTATGAGCTCTTGGCGATTACTGATATTATTCACGAGGATACATCATCTCCTATAAGATTGTCTAGGGTATGAATGAGAAACATCTCCTTATTCTATCTTTATTTAAGAGTTCAATTTTAGCTCTTTAGTGGAATGAGTTAAAATTAATAGATCGGACATAAGTGAATCATTTGTTGATTGTGATTAGGTTATGTCTATTGAAGCTTAAATTTAGATAAACCGCCAAGATCCACAATCCACACGTACTTGCATGGATCACTTGATATATTCTACCGGACCAATTTATGGGTCCATCTAGAATTGCATTTAATATATTAAGAATATAATATGTCTATTATTTATTTAATGGGCTGCTCTATTATATTAATATATTAAAAGGAGACATGTGGGCTTGTTTCTTTTAGTAAGAATAAGTCTGGTTCACATGTGGGCTTTTATTTAAAGTCTAATGGATTAAATAAAATAAGAAAAATAATATTAGGCCCATGTATATATGGTGTGGGCGGCAAGGCTAATAAAATAGCCCAAGATATTATTTTATTTTATTGTTTTGATTAAATGGAAATTAATTAATTATTTAATTAATTAATAGTTTAAATCAAAATATTTTCCTGATCAGTAAATAAAATACTATGTGTTGGATTATGGTTAGAATTCTTTTAAGTGATAGGAGTCCTAATGTGGTAAGGATTAAGTCCACATACACTCCATACTACACAAAGAATCCGGCCACCCTAGTCCTATAAGGGTAAGAATTCGTAAATTGATAGGAATTAGGGAAAAGCACAATTCCTTTTCAAGTAAGGAAATTGGCCAACCCTAGATTTCCTACACAAAAAGAATTTGGCCAACCCTATTTTGAGAAGGAGAAATTTCGGTCACCTTATAAATATAAGGTGATAAATTTCGGCCACCTAGAAGCTTGAGTGAGAGAGATCTTTGTTTGCTTTGAAAAATAAAAATCTTACTCAATACACATAGAATTTCGGCCAAGAGAGAAAAAGAAAAATAAGTTCTCATTCGATAGTCCACTTGCAAGCCTTTAACATCAAAAGGTTTTGTGCACACTTTCGATTTAGGGTTACGCGAGTTCCAATCATATCGATTGTGAATTCAAAAGTGACCGGAAACTATTTTTCTAGGCTCTTGGTGTTTTGGGATTGAAGATCAGGATCAGAAGTTCCATACATCCATTCTCAGGTAAGCAATTCAAAGAAAAAGGGAGACCACGCTCCTAGGTGATTCACGTACGTGCTAGGATTGAAGATCTTGCGGATTACCATCGACGTAAGTCAATCGGATCACGCCACAAGAGGTATTTAACTCTAACTGTATATTTGTGTTTAATTAATTAAAGGGTTAAGGTTCAAATCTTTAGAAAAATTTTAAACTATACGAAAATCTACTTTTCGCCTTCCGCTGCGGTTTTAGTTAATTTTTCCCTACAACAATGACTCAACCGATTAAATACAGTCACCCTAGGATGTATAGTGATGACTTCTAACTCTCTCACGGGTTCCGACCTAGGATGTATAGTGCCGAAAACTCGATCGAGGTTAGATTAAGACCGCGGTTTAAGAGTCGGAATTCATGACATTCCGTCCATTCTTTAGAGCATTAAACAACTAAATAGGATGTATATCTAGATGCAATACTCATACATAATACAAAGACATCTTGTAAAGAGAGTGTATCTATACAAGAAATCAATGGTAAACATTCACAACAAGAATATATCAATGAAAGATAGACATGAATATCAATATAATATCAAGTTTATGTACAAGCCCAATATTCAACTAACTACTCCATCAACCCCTTAGAGGGGATTTAGCTACTCATTACAACTAGGAAACTAAGAGAAGGGAAAGAGAAAGAACCCTTGGAGAACATCTCCTTCCTTGAAGTGGCTTCAATCTCCTAACTTCCTTGAAATTGAGTAGAGAATGTAAGGATGAGAGAGAGAGAGAGAGATTCTAGGTCTAAAATGTGTTTTTCCTTTGAAAAACGGAGTCAAAAGCTCCTTAGAACATTTCTATACTTTTCTATTTATACAACATACAAAAATAGGTCACTTAAGCTTTGGCGCGCGCGGAGTGCGGGTGGAGTGCGGTTGAATTATCCACACTGTACCTGCAATGTATGGGTTGTCTTCATCTTTAGTCCTCGGATCTGGGCAGTAGTGCGAGTGGAGTGCGGTTGCATTACCCGCACTTGACCCACACTTGGAATCGTACTTCCCTGTCAGGTGTAAAATCTACCTTCTGTCTTGATCAACAATGCGGGTAGAGTGCGGTTTGATGACCCGCACAGTACCCGCACTCTAATGTCAGGTGCAATTCTACTCTTCTGGTCTTGGTGATAGTGCGGGTAGAGTGCGGTTTGATGACCCGCACAGTACCCGCACTCTAATATCAGGTACATCTTCAACTTCTCTGGTTTGGCATAAGTGCGGGTATAGTGCGGTTGGATGACCCGTACAGTACCCGCACTTTATCGTCAGCTGTAACTTCAGCTTCTCTAGTTTGGCAACAGTGCGGGTGGAGTGCGGTTGGATGAACTGCACTTTACCCGCACTTTATCTCTTCACTTACATCATGTCCCGGCTATGAGCATGAGTGCGGCTGGAGTGCGGTTGGAGTGCGGTTGCAACCCGCACTTGACCTGTACTTGACCCGCACTATAGAGCTGCCTGTGCTCCTTTGTCTTTCCTTTCGCCCGTTTTCTGCCGGAATCACCGCGAAATGCTTCCAAACCCATCCTTGCACCATTTCCTACAATTCCACACAAAACAACCCATCAGAGATACAAAAATGCATGAAAACAGAACTGAAGGTAAGGGTTTGAGGGCCTAAATATACTACATATTTGGCCCGATCAGTTAGGATCAGGGCCATCAGTGCCAAGATCAGGCATATTTTTTGATTGGCTTGTCAAACGGGGGGTGGCATTGGATCGGGTTCAGAAATTCTTGGAGAGCGATGAGATTGAAAAAAGTTTAGACCTAGGTCTTTAGCATAGACTTGGTGTTGTAAACACTCGTGATAGGCACTGTTGTTATGACCAAGATTATCCGTCATACGACCCTTACCTTTCATCGAAATGGAACGTCTAGGAGCGTCACCACTTCCACTTGTCATTTTAAAAATTGAATTGTAAAATTCCTTGAACAAAAAATGTTAAAAAAATGCCAAAATATGATTAAATGGTTGGAAGAAAATTGGAAAGTCATTTTTGATCCATAATGAGTCTTCATTGGGAATGTTTGCTGAAGCTTGATTTTCCACGTTCATGGCATAATGAATCCTTCCTAGGCTAGTTCCTAGACATTATCAGTCTTTCAATTCACATGTATGCAATGCATTAGCTTTCTATACACAAATTTCATCTTTGCATACTTTGTTTGAGTGTGAACTTAGGACTCTAAGCGGAAGGAAAAGAAAGACTCCACGTGAGGCTGGAGTTGAAGTGAATTATGCTCAAGGTATAAGAGTGAGTAGTTCTCGATACGAGAGCATTCTTAGGCGTGGGATTCGTGATTGTACAAGTTTCCCTTTAGTGCCTTCGAGTTGCTTTAGATTATATTGCATATGCCTACATCTTTCTATCACACATCCTTGCATCAGATCATCGGTTGGACTTGCGGCAATTTGAATTGTTTGTTTTCGACTCTAGGAAATTTTTTAGTTAGAGTCATGGTTGTTGTGTCGTGTGTTTTGTTTTATTTGTCTTGAGTTTGCTCGAGGATGAGCAAAGGTTTGTTTAGGGGTATTTGATCAAGCCAAAAATGTCATACATTTTCGCCCTCATATCCTTTCTATTTGTCTTATTCTTAAGTGCTTTTATGTATATTTATGGCTCTTTTTTGTTGATATTGCAGGCATTAGGTGAAAAATCAAGAAGCTGGATAAAAAAGAAAAATGGTGCAAAAATGTGGTAAAGAAAGCCATAGTGCACGAGTAGCACACTCGTGCACTAACCGTGCACTGGGAGAAGATTTCTAAGGAAACCAAAGTGCACGGGTATTACCCATGCACATTGCCTAGACCAGAAGACACAAAAAGGTAGATTTGGTGACAAAGGGCTGATATTGTAAGAAAAAGTGTGTGCAGATCACCCAACTTCAAATGATCATATCTCCCTCCTCGGATTGAACCATGTTCAATTTATATATATTCGAAAAGCCCCAGAAGTCTAGTTTCCAACGGTTTTTATAGACTGCGATTCCGAGTTTTCTAGAGGAAGTTATGGTCGTTTTAGTAACTGTTGTGCGGCTATCCACGAGAACTGCACGGGTAACCATCCCGTGAACTACATGTGCACTGCATCGTCTAACCCAGCGAATGACAGGTTTTTTGGGCCATTTTAGAGGGGTAATGATGTCCTTTCATACCCAGATCATGCCCTAACCTCTCAAGCTTATAAATATACCATTTTCTTATTGAAATTTTTTTTCACACTTCAAATCTTCCACCCTCTTCCAAGAACGAATTTTCTCCCATTTTAATCTCTAATTACTAACCCTAGAACTATGAATCCTTTCCCCACCAAATCTTAACCTTCTTACATCATCTACATCCTTTTCTACTCAAGGCTACTAGGAGATTGGAATCAAGCTTTAAGAAAGAGGATTCTCTACATGGGTCTTCTCTTTACCTTTTCTCTTAGTTTATAGTTTGTATCTAGCATGAGTAGTTAATCCCTTTTTGTGGGAGTTGATGTAATTAAAATTGAATTTTGGGCTTTCCAATATACTTTGAATATTTAATCTATTTTAGTTCCATTCATTTGTTCTTAATGTATTCAACATCTCTTTAAATTAAATAGGTACACCAACTCTTGGTTTATTGATTGATGTTGAATGTTTTGGATGTTTGTTAATTTTAGTTTGGTATTCTCTTGATTGGGTAAGCACACCAACTCCCCACTTAAGTTGATATCGGATTAAAAATATCCTTAGGTTGATACACTCTTAATCTAAGTTGAGATATACACATTTAGGTGACTAAACAAGCTAATTTGAATGGGAGGGATGTGTTGTGAGTACACCAATCCGACACATCCCGACTAAAAGTTTGAAAGGGGTGGATTGTGAGTACACCAATCTAACCCATCCCGACTATCTTAATCTATCTAGGCTTCATGAGAAACCCTCTCTATACTCAAATAAAGTACACCAATCATTGTTCTGTGGGGAGAGTTGAGTGATCTTAGAATCACGCCTAAAGATGGATTTAGCCCTAATAGATTGAATTGGTTCTTATGGGATTGATAGGATTGCCCAATGTTCGTGTATGATTGCATTGACTCCCACACATCTCACTGTCATTAGTTTGCATTCATTCTAACCTAGTTGCATTTAGTATAACCTAGTTTAATTTCATTTTAATTGTTAAGTTTTTCAAACAAACCATGACACTTTACTTTTATGCTTTTTAGTATTATTAATCCTAATCTAATCATATACTCCCCCAATCCCTGAGGAACGATACCCTTACTTGCCATTGAACTTGTTTTGTAAATAATTTGAGGCATTTGAGGGTTTTACAAATTACTTTTGACTGGCATTTTCTAACGACAAAAACGCTCTCGTCATATATGATTGTGCACTTATGTTGCAAATAGCTATCTTTGCTAAAGTGACTCATTTGGGAAATCTCCTTTGCCTATCTCGTGACAGAAAGGGGGAGTAGTGTGCTTTTTATGGGAGTTGCATATTCATGGGAATTGCATATGGGAGTTGCACATTAGGGGGAGATTGTCTTGTTGAGGGGGAGTAACCCATTTAGGGGGAGCATTTGCATTGCATGTGCTTTTAATTATTATCTCTCTTGATCACCTCACATACACTTGTCTTGGAAAGTGTAGTTTCATTGTTTTGTAGGGATGGCTATTCTACAAGAGATCAAAGACTTGAAGATCTAGATTTTAGGTATCTCTTTGTAATGTAGAATAACTTTTGTTGACCTCTTGTTTTTAATTTTGTTTTGTGAGGATGATTTATGAGTGGTGGTTTTGTCACAAAATAGCCAAAGAGGGAGATCGTAAGTTCCTCACTCTTTGATTGGCTCATTTCGTTGACAAACCACATGGAGATTTGCTTGTAAGGGTAGTTAGGACTCATTGTTCATGATTGAGCTTCTATTACATACTCAAGCTCAAGAGTACTTCAAAGGTATATCACTTGCTTAACTCTCTTTGAAGAGACTAGTAGCACACATACACACTAGCATGCATGCCTTACACATCTTTCACTTGTGATTCAATCTTTTATGTGTGTGTTCTTCTTAACATTTCACACACATGCTCCTCTGTGTTAGTTCTAATTGTGGTTGTGTTCTACGTAATTCATTTCCTAATAAGTGTTCGGAAACGTCTACGCCCGCACGTTGGTGTGTTTTACCTTAGCGTGAAGAGTGACCTTCCAAAAAGTCTCTAGTATGTGGGTGGTGCATGGGCCTCTTACCCGCGCAGTACCCACGCACTGACCTTGAGCATTCTTGGGTCTGTTTCTGCACAGGTTGTGCATGGGTACCCTACCCGTGCAGTACCCATGCACCGATGATGGGTATCCTCAGATTTCTCAAGTGTGCGGGTTGTGCGCGAGTCCCTTACCCGTGCAAGTACTCGCGCACTGACTCTGGGTTTTCTCGGGTCTATTTTTGCACGGGTTGTACATGGGTATCCTACCTGTGCAGTACTCGTGCACTGAGGGTAATTTTTCCCAGATCTGCTTATGTGCGGGTAGTGCGCGGATACACTACCCACGCACATGGACCCGTGCACTACGTCTGTTTTGCTTTATCTTTTTGAAAACTTTTCCGAAATGACATAGCTTTACATTGACCTCATATATATGTCATCTTCTCTCCATTTCGTGATAAGGAGAATAGAATAGCGTTTCAGTGAGAGATGGTGATTTTCTAGAGAGAGAGAGACTGCCAAGAAACCATTTTTACTCAACCAAACTCATACCCATGTGCATCTAGCTTCATTCTTGCATTTCTTCTTCATGGGTCTTCATGCTCTTCTTGACCAGGTGATTGAATATGACTTAGAACTTCTTGTTTCATCTCTGTGTTCTTGTTTTACCTAGGGTTAGCAATTATTTGTTGATTAATTGCATATTTCTTTGGTTTTGCATGATTTGAGTATGTTTGTGACTTTGTTTGTTGGTTGAGATTGCATGTTCATTGATAGTTAGCATATATGACCATTTTGCCCTCTAGCTAAATCTATTTGTTTGGCATTTAGATATTAATATCTAGGATTTGTACTTAGTGTCATCTTTAATTCCTAGATAAGCATTTAGTGTAGACTGGCATTAATTGCATGATAGAATATTGTCATATATACACATAGATTGCTTAATCTCTTCATTGATTGTTAAGCCTTGTGACTGAGTGGATTAATGCACAAGCAATTGATCTAGAATCACTATTAAAGGCCCTTTGGGTAGAGTGAAAGGGTTAGTGATGAAGAATGGTGTGACTAGAGGTCAACCTAGGTTGTAAACTTTCATTCAAATAGTGTATTTGTGGACCGTGTGAGGCTATAAGGATAGCCCGTAAGTTTTGCCCAGTTGGAGGGTTTCTCACGTAAATCAATCCGTGCGGTTTTTATTTTCTTTCCGCATTTTACTATGGAATGTTTGATTGCCAATATGGGGTAGCTTTATTAAAATTGATTAAGTCAAAAAGTTGGTAATAAATCAATTAAAACCTATTCACCCCCCCCCCCCCCCTCTCTAGGTTATTAGACACACGCTTGAGTTAGTATTTTCATTTAGGTGGTTCGTGATTGGACCGACCTTCAAAGAAGGAAAGCAGCTTTGCATGCAAAGTTCGTCTTCAAGAGGATAGATGCTTTCTTGGATGCTAAGGTATAAAGATTCATCTTCCTCTTGTAAGGCGTAAGCGCACACATACACATTGCATACATTTGTGTCCCTGCATCCTTGCGCTAAATTGCTATAACACATTCACACACTTATTGAAGTATGCACATGCATTAGATTTAATTTGATAACTTTTGTGAAATTGCATGTTCTAGAGGAAACGGCAAACTTGTGTGTTCATATGTTTGTTTGTTTGTGTTTGTATGATATCGGAATTGAATTTGTACTTATATTATTCCTCATTGAGTTACGGTTGTTTCTGTTACTCATTCATTAGTTTTCAAGTTCCGAGTAGGAAGTTGTGAAACTTTACGTGTCTTTATCGTGCATAGTTTTCATCTTTATTTATCGAGTTAATTTCCATATCTTTTGTGAAATTTTTGTTGACGTCCATGTCCGTGAGGGAGTTACGGTTCGTAATCCAAAAATAGATTTGAATTCGGAGTTCGGAAGCTGGAGAACGGTCAAAGAATGAGAGTGGTGAGCGAGGGAAGAGGGATGGCAAAAGTGCCATTTGCACCCCTTCCCCGTGGAGGTGCGTGGGCCCCGCAGGATGGGATGCCCTCTGCCCCCGTGGAGGCCACGTGCCTCCATGGGATGTTGAGGTGGAAGCGCTTCAATGGTTGTTCAAATCTCTCTCCTCTCCACATCATTTTCCCTCCATATATATTCAAATTTCGTGCAGAAATTTTCATAACTTGTCCAATTTTGTTTTTGTGATATCTCTCTCAAATCAACTCCGATTTTAGATTTTCAAAAGCTAAAATTGTTGGTCTTGAAGATAGCAACAAGTCTCAAGCATTTTTAGAGTCAAATTATCTTCAGATATGTCATGGTGATCTGATCTTCATTCGTGTGTGCATCATTTGTAAGTGAATCATCTTCTTTCCATTTTTCTTTTATGATCAACTTGATAGATCTTCTTATTTGATTAAAGAAAAATGTTTAGACTGATTTTGATTCCAATTTTAGACTTGTTTGGATGAGTTTCGAAATTAGCTCTTGTATTTTTGATTAATTATCATTTTAGCTAATTTTGGAGAACATGAACTTAAATCTAGAATCTCTTTGTGATTTGATCTTGATTGTTGATTTCTAGGTTTTAGTGACATGTTCTAGAACTAGGATATTTTGATTGTGATCTTTATCATCTAAATCTAGTACTTGCTTTTGTTGAATATGTTGAGGATTTCAAGTGTTAACTTGTTCACTTAACTTCAAAGCTAGTTTGTGATTTCTATTGAAAACATAACATATGAAATGTATAGATTAAGTACACTCCATGAAGAACTAGACATATGCATCAAAGTCCACAAAACAAAGGTTGCCTAATTCTTATACATGAAGAAAATCCTAGAACATGCAAATCTCCAAAACATACTTTAATTCTAGATTCTATTCATGCAACTAAAGTTTGAAATAAAACATGTTCATTAAGCACATATTCAAGACTTTAGAATTAAAACCAAAAAATTGCTAGAATAAAAAAATATGTTCATTGAAATTCTCTAGCAAACATTTAGAGCGCATATTCACAAAATAATCAATTAAATCTCAATAGGCTCTAAATATAAAATTAATTGTGCTAATCCTAAATATATTCAACTAAAGAGTCCTAGCACATATAAAGGCTATCAATCATCAAAATACAATCAATTAAAGCACAAATAGCCATAGAATATAAGCTAGTCACAATACAACACTCAAAGATGTGAAATCTTAGATTTAAGAAAACCATGATCACATATAAGTCTCTAATTAGACGAATCTAGTTTATAATTGAAACTCTATCTCTTAATAACGTTTTTTTCAAGTCACATAAACATAATAGAGAAGAAGACCCAAGGTAATTGAACATTTAAAAGCTTCAAATCAAAAGATAACCAAATACCTTGTGATAAAGTGTGCAGTCACGAAATTTGATGTAGACCACAAAAAATACTTCAACAAATGACTTGAAAGTTTTTTAGAGATGATAGAGGACTTCAAGACAAAATTCTCCCTTTTGAATCACTAAATTGCGAAAAAAAATGAGTGAGATATGGTGATTTGAAGTTGAGAGAAAAATCAACAAAAATTTCTGCAGAAGTCTTATTAAAATGGAATGAGAGGGAGATGAGATATTTAAAGATTTTTGGTGGGAGATGATATGGAGAGGAGGGGAACTCGGGTGGCAAGTTGTGCCATGCCAAGTCACCACCCTGTGGCCTCCACGGGGACAGAGGGAGTTCCACCCCGTGGAGACCACGCGCCTCCACGAGAGAGGGGCTATGTGGCAAATTGCCACTCCCTCTTCCCTTGGCTCCTCAAAGCGCTCCTCTCACGTTCTTAGACCGTTTTCCAGCCTCAGAACTCTGAATTTGAATCCATTTTTAGATTATGAAGCGTAACTTTCTCACGTACCTGGAAGTTTACAAAACTTTCACAAAAGAATATGGATCGACTTGATACACAAAGAAGAAAACCAAGCTCGTTAAAAAATGGAAAGTTTCATAATTTCCAACTTGGAATTGGAAAACTAATGAATGAGTAACTGAAATGTTCAAAACTCAATAAGGAATATTATGAGAACATATTCAAGTCCAAATTCAATAAAACAGATATAAACAAACACAAGAACACACAAGTATATCATTTCCAAGATATAATTCTAGAACATGCATTTTTACAAAAAATTTCATTTAAATATAATGCATGTGCAAACATTAATATATGTATGTATGTGTTATACCAATTGAGCACAAAGATGTAGGGACATATATGAATGCAATGTATGTGTGTGCCTAAATGCCTTGCAAGAGGAATGAGGTCTTAATATACCTTTGATGTGCAACAAAGTTTGCTCCTCTTGAAGACTTCTCTTTGCTTGATGAGTTGACATTCTTCCTTGAAGCTTGAAACACAATGATCCTAGACAACTGATCAATAAATATGAACTATCATTTTGGTATGGAATTATACAAACATGTCTCAAAAACCTAACAATTTCCCCATTTGGCAAACTACATGTCAAAACACCTATACAAATACTAAAACATACAAAAGAAGATTGGTCACAAACACACCCTTACATTACAATGAGTTTGTAAATCCTAGACTAATCTTCAACAAGCCTTGATCTTCTTCACTTGATCATCTCTTGATATCACCTAAAATCCACTTGAAGCACAATGCACATACAAGAGAAAATATATTGCAATATACATACTTGATAAGAATAAAGCATTAAAGTTCAACTGGATAGATGTATACTCCCCCTTAATACATGCATACTATCCATCACAAAAAAAAATATCTCGTCCAAATATTACATACCAAAAGAAGTTCAAGCTAGATACCAATTAAAACAAAAAATATATATACTAAAAACAAAATACTAATGATTAAGGTGAGCTAAATCTAGTATCATATATTTCTCCCCCTTTTTGACATGAAATGAAGCCAAAAGGAAATGAAACGATACATCAAGATCATATAGTTCGTTGTTAGCTGCTTATGCCATCAAAGAACTTTGCACGATTTGTTGATCTCACGTAATGCTTGGAGGTGGATATTTTGCTTAAAGTGATGCTTTCTTCCAAGCTCTTGATTTTCACATCTTGTTCAACCACCTTTGCATTTAGCTCCTCAATCTTTTTCTTTGATTCCATAAGCTCTTCTTACATTTGTATGGCCCAATCCAGAAGATAAGTTGTGCTTGATACATTGCTTGATTCTTGAGTATCACCAAAGAGCCTAAATGTATCACTAGACCCACTTTTGTTCTTATATGGCATAAATGCCACACGTTTATCACTAAATTTCTCCAAAGGTGGTAGAAGCACATCTTCATCAAGCTTTTGGACTCCTAATGCCATGCAAAAGTGAGTGATAGACCCCGGAAAAGCAAACTTCTTGTCCAATCTAGTTGTACAAGCCGCATTTTCAATATGCTCCATTAAGATCTTTCCAAGCCCTTATTGGACAACCCAATGCAATTCTTTTTACAACATTTTTTTTATATTTAAATTATATATTGGTATTATAATTAGAAATTATTTAAAGTAAGTTCATTTAAAAGATAATATTTTCACTTAAATATATTTATTTAACTTTATATAATTTTATTTTACTCACAATACTTTAAATATTTTTAATTTTTTCTATTTAATCAAAAATGAATTAAAATAATTTAATTTAGTTATGTCCAATTCAATTTGGAACGATTAAACAAATTATTATTATTTTATATATACCATTTGCAGTGACGGCAATTCGAACCTAATATATTGCTAAACTGAATGAGTGTGCCAAGTCACATCGACCTAACATATTATTTCTTCGTTCAATTCACATGTTGCATTGAAATTAATAATACTAAGGGTTAGATTGTAATGATGTTCCATCAAATGTAATGAAGAGGCGATTAGCAGGATTTTGAGTTGTGTGAGCCCGAAACTGTTAGACACTTCTATGAGACACTTGGATGCGCCTTTTACTACAGTAGAGATTAAGAAGGCAGTCTTCGATATGGCGCAGGGTAAAGCACCTGGTCCTGACAGTTTGCCAGCCTCTTTTTTCTAGAAGTATTGGCAAAGTAATATTGAACATACACAAATCAGGAATTAAGTTCCCTTTCCTGATTCCCTTTTACATGGAACTTGATTCCTTTTTATTTAATTCATGATTAGTTAACACGCCCTTAATGAAAACTGAAGCAACTAATAGAAGAAAAAGAAAAATAGAGTCGAACCGGGAAAGAAGAACAAATCTCAGCCATGGCAATCCCAACAAACCAAGTAAAGAAAGTAACCACAACCCATCCCCAGACCAGACTAGCAGGACCAGCATACAGCAGACTAGAACCATACATGGGTGTAATCCCAGTGAAAAGTGTCATCGTCGAAAACGAAATAGCCGGAGTCTTGAATAAGGTCTGCAACAATATATATCACACAAAATCTTTCAAAAAAAACCCTCTTAGGCATATTACCAAGTAAACAAAACAGAGAAACATAATAAAAGAAAGTAAGAAACCATTTCTCTTCTGAGTTCTTGCTTGTATCCAAGCTTATTCAGACATTTCTCTCCAGAATCCATTTCTAGCTCTGGACCCATTAGAGAAGACGATACAAAAGAGTAAGTGGTTGAGTTCTCTACTATATATATATATATATAATTTTCACCTTTGAAGTATCTTGCTTGTGTTGTGTTATTAAGTTAAAGCATACATATTAAGTTAAAGTATCTTGTTTATAGGATTGTTAGTCACCAAGGCATACACAATCTTGATCTTCTCCTTGTTAAGTTCGGTATCATTTGAAGAAGGTACAACATTTGCACTAGCGAATAAATGCCAAAAAGCACTTACTTTGGTCAACACACTTTAGCTAATAAAAGCACGTTTTCCCCACTCATAGTCATTGTCTTCACAAAGTGTTCTCCCCATTTCATTTAGATGTTCCATATTCTCCACATCAAGGAACTCTGATGAAATGTCATTTGGAAGCCCAAGGAACTTGTTGATATTCTCCGAGCACACTCTAAAGACAACTCCTCTTACATTCATCAAGGCATTCTCAATGGTTGTGCTATTCTTATACTCATAATAAAACTCTCTAACCATACTATCACTGACAACCCCAATAGAATTTATCCATGAGCCACATTACCTATCAATGATAATCGGATGAATGTAGGAAGCTGTACAATCACACAAATCAATACCTCTCTCAAAAATAATCTTTTAGGTCCCCATTCCTCCCAAAGGATTCAACTGATTGGTTTTGGATTTCTTATAGGTAGATGTTGTGGATTTGTGTTTATCTATGGGCTTTGGAGGGTTTCCAAGTCCAGTTGGTTTATTCCTTCCCATAGCTTGAGTAGAGAATAACTAACACAAAAACAAACATGAGTGGAAACATCAAAGCAGGTTAGTGACCTAAAACAAATATAAAGGCATATAGTAAAATAATGAATCACAATGCAAATCTAATAAATATGAGATAAGTCTTATGCATTTTCAAGATCCAATATTTTAAACAAGTAATATGCCAAGATATATCAAACCAAATCATGTGAACATATCATAAAAGAGAACAAAGTTGAGAATATAATGTTCCCCCTTAATAAATGCTCTATCTATGATCAAGATAAGATATTGTTCACAATGATATTCACACAATCACACAGTCAAGCAATTTTATAGAAATACAACAAAAAAGCTCCACAAACTATGAGAGATACACCAAGATTTTCAATCACTCATAATTCTTCTAAAATTGCTATTAAACCAAAAACACTCAAAAGCGAAATAAGTGTGTGTGTGAGATTGCTTCAAGCATATATAAAGGAGTAATTACATCATTAACATGCAAACTATATCAATATCTATTCATCTTAAGTTTTTCCAATCAAGGTAAAAATGATCATAGTCTGGAATTTTTGTTTTAAGAGAACATATCTCAACATATGAGAGTGTGTGCATGTGACTAGTCAACCCATTTTTATTTTTCAACCTGAGCATTTTCAATTTTCAACTATACTCATTTAAGCTTTTTAAAGCTTTGAATTAAAGAATTTTTTTTATTCTTTTCAACACTTTTTTGATTGTTTTTATTACTTCTTGACGGCTTTCACTCATCATATTTGTGTAGCCCTATCCTACATTAGACGGCTGCACAACCAATATGTGTAGCCCTTTTCATGAAGGTGCTCGTTGAGTTCTATGTTGTTACCGAAGCAAAATAGATACTAACCATATGTCATCTTTCATGTGCTAGTTTAAAAACTACTAGGTGCATCCATAACTTATATATTTTCAAGCTCAATTTACTCAAACAAGACATATGAGAGAAGCCGTATGTGCACTTTTAAAAACCAAGTTTTAAGGCTTAAAAATGCATGATCTAAAAGCAATACAAAGAGATTTACTCAAGATCTTTATTTCTCAAGAAAGTAGCTTTCAAAGAATATAAAGCTCATATTTTTCAAAGATGCCACTAATCAATCAAACAATTACAAGAAATAATTCATGCATTATGTAAACGATCCTTATGAACAATTTCACTAGATGATCTTTAGATGACAACTATTAAAGAGAACCATATGTATCTTAACCAAAGCTCTCTAATATAATATGCAACATGATGTCATGCACACATAAAGTTGAGAAGATGAAACAAGAAACTAAGAGTTAGAGTAAAGATATACCTTAGTAAGCCTTTTCCTCAAGGTAATGCCTTCACCCTTTTTATGAGCTCTCAAGCTTGTTTGTCCTTATGACAACAAGTTGTTGGTGTGTCTTCCCAAGAGAATAAAGACTACACACTTGAACTCAAAACATATACAAAAATGACTTTCTCTGAAAGTCTTAACAAACTATTATCACCATAAAGATTTCAAAAAATGGACTTCTCTAAAGTCAATCAAAAAAAAATTATAATCATAGCGACTATATGTGCGATAGTGAAGTTCATGTCAAAGTTATAGAGAAACAAAGATAACTAGCTAAGTTTCTTGTGACTAGCTTATATTTAAGGGCTACTTGTACTTTAACTTATTGTATTTTGATGATTGATAGCCTTTAAGATTAGTGTCAAATATTGAGTAACTTAGCTAGTTATCTTTGTTTCTCTATAACTTTGACATGAACTTCACTATCTCACATATAGTCACTATGATTATAAAAATTTGTTGATTGACTTTAGAGAAGTCCATTTTTGAAATCTTTATGGTCATTCATTTTGTGTCATACTTTATATAGCATGTGCACTTAACATCCAAGATTGCCGGATGTAATTTCGAACTGAGTATATGAGTGTCATATATAGATGGATTCAGTTTGAAACGAGCAATCTAAAGAGTCCGTAGATAGCAAATAAAGCTGGGTACTTTATTTGTGGTTAATCTATAGCTGCGGTCCATTTCCTAGTGTACGGTGATCCTATCCTGGATCATTCATATGTAGATATGAGAATGGAGGCACCTTGTATGATGTGATCATATAGGACTGGGCCATGATCTATATGAATCTCTCACTAAGATCCGTTTAACGATGAAATTCATATATATCAACTAATGATGGCTATATGTGGGTGATCTTAATCATGAGTGTCTTATCGACTCCTTCAGGTTAGATCGTGGTCTTTGATATACCATGGGTGAGGTCAGAGTTGCATTCTCGATCAATATACTCCGTATGTTGGGATCGTGGTTTGGCTTGTGGCTGGAAAGTTTTGTACACAATAGTGGAATCCACTCCTTCTTGTGAGAAGTAGATGGTAGTTCCCTTAAGGGTTGATTCAGGGCTTGAACAATATGAGCGCTCTCCTAATTCCGTAAGGAATGTAGGATTTATTGTTCATTAGAGAATCAATGGTACTTAATGGAAAGATATGATTAGAGGGGTATAACGGACATTATAACCCAGCTTTAATTATGAACTACTTGTGGAGGATTATACCATATGTAATAGCTATATCGATGGACACCGAGAGTTATTGGTTTGTGTAAAAACGTCTACAGTTGAGAGAGTGCAGCTTCAGGTTTTTAGTGGAATAACACCGAAGTTAATAATCATGAAATATTAATTAAAGAGTTTAATTAATAATTTCAAAGGATTATTGGAGCTCAAAATACTGTGGGTCCATTAGGTCCCCTTGCTAGCCCGATCGATTTAGGTAACAAGGGTCATGGTTAATTAATTGGATTGTCCAATTAATTGTGTTACGAAAGTGACACGTATTTATTCGGGAGTTAATTGAATAATGGGATTATTTAATCAATGAATAATGGTGATTAAATAAATTAAATAATAAGATTATTTAATTATGTTGTTAATCACTAAATGGAGGGTGTTAGTTGATATTTGATTTTGAATAAAATAAGATAATATGATTATTTTATTTTATTAAATTAAATATTTGAATTTGAATTTAAAATGTTTGAATTCAAAAATAAATATTTAATTATTTTAAAAAGATATGAGATATCTTTGAAAATCTTTTTCAAAAATCAAATAGATTTTGGTTTGTTGTTTTTTTGAATATATATGAGATATATATTTAATTAAACAAAAATGAAAAGAACCGAATGAGACATACACAGCAAATAGAAAAGCAAATGAAGAGAAGAAATTAAAAAAAAAAGGTGATCGTGACTCACACAGCAAACAAAATAGAAAACAAAAATAATAGGGTGCGGCAGCTACAAGGGCTGCACCTCTAGTTTTTGTCTCTTGTGTGTGTGTTCTTCTCTTTTTCCTCCATACAGGTCCTGAATATCGTGACGCGCCCACACGCTGTTACCAATTCCGGGAGATAGCGAGGAAGATCACGTGGTTCAAATCAGGAGCAGTTCGTATCAAAGTGAAGGAGCCTCCTACGTAGGTATGAAAAATAAATTCCTTCACTTTATTATTGTATTTGATTATTACTGTACAAATGGGTTAGTTTAATGATTGCATAAAAAAAATTTAAAACCATCCGCTGCGCAATCTGTAACCCTAGGTTCCAACAATTGGTATCAGAGCCAATTTTTGTACAGTATAATCGAATTCGATTACTCCTGATATGTATGAATGTGTAGGCACATATTTTTTTGATGAGTGTATGATATTTTTAATTAAATTGTTTAATTTAAAAAACATGGTTGATCGTAATTTTTTATGGTGTTGTGGATTTAGAGTGTTTCTGGGTTGTATAATGTTGTTTAATTTTTTTTTATTTTACTGTTGTATTATTAAAAAAAATAAAAAATTACAAAATGTAAAAGCTGGACCTGGTAGTTCACGAAGTCAACATGCGCCAGCAGACCAGCAGCGCCCTCCAGCGATCATGCATGACCAGTGCGCGCACTACTACCAGCGTGCAAGCCTGCCTTCCAACGCGCACCCAGCGCATGCCATCAGCGCACACCAGCGCTCAACGTGACTGCGCACATCCAGACCAGTGATGCCTACCAGCGATGCTACCAGCGCACATGACCTGAAGAGATTGGAAGTCTTGGAAATTACAAGAAGACCAAGGGATGCCTTGGGAATATTTTTTGTAATTTGATTCAAATTTTTAGGTTAAATAATCCACAACACTAGGTCAACTCATGTATGTTTTAATTATTTGATGATTAAGCATTGCCATGCATATACATATCATTTAAATTAGTTGTGCCTACATATATATATATATATATATATATGTTGATATATCATACATGCATTATAGCCATCTATATTATGTGTTTAATTTTTTTTAATTTGATTAAAATGGGTTATTCACATAATTGGCTATTTTTAATGGGATTAGTTTTTAGGAGTAAAAACTTGGTAAATCTCATTAATTACTAATCTTTTTATTAAAGAGTTTAAATACTTAGATTAGTAGGGTCCTTAATATATATATTAGGCTTAATTTGATTAAGCTCCTTATATTAATTGGACCTAAATAATGTGTTTAGTTTTAATAGTTAAAACTTGGTAAATACACATTTAATAATAATTCTAGTCTTAGTAAACAGTTTACATAGATTTGAATTATCACTAATGAACTAAATTTTTTTAAGTGTTAAAAATCAATTTAGTTTATTAGTTATTGGAATAGGATTCTAATAATTTGTGATTAATGCACTTGATGCTTAGATTAAAATTAGCCGTTTAATCTAGTTTTATCTAGGTGCATTAATATTAATAGAAAACCCTTAATATAAAATAGTGAGTGGGAGAGGGATATATGACATTATATCCCGCGGTCTCCATTATTAGTTCAACACCGTGAGATCCGAGTGGGGCCTCGTGATGGCTTTGTTTTCGTCCTCCCTAAGGAGGGTTTCCACAAAGATCAATACCAAGGTTGACTTCCTAACGGATAGGATTTCTGAGGGTATTTCGGGATTGACCGACCCTAAGGCGGCAATTCTCGAGTTAAGCTCATGAGATCTGAAATGGTGGGTTACACTCACAAAGGTTTTGATTAAGTTTTGTTAATTAAAAACCTGACCTAATAAACGATGGTTGAATGATATTGGCATAAGAGTTATTCTGGTATATCCTTTGACTGAGAAGGTCTCGATCCAACATGCAAGAATTTGACCGACCCTAAGGCGGCACTTGCTTGTGGTATGTTGGATTGTCGTGGCATAGAAACATTGTTTTTAGGGTTGTTCTTGTTCATTAAACATTTTCAAGCATCATGTTTAATTTTATGCCGAACATTAGCACATGTTTAGAATGTATGACTGAATGAATCTTTAATTTATGTTTTTTCAGCCATGGCATCTGCACTATTACAAATACTTGCAAACGATAAATTAACTAGTGATAACTACATAAGATGGAAACTTAACATTAATGCAATACTGGTCACCAAAGACCTCAAGTTTGTGCTTACGGAGGAATGTCCTCCGGTGCCTACTGCTAATGCCACACGAACTGTTCGTGAGGCATACCAGCGATGGGTCTCATCTGATAAGAAGGCCCGAACATATCTGTTAGCTTCTATGACAGACGTACTTGTCACAAAGTGCGAAGCAATGACTACAGCATTCGAAATTATGGAGTCATTGCAAGCTATGTTCGGGCAGCCCTCCGAGCAAAAACAACACGAAGCTGTTCGTTCCGCTATGCTCGCTCGCATGAAGGAAGGTACATCAGTTCGGGAACATGTTCTGAGCATGATGTCCTACTTCAACACGGCAGAAGTCAATGGCGGGGCCATTGATGAACCTAGTCAAGTGAGCATCATACTGACGACTCTTCCGAAGAGTTTCGATCAGTTTAAGAACAACTACGGGATGAACAAGTTAAGGTTTAGTCTCACACAGTTGCTCAATGAGCTCGCTACTTTTGTGTCCATGACCAAGGACAGCAAAAGTAAGACCGGTGAGGCAAATGTTGCCGAACCATCTTCCTCCAATAATAAGAAGAGGAAGAGGTCTGCTGGAAAGGCGAAGGGTAAGCCCAAACCCAAGAAGGCCCAAAGCAAAAAGAAGGGCACCTCCACCGACCAAGACAAAGGAAAATGTTTCCATTGTAACAAGGTCGGGCACTGGAAGAGGAACTGTCCTCAGTACCTGGAGGAGGTAGGCAAGAAGAAGAAGAAGAAAGGTAAATATGATTTACTTGTTCTTGAATCTTGTTTAGTGGAAGATGATTCTTCACCTTGGATTGTTGATTCGGGGGCCACTAACCATGTTTGTTCTTCTTTGCAGTGGACTGATTCTTGGACACAGCTAGAGAAGGGAGCCTTCTCCATGCGTGTGGGATCGGGGGATGTCGTGTCGGCCAAAGCAGTGGGAGCAATAAGATTGCAATTTTGTAATAATAATAGTTTTTTATTATTGAACAATGTTTTTTATATTCCTGGATTTACACGGAATTTGATTTCCGTTTCTAAGTTGTTAGAACAATTGTATTCTGTTTCTTTTAATAATAAGTTTGTTATTATTGGAATGAATGGTCTGAATATTTGTTCAGGAATTAATGAAAACAATTTGTATGTGTTAAGACCGTTAATACATACTACACTGCTTAACACCGAAATGTTTAAGGTTGAAAAACCAAAAACTAAACGACATAAGATTTCTCTAGAAAACGAAACGTATCTCTGGCATCTAAGGCTTGGACATATTAACCTTGACCGGATAAACAGACTAGTAAAAAGCGGATCTTTAAATGAGTTAAAGGTTGGCACCTTACCTGTCTGTGAATCTTGTCTGGAAGGTAAGATGACTAATAGACCTTTTACTGGAAAATGGCTTAGAGCTAAACAACCACTAGAGCTAATACATTCAGATGTCTGTGGACCAATGAATGTTAAAGCAAGGGGTGGTTATGAGTATTATGTCACCTTTATAGATGACTACTCGAGATACGGATATGTCTACCTAATGCAACGGAAGTCGGAAACATTTGAAAAGTTTAAAGAATTCTGAGCTGAAGTTGAGAACCAGTTAGGAAAGACTATCAAGTCTCTACGATCAGATCGTGGAGGTGAGTACCTTGACCAAGAGTTTGAAGACTTTATGGTCGAGTATGGGATAGTGTCCCAACTCACAGCTCCTGGTACACCTCAGCAGAATGGTGTCGCGGAGAGGAGAAATAGAACCCTTATGGAAATGGTGAGATCTATGATTAGTTTCTCATCATTACCAAATTCCTTTTGGGGATATGCGTTACAAACAGCGGCATACATTTTGAATGTAGTGCCATCCAAATCTGTTCCAGAAACTCCCATAGAGTTGTGGAATGGTCATAAAGCTAGTTTACGACATTTTCGCGTATGGGGGTGTCCAGCACACGTGCTGAAGAACAGAACTGGAAAGCTAGATCCCAAGTCTGTGGTCTGCTTGGTTGTAGGATACTCCAAGGAGACAAGAGGTGGATACTTCTATAGTCCTGAAGATAACAAAGTATTTGTATCGACAAATGTAACGTTTCTTGAGGATAACTATATAAGTGATCATAAACCTCGTTCTAAAATTGTATTAAATGAGTTAGAGCCTGGTGAGACCAGTACTCAGTCAACTAGAGTTGTTAATCCATTAACATCTGAAAGTCAGATAATTCCTAGTCAGGATACACTACCACCTAGACGTAGTGAGAGGGTTGTGAGACAGCCTGAACGCTATTTGGGTGTAAGTGAGGGAAAAAATCTTGTCTCTTCTGATAGTGTGGATGATCCATTGACATTTAAGAATGCAATGGAAGATCCTGATAAAGAGGAATGGCTTAAAGCCATGAATCTCGAGATGGAGTCTATGTACTCTAACTCAGTCTGGGAACTTGTAGACTTACCAAATGGGGTAAAACCCATAGGATGTAAGTGGATCTACAAGAGGAAGAGAGGAGTAGACGGGAAGGTAGAGACCTTCAAGGCAAGGCTAGTGGCCAAGGGTTATACCTAGAAAGAGGGGGTCGATTATGAAGAGACATTCTCGCCAGTAGCCATGTTTAAGTCTATTAGGATTCTCTTATCCATTGCTGCCTATTTCGATTATGAAATTTGGCAAATGGACGTCAAGACTGCATTCTTGAATGACAATCTTGACGAGAGCATCTATATGATGCAACCAGAGGGATTCGTGTCTCCAGATCAAGAGCAAAAGGTTTGCAAGTTACAAAGGTCCATCTATGGACTTAAGCAAGCATCTAGATCTTGGAACATCAGGTTTGATGATGTGATCAAAACCTATGGCTTTGAGCAGAACGTTGATGAGCCTTGTGTCTACAAGCGCATCATTGACAAGAAAGTAGTTTTCTTGGTCCTATACGCAGATGACATCCTACTCATTGGGAATGATGTAAGAGTGTTGTCTGATGTAAAGGGCTCGCTGGCTAGCCAATTCCAAATGAAAGATTTGGGAGAGGCGAGTTATGTTCTAGGGATCCAACTTATAAGGGATCGTAAGAACAAACTCATAGCATTGTCTCAGGCATCATATATCGACAAGATTCTTATGCAATTTTCGATGCAGAACTCCAAGAAAGGTAATTTACCTTCTAGACATGGGGTTCACTTGTCTAAGGAATAGTGTCCTAAGACACCTCAAGAAGTTGAGGATATGAGACGTGTGCTATATGCATCAGCAGTAGGTAGTCTCATGTATGCTATGTTATGCACGAGACCGGACATCTGCTATGCAGTGGGAGTAGTCAGCAGGTACCAGTCCAACCCAGGATTAGATCATTGGGTTGCTGTTAAGACTATTCTCAAGTATCTTCGGAGAACGAGAAACTATATGCTAGTGTATTCCGAACAGGATTTGATCCCGTTAGGATATACAGATTCTGATTTTCAATCAGACAGGGATTCTAGAAAATCCATGTCTGGATCAGTATTCACCCTAGGTGGTGGAGCCATTGTGTGGAGGAGTATAAAGCAATCTTGCATTGCTGACTCCACCATGGAAGCCGGATATTTAGCCGTTTGTGAAGCTGCTAAAGAGGCTGTTTGGCTCTGTAAGTTCTTGAGTGATCTGGAAGTTGTTCCAGATCTGGATAACCCATCACACTTTATTGTGATAACAGTGGTGCTGTGGCTAATTCCAAAGAACCAAGAAGCCACAAGAGATGGAAGCATATAGAGAGAAAGTATCATCTCATTAGAGAGATAGTGCAGAGAGGAGATGTGATCGTCACCAAGATAGCCTCACAAGACAATCATGCTGATCCATTTACGAAGACCTTACCGGCTAAAGTGTTTGAAGGTCACCTAGAAGGTCTACGGTTACGAGACATGACTCACATGCTTTAGTGCAAGTGGGAGATTGTTGGGGTTTTTGCCCTAAAGCTTGTAATATGTAAATGTAATTTGAACATAAATAAAAGAAGTAATATATTCATTCATTTTGTGTCATACTTTATATAACATGTGCACTTAACATCCAAGATTGCCGGATGTAATTTCGAACTGAGTATATGAGTGTCATATATAGATGGATTCAGTTTGAAACGAGCAATCTAAAGAGTCCGTAGATAGCAAATAAAGCTGGGTACTTTATTTGTGGTTAATCTACAGCTGCGGTCCATTTCGTAGTGTACGGTGATCCTATCCTGGATCATTCATATGTAGATATGAGAATGGAGGCACCTTGTATGATGTGATCATATAGGACTGGGCCATGATCTGTATGAATCTCTCACTAAGATCCGTTTAACGATGAGATTCATATATATCAACTAATGATGGCTATATGTGGGTGATCTTAATCCTGAGTGTCTTATCGACTCCTTCATGTTAGATCGTGGTCTTTGATATACCATGGGTGAGGTCGGAGTTGCATTCCCGATCAATATACTCCGTATGTTGGGATCGCGGTTTGGCTTATGGCTGGGAAGGTTTGTACACAAGAGTGGAATCCACTCATTCTTGTGAGAAGTAGATGGTAGTTCCCTTAAGGGTTGATTCAGGGCTTGAACAATATGAGCGCTCTCCTAATTCCGTAAGGAATGTAGGATTTATTGTTCATTAGAGAATCAATGGTACTTAATGGAAAGATATGATTAGAGGGGTATAACGGACATTATGACCCAGCTTTAATTATGAACTACTTGTGGAGAATTATACCATATGTAATAGCTATATCGATGGACACCGAGAGTTATTGGTTTGTGTAAAAACGTCTACAGTTGAGAGAGTGCAGCTTCGGGTTTTTAGTGGAATAACACCGAAGTTAATAATCATGAAATATTAATTAAAGAGTTTAATTAATAATTTCAAAGGATTATTGGAGCTCAAAATACTGTGGGTCTATTAGGTCCCCTTGCTAGCCCGATCGATTTAGGTAACAAGGGTCACGGTTAATTAATTGGATTGTCCAATTAATTGTGTTACGAAAGTGACACGTATTTATTCGGGAGTTAATTGAATAATGGGATTATTTAATCAATGAATAATGGTGATTAAATAAATTAAATAATAAGATTATTTAATTATGTTGTTAATCACTAAATAGAGGGTGTTAGTTGATATTTGATTTTGAATAAAATAAGATAATATGATTATTTTATTTTATTAAATTAAATATTTGAATTTGAATTTAAAATGTTTGAATTCAAAAATAAATATTTAATTATTTTAAAAAGATATGAGATATCTTTGAAAATCTTTTTTAAAAATCAAATAGATTTTGGTTTGTTGTTTTTTTGAATATATATGAGATATATATTTAATTAAACAAAAATGAAAAGAACCGAATGAGACATACACAGCAAATAGAAAAGCAAATGAAGAGAAGAAATTAAAAAAAAAAGGTGATCGTGACTCACACAGCAAACAAAATAGAAAACAAAAATAATAGGGTGCGGCAGCTACAAGGGCTGCACCTCTAGTTTTTGTCTCTTGTGTGTGTGTTCTTCTCTTCTTCCTCCATACAGGTCCTGAATATCGTGACGCACCCACACGCTGTTACCAATTCCGGGAGATAGCGAGGAAGATCACGTGGTTCAAATCAGGAGCAATTCGTATCAAAGTGAAGGAGCCTCCTACGTAGGTATGAAAAATAAATTCCTTCACTTTATTATTGTATTTGATTATTACTGTACAAATGGGTTAGTTTAATGATTGCATAAAAAAATTTTAAAACCTTCCGCTGCGCAATCTGTAACCCTAGGTTCCAACAGCTTGAAACACAATGAACCTTGATAGCTAATCAATACAAAGAAAATATCGTGTTGATATGAAATTATGCCAACATGACTCAAAAACCTAACTGAAAAGGCATCACAACAGATCCTATGCTGAAAAACCCTAAACAGTATCCATAAATATATAAATGAGAAAAAAAAAATCAAAGATGCAAAAAAGTCAAGCGAAAAGCACTAAGAGAACATACTCCTAATAAAAACAAGAGGCACACAAGCCTCAATAAGAAAACAAAAGAACCCATTAACGTAATCGAAAATACTTATGGCCTATGCAATTATTACCCACCAAGGAAAAATAGAAAGCCGGAGCAGTAGACCACCATGCTTTAGTCTCCAAATCCAAAGCTTGCTTAGAGAGAGCATCCACCACCTGATTACCTTCTCTGAAAATATTGAAAACATGAAAATCCATGGAAGAAATATGAGAAAGGTACATTTTCCAAGCCAGCCGGAGTTGATCCAAGTGAGAGGAAAGTAGCTGAACCATATAAGAGGACTCACTCTCAAGACAAATACGCCACAAATTCTTATGCCAAGCGTAGTTGATGGCCATCAACACCGCAATTAACTTAGACTTAAAAGCAAACACCAAACCCAAGAGAGCAACAAAACAAGCCTTCAAAAATGATCTACAATTATGAAAATAGCCACCACAACCCCTAACACCAAGAAAACCTTTATACACCTCCATGTTTCTGCCGATCTGACAGGAAAACATCTTGTTTACCAATCTTTGGTAAGTTGCCCCGACATTCTTAAGGCCAAAGGGCATTACTTTGTAGTAGTAAATCCCATGGTCTGTTGTGAAGGCAGTTTTTTCCTCATCTAGTCCTAACATTCTTATTCGGTTATAGCCTGAATAGGCGTCCATAGAACTCAGTAGCTTATGCATCGTCGTTGCATCGACTAGCTGGTCTATTTGCGGCAAAGGAAAACTATCTTTCGAGCATGCCTTGTTTAGGTCTGTGAAGTCCATGCACATTCTATATTGCTTTTTTTTTTACGAGTACGACATTGGCGCCCCACTCCGGGTACTGCACTTCCCTGATTGAACATGCTGCCAATAGCTTATGGACTTCATCTTTGATCGCTTGGCTTCTCTCAAGGTTGAATCGTCGCCTCTTCTAGATGACCAGTTTTCGCTCGGGATCAACTTCCATGGCATGGGAAATTATTTTAGAGTCGATCCCCAGCATATCTTCATGCTTCCAAGTGAACACATCATTGTATTCTTTTAACAAGTTGACCAGCTCATTTCGCACTTGTTCTGTCAGCTGTGCCCCTAACTTCACTGTCTGCTCGGGGTTTTTATCGTTTATTACAACTTTATTAGTTGGTTCGCCTTCCTGGTTCTTCCCATCTTCTGGAGGTAACTCCCTTGGGTCTAGGTCAAAGTGGGTCGGTGTCTCTACTTTTTCCTCTTCTTCGTCTACCTTCGGTCGCTTTTTCCCGTTAGGAGAGGTCTATCTGCATTACATCTAGCTCTGTTTTTTTCTCTATAAACAGCCAGATTGGCTTTCCTTGTCCATTCTTGGGATCCTTTCATGACACCGACCCCAGCCTTAGTTGGGAATTTGACAGTCAAGGTGTAGGTTGCTGTGACAGCCTTTGACTTGTTTAAGAATGGTCTTCCTAACAAGGCATTGTATGGCCAATTCTCGGTGTAGAAAACTACGAAATCGAGTAGCATTGTCTTCTGACATGGGAAGCTCCTTATCTCAGCTGGCAGTTTAACTATCCCTAGTGATCTCACTTTCGCACCTCCGAATCCTCTGAGCAGAATCATCAGCAGCTGCATATCCTTTCTTTGTAGCCCAAACTAATCAAATACCCCGACACTTCAGATATCCGCCTAGCTTCCATTATCGATCAACACTCTTCTTACTTCCCTATGATCAATACGAATTGACACCACGATTGCATCGTTTGGTTTGACTTCAAGTCTGTGAGCATCAGCTTCGGAAAAAACGATCGGGTCCCAACCTTGCTTGAGCTCCTTTTGGTCGAGACCTACTGAAATTTACTTCCAAGTTCCTCTGGCAATCTATCGCCTCACGGACTTCAGTCATTCTCTCCTTGCTACTTCTCCTTGTACATGGCCCGCCAAAGATGGTGTTGATAGCTTCGACATCTGAATTTCCTCTTGGACTGCCTTTTTTGTCTTGGTCATTCTTCACAGGGTCATTTAGCCGATCATCTCCTCTTTTAAGAACCACATCCTTCAGGTATTCCTCTCTGATCAACTTTTCAATAAAGTCCCTCAGTTGATAGCATTTGGAAGTTTCGTGATGTAAGTTCCTCATATATTGATTGGCTTATTTCGTTGACAAACCACATTGGGGATTATTCGTTGTAAGGGTAATTTAGGCCTCTTGAGTGTGATCAAGCTTCAAGGACATCATCTCTCTCAAAGAGCACTTCAAAGGTATCTCACTAGTTTAACTTTCTTTGAAGAGATCTAGTTGCACACACTCACTTGCATGCATTATGTTCTTATCTTCATGAAATTGAATGATGTATTGTATGCCTCTTTTCACACTCCACACTTGCACATTTTGCACATCTCTTAGTGTGTTGAGTTTGCCCAGAAAAGAGAATTTCTTCTCTTAGCGCGGCCTATACCGCTTGGCAAGACATGCTTGCACCGCGGCATACAGAGCGGTATACCTCAACAGAGTCATGCTTCATGTACCGCTTCCTGTACTCTTGCACGCAAAGCGACCCAAGTCGCGGTGTTGTCCAGTACGCCTATGTTGCCCATACCGCGGCCTGTGCACCTGCATACACAGCGCCCTGCACCGCGTTGTTGTCCAGACGGTGCACTGCTGTATGTACCGCGGTCTGGACACTTGCCTGCGACGTGGTCCATCTAGCGGTATTGACAGGATTTTGTGCCCTAAGTTCAAAACGACGCTGTTTCAACTAGGGCTCCCTTATATATGCTCTATCTTCTTCCTTGCTCGTTTTTATGAGTTCAAGAAGCCATTATTGAGAGGCCAAGCTTCCCTTAGAGAGAGAAACTCCCAAGAACTCATCTTTACTCAACCAAACTCAAATCCATGTGCATCTAACCTCTTCAAGCATTATCTCATCATGGATTCTTCTTGCTTTCATTGACTAGGTAACTTGAACATGCCCTAAATCTCTTTGTATTTATTTATGTTCTTATTTGCCTAGGGTTAGCTCTTTTATGTGATTTTATTGCATATCTTTATGTTTATTGGCATTTATAACATGATTAAGTTGTTGTTTGTTGGTTGAGAGCCTTGTTCATTAATAGCTAGCATTTAGGACGATTTTACCCTTCTAGCTAAATCTTCTTGCATTTGCATTTAGATATTGATATCTAGGATTTGCATTTATTGACATCTTTAAATCCTTAGATAAGCATTTATTGTTGCCTAGCATTAATTGCATGTTTGAATATCTTTTACATATTCACATAGGTTGTTTAACCTCTTTATTGATTGTTAAGCTTTGTGACTAAGTGAGTTAGTGCACAATCTTGTGGTCAAGAATCACTATTAAAGGCCCATTGGGTAGAGTGAAAGGGTTAGTGTCCAAGTAGGTGTGACTTGAGGTCAACCTAGGTTGTAAACTTTCGTTCAAATAGTGGATTTGAGGACCGTATGTGGCTAGAAGGATAGCCCGTGAGTTTTGCCCAGTTAGAGGGTTTCTCACGTAAATCAATCCTTGTGTTTTTATTGTTTTCCGCATATTTATGTTGGATTGATTGATTGCTAATATGGAGTAGGATTATTAAAATTGATTAAGTCGAAAAGTTGGTAATAAATCAACTAAAACCTATTCACCCCCCCCCCCCCTCTAGGTTGTATTAGACACACTTTGTGTATTTTCAATTGGTATCAGAGCGGGTTCCTAGATACACTTAGGTGATCCTTGCTCGTTGTGTGTCTTGCATTTTGTTTGTGTTTGTTGCATCATAATCATTCATCTCATTCATACCCAAACACTATGAGTGGGAACGGAAGTGGTAATGAGGGAGCCTCTAGCACAAGACCCCCTTTGCTCACCGGAATAAACTATGCCTCTTGGAAAGGCAAGATGGAGTCTTACATTTGCCAAATAAATGACCGAGCATGGATGGCAATTGAAAATGGCTACACTCTTCAGGAAAAGACTCTTGAAGATGAAAGTGTAGTTCCCAAGCCAAAGTCGGAATGGTCAACTCAAGAGTTTGAAGCATCCAAGTGGAACAACAAGGCTATGCATGCTATTCTTTGTGCAATGGATGACAATCAGTACAAATTGATCCAAACAACAAGAATTGTAAAAGAGGCATGGGAGATTCTAGAGACGGCCCATGAGGGAACCGAGGTGGTCAAGGACTCCAAGCTTCAAGTCCTCCAAACACAATTCGAGCAAATTAGGATGGAGGAGGATGAGTGCTTCAACGACTTTCAAGTGAAGATGATGGACATAGTCAATCAAAGCCATCAACTTGGTGATCCCTATTCGGATAGGAGGATCAAGCAAAAAATTATGAGGTCGCTTCCAGCAAGATTTGAGTCAAAAGTGACGGCTCTTGAGGAGAATAGTGACTACAAGAATATGAAGCCAAGTGAAGTTATTGGAAGGCTTCTAGCATATGAGTCTAGATGGACTCCCACACCTACACCTCAAAAGAAGCAAAAGAGCATTGCTCCGAAGACTTCTAAGGTTGAGAAGGAGGAAGAAGACTCAGATGAAGAAATGGCCCTCATGGTGAAAAGATTCAAGAAGTTCATCAATTTTGAGAAGAGGGGATTTGGATCCAAAGGAAAGGAAATAAAGAAGAAGACTCATTTCAAGAAGTTTGAGTCAAGTGAAGACAAGCCCACAAGAAAAGGGATTCAATGCTTCGAATGTGGAGGTTTCGGACACATCTCCACGGATTGTGGAAATTTAAAAAATAAGAAGAAAGGAAAGGCCATGGCCGCCACGTGCAGCGATGGTGATAACTTGGAAGAAGAAGGAGAATCCTCAGATGATGAGGATCATGTGGCAAACTTTATTGCCTTCGCATCTTCTCTCAAGAGTAAGGAAGCAATAGATGATGAAGAGGTAGAGAAACAAAGTGAAGATGACTCTAGCGATGGTGACTCTTCATCCCTTTCAACAAATATGGATGTAGGAGGAATGGATCTTGAAGGCTTCATTGAGCATTTTCAAAGCTCAAGATTGGAGATGAAGAAAGAGATTCAAAGGCTAAAAGGAGAGAATCTCAAGCTATCCGCCGAAGCTACTCACTTAAATAAAGAAGTGAAGATAGCCAAAAGGAATGAGGAATTGATGGAAAATGAGCTTGAAGAAGCTAGAGAGATCATTGCTAAGATGACTTCAAGCACGAATAAACTTGACCACATGTTGGGAGTTGGCAAGAGGCCAAGTGATAAGAAAGGTCTTGGCTATGAAGATGACAAGGAGACCTCATCCTCAAGCAAGATTGTGTTTGTCAAGAGTTTGGATAACAAAGAGCCTCCACCCCCACAATATCCTAGGAAGAAGATCGAACTAGGAGAGTGCTCTGAAGATCCTCAAGTCAAGGTAGCACAAGGGAAACAAGCTCAAGCTCAATCAACAAGGGTGCATCAAGCAAGTTTCCCTCAACTGAAATACCATCAAGCCAAAAAACAATTCATGCAAGGTCAACCAAGGAAGCAATTCATTCCAACTCAACAACAAAGAAGAAGAGAACCAATCCAACACCAAAGACAAGCTCAAATGCGTGGGAAAACCCCTTTGTACTCACAAGGACATGGTATGTCTTCTTATTTTATTTCCACTTGTCACTTTTGTGGTGTTGATGGTCACATTAGACCTAATTGCTTCAAATACATTGAAATGTGTAGAATCAAGAGCATGATTGAAAGAAATAGAGCTAGAGCTAAAATGCATGTTCCTAGGAAATCTAGAGCAAATTTGCATGATCCTAGGAAATCTAGAGCCAATGTGACTAATACCACTAGGAATGAGAACATTACACCTAGGTGGATTAGAAGGGATAACTATTCTTGCTATGTGGCTCAAATTGCCTTGAAGGCAAATGCCTCTAACACTTGGTATTTGGATAGTGGGTGTTCTAGGCATATGACGGGGAACAAGAGCTTCTTTAAATCCCTTGTCTTGGAGGATGGAGGATTTGTCACCTTTGGTGATGGATCTAGAAAGAAAGTCATTGGGAAAGGAACCATTTCCATTCCCGATTTACCCTCCTTGTCCAATGCTTTACTTGTTGATGGCTTGCAAGCCAATCTTATAAGCATTTCTCATCTTAATGATGATGGACTCTCTGTATTGTTTAACAAAAATGATTGCTCTATTTTAATGCAAAATGGACAAACCTTGCTAAAAGGAAAGAGATCTAGTGACAATTGCTATTGTCTTGAAGCTAGTGTTATATCTTGCAATATGTCCAAATGTGAGGAAATTGAGTTATGGCATCAAAGACTTGGCCACATGAACTATCGAGATTTGAGGATCTTAGATAAGTTCAAGGTTGTGCGTGGCCTCCCTAAGCTTGGGAAGAAAGTCGATGGCGTTTGTGGACCTTGTCAACAAGGGAAACAAACCAAAAGTATGCACAAGAAAGGCAAGTATCTCGCCACCAAGGAGCCTTTAGAGCTTCTACATATGGACCTTATGGGTCCCATGCAAACCGAGAGTCTCGGCGGCAAGAGATACATTTTTGTTTGTGTTGATGATTTTTCTAGATTTACATGGACATATTTTCTTAGAGAAAAATCTGAAACTTTTGAAAAATTTAAAATGCTTTGCACTAAAATTCAAAATGAAAAGAACTCATACATTAAAAGCATTAAAAGAATTCGGAGTGACCATGGGAGGGAATTTGAAAATGCTTGTTTTGAAAGCTATTGCAATAGCTTAGGCATTTCCCATGAGTTTTCGGCTCCTAGAACTCCTCAACAAAATGGAGTTGTTGAAAGGAAGAATAGGGTCCTTCAAGAGATGGGCCGTGTGATGTTGCTTAGCAACAATGTCCCTAGGAACCTTTGGGCCGAGGCCGTCAATACGGCTTGCTACATAGGAAATAGAGTCTTCCTAAGGCCCGGTACTAGGCAAACCTCCTATGAATTATGGAAGGGTAGGAAGCCAAATATTAGCTACTTCCACTCATTTGGGAGCAAATGCTACATTCTAAATGACCGAGATCAACTTGGCAAGTTTGATGCCAAGAGTGATGAGGGAATTTTTATTGGCTATGCCCTTAATAGTAAGGCCTATAGAGTTTTCAATTTAAAAACTCGGAGTGTCATGGAATCATCTAATGTCGTCATAGATGATTGTAGGCCTAAGACTAGAGACCATGATGAGGAGGTCATTGTGCTTGATGATCCTCTCTTGGAGAAGAATGGTGAGACTTCAATTGATGTGAAGTCAAGTCTTGATGAAGAGGTCATCCAACCTCTTGATAGAGATCCATCTTTAGACTCTAAAGAACCATCTCCATGGGTTAGACATCTCCACAATAAGAATGACATTCTTGGAGATATGAATGAGGGTGTTAGGACTAGGCGTCAAATAGCTAATCAAATTAGCTGTACTTGTTACACCTCTCAAATTGAACCCAAAAAGGTTGATGCAGCCTTGAATGATGAATTTTGGGTTCTTGCCATGCAAGAAGAGCTAAACAGATTTGAAAGAAATGAGGTTTGGACTCCTGTTCCTAGACCCAAGGATACTAATGTCATAGGCACCAAATGGGTATATAGGAACAAGTCGGATGAGGATGGCAATATTGTACGCAACAAGGCTAGACTTGTAGCACAAGGATACTCTCAAATTGAGGGTATTGACTTTGAGGATACTTTTGCTCCGGTTGCCGTCTTGAGTCCATAAGGCTTCTTTTGTCCATATCATGTGTGCACAAGTTCAAATTGCATCAAATGGATGTTAAGAGTGCATTCCTCAATGGTTTCTTGCATGAGGAGGTGTTTGTTGAGCAACCCAAGGGGTTTGTGGATCCACACCACCCCAATCATGTCTATAGCCTCAAGAAGGCTTTATATGGGTTGAAACAAGCACCTAGGGCTTGGTATGAGCGCCTCACTCAATTTCTTGTTGACAATGACTACACTAGGGGTAGTGTTGACAAAACTTTATTCATCAAGAGGAACAAAGATGAGCTTTTCATAGCTCAAATTTATGTTGATGATATTGTTTTTGGCTCCACCAACAAATCCAAAGTCCAAAAATTTGTTGATGTCATGTCTCATGAGTTTGAGATGAGTCTTGTTGGGGAGCTTAATTACTTCCTAGGTTTGCAAATCAAGCAATTACATGATGGGATTTTCATATCCCAAGCTAAGTATGCTAAGAACCTAGTGAAGAAGTTTGGCCTTGAGAATGCCAAACATTGTGACACACCCATGAGTACCACCTTGAAACTAAGCAAGGATGCTAGTGGCAAGAGTGTGGAACAAAGTCTTTATCGTGGCATGATTGGTAGCTTGCTTTACTTGACCGCAAGTAGGCCCGATATAGCCTTTAGTGTGGGTGTATGTGCTAGGTACCAAGCGGATCCCAAGGAATCCCATATCTCCTCCGTGAAGAGAATCATTCGATATGTGAATGGGACATCCAACTATGGGATATGGTACTCTTTTGACACTAATGCTAGCTTAGTTGGCTTTAGTGATGCAGATTGGGCAGGAAATTGTGATGATAGGAAGAGTACATCGGGCGGTTGCTTCTTCCTAGGCAAGAACTTGGTCTCATGGTTTTGAAAAAAGCAAAATTCCATCTCTCTATCCACAACTGAAGCGGAATACATAGCCGCTGGGAGTGCTTGCACACAACTCCTTTGGATGAAACAAATGCTTGTGGATTACGGCTTTGATCAAGGTATTCTTACCCTTTATTGTGATAACATGAGTGCAATTAACATTTCAAAGAATCCTGTTCAGCACTCTAGGACAAAGCATATAGACATTAGGCATCATTTCATCAGGGAACTAGTTGAAAACAAATGCATTGCACTTGAGCATGTGGGCACTAATGATGAACTAGCGGATTTATTTACAAAGCCCTTAGACTCAACTAGGTTCAAGTCACTCAGTAGGTCTATTGGGATTTGTCATATGCCTTGATGTGTTTTGGTGTTTGACCCCTTATGGGGAACTCAAGCAAAGAGAGCAACCTTGCATGTTGGAACAAGCAAAAACTTGATCAACTTTATGCTTCTTTATTAATTGCGTGAGTATTCTTGGTTGTGCTTATATATGTTCTTAGATGGCGTTTTATTTAATAAGTGTGTCTTGCTTGATTTGTAATCCATGTCACCTCTATGTTCAAAAATGCATTTTTGGACTAGGAGATTTTGATTGGGAAAGTACACTTGAATGACCCATAATTTAACTCCATGACATGAGAACTTTTAATGACATGCTTAAAATAATATGCATGAAATGCTTTTGATTGCTCTAGTGCAAAATCTGTGTGAAAGCAAATGAGAAGACTAAACCCAATAAGGATCTAGTATCCATGCAATAAATAAGGATGTCTCATCCAAATTTAGTCTTCTCTCTCTCTCTCTTTATTAGTTGAACAAGACTACTATCATACGGGTATCCCACCCGGAAAAATCAAAAAGGGTGCAAAAGTCACTCATGTCTTGTTTTGCTCATAAAGTTTGATATAGTTGCTCTTTAAATTGAAATTCATTTTGATAAACTATATCTTGTTTGCTTATAACAAAAGGGTATAAATTGGTTTGAATTCTTTTGGAATCCCTTTTGATGTTTGCTTTGCCAAATACCATTTGCTTGAACCATGATGTTACATGTCTTACATCCAAAGCAACTAAGTCACACATTTTCTTCTAAACAATATCAATGATTCTCTCTCAATTAATTGAGTTGCATAAAGTTGTTGTTTATGATTATGCACTTATCTTGCAAATAGCTCTCTTTGCTAAAGAGACCCGGTTGGGGAATACTCCTTTGCCTATCTCATGACAAAAAGGGGGAGTAATGTGGTTTTATTTAAGGGGATTGCATATTTGGAGAGATTGTCCCGTTGAGGGGGAGTAACCTATATAGGGGGAGCATTTGCATGTTGCATGTTGTAGTTTTCTTTTATTATGCAAATTGCTCTTATTTATTTATCTCTCTTGATCACCTCACATACACTTGTCTTCGAAAGTGTAGTCTCATTGTTTTGTAGGGATGGCTATTCTACAAGAGCTTGAAGTTTTGAAGACCTAGTATCTAGGTATCTTTTTGTAATGTAGAATATCTCTTTGTTGACCTTTAGTTTTTACTTTTTTGTGAGGATGATTTGTGAGTGGTGGTTTTGTCACGAAATAGCCAAAGGGGGAGATTGTAAGTTCCTCATATTTTGATTGGCTTATTTCGTTGACAAACCACATTGGGGATTATTCGTTGTAAGGGTAATTTAGGCTTCTTGAGTGTGATCAAGCTTCAAGGACATCATCTCTCTCAAAGAGCACTTCAAAGGTATCTCACTAGTTTAACTTTCTTTGAAGAGATCTAGTTGCACACACTCACTTGCATGCATTATGTTACTATCTTCATGAAATTGAATGATGTATTGTATGCCTCTTTTCACACTCCATACTTGCACATTTTGCACATCTCTTAGTGTGTTGAGTTTGCCCAGAAAAGAGAATTTCTTCTCTTAGCGCGGCCTAGACTGCTTGGCAAGACATGCTTGCACCGCGGCATACAGAGCGGTATACCTCAGCAGAGTCATGCTTCATGTACCGCTTCTTGTACTCTTGCACAGCAACGCGACCCAAGTCGCGGTGTTGTCCAGTAAGCCTCTGTTGCCCATACCGCGGCCTGTGCACCTGCATGCACAGCGCCCTGCACCGTGTTGTTGTCCAGACAGTGCACTGCTGTGTGTACCGAGGTCTGGACACTTGCCTGCGACGCGGTCCATCTAGCAGTATTGATAGGATTTTGTGCCCTAAGTTCAAAACGACGCTGTTGGCTCCCTTATATATGCTCTATCTTCTTCCTTGCTCGTTTTTATGAGTTCAAGAAGCCATTATTGAGAGGCCAAGCTTCCCTTAGAGAGAGAAACTCCCAAGAACTCATCTTTACTCAACCAAACTCAAATCCATATGCATCTAACCTCTTCAAGCATTATCTCATCATGGATTCTTCTTGCTTTCATTGACTAGGTAACTTGAATATGCCCTAAATCTCTTTGTATTTATTTATGTTCTTGTTTGCCTAGGGTTAGCTCTTTTATGTGATTTTACTGCATATCTTTATGTTTATTGGCATTTATAACATGATTAAGTTGTTGTTTGTTGGTTGAGAACCTTGTTCATTAATAGCTAGCATTTAGGACGATTTTACCCTTCTAGCTAAATCTTCTTGCATTTGCATTTAGATATTGATATCTATGATTTGCATTTATTGACATCTTTAAATCCTTAGATAAGCATTTATTGTTGCCTAGCATTAATTTCATGTTTGAATATCTTTTACGTATTCACATAGGTTGTTTAACCTCTTCATTGATTGTTAAGCTTTGTGACTAAGTGAGTTAGTGCACAAGCTTGTGGTCAAGAATCACTATTAAAGGCCCGTTGGGTAGAGTGAAAGGGTTAGTGTCCAAGTAGGTGTGACTTGAGGTCAACCTAGGTTGTAAATTTTCGTTCAAATAGTGGATTTGCGGACCGTATGTGGCTAGAAGGATAGCCCGTGAGTTTTGCCCAGTTGGAGGGTTTCTCACGTAAATCAATCCTTGTGTTTTTATTGTTTTCCGCATATTTATGTTGGATTGATTGATTGCTAATATGGAGTAGGATTATTAAAATTGATTAAGTCGAAAAGTTTGTAATAAATCAACTAAAACCTATTCACCCCCCCCCCCCCCCCCCCCCCTTTAGGTTGTATTAGACACACTTTGTGTATTTTCACGTGACCGTTCTCCCGATGAAATCTTTAATACTTAGAGGTGTCTCTCCTTGCAAAACTAGACTGCTTCAGGGGGATTTTTTTACAGGTTCTTGTCCTCTATTACGTTCAGAATTTCTTCATGCTTTTGGGCCAGTGGGGTGTAGTTAGTATACTACCTCCTGAAGGTTCTATTACATTTTTGATCATCGTCTTTGCGACCTTCCTTGCCTTTCCCAGAATTGTTCTTTTGGTCTCCTTTAATATTTCCCTTTGAACCATTATCTTTAGGTTTTTGGCCTTCTTCTAGTTGACCGTCATGTATAAGCTCCCCTCCGTGGGCTATCTGCACTTCTTCGGCCATGGCGTATCCTCCCATATCATCCACCAGATTTGCATAGGTGGTTGGCCCTCTCTGTCTTAGACTGACTGACAACTGGCTGTGTTGCAGACTGTTGACAAATGCAGACACTACCGCCTCGTCATTGGGGTCTTGCACTTCTGAGACTTCTTGCAAGAACCTAGAGAGGTAATCCTTTAACTTCTCATCCTTTCTTTATTTCAAGGTCGAAAGGACGGATATTGACTTTCTACGCTGAATATTGCCCATGAATTACCTGGTGAATGCCTGTATCAATTCTTCATAATTTAATTCCTGATTGACCCACTAGCGAGGCCACCAAACCATCTAGACCTCTGATCCCCTAATGTTTGGGGGAACATCCTACATAAGAGTGCATCATCATAGTTATATTACGCCATTGCACTTTGGTACCTTCTGACGTGCTCTTGGGGGTCAGTGTTAGCCTTGAATTGTTTCACGTATGGCATCCTGAACTTCTCTGAGAAACGAGCTTGCTTTATGGAAGTAGCAAACAGACTACCAGAATTACCAATTAGCAAATTCTCCATTGCTTCATTGCTTCAATCCTTCTTAATAGAACTTCCCACTCTCTTTCCAGTTCGCCACCCTCATCAAACTTTTGGAGAATGATGAGACCATGAGGGTCCTTTGAAACTCGCCCCATGACCTGGGCGTCACAAATGTTATATTTTGGTGCCGGGGTTGTTTCCCTACGCCTCCTATGCCGAGCTTCCTCGTTAGTCGAAGCTGATCGGGATCTCTTCTTGTGACCGTCATACCTATATCCCCGGTCATTACTCGTTTCCCGTCAATTATATCTTCCTGCATCCTCTTGCAAACTCGACTCCTTTTGTTCCCCTTTTTCTTGGTTTCCCTAACCCTCATGCTCTTTGTGATCTTGGTCATCTTTGCTATCATCTCTACTTTGGGAATGTTCCCTCATTTCGCAGTGATCCGCCCTATCTCTACCAGATTTATGTGGCGCACCTGGGGTCGTAACCACTATTTCAGAATGTACTCTGGGGTCTCAAGCTATCGCTAGCGTAGATAGTTGGTACGATGAGGTAAAGTTGGTGGTAGCAGTTATGTGGATTCCTTATCTAGCAGCTTCTTCAATGACTCTCCTCAAGGATTCCTAGATTTGACGGAAAGCATCCGAGGAGATGCTAGGAATGGCTTCTGTAGAAGTCATCACGTCTTGTGCAACGGAAGTCGGAGTTCTAGAAGGTAAATCTCCTCCGACAGCGTTGGTGTTTGTTAAACCGGCATCGTTGACACCATGCAGGGTGTTAGTTTCACATGGGGACTGACTTCCATCTCTACTATTTGCCATGTTGCTGTTACACAAATTTCCTTGGATTTTTTTATAAAAACCCCCTTCTTCAAGCGTAAATTGTTGACGGTGATTTTTGGGACTACGTGGATTCAATCAGGCATTTAATTGACAATAATATAATGAACTAGAGGGATAAAGAGAACATGCAAACACAAATTTTACATGGAAAACCCAAAAAGGGGAAAAAAACTACTGTTGACGGTGGCAGCGACGGAAATATTTCACTATTATGAATATGTTACAAGCTCGATCTCTCTTTCACTCTAGTATATCTAACCCTTCGTTCACCCTTTTGTGGGTGTTTTTAGGATCTATTTATACAGGCATAGAACCCTAATTATTGGAGTACAAGTAAAAGAAAATGTGGTGATAACTTAATAAAACTCTGACTTGTTGGAGTCATTCTAATCTTCTTTCCCTTTTTGCATTGTTTGTGTTTTAAACATATCAGGTCTTTTGCCTATACTAAACTCTGATATCTATAAAGAAGTTTGTTTCCTAATCAGAGTATGCTTCATGACCCCTCATTTGAATAAGATTCTTCTTGCGTATTTGAGTCGTGACTGCATTGAATTCTATGTTATCGACATGTCAAGCATCTGAGTGTATCTGAAAATTGTCTATGTGTCACTTAGCCGACCGTCTGCCAAACCTGACCAAATCTCTTTCACCCCCGACCAGGGATCTACACCTGATCGGATAGCTAGACCCTATCATTTGGGTTTCCCCGACCATTTTTTTATTTGATCAATCTAATTACCTTGGTAGGATGTTTTGCACCCAGCCATCTAAGTAATCCTGACTAGCGTTGTGGGGTTATCTTCTAGCCATCTAAGGTTGACTTAATCTAGTCGATATTCGTTGACACGTCACTTATTATCTCTATGAAACACGATGTTTATGCTGACTTGTCAACTTCTTGGATTTTACCAATAACATATTTTAATAGATTTACTTTGTAGAAGATTTTTTTTCCTTAAATTATATGTATTTTAAGTAATTTGATAAAGGGAAAAAAAAAGAATATTACATAATTAAAAAAGTTTGACATAAATAGACCGGCATGGGGCGTGCCAATAATACCACTCAACATTTAAATATTTAAGTTTATAAATTACCTTACTTCGGTAGATATTTAACTAAATTGTTCTATAATTTTAAGCTATGGGTTTCAAAAAGTTGACCCAATTCTTCACTAAGATAATGGGAAGATTTTATTGAATAAATAATCTCCACATTTGTTTGAAATATGGTTGATACTCAGGAAGTGAATCGGGAAATGACAGCCAATACTGAAGTTGACAAATTTAGGTTTTAAGAAGTTAACCCAATTCTTCAGTAAGAAATGGGGATGTTTTAACTTCTTGTTTCTCTCGTTTTTCTTCTTTTATCAAAAAATAATAATTTTAAGCTATAATGTAAAAAATAAAATACAAATACGTAGACTCTTTTCAGAATACCATGTTCAGCAAATGCCCAATGGACGCATTTTCAAATTTCAAAAACGGAAACCAAAAATAATTATTTTTCATTTTTTTTCCTGAAAAAAAAACAAGATGAAAAAGCTACACCAACCTAACACACGACTTCTCATTAGTGTTCGAAAAAACGGAAAAATCGGCCGCCTATACGCTAGGTGGACGCCATCCGTTCCATTTTGGTCAAATCGGCCATATTAGGCGGCCAGAAGGAAAATCGACCGTTTTGACTGAAAAATCGACGGATTTGGCTGAAAAATCTGACTAATCGGAGTCAAAATCGTTGACTCCGCCTAGTCATTTCAAAACTTGCCGTCGACGGAAGTCGTTTGACCGGTCAAACCATCTCCGAAAGGTTGTCGCCGCCGGTGAGTGGGTCGTCACCACCCTGACTGGAAGCTTCACGAGGCTTCAGAGAATAAAACCCAAGTGCCCGGTGTCCAGATCCAACACCATTCACGGCAGAAAAAAAAACACATGTTTGAGAGTTGAGACCTGAGAAATGAGAACTGATAAGAAGAAGAAGAAGAAGAAGAAGAAGAAGAAGATGAAGATAAAACTAAGTTTCAGAGAAGAGAAAAAAAAGGGGAGTCTACTTTGAACTTTGAACTTTGAAGAGTGGGATGAAGAGAGAAATACAGAGACTATGCGTTCGCGAAAAGAAGCAGATAAGATTAAGCAAAAATAAATTTGAAATATTGAAATTGAAAGGTTGAACGTTGAAAAGAGAGATAGATTGATAAAGAGAATGAGAGATAATGTTTTAGTGTGTGTTGAGAATTGGAATTCAATTATGTATGTTTAATGGGAAAAGAAACAATATATTTTATGGGGAAAGTTTTTTGAAAAGACTATATAGGGTTCTAGAGATCATTAATGAGGGTTGGTGGTAGTAGTAGTATAGTACATGATGCAATTAAAAAAAATTAAAAATGTATGTAAACCGTAAAGTAAACAAAATAAGAATATAAAACAAAAAAAATTCAACCGTCTAGGCGGCCACCTAGGCGCCGCCTAGTCCGCCTAGGCGCTAGGCGTTAGGCTACCTCCCGACTAGCGCCTAGTGTTTACTGGAACACTGCTTCTCATAACAACCTCTACAATTTGGTCTTATCTCTTCATTTAATTTACATAATATTATAATAGTTGATTTGATAATATTTGATTTGGTTCCCCACCCACGATTAGTAACATTGGATTCCATCACATTATTCTCCTATTTTTGTTTATTGTTTTCAAAAGAATATTTTATACTACTTTCAAAAATGTAACTTATTCCAAAAGTAATCTCAACTCTTTTTTTTTACACATACATCCAAGAGGTTGAGGGTTTAAGTCATACCCTCTCCCCTAATTAGAGCTGTCAATTCGTGTTTGTTGATCGTGTTAAACCAAACACAACACGATCCGTTTATTTTATTACCTAACCCAAAACGACCCATCTATTAAATGTGTTGAGTTCCTCAAATCTAACACGACCCGTTTATTAAACGTGTAACCCGACACAACAAATGTAACCTGTTTAATAAACTGGTCATGTTGAATCGGATTGGGTCTTGACCTGTTTGGCCAATTTAATAGCTTGTTTAGTACATTATGTTAAAACCTATTAAAATAAATAATTAAAAATCTATTCTAACTAAATTAAACATAACCCGTAAAAAACAAAGACTATAATAAACGCAAGAATATTAAATCAATTACTCTAATTCATATAGTCTTACCACAAAATAAACAACATAACAAGCCATAAAATAAGAAATCTAAAAAGTTCTTACCATATACAAGTATTCCCACCAATTCATTTAAAATTATCATTTTATCCCTAATAAATGTATCAACCAGCCAACCTATTAACGAAACCTTTCACAAACCGTTTATCAATCAGAATCCGTTTAAATTAACTCAAACCTATATATTTTCTTGAGGCTCATATCGGGTTCGCAGGTTGTGACCTTTATTACAAGCTCGACCCCAATCCCAAATATTTTGTAATAATAATAATAATAATAATAATAAACTTTTCTCGAAATTGCTTTAAAAAAGAAAAACTTTTGTCTCTAAATAAGCTTTTATTAATAATAAATTAAACCCAAAAAAAATCACTGACAACTATAGTAACTCCAAAGTCCAACCCAGCTCTCTCTCATCAATTTTGTCAACATCTCCAAATTACAAACTTTTTAGTCTCTGAGTCCCATAGAAATCATCGTCACACACACACCCCCACTTTCTCCTCCACTACCTTCCACAAACTTTCATATTTTCCCAGCAACCTGCCACTGCCACCAAAAGCTATCAATCCATTGACAAGTCTTTAAAAATTTCTAATACCCAGATGCGTTTTCCACAAGCCCATCAATTATTTTTTCACTCACACAGTCCTGTATTTTTTTTTAAACTACATAGTTTTGTATTCACTCACAAAAGAAAAGAAAAGGAAAAGACAGAACACAGAGAGCACAGGAGAGGAAGATAGAGTTGAAGGAAGTTTCTGGAGATGGGTGAGTTGGGACAAAGAAAGAAAAAAAAAATTGAATCATTCTTTGCCCACATCTCCCAGTCCATAGACTTCCTACAGTTCCTTCCTCTCCTTTTGTTTTCTCTCTTTCAATATGAAATCTGGCTATGCAATCATTTGTGTTGTTGAGTGAGATTTGGACAGAGAGAGGAGGAAGAGGAAGAGGGAGTAGCAGGGAATCTTATGATCTCTATAGGTTTGGTAAGGTATCTCTTTTTTTAATAAATTTTGGAGCTTTTTGTTATTATGCTTTGAAACTGTTCCTCATCATGCATGGTTGATTACTTTGTAGTATATTTTCTGTTTGATATTTTAATGTTTTTGATAGTCATTGGAAGAAGCTTTGCAGGTTTAGATCATTGAAATATTAATGAAATTTTACAATTTTTTTTTTGTATGGTTATTGTGTAAAAATTAGTAGTTGAAGAGATCGAAGTTGATCAGATTAAATTTTTAGGGGTCAAATATTTGTAAAACCTGTTATTATGTTTCTGGGGTTCTCTAAAAGGTTGAGATAATCCCTGTTTTCTTTCTTTAACTTGTCTAGATGTCAAAAAATGTTTTTGAGGTTGGTCTTGATCTGATTTTTGGGCAGACCTGTCTGTTGGGGATTCAGATTTTTCTATTATTTGGTTTTGATTGGGTATTTTTTTTTTTTAAAGAATCTGTTGACACCAGACAATTACAATATTCAACAGGGTGCGTTTGGTGCAAGACAAAGGTGGGACTGGATTATTCCATTTCCTTGTTTTGGGGATCAATAGGGCTCAATGATAATTCCGTCAAGGTGGAATTGTTAAAACCCGTCTTGCGAGATAGTTTTCAATAATCCTGCTTACGCAGATTATTGAATAATTCCTGCCCACCAAGCGTAACCTTACTGCAAAGATCCATTGTTGTAACTTGTAAGTGCAGATGTCAAAGGATCTGAAAAGGCTTTGTAATTACCAGTCCAAGAGAGGATTTGGATCCCTATTGTTACATCTGGGTTCTTGTTGCCATCCCAAAAGTTTAGTTATATGCCTTATTATATGAGGGGGCAATGGATAGTGGCAAAGCCAATTTTATCAAATTTAGAGGGTCTCGGGTCATTTTGAAAATTTGATAAAATTTTAATAGACAAATATAAATAACAGAACAGTGTAGAGTCAAATATAAATAAATTTTTTATCAAATATAAATAAACTTTTAAAAAAATTTGTGGGTTCCGGGTGCTATATATGTTGTACCCCCTCACATAAGACCTTCAAAACCCACAATTTTTTTTTTAAAAAAAGTTTATTTAAATTTTACTTTACTTTGTTATATTATTTACATTTTTCTACTTATTTTTTTTTATTTTTCAAATTGCCCTCCTTAAACCCTTCAAATTTGATGAAGCTAACTCCAACATTGTTTATATAGAATATTAGAATGTATCAATTATATTTAGCCTGCTTTTAAAAAAAATATATTTAGCTATGCAAAGTATATTTTGTATTTTGATTTTTTTTTTCTTCAGTTAATCATTTGATGGTAGATCGGTAGGTGTTTTGTGAGTAGTTTGAAAGCAATTACTATCAAACTACTTTTGTTTTTTGTTGTTGTTAAAAGGTACTATCAAACTAGTTTGAAAGTAGCTATTGTTACTTCTCAAGGAGATGATTCTTTTTCAAATGATCATGTCAATATGTGCTTTAAGTGTACATGTAACGAATATTTTTACTATAAAGAGTCGTATTTCCTTTTTCAGATGTTTGTAACTTTGGTTTAACATCCTTAAATAATAAGTATTTTTTTAATGAAATTACGTTAACATGTGCCCTTAAAGCATGTATTGAGATAATCCTTTTCCAAGTGGTTATGATAGATCAACCTTAGCATTTGTGTTTTTAAGGACATGTTTGGAAAGTAAAAATTTTATAAAAAATAATATTTACTCTTTTAAGATATTAATATAGAGTTATTGATATTTTGAAAGAATAAATGTTATTTTTAACTATCCTTTTAACTTTCACATGCGTTCTTAGAGCATATGAGAAACATAATTTAGGCAATCGTATGGATTTTGTTAATGTGTGCCCTGAGAGTATATGTTAAGAAAGTGAAAAAGTACTGGCAAATGATGTTGTGTCTACGTATTTGAGACATCAATTTACAATCAATTATGTTGTGAACTCATTTATTAGTATTTTATATCTTACTTTCTTAACGTATGCTCTTAGGACATTTAACACCATCTTAAATTGACAAGATGGGTTGTCTTTGTGGTAAGCTCAACACTTCTACATTCAATATGTTGTGGGTTCGAGTCATGCTCTTTCCCAAATACCGAAATATTATAATTGTTCAATAAAAAACACCATCTTAAATTCATTTTATTACTAGGCTAATGGTACTGATACCCTCTAAACTCTTCAGAAATTTGCACTATGCCCCATGTACTTTTTATCCGGCACTAAACCTCCTGAACTCTCATTTTGTTGGCAAAAGCCGACTGTAGATACCCCCTCACAGGAGGTAATAAACTCAAGTGTTTACCAATAAAACGAGAGTTCAGGGGGTATAGTGCCAAAAAAAAGTACAGAGGGGCATAGTGCAAACTTCTGAAGAGTTTAAGGAGCATCAATGCCAATTAGCCTAATTACTCTACAACCTTAATATATATTTTTTCATGGTTGTTACAGATTTAAAGCTTTCAGGTGAAATTTTAGTGCTATATGATTTAAGGAGAATTTGTGCTGCAGTTGGGGAAAAGAAATCTGAAAAGTAAAACTTTTAATCATTTAATTCACTCATTTATCATCATTAATTACCTATAATTTCTATTTGGTTGAGGATTTCAAGTTTAATTACATAGTAAACTAACTTTTCTTCTCACTTTAAATTGAAATATTTCATATATTTTAACTTGAAATATAATTTTCGGATTCCTCAATTTATGAACTTTACAATTCCATTTATAGTGATTTCAAACCAATTGAATATTGACAGCACATCAAACATGTCAAAACTCAAGCCATCAGTCCTGATATAGTCATCTATATTGTCGTGTGTACTTTCATGTTGTGAGGAGAAAATCCATAGTTATCTACAACATAAAATCAAAACAGTGAAGTTCAAATCTATTTATTAGGTAGATTATCAAGTGCTTGATAATATCTTCTATTTATTTTTATGTTGCAGTGTGGATTACCACTTCATTATATTTGAAAGGATAAATCACAAAAGATTACTAAGAATGACAAAAGATTATTAAGAATGATGGCTTGAGTTTTGACACTTTTTAAAGTGTTTTGCCAATATTCAATTAATTGGTTTGAAATTAACTTCTCTTCTTTATTACTTCTTTGATTACTTTATCATTTTATTTAGTTTTATTATATTTTATGCTATTTTGTGGTTTATTAAACTACCTGCAGAGCTTGAAATCTTGAGTTCTTGACTTAGTCCATTATATAATTTTTTTATGTGATCAATGTATCAATAATTTATTCGCATTAGTTTAAACTGGGCAATATTTGCACCATCTATTCAGTCAGTATTCAAAAAGACCACCACATTCTCCCTCACTAGAAAACAAAATAAGTCACAACAACATCGGTGAAATCTGCCATCAAAATATATCACAAGCTACGAAAATCGTTGACCATCCATAAATTTTTGAGTTAGAATCCTCTTTTTTGTTTCTAAGCGTAGGTGAAACACGTATTTTCTTTTATGTTTAGGTGTCACTAGATTATGAAAAAAGTCTACGAAAAAAAAATCCCGAATTTTTAACTCTTAGATGTAAAAATAGTTAGGTGTGACGAATTATAAAAATAAATTAGAAAATTTTAGGTGTGAATCAATTAAGTGAGTAAGTTATTATATAAAATAATTATGATAAAACAATTTTATTAAAGAAAGTTTTTTAAAAAATAATATTTTATTATTTGAAGGTTGTAATGGAGAATGGTTGGAATAGTAAAATTATGGATGTTGACAGTAATTTTTGGTAAGTCAACCGGTCAATATATTGGTGAGACAATCTGTGAATAAGAAAGCGAAAGTAACGAGAGCAAGAGGTTTTACGTGGTAAAACTCATGTAACAGAGAAACATCTATAGTTGCCGCTTAGCGACGAGGAAAATAATTCACTATGAGAATAATGGTTACATTCTTTTTTTATATACTTTACAACGATATTTTGGTAATATTTATACGGGTCTACCTAATGTTGCCCTAACTCTTATCGTACAATTATTAGATTCATTAATTAGAATCCTACTCAAATACTGGTAGAATGAACCGAATAGGGATTGTTTCTTGTTTGATGTTTATCCTTCCAAAGGAAACTCCATTCTTTCTTGAATAGAAGTCTATGTTATAGATATTTCCTCGTTTGAGGTACGATACTTAGAATTCATGTCTAAGTCAAACTCTTTTTAATAAGGTAGTGAGATCGTCCTTCTTGCTTAGGCCAAGTAGAGGTCTTTGGTGAGCAGAACTCAATTCTAGATGACATGTTGCATATTGGCATCCTTTAATCTCTGTATGACACGTCACAAGGAATTTTACATATAACAATACCCCCTTAAATATCTGAGTCGAGTATCTCATGCTTAATGAATTACCCAAGTAACTGCTATCCTGACTAGCCAATTGGTATTCGGCGCATCTCCTACTTACTCGACATGAGGTATTTAATCAAAATCTCATTTTGTCGTTTTCCTCATTAACCGTCATTAATTAATTTTGGTTAATCAGTTCGACCGCCACTTACTTTTTCAAAATTGATTTCCACCACATAAATCCCATTGTGTGATGATGATGACTTTATTGACAGTGACGTTTGGATGCCTAAAACTGTTTAGCATTGCCACGAGTCATCTCTTAAAAGGGGGTGTCAGGCGTTTTTTATGGAAAGGCGTAACTTTTCTGCTCCCACGTCATTTATGCACGTCGCTCGAGTTTCCCGCCTCTTGTGGACATGAAGTTACCAATGTTTAATTTCAAATTCATGTATTTAAACCCTATTGGCCTCTTCATCGTCTCAATTTTCTTTCAGTACAGACTCCTTCAAAGCAACAACAGCTGTTTTCTCTAAGGCTCAAAGAATCCCAGGCATTGCTAAAAAATCCCATGCGTTTTTCCTACTATCTCTCAACCTTCCATTTTCAAGGTGATTTAACTTCTTGCTATTATTTTCTGTTTGTCGTTACTTGTTAAATCTGTTAAAATGAGTTTTCTGGTCAAGATTATGGATCCTGAAGCTAGGCATCACATTTTTGTCAAAATGATAATCACGATCGAACTAGGGGATACTCTTGTGGTAAAGGATTTTGAGAGGCTTCTCCACCCCCAATCCTCTGACCAACTCCCTTTTTTAGCAGCGGATGTTTCTGGATTTGGGATCGACGTTTTCCCTGACCTCGTACCATGTGCTGGAGCTAACCCTGGTAATGATGATCCTTCAACTGACCCTTTTTGTTTCCTCTTATAGAAATACTTGTCCACCAATGACTAGGGCAAAACACTCCTCATCCCACACACGTGTGAAGGGTACCACTTCTCGGGAAGTCATAATTAGGCGTCAGGAGGTCCTCGAGTCTGACGTTGAAGAGGAGCATAAAGCATCATAATTTCCTTCTCCGCTCAACAAGCTTGTGCATATTATTTCGAGCCAAATGTAGTCGGGGAAAGAGAATTAGGGCAATACACGGGCAGGTTTGATCTGGATACAGAAACCATTCAGCTTATACCTACTAGGGAAAGAGTTGCCTGGAATCCCCCGCCTAGGGTCGTGGCGATTTATGGTGCCATGATAAATTGTGGTGTCACTTTACCGCTCTAACCTTTTGTTGCTCGCTTCCTTACTAAAGCTTGCATCTCTCCGGCTCCGCTCGCTTCGAATGATTATTGGATCCTAATGTGCATGTGGCGCATATGGCACAGGTTGAGTTTGCCCGTACCAAACCCTCGAGAAATCAGACACCTCTATACGCTTCGGCAATCGGGTTGGTCAGGTACTTATTTTCTTCTCTCTAGTTAGCCTGATCATTGGATCTCGAAAGGCGTTAATTCGTCCAAGACCTTCCAAGTGTCTCCCGACAAGAAGATGAAGGGCTTCATTTGGGGTCTTCCCTCCTCAAATAAAATCTTGAAGAACATCTGGTTCTTCGTTGGAGGGAATTGGGGGCTGAGAGTCCTCTACAGTGTTTCTGGGCAACAAGTTGAACGTCAGGTGCCCCGGTTTTTCACGTCTCCTGAGTCGTTGAATAATACTCCTTCCACTTTCTTGGCAACTGAGCTAATTGGCTTGTGTAGAGTAGTAGTGCGCTCTTTGGAGAATATGGGTAAATCTTTTCTCCTTAACGAGGAGATGATGATCAAAGCGAACTTTCCTCAACTCTCGGCTAACCGTAAACGACATATGTTCTCGTCCCACTGGCTGCTTCTTTCCTAAATTTGATTATTATTTATTTTTGTAAATGTCTAATTTTATGATTGGCTTATTTCGTTGACAAAATCACAATTGGGGTCAAATATTGTAAATGGTAGATTAGGAATTGAAGATCTCCCATCATGAAGGCATTGGACTCCAAGTGCATCAAGGACTGTAGATTACTTGACTCTACTCCTATTTGAAGAGATGTAGTTGCACACAATCACTTGCATGCATTATATTTCTGTTTATATTTTTTTGAATGATGCATTGTATGCCTTTCATCACATTCTACACGTGCACATTTTGCATATTAGATTAGTGTGTTAAGATTGCCTGGAAAAGAGGATTTTCCTCTTCACCACGGTGCAGGTCGCTAGCTAGGCACCTGCTTCCGCCGCGGTCCCAACAGCGGTTGATTCTAGAAGGTGCATGCTTTGAGGATCGCGATCTGTGCACTCGTATGCATAGCGGTCCATACCGCGGTATACTTCAGTAGGCCCCTGCTGCCTAGACCACGGCCTATGCCCTTGCATGCACAGCGGTCCCCGTCGCGATTTTGTCCAGATGGTGCATTGATGTGTGTACCGCAGCCTGGACAACTTGCCCGAGCGGCGGTCCAGCGAGCGGTAATGATGAGATTTTGTTGCTGTTTTTCAAAACGGTGTCATTTCGTCTAGGGCTCCATATATATATATATATATATATATATATATATATCGTCTAGGATAACTTGAACAAGAGAAAAGGGAAGAAAGCTTGAAATTAGAGCTTGTTGTGGTTAAAAAAAGTGAAGAGAGCTTGAGGAAAGAGCTTAGAGAGGCAAAAGATTTGATTGCCAAAATGACCTCCGGAACCGAAAAGCTTGACAAGATGTTATCAAGTAGGAAGAGCCCTAGTGATTAGAAGGGCTTGTGATATAAGAAAGACGTGGAGACCACCTCCTTGAAGAAGACCGTTTTTGTCAAGAGTCAAGAAGTTGAAGGAGTCAAAGTCCCACAACAAACTACAAAAAGGATTGAAGTTGGAGAATCCTCAAATCAAGCTCAAGCCAAGGGTTCAACAAGAGCTCAACCACAACAAGGTAGAGCATCTCATTCAAGACCTCTACATCCAAGAATCCCTCCACCACAATCAAGGGTCACCTATGCTCAACAAAGAAGACATTCTACTTTGGCTCAACCACAAAGGAGAGAGTTTGTTCAACATCAAAGGACTACTCAAAGGAGAAGGAAGCCTCAAATGCTTGCACAAGGCTATGGTATGATATCCTATTTCACTCATACTTGTCATTATTGTGGTATTGAAGGCCACATGAGGCCTAATTACTTTAAGTATATTAAATTGTGTAGATTTGAAAGCATGATTGAGAAAAATATGCTTAGAAGAGCCAAACGGCATGCACCTAGGGAATTGAGAGCCAATGAATCAAAGGCTCCTAAGATTGAAAATGTTGCACTGATGTGTGTACCGCGGTCTGGACAACTTGCCCGAGCCGTGGTCCAGCGATCAGTAATGACGGGATCTTGTTGCTGTTTTTTAAAACGGTGTCATTTCGTCTAGGGCTCCATATATATGTTCTTTTCCCTTCTTTGCCTCTTTAGAGCTTCAGAATCCATTCTCTCTCATCTTTTTTAGAGTTCAAGAGTGTCTTGGAAGAAAAGCTAACAAGATATCATTTTTATTGACCAAAACCTAATTACCCACCATTCATTCATAGTTCATGCATCATCTAGCTTCATCTAGGATGTTTCTAAGCATGAGTTTTCATCAACATAGTTGACTTGGTAAGTAGAACACCATTCTCATCCATCTTTGTGTTCTTGCTAACAAGAAATCTCCTTATACTTGTTTGCATCTAGATTAGAATTTTTATTACAAATAGAGATGTTTGTTGATGTTTGGGTTGTTTTGTGATAGCTATTGGATATATGAATGTTTTGATTTCATATAGCTAGAGTATGAGTATGTCACATAGCAACATGATATTTATGAATGTTCTAAATGTCATTATTAGTTCCTAGATAAGCATTAAATGTGTTGACCTAGCATCTGTGCATTTAGAATATTTTTCATATTCACATTAGGTTGCATATCTCTTCTATTGAGAGTTGAGTCTTTTATGTGCCTTTGGTAGTGTACAAGCAAGAGCCTAAAATCACTATAAAAGGCCCGCGGGCAGAAAAGACGGATTAGTAACCGATTAGGTATGATGTGGTCAACTTAGGTTGTAATTGTATTTGTAAATAGTGGATTTGAGGGTTCGAGTGGCTTTTAAGCCCATGATTTTTTACTCTGTTGGGGTTTTCACACGTAAAACAAATCATTATGTCTTTATTTTATTTTCTGCATCTTGTTACAATGATTGTTTGATAGAGTTTTTGTTGTGATTAATTTTGACTAACCAAAAGATGGAAATTAGTTTAGTTAAAACCTATTCACACCCCCCTCTCTAGGTTAGTTTTATCACTCTTAGAGTATTTTCAATTGGTATCAGAGCGGGTTCTTTAACATAATTAGGAGATCCCTTGCTCTCTAAGAGTGTCTTGCATTATAATTGCATCTTTAGTCAGTGTGTCTTGCTTGTTGTGTTTGATTGATTGCATTCATCTCACTCACCCTTGAACACCATTAGTGGAAACGCATATGAGCGAGATGGAGCATCGAGTACAAGACCTCCACTCCTAACGGGGGTTAATTACTCATCATGGTAAGGAAAAATGGAGTCCTATCTGTGTCAAATAGATGATCGAGTTTGGATGGTGATAGCGGATGGTTACACATCACCTACCAAGACTCTCGATGATGGAAGCATCGTGTCCAAGCTGAAATCAGAATGTGAGACTCAAGATTTTGAAGCCTCCAAATAGAACAACAAGGCCATGCATGCAATCTTGTGTGCGGTAGATGAGAACCAACACAATTTAATCCAAACCACAAGGAATGCACATGAAGCATGGATAATATTGGAGATGGCACATGAAGGAACTAATGTAGTAAAAGACTCCAAGCTACAAGTCCTTCAAACCCAATTTGAAACTTTGAAGATGGAAGATCACGAGTGCTTTAATGACTTCCAAGTGAAGCTTTTGGATACTGTCAACCAAAGTCACCAATTAGGCGATTCATATTCTGATAGGAGGATAAATCAAAAAATTATGAGGTCTCTCCCAGAGAGATTTCATGCAAAAGTGACCGCTATTGAGGAGAATAGCGAATATAAGAAGATGAAGCCAAGTGAGATAATTGGCAAGATGTTGGATTTTGAGTCAAGAAGAGCCCCTACTTTAACAACACCTCAAAAGAAGCATAAGAGCATTTCATTAAAGACCTCCAACGAAGAAAGGGAGGAAGAAGATTCGGATGAAGAAATTGCTCTAATGGTTAAGAGGTTCAAGCAATTTATGAAGTTTGAGAGTAAGAGATTGGGCTCCAAGGGAAAATTTGTGAAGAAGAAAAGAATAATCCCTTCTAAAAGGTGGACAAAAGTGAAGAGAATGATTCCAAGAAGGGGATTCAATGTATGAGTATAGTGGATATGGTCACATCGCCCCCGAATGTGCCAATCTAAAGAAGAATGATTCCAAGAAGGGGATTCAATGTATGAGTATAGTGGATATGGTCACATCGCCCCCGAATGTGCCAATCTAAAGAAGAAGAAGAAAGGAAAGGCTATGGCAGCTACTTGGAGTGATAGTGAAGACTTAGAGGAGGAAGAAAAGTCTTCGGATGATGAAGACCAAGTTGCCAACTTCATTGCATTCTCATCATCTCACAATGGCAAGGAAGTTATGAGTGACAAAGAAGAAGAGAGTGACAAGCTAGAAGAAGAAGAAGATCACTCAAGTGAAGAAAGTATTTTTGAAAATAAAATAAAAAACGGTTAACGAACGCGAATTCGAAATCATTTTTGGAAAACAAAAATAAAAGCGGGCTAAAAAACAGCTGCAGGACGGGGCCTTTGATTTTTGTAGAAAAGCAAACAAGTTTTCCATTCAAAATTCAAAATTATGTTTGTAAAGTATTGGAGAAAACTTTGGTAATACTATAAAGAGCAGTATTCATTCATTAAAAAGAGAGAGTGAAAAAAAGAGCGATGCCACAAATTCTCATACTATCTCCCTCAGTTGTAATTTTCTCTTCCATTTGTAATCAAAGCATCATTAATAAAAAGTTGTGAATATTTTAAGTAAGTTTTCCATCTACTGTCACAACAAAAAATAACGGTCTTTTCCGACAAAATGCCGTCGGAAAAGGCGACTTTCCGTTGGAAATACGTTTTTCCGATGATGGCCGTTACAAATACGTTCGTCACAAATAACCATTTACCGACGAGCTGTCACAAATACTACCATTTCCGACGGTCTTGACTGTCGGAAAAAATAAAAATGCCATCGGTAATAGTAATTGAAGGTGGTCAAAATTACTAGTATTTTCGACGGTTTACCTTTATTTCCAATGGGGATGGCCGTCAGAAAAAGTTTAATGATAAAAAAAAATAACGCGTTGTCAACTTGACAACACCCCATCACCCCATCACCCATTCTAATTTCATGCATTTTATGTGGCTCAAACCCGTGATCTGGATGATTGATAGTAAATGTTACTCTTACCATTTTGCTATAACTTTATAACTGATATCTTTTGCATACTATTTATATATAAGCTATTGATATGTTTGCATACTATCTAATTAAATATATTTTTTGTATAATATTTAAATATAACTATTAATATTGTTTTTTAAAATAATATTTTTATTAAAATATTTCCCTCTTCTGATAGTAAATTACATTTTACTACTTTATCTTGAAATATGATACGTATATTATATCCTTGTTGAATTTATTTTTTATAATCAACATTTTGTAGTGTCATTAAACATTAGTGGTGTCGTTAAACATAATTATAAATAACTAAATATTCTTGTAATTACTAATAATTTTACTATATTTTATATTTATTTAATTTAGTTAGATGTACCCATAAAGTAAACTTTTTATCAGTATTATTGTTTTATCCCTATAGTCTGGCCCCTATTGTCTAATTTTCTTGCAGTTGTCGCTATAAATTTTATTTTATTTTTTGCTTTATCTATGACATATTATTTGAAAAATTCAAAATTAAACCAAAATATTTGGCGAACAATTTGCAAGGTGATTTCACTAAAAAAAATAGTGATAAATAAATAATAACACATATAGTGATACATTTAAAATATTGACCTACAAGTCACATTTTTTGTAGTGTATAAATTATCACATACATTCCATATAATTTATTAATTAATATTATAATAATAAAGTAATTATTTTTTCTATGACAATGCCTATAACAAATGATGTAGAAAATAGTACTACATTTTCACTAGCGTAATTGCCCTTGAAAATTAAATTGAATTAAATTTTATTATTTCCGACGACACTTTTTATGCCGTCAGAAACGTGGGTAATATTGATTGCTTTTTTCATTATTTCTGACGGCACAAAAATACCGTCGGAAATGTGGACTATTTCCGACGGCCATTAGGCCGTCAGAAATGTTGTATTACTTTTTTCTCATTTCCGACAGCATAAAGACTATTTCTGACGGTTATTCGGCCGTCGAAAATGTAGTATTACATTTTTACTCATTTTCGACAGCACATTTTGCTCCGTCGGAAATGCGAACAACTATGACAGCGTATTCGACTATTTGCGATGGTTATTGGACCGTCGGAAATAGTGGTATTACATTTTGATTCATTTCCGACGGCTCTAATATAGCTGTCGGAAAAGGTACCATTACAGAGGGCAATTAGTGCCGTCAGAAATAGTTTGTCATAGGCAAATTTTTTGTAGTGTGTATTTTGTTTTTATTTTATAGTTGGAGACAAAGAAGTCTCGCCTAGTTAACGAAAGTATAAGATTATTATCAAATCTTAAAGATAAATTGGTCGTTTTTTTTATCATTGTTTCTCATCATGTTTATCAACTGGTCTCGGTTAGTAGAGATTATAAGAACTCAATAGAATCCTGATTCTGTTAAGCCAATATTGAACGAATACTACTCTTTATAGTATTACCAAAGCTTTCTCCAATACTCTACAAACATAATTATGATTTTTGGAACGGAAAACTTGTTTGCTTTTCTACAAAAACCAAATAACCAATTATGGTTTTTGAAAATACAAACTTTGTCATTTTCATGTTGTCGCTTCAAGCAGAGGAATCATATTGGGGGTTACACGGGGCTATAGCCCCGCCTGCCATTTTTAAAAAAAAATTCAAGTTTTTAATATTTTATTAAATTTATGCAAAACAAGAGTGCTCAACATTCAAAACAAGTTATCCATATTAATATATTATCATGTAGCCATATAAGGTTGTATACACTATACATTAAGATGATCCAGCTTTACTTTTACGCACCTCTCATATCCCACCCCAACACCATTCTATCAGAATTCAGTCATCGTTTTTTTTTTTCTTCTTCTTCTCTCTATATGTTTCTCAGTTCCTTAATCTCACTCCATCTCACACTGAATTTTTTTTTAACGATATTAGAACAACATTTACAAGTACTATCTCCATACAAGGTAAAAATATTTATTCTTTTCTATTTACTTGTTTATTATTTTATTATTTACTTTTTTTTATTAGGGTTTCCTTATTATATTAAGATTGATTTAGGATTAATTTGATTTAATTAACTATATTTGATTCAGCCCCATCGGATAGAAAATCCTGGATTCGCCCCTGACTTAAAGAGCATATTGTCCTTTTTTTTAGTTACTTCATGCTTTGGCTTTTCTAGGTGTCAATACTGTGATAGGCTTTGTCATCAAGTATATCATCCTTATCTTCATAAGTAATCTTGTAGAATCTGGATTATCCTATTTTGGATTTCACAAAGATAATCATCTGTCTATAGGCTAAGAAAAATCCAAGGTACTGGATATACCTTGGATATTACAGCAATGGCTGATCAAGATTCCTAGTGAATATGGACATATGAGGGGTTTGTGCTAAGGCTGGATTTGTTCCAAGAGCCTTGGTCTGTGTGTGGTATAGATTCTCTTCAAAATAAAGTCCAAGAATTTTCGCAAAAGCTTAAATTGTCTTAACAAAAGTCGAAAAATCTTATAGAAGAAGAAAAGCATGTTTTAGATCCTACTACTACTAACATTACTCTTATGTAGGAACAAGCTAGAATTCTAAACAAAGCAATACAAAAATGTCCTTCTGACATTCAACAAACAATTATTGGTCTAGTAGAAGCTCAATCTATAAAGCGTTTCTTAAAAAATTCAGAAATTTCTTTCAACAACAATAGAATTACCATCAGGTATGACTGTTATAACCCTAACTCACAAAATAAATTGAGAAGTCCAGTGCAAATTCACCACTAAATAGATTAACCTTGACATTTTTTTTCAATGGCTATTGGCATCCCGGATATATCTGGACCTGTCCATATTGGAGAATAGTTTGATTATGGCATTATCGATAGCTTAAATGCTACCGATAAATTATAAAAATCAATCTGCATGTATGGAGGAAAATATGGGTTCTGTTTGGACATCGATTTTATACCATGTGAATGGACGGCAAGGTTTGATAGACTTATTAAATATCTACCTGCCTACCATTACATTGTTATAGTTTCGTATGACCATCCTGTTGAGTTCATCATAGATCGCCCACAGCCACAAGCAAATCATGACTTTTGTGTTAAGTATCTTTGGCTACACAAAGCTCAAAAGTATTTTGATTACAAAATTAAGCTTTTCTACATGATCTTTTTTCTTTTCTACTTGTTCCATAAATTTGAACTTGGCTTCTATAGTAGTTTTAAAATTATTCATAAAAGCGAGGATTTGATTTCTATCATAAAGAAAATCCTGTAAACTTAAAATTAGTTATGTACCACTTTGATTTTCTAAATATAGCTTTATTGGTCTTTCAGCTTCTTCATAAGTATAATAGCCTTTGAAAATAGGTTTTGGAAAATTTTCTATATAATATACGGTTTCTTGCCAGGTTGAATAAATACCTATTTTTCTGCCTTTAAAAATCACATAATAAGAAAACTTATTATTTTCTGTAAAATAATGACTTAAAATATTTAAAGAATCAACAAAACCTATTTTATCATTTCAAAAAGAACATATATTATTTAACACTGCATGCTGAGCTTCTCTACAACTATTATTTAACCAATGATTTCACACTCGTAACCATCAAAAAGGGAAGCTGAAGAGCTCCAATCCCTTGATTTCCTAGCCATTGCCGGGGAAGAGCCAGAAGACAGCAGGTCGGGAGGAAGGGATGTGTCATGCCCTAGGCATTTTTAGCTGAATTTTGATACGTTTTTGGATTGATTTTGCAGGTTTGAAGCTATCTGGATAATTGAAGAACAGATTTGAAAAAGAATTGAGGAGAGAGAGATTGAAGATTAAGAAGATAAAGAGAATAGAGAGAGATCGAGAAACATAATAGAATTTGAGAGAGAGAGAGAGAGAGAAAATGTAGAGAGAGATTGAGAATAGAAATTAGTTGAGAAATGATTGTAATATTCATTCATGATGTGAAATGATTGTTATAGACTCACATATAAAGGAAATTGAATAGAAACCTATGTAAAAAGGATTCTAGACTAATTAGGACTTTTGAGAAATATTATTCCCAACAGCTCACATATACTAACTATCATAGACTCTCAGGGAGATAATTCCCTACAACAGACTCACACTAATTAAGATAGGACTATATGGTGAGATACACTAATTAAGATAGGGCTATATGGTGAGACACACTAAATCCCTGAATCAATCCCTAATTTTCCCAATCCTTACATTCCATTTTCCTTGAAAACATCCTTGTTCTCAAGGATGGAAGCTTAAAATCTGCTAGGGAAAATAGCATCTAAACTAATTCTAAAAAACAGGAAATTGCATAATTGAAATTGAAATCAAATTGATAATTGCAATTGTGGCCCAATTGACCCAATGTTGCAGCTAATCCAAATGTCCACTAACAATCTGTAAACAAATTGTGGCCCAATTGACCCATTCTAGTGATGTCCCAATTCGCCAAGAGCCACACCGAAAAATCCAAAACACCACCGTTCGAGTACCCCAAAAGAGATCTCCAAACGCCACTGTTTCAAGATTTAGGTTTCAAGGTCAACCCTATAAAGTCTCTCTTCATTTCAGACATAACCCTAAAAGCTTCTCTCTTCATTTCTATGCAACTGCTCTGAAATCCCAACACCTTCTTCTTTTATAACAAACCAGAACCAAAATCTCTAGAAAATAACCCCCAAATCTTCTTCTGCTTCCTTTGATTTTCCATTCCCTTCCTAGGATTTCCAATTCTTCTCTTCTCACTAAACCGACGACCACTCTCTTCGATCCGTCGTCAATTCCCTTCAAAAATCCTTCCAAAATGGCCAAAACTCCACCAAAATCGCAACCTACCAATACCTTCCTCTTCTTTCTTCGATAAAAGCCTAAATAGATCACCAAATTTCATCAATCGTCTTCCAAAACCGGCCACAACCCCTCCTGACAATCCTTTCTTCTACTGGATCGAATTCAGGTAGGAAGCCTCTAGGATCTCTCTGAACAAATCGGGACTTCAGTGCCTCAGTAGGGCGTTGAGGGGCCCGGTACAAGAGGTAGGGAGCCACCGACCTAGTACTGGTCTAGAGGCATGCTTGGTATCCTACCAGTCCCTACAAACTCAAATATGGCTTTGGATCATCCTTGAATTAATCGAGACCCAGTGGCTCGCTCGGGCGTTGACCAGCCCAGTACAAGAATTGAGGAGCCACTGGGCCATGCAGTGGCGCTGCTGCTCTAGAGGCTTGCTTTGACATGTAGGGGCCCTCAGCAAATATAGGAAACCTCTGGGCTCTCCCATAATGGATAGGGACTTCGGTGGCTCACTAGGGCGTTGAAGGGCCCGGTATAGGAGGTAGGGAGCCACTGGTGTGATATTGGTCCAGAGGCATGCTTGGATTCCTAGAATTGCCCATCAAATGAAATAAGGATCTAGACCACCCTTGAATGAATTAGAACACAGTGACTCAGTTGAGCGTTGACCAGCCTGGTACAAGAAGTGAGGAGCCACTGGGCTATGCAGCGGGGCTGCTGCGCTAGAGGCTTACTTTGGCATGTAAGAGGTTCAGCAAATGTAGGAAGTCTCTGTGCTCTCCCCGAACTGATCTGGACATGTGTGGCTTACTGGGCCTTAAGGGGCCCAATACATGAGGTAGGGAGCCACCATTGTGATACTGGTCCAGAGAGATGCTTGGGATCCTAGAAGTCCCCAGCAACTGAAATGTGGCTCTGGACCGTCCTGAAAAGATTCAGAACCGCAGTGGCTCACTTGGGTATTGACAGGCCTGATATAATAAGTGAGGAGCCACTAGGTCTTGCAGCGGTGTTGTTGCTCTAGAGGCTTGTTTTGTCATGTAGGAGGCCTCAGCAATGTAGGAAGCGTCTGGGCTCTCCCTGAACGGAACGGGACTTCGGTTGCTCACTAGGGCGTTAAGGGGCCCGGTACAAGAGGTAGGGAGCCATCGGCCTAGTACTGGTCCAGAGGCATGCTTAGAATCTTAGAAGTCCCCAGCAACTGAAATGTGGCTCTGGACCCTCCTGGAATGAATCGGAACTGCAGTGGCTCACTTGGGCGTTGTCCGGCCCGGTACACAAAGTGAAGAACCACTGGTCCTCTACCGATCATGCTGCTCACACAGCTAAGTTGGCTTCTCAGGTACATGCGTTGACCTGCTACCTAGGAGCTTTTAAAAAAATGGATCCGGTGACATGAGAGGATCCACATGAACTGGTGCAAATCCAGTGAGTCTGCTGGATAGAAGGTATACCGGTAACAGAGCAGATCCTCTGTAAAGAAGCATGAGAGGTGCAGCTCTACTGTATCAGAGCTCTAAATGTATCGAAGCAGATCTGCTGCAGAGTAGGTCGTAGCGGATCTAATGCATAGGAGATCTGCTGATAGCATAGCAAACCCTCTGTAAGGTAATAAGAGACATGCAACTCTACTGCATAGGAGCTCCAGATGTACCAGAGCAGATCTACTGCGGAGGTCGTAGCGGATCTGCTGCATAGGAGATCTGCTAATAGTGGAACAAACCCTCTGTAAGGTAGCAGGATAAGTGCAAATCTACTGCATATGAGCTATAGATGTAACAGAGCGGATCTGCTGTAGAGGAGTTTCTCAAGTATATGAGCATGTTTGTTGCATAGGGGCAGCATAGTAGTCCGGTTCTGCCAAGAGTCCCATATACCATATTTGTCAACAGTAGAAAGTCGTGTGTGCATGTAGAGATAAGGAAGCCATGTTGGTGAGCTTCCCACAGACGGTGCCAAAAAGTGTTAATGGGAAAATTTGCTCTAGGTAAAAATTTCGATCAACACCCTCAACCTGCTACCCCGGAGGTCGTAGCGGGGGTAGGTACTTCGTACCATGATTCTGGTTAGATGAATCAGTAAGATGCAGTAGGTAAGAGAATAATCATCCTCCATGTTGGGGCTTTGAGGATAGGTAGAAGAGATGGTGCTTGATGTCCCCTTACTGGTATAAGAGGCTAGTCCTGGTCCTGGTCCTTGGTTCATGATGCCTGGTCCTAGTACCCGGTCTTTGGTTCATGATGCCTGATCCTGGTACCAAGTCATGGTACCTGGTCCCGGTACCCGGTCTCTTATAGCTGGTTCAATAGATCCTCTAGGTATGTGCTTAAGCATGCAGATAGGTGGACAAAAGAGCTAGGACCGGTGGGGTCAGAACCTAGCTTCCTTACGTGGCATAATAAGGAGATAGGTAGGAGGATGACAATTCTTTTAGTGTAGATAGACTGACTGGGGGGGGGGGGGGGGGGGAAGCATCACGAATGATCATATGCTGAAAAACCCCTAGGCCAGAGGAAAGAGAAAGACCCTTCTTTATATTTATATATCACGAGAGGTGCTCCGAAGAGCTTACACAAGTAGCATGCTCCAAGAAGCTTATACAGATATAGACTACAACATGGTAAGCCATAGTTTGGAGAGGTACCACCTGGTACCGATACATTTCTGGAGAAAATCGATTTGTGTAGTAGTTGATACAATGGTAGGAGATGGTGAACTATTTTTCTAGTGGAAAAGTGGATAATTCCTCTATGGGGATGGCGGAAACTCCCTCTCGGTGATGGCGAATACTTTTTGTATATTTCTTTCCCCCATTACTGGATTTTTGGGTCTGAACCTCCATTTTTTAGATTGGAGATCCTAGATATGAGCTCGAAGATGTTGGAGAGCCCTCTTTTAGAGAGTGCTTTGTCATATTTATATGTTTCGATTCTTGTTTCTCACTCCATTAATTAATTCACAATCAAATGAATGTTGATTTGGCATTAATGGAGTTGAATATTCTCTCATTAATGGTGTTGTGAATGGCCATTAAAGAGTTGACTGATTTCCTCATTAATGGCATTGCGAATAGCCATTAATAATTTGACTATATTCATTAATGGGGTTGATTAATATAGTTGAATATCTCCATTAATAGTGTTGTGAATGACCATTAAAGAGTTGACTGATCTTCTTATTAATGGGGCTGATTATCTCCATTAATACGGTTGCCTATCTCCATTAATGGCACTGTGAATGACCATTAAAGAGTTGACTATCTTCATTAATAGGGTTGACTATCTCCATTAATAACCAGAGAAGTCAACTTTATCTTCTACGTTTCTTGGAGTAAAGTTTTGACTCTGTACTCTAATGGCATGGCACCCTGATATACCGATCTACTCTTGTTGGCGTGGCGCTTATTCTAGCATGCTGGTACCTTTCTGGTTCCATTCTTCTTGCTTAGCTGGTAGAATACATATTCCAGTATGATCCTAGACTGGTATCGCGGCACATGGGTACCAGGTAGATGTCGTGGTACCTAGGTACTGGGTAGATATCGCGATACCTAGGTACCAGGTAGAAGGTATCGCGATGCTGGCCCTGCGTGGTACCTGGTAGAATGTGAGATGTGGTATTGACCTTTTTCCGGTTCATGGTGTTGGGTATCCCCGTTATCTGGGTACAGGTCCTGATCTAGGTTCTACCAGACTTTAGACATATGGAAAATTCTTCTTTGAACCCCTGCCAAAAAAGGCTGTTAACAACTAGCCTTTTTATGCTAGAGTTTGCTTTTGAACTTTGAGCTGCCATTCTTGTAAATATTGAATTAAGAAATCATCAATCTAGATAAAATATCAACTAAATTATTATTATTATTTCCCTTGCTCTATATCCTCTACCATTTATGACTTCTAAAAAATATGCTCTATATCCTCTACCAGTTATGACTTCTAAAAATTATAACTGTCTTTTACTTATAAAAGAATTTTCTTTTCAAAATTTGATTTTGGACCTTTTTATAAAATTATATTATATTATTATAGTCTGTCCTAATTGTAAAAGAATTATTCTGTATATATAAGTGGAACGTATTTAAAGAATATATAATTCCTAAAATTTCTAATTCAGTACTAGATTTTTGATCGAGCCAAAAAGTATATGATTTTCGCCCTCATTTTCGACTCTTTTTGCTTGATCTCGGGCAATATCACATGATTTAACTGTGTGAATCAAGTGTTTATATGTTTATTTAGGCCACAAGGGCAGTGGTGAGATATGGAAGAATTAAAGTGCAAAAAGTGTAAAAATAGGAAAAAGGGCAGGTATGGAATGCGTGCCACTATTTGTTTGGAGTTGTTTTCCCCTTGGTTTTGTGCTATTTGGTTGTTGTTACTCTTTATTTTTCTTTTATCATATATATATATATATGGATACTGCCAAGGGGTTTTTTAGCATATGATCGCTTGCGATGCATTTTTCCCTTAAGTTATTCCAATTTTATCAAAAAATTGATTTAGTTTTTTTTTTATTTATCTTAATTTGTAAATAAATTCTTTTGGTTGATGGTTTTCAAATATAAAATTTAAAGATAGTAAAAAAAATAGTTGTTAACAGGGTTTTTTGGTAGGGGTCCAAAGAAGAATTTTCCACCAAGTAGCCACCTGGTAGGGACCATTCCCGGCTCCCAGGTACCCCGTAGGATGGATACCGCGACCTTGGAAGAATCGATACCTGGTAGGGCCAGAACCTTGAGTGTTTTTCTATCTAGATGAGGCACCAGAAATATGAACCAGGAAGAGCAGGTAAATCTACCCCGACACCTGGTGAAGTTGGTACCGCGATACCATGCACCCAGTACCTCGCATATACCCGGTGCCTCCTACCCGCCACCTAGGTACCGCGACATGTATCCAGTACCCAAGGGTACCTCAACATCTACTTGGTGCCCGAATACCTCGATATATGCCTGGTACCCAGTACCTTGACATCAACCCGGAATTCACCATAAACAGGTATCCTACTGGCCGAGCAGGAAGAATGTCGCCACGAAGCCACTAGCATGCTAGAACAAGCGCCACGCCATCGAGAAGGGGCTGGTACACCAGAGTATCTTGCCTAAAGGGAAGAAGCATGCAACACCATCTGACCTCATTAATGGCTATTCACAACGCCATAAATGAGGGAATCAGTCAACTCTTTAATGGCCATTCACAACGCCATTAATGAGAGAATCAGTCAACTCTATTAATGGAGATAATCAGCCCTATTAATGAGAAGATCAGTCAACTCTTTAATGGCCATTCACAATGCCATTAATGAGGGAATCAGTCAACTCTATTAATGGAGATATTCAGCCCCATTAATGAGAAGATCAGTCAACTCTTTAATGGCCATTCCCAACGCCATTAATGAAAGAATATTCAACTCCATTAATGTCAGGTCAATGTTCCTTTGATTGCGAATTAATTAGTGGAGTGGGCAACAAGAATCAGAACATATAAATATGACCAAGTTCTGTCCAAGAAGGGGCTCGAACAATAAACACAATTGATCAGCTCTGGTTCTGACTTCGCCACCAGCTCTCTCGAATATCTCCATCTCAAGGGTTCGAACAACAGACACAGTCCAATAGCCCTCCAGTATCTCCATATCTCCAACAGCTCTCCAACATCTCCATATCTCCAATCCCAGATTTTGTCCACTTCTCCACTAGGAATATGAGTTCGCCATCGCCTGGAGTGTAAAAGGGACCCTGCCTGACTTCCCTCTACACCACCATTGTATCGACTGCTATGTATGTCAGTTTTCGCCATGAATGTACCGGTACCAAATGGTACCCCTCTAACTGTGACCTAACAGGACTCAGTTTGTATTAATGTAAGCTCTCCGGAGCACCTCTTAAGAAATATAAATAAAAAGAAGGGTCTTTCTCCATTCCAATGGATACTGCCTGGGGGTTTTTCAGCATGTGATCAATCGTGATGCTTTTTTCCCCTAGTTCATTCCACCACTACTAAAAGAGTTGTCATTCTCCTATCTATCTCCTTGTTATGAATGCATGTATACGTGCTAGGCACAGACCATACTGGTCCTAGCTCTTATGTACCTCTCTTGGTTCATTATCTAGGTCGGGGGAATATTGAAGGCACCTAGAGAGGTAACTAGGTACCAGGATCAAATACCAAGACCGGGTTCCAGCCTACTGCACCAGATGGGAAGGATGATTGTTCTCCTACGATGGTATCTATCTCGCTTTCACCTTACCAGAACCACGGTACGAAGTACCTACCCCCCGTTGCGACCTCCGGGGTAGCGGGTAGAGGGTGTTGATTGAAATTTTGCTCCCTGAGCAGATTTTTCCGTTAACACTTTTTGGCGCCGTCTTTGGGGAGCTCACAAACGCGGCTTCCATGTCTCTACATGAGCATCCTTATCTCTACATGTAAGCTCGACTTTCTGCTATTGATATGGTACGTGGGACTCTTGGCAGAACCGATCTACTGTGCTGCCCCTATGCAACAAATCTGCTCATATACTTGTAGTGCTCCTCTGTAGCAAATTCTCTTCGGTACATCTAGAGCTTCTATGTATCAGAGCTGCACCTGTCCTACTACCTTACGGATGATTTGCTCCGCTATCAGCAGATCTCCTATACAGCAGATCTGCCACGATCTTCTATACAGTAGATCCGCTCCAGTACATCTAGAACTGTTATACAGTAGAGCTACACCTTTCCTGCTTTCTTACAGAAGATTTGCTCCGCTCTCAGCAGATCTCCTATACAGTAGATCCACTGCGATCCATCAGATTTGCACCTGTTCATGCAAATCCCCTCATGTCACATGATCGACTCTTCAAAAGCTCCAAGGTAGCAGGTCAACGTATGTACCAGAGAAGCAAACTCAACTGTATGATCATAGGAGCATCGCGACCCGTAGAGGCCCAATGGCTCCTCACTCCTTGCACTAGGCCAGTCAATGCCCAAGTAAGCCACTGTGTCCAGATTAAATCCAGGACGGTCCAGAGCCACATTTCAGTTGCTGGGGACATCTAGGATCCCAAATATGCCTTTAGACCAGTACCATTCCGGTGGCTCCCTACCTCTTGTACTGGGCCCCTCAATGCCCTAGTGAGCCACTTATATCCCGATCCGTTCAGGGAGAGCGTAGAGGCTTCCCACATTATTATGACCTCTTACATGCCTAAGCAAGCCTCTGGAGCAGCAGCCCCGTTGCATGGCCTAGTGGCTCCTCACTTTTTTTACCGGGCTAGTCAACGCCCAAGTGAACCACTGTGTCCCGATTCATTCCAGGATAGTCCAGAGCCACATTTCAGTTGCTGGGGACTTCCAGGATCCCATGTATGCCTCTGGACTAGTATCATGTAGGTGGCTGCCTACTTCCTACACCAGGCCCTTCAATGCCCCAGTGAGCCACCTATGTCTCGATCCGTTCGGGTAGAGCTCAGAGGCTTCTCACTTTACTGAAGCCTTAAGCCTCTTGAGCAGTAGCCCCACTGTATGGCCTAGTGGCTCCTCACTTCTGGTACAGGGCTAGTCATCACCCAAGTGAGCCACTGTGTCACGCATGCCTCTGGACCAGTATCATGCAGGTGGCTCTCTACTTCTTGTATCGGGCCCTTCAACGCCCTAGTGAGCCACTTATGTCCCGATCCGTTCGGGTAGAGCTCAGAGGCTTCCCACTTTGTTGAGGCCTTGTACAGGCCTAAGCACGCCTCTGAAGCAGCAGCCTAGCTGTAAGGCCCAGTGGCTCCTCACTTCTTCTGTCGGGCTAGTCAATGCCCAAGAGAGACACTGTATCCTGATTCATTCCAGGATGGTCCAGAGCCATATTTCAGTTGCTAGGGACTTCTAGGATCCCACGCAAGCCTCTGGACTAGTATCATGCATGTGGCTCCCTACTTCTTATACCGGGCCCTTCAACGCCTTAGTGAGCCACCTATGTCCCGATCCGTTCGGGTAGAGCTCAGAGGCTTCCCACATTGTTGAGGCCTCCTACATGCCTAAGCAAGCCTCTAGAGCAGTAGCCCCGCTGCATGGCCCAGTGGCTCCTCACTTATTGTACCGGGTCGTTCAGCACCCAAGTGAGCCACTTGTTAGGATTATGCTCAATAGCAAGAGTGTAATATTGTAATTGACAATCTTTTCATATAATAAAGTGATTTATGATTCTGTAAAATCTTATAGCATTTATAATTATAATTGTCAAGGTAAATAATCATAAGGTCAAAAAACTATGAGATATGACGAATTGTTTGTACATCCGGATATGTATGAGGTAGACACAATTCTTTAGTTAGTCTTAAATAACGTTCACAACTTAAGTTAAAGGTTGGGCACCTCTATCTTGATAAAGTTGTAGAATTCTTTTACTAGCATTTGAGTGGGATCAAATGAGTTATGATGAGTCTAAAATCATCGAAAGATTTTCGAGTAAAAGAATCTAGTGCACTGGGTGCATTGAACTGGATCACAATGAAATACTTTATCTAGAACCGTCACTAGATATAAGTCTTTTCATTATCAAGACAATCGGAGAGTCTATCTAAATCCTGAGATAAATGATGGACTTATGGTTGCAAGTGTTATCATTTGAGCTATCAATGAGTACGATTATATAGCATAGTCTATCCTCGATAGTTTGGTGGTATTCATTTGTTAATCGATAGAGGACTTCATTTATAGATATGGACATCGTGGCTCCATTTATTAAATGAGAGTATAATATCATCATATGGATGTTTTGAGGTATTGGATATTAAATCTCAACGTTGAGTTTTCAATAATGATTATTGAAGACATGGCTTCTGGACAAGTCAAAATACCCAAGTTCAAAATGTGGTTATATGAGGAAATATGGTAACTTGAAGAGCTATAGGCAGTCTATGAGCTCTTGGCGATTACTGATATTATTCACGAGGATACACTATCTCCTATAAGATTGTCTAGGGTATGAATGAGAAACATCTCCTTATTCTATCTTTATTTAAGAGTTCAATTTTAGCCCTTTAGTGGAATGAGTTAAAATTAATAGATCGAACCTAAGTGAATCATTTGTTGATTGTGATTAGGTTATGTCTATTGAAGCTTAAATTTAGATAGCCCGCCAAGATCCACAATCCACAATCCACACGTACTTGCATGGATCACTTGATATATTCTACCGGGCCAATTTATGGGTCCATCTAGAATTGCATTTAATATATTAAGAATATAATATGTCTATTATTTATTTAATGGGCTGCACTATTATATTAATATATTAAAAGGAGACATGTAGGCTTGTTTCTTTTAGTAAGAATAAGTCTGGTTCACATGTGGGCTTTTATTTAAAGTCTAATGGATTAAATAAAATAAGAAAAATAATATTTGGCCCATATAGACATGGTGTGGGCGGCAAGGCTAAATAAAATAGCCCAAGATATTATTTTATTTTATTGTTTTGATTAAATGGGAATTAATTAATTATTTAATTAATTAATAGTTTAAATCAAAATCTTTTCCTGATCAGTAAATTAAATACTATGTGTTGGATTAGGGTTGTAATTCTTTTAAGTGATAGGAGTCCTAATGTGGTAAGGATTAAGTCCACATACACTCCTTATTATACAAAGAATTCGGCCACCACTAGTCCTACAAGGGTTAGGATTCTTGAATTGATAGGAATTAGGGAAAAGGATAATTCCTTTTCAAGTAAGGAAATTAACCAACCCTAGATTTCCTATATAATGAATTCGGCCAACCCTACTTGGTGAAGGAGAAAATTCGGCCAACCTATAAATATAAGGTTATGAATTTTCGGCCACCAAGAAGAAGCAAAATAGAGAGAGATTTTTGTTTGTTTTGAAAATAAAAAATCCTACTCTATACACATAGATTTTCGGCCAAGAGAGAAAAAGAAAATAAGTTCTCATTCGATAGTGCACTTACAAGCCTTTAACATCAGAAGGTTTTGTGCACACTTTCGATTTAGGGTTACGCGAGTTTCAATCATATTGATTGTGAATTCAAAAGTGACCGGAACTAATTTTTTAGGTTCTTGGTGTTTTACTATTGAAGATCAAGATCAGAAATTCCATACATCCATTCTAAGGTAAGCAATTCAAAGAAAAAGGGAGACCACGCTCCTAGGTGATTCACGTACGTGCTAGGATTGAAGATCTTGCTGATTACCATTGATGGAAGTCAATCGGATCACGCGACAAGAGGTATTTAACTCTAACCGTATATTTGAGTTTAATTAATTAAAGGGTTAAGGTTCAAATCTTTAGAAAAATTTTAAACTATACAAAAATTATTTTTTTTTTCGCCTTCCGCTATGGTTTTAAGCAATTTTTCCCTAAACCACTGTGTTCCTGATTCATTCGAGAACGGTCCAGAGCCACATTTCAGTTCCTGGGGACTTCTAGGATCCCAAGCATGCCTTTGGACCAGCATCACACCGGTGGCTCCCTACCTCCTGTACCGGGCTCCTCAACGCCCTAGTGAGCCACCGATGTCCCAATCCGTTATGGGAGAGCTCAGAGGCTTCCCACATTGATATGGCCTCCTACATGCCTAAGAAATCCTCTGGAGCAGCGGCCCCGCTGCATGGCCCGGTGGCTCCTCACTTCTTCTATCGGGCTGAACAACGCCCAAGTGAGCCAATGTGTCTCGATTCATTCAGGATGGTCCAGAGCCACATTTCAGTTTTTGGGGACTTCTAGGATCCCAAGCATTCCTCTGGACCAGTATCATGCAGGTGGCTCTCTACCTCTTGTACTAGGCCCTTCAACGCCCTAGTGAGCCACCTATGTCCCAATCCGTTCAGGTAGAGCTCATAAGCTTCCCACATTGATGTGGCCTCCTACATGCCTAAGCACGCCTCTAGAGTAGCAGCCTAGCTGCATGGCCTAGTGACTCATCACTTCTTTTGTCGGGGCTAGTCAACGCCCAAGTGAGCCACTGTGTCCCGATTCATTCCAGGATGGTCCAGAGCCACATTTCAGTTACCGGGGACTTCTAGGATCCCACGCATGTCTCTGGACCAGTATCATGCAGGTGGCTCTCTACCTCTTGTACCGGGCCCTTCAACGCCCTAGTGGGCCACCTATGTCCCGATCCGCTCGGGTAGAGCTCAGAGGCTTTGCGAATTACTGAGGCTTCCTACATGCCTAAGTAAGCCTATGGAGCAGCAGCACTACTACGAGACCTATTGTTTCTCACTTATTTTATTGGGCCCTATCACAACGCCTATGTGAGCTACCTGGATCATAGCTGCAAGACTGGCGGTTCCTAACATTTTAAACTGCGCTACCCAAAGCCCCAGCGATCTACCGAGGTCAAGGTTCGTTTGAGTAGAGTCTTAAGCCCCATTACGATTTCTGAAGACTCCTAATTACTCTAAGCCGGCTCGTAAACTGGTTACATTACTTGAGGACTAGAAGTTCATCATTCTTCCTAGTAGTTCTTCTATGAGAATAGTTCTCTTACGATCGCCATGGTAGTTCTTCTATGATCGCCTTAGTAGTTCTCCTATGATCGCCTTGGTAGTTCTCATATGATTGCCTTTCGCCTATGATCGAACCCAGGAAAGCTACATGACCTTTCTGATGGCTTGGACATGACCCACCCCTCTCCAAGAAAGGTTTGGTACATGAGTGGCCTTAGTCACCTACCAGGACCATCGCTTGAAGACCAGGATTCCTTGCACTAGAACTCCTGATGCCTTGGACCTAATTAATCCCTCCAGAAGGATCGCCTTAAAGACCAGGATAGCTAGATAGCTCCCCTGATACCCTGGATTAGATTAATCCATCCAGGAGGATCTCCTCACAACCAGGAAAAGCCACATGGCATTCCTATTGCCCTGGCCGGGCACCACCCCCTGCTAGGAAGGATCCGGTACGTAAGAGCATAGTTGCCTAACAGATTAAACCTCGGCCGGGCACCACCCCACGTGGAGAAGGATCTGGATAGTAAGAGCATAGTTTCCAGCCAGATGAAGGTCTTGGCCGGACACTACCCCCCGCTAAGAAAGATCTGGTGCTAAAGTGGACTTAGTCGCCTACCAGGATCTTGCTGCCAGTATATATTCGCCATTGTTTTCGCCAAAGTACCAAGATTCCTCGAACAGGAATGCAAGGTACCAAGATTCGCCAATGATCGCCTCAAGACCAGGAAGAACCATATGGCTTTCCTGCTGCCTTGGCCGGGTACCATCCCTCGCTAGGAAGGGTCTGTTTTGTAAGAGCATGGTTGCCTGCCAGATCAAGGCCTTGGCCGGACACAACCCCGCGCCAAGAAAAACCCGGTGCTAAAGTGGCCTTAGTTGCCTACCAGGATCTTGTTGCCAATGTGTTCGCCTTGTTTTCGCCGGAGTACCAAGATTCCTAGAAAGGAATGCGAGGTATCTAGATCCGCCAATGTGTTCGCCTTGTTTTTGCCAGAGTACCAAGATTCCTAGAAAGGAATGCGAGGTACCTAGATCCGCCAATGTGTTCGCCTTGTTTTCACCAGAGTACCAAGATTCCAAGAAAGGAATGTGAGGTACCTAGATCCGCCAATGTGTTCGCCTTGTTTTCGCCAGAGTACCAAGATTCGTAGAAAGGAATGTGAGATACCTAGATCAGCCAATGTGTTCGCCTTGTTTTCGCCAGAGTACCAAGATTCTGAGAAGAGGAATGTGAGGTACCCGTTTTCACCAATATGTTCACCTCAAGATCAGGACAGCTAAATGGCCCTTTTGCTGCCTTGGCCGGGTAAACACACCCCCCCCCCCCCTCCAAGAAGGATCTAGATGGTATAGTTGCCTACCAGGATTGTTTATGCCTATGTACCCAAATTCTTAAAAAATGGAAGAATAGGTACTGTTAACAGAAAAATTGCTCTAAGTGAGGAATCTCAATTAACACCTTAACCCGCTACCCCGGAGGTCGCAACGGGGGGTAGGTACTTTGTACTGTGGTTCTGGTAAGGTGAAAGCTAGATAGATGTCGTAGTAGGAGAACAATCATCCCTCCCATCTGGTGCAGTAGGCTGGTACCCGGTCTTGGTATCTGACCCTGGTACCTGATTACCTCTCTAGGTGCCCTCCATAATTCCCCAACCTAGATATCGTGCAAAGAGGGGTACAAGAGAGCTAGGACCAGTAGAGGTCGGTGCCTAGTTCACATACATGCTTAATAAAGGAGATAGACGGGAGAATGACAATTCTTCTGGTAAAGGTGGACTGACCTAGGGGGAAAAAGCATCACGATTGATCACATGCTGAAAACCCCCTAGGCAGTATCCGTAGGAAGTAGAAAGACCCTTCATTATATTTATATATTACGAGAGGTGCTCCGGAGATCTTACATTAATACAAACTGAGTCCTGGTAGGTCACAGTTAGAGAGGTACCATTTGGTACTGGTACATTCATGGCGAAAACTGACATACATAGCAGTCGATACAATGGTGGTGTAGAGGGAATTCGGGCAGGGTCCCTTTTACACTCCAGGCGATGGCGAACTCATATTCCTAATGGAGAAGTGGGCGAAATCTGGGATCGGAGACATCTTGGAGATATGGAGATGTAGGAGAGGTGTTGGAGAATGTTGGAGAGAATTTCAGTGAGTCCAAATGTTGGGGAATCGACCTTTTTCTTGAAGAATGACTTGTTATATTTATGTATGTTCATCCTTGTTGCCCACTCCAACAGTTTATCGACATTAATGAGTTGAATATCTTCTCATTAATGGAGTTGAATATCTTCTTATTTATGGAGTTGAATATATTCTCATTGATGGAGTTGAATATCTTCTCATTGATGGAGTTGAATATCTTCTCATTTATGGAGTTGAATATCTTCTCATTAATGGCGTTGTGAATGGCCATTAAAGAGTTGACTGTTCTTCTCATTAATGAGGCTGATTATCTCCATTAGCAGAGTTGACTACTTCCTTCATTAATGGCATAGTGAATGGCCATTAATGGAGTTGACTGATTCCCTCATTAATGGTGTTGATTATCTCCATTAATTACCAGAAAGGTCAACTTTCTCTTTTACGTTGCTTGAAGGAGAATTCTTACTCTGTATCCCAGTGGTATGGTACACTGGTGTACCGGAGTGCTCGCTGGCGTGGCGCTTGTCCTAGCATGCTGGTACCTCTTCCTGGTTCCATTCTTCTTACTTGGCGGGTAGGATATACATTTTGGTTAGATCCTGGTCTGATATCGCGGTACTTGGGTACCGGTAGATGTCGCGGTACCTAGGTATCGTGGTACCTAGGAACCAGGTAGGAGGTATCGTGGTATACCCTTGTTTGGTACCTGGTAGACTGTGAGACGTGGTACTGACTTAGTTTCGGTTCATGGTGTACAGCATCCCCGGTATCTAGGTACCGGTCCCAATCTAGGTCCTACTAGGTACTTGCCGGATGGAAAATTCTTCTTTGGACCCCTGCCAAAAATGACTGTTAACAGAAGTCCCCCTGACTTGAACACCGCTATTAAGTTGGGGTTGGAGTCATGATCTGATACTGCTTGAAGAATTTTTCTGGTCGTTTCTTACTTGTAGCTATTACTTGAAGAGAGAAAACTCTCTCAGCACTCTTGGCTTTGGCGAATCTGGGTACCTGGTATTCCTGTTCAGGGGATCCTGGTACTTTATCTATAATAAAGGCGAATCAAGGTACCTAGCCTTTTATTTTTCAGGAATCTGGGTACATAGGCAAAAATGATCTTGGTAGGCAACTATTCCATCTAGATCCTTCCTGGCGGGGGGTGATGCCCGGCCAAGGCAGCAAGAGGGACATTTGGTTGTCCTAGTCTTGAGGTGAAAACACGTAGGTGAACATATTGGCGAAAATGAGTACTTTACATTCCTGTTCTAGGAAGCCTAGTATTCTGGCGAGCACATGGCGAACATATTGGAGTATCTGGGTACCTCACATTCCTGTTTTAGGAATCTTGGTACCTTCGCAAACATATGGCGAACATTCTGGAGAAACCGGGTACCTCGCATTCCTGTTCTAGGAATCTTGGTACCTTGGCGAACACATGGCGAACAATCTGAAGAAACTGGGTACCTCGCATTCCTATTCTAGGAATCTTAGTACCTTGGCGAACACATGGCGAACATTCTGGCAACAAGATACTGGTAGGCAACTAAGGCCACTTTAGCACCAGGTCTTTCTTAGCAGGGGGGTGGTGCCCGGCCAAGGCCTTGATCTGGCTGGCAACTATGCTCTTACTATCCAGACCCTTCTCAGCGGGGGGTGGTGCCCGGCCGAGGTTTGATCCGTCGGGCAACTATGCTCTTACGTACCAGATCCTTCCTAGCGGGGGGTGGTGCCCGGCCATGGCAGCAGGAATGCCATGTGGCTTTTCCTGGTCTTAAGGAGATCCTCCTGGATGGATTAATCCGGTCCAAGGTATCATGATAGCTATCTTGCTATCCTGTTCTTTAAGGCGATCCTCTTGGAGGGATTGACCCGGTCTAGGGTATCAGGAGAGCTATCTAGTTATCCTGGTCTTTAAGGCGATCCTCCTAGAGGGATTAATCCGGTCCAGGGCATCAGGAGTGCTGTATAGCTCTCCTGGTTTTATGGCGATCCTCCTGGAGGAATCAATCCGGTCTAGGGCATCAGGAGTGCCGTGTAGCTCTCTTGGATTTATGGTGATCCTCCTGGAGGGATTAATCCGGTCTAGGGCATCAGGAGTGCTGTTTCGCTCTCCTAGATTTATGGCGATCCTCCTAGAGGGATAAATCTTGTCTAAGGCATCAGGAGTGCTGTGTAGCTCTCCTAGATTTATGGCGATCCTCATAGAGGGATTAATCCGGTCCATGGCATCAGGAGTGCTGTGTAGCTCTCCTGGTTTTATGGCGATCCTCCTGGAGGGATTAATCCGGTCCAGGGCATCGGGCATTCCTGTGCAAGGATTCCCGGTCTTCAAGCGATGGTCCTGTTAGGCAACTAAGGCCATTTTAGCACCAGGTTTTTCTTAGCGGGGGGTGGTACCCAGCCAAAGCATCAGGAGTGCCATGTGGCTATCCTGGTCTCGATTATAGGCAAAAGGCGATCATATGAGAACTGCCAAGGCGATCGTAGAAGAACTACCAAGGCGATCATAGGAGAACTACCAAGGCGATAATAGGAACATCGCAATCGGGATAGGCTTCTCGAACAATTCTGAGACTCCGGTTGATGTTGACCAGGAGTCGAGTGAAGAAATAGGCACCGTTGGGATCGGTGGGAGACGGGCCGGTGAAGTTACTGACACAGGCCGGAAGGGTACTGGCCCTTCCATATGAATACCGATGTGTCCCTCATTGTACTAGTACTCCGGAAACTATTAAACGTTTACGGAGAGATTACAATATCCCTAAAGAGATCACTATTGCTATCCCTCCATGGGAGTATGATATGTATTCTCCATATGCCGGCGAGGTCCCGATTCCTACGGCAGCCTTCGAATGTAGAGTCAGGCTACCCCTCCACCCCACCTTACGTAGGGCGCTACATGCCTTAGAGTTAGGTCCCCTCCAGTTGACACCAGGATTTTGGAGGCATTTGGTGGGGTTCCTCATTTTTTGGAGGGAGCAATGCCAGAAGGACAACATCGATCGGGAACTAGGTCCAGATGAGATTGGATATGTGTTCCAGATTGCCTCTAATGCCCCAGGTCCAAAAGGGCAATTCTACGCCCGTGCCAAAAACAGCTTGCAATTTGTGGTACCGGGGGCCACGAAAAAGGATACCTCCTGGAAGGAGGAATGGGTCATCCTCGGAGGTGAATGGTGCAGCTCGGTTCATATCGGAGGGTCTGAGTTCTGAGTTCCCACTATTTTCAGTGGCAAGCCCGCGTTGGAGAAGAGCAAGTTATCTGGAGAATCAGAGAAAATCTTACGGGCTATCATGGCCCGTCATTATATTAACACGAAATTTCCCATCACGGAGGCCTACGAGGCAAAAAGGGTGGATCACTACCTTCGCATTTCCAGAGCTTCTCCAGGTAGAAAACTTTTCTGACTTTGCTCATATTATCTTGTTTTATTGACTCTGCGAATATTGACTCTGGCTATCTTTGTAGTTTCAGCAGTATCTCTATCGGTCCTTGAGATGGAGACCCACCAAACAGGCGGTACTATTGATTCTCCTCTGTCTTCCCCTGTCATGATTCCAATCAGTTCTGAACTCGATACAGGGGTTAGAGTACCTAGTGGGGGGGTTGGAATACCTACTGGCTCTGATAGGACCCTGGTCGGGGTATCAGGATCGTAAGCTCCCCCTCTTCCTACCTCGGCTAGGTCGCTGGAGGCTTTTACAGCCAGATTGGGGAGGTATCGAGGTGCTTCCAGCCGGGTGCAAGAGGTTTCACCCCTCAGACCAGTTAATGTCGCAGCAGCCATTGATGCTGGTGCCTCAGCTTCTTCTGCTTCTCCCATTGTGGCATCTGGTCAGCCTAAACCGGTCGAGAAAGACTCTGATTCTGCTATGAAGAAGCCGGTCATACCTCGAGATAAGGCACGGTCGAGGTCGAAGGACAGCAGCCAGGATGAAGTTCTGGCCCACTTCGTTGCTTCCTGCCTAGGTGGGGGCCTAGATGTCATGACCGCCATGCTGACTAAGCTTCTAATTAGAAGGGGATCTGCCCTTCTAGATGAGGTAAGCTGTCTTATTTTAATCCTTTGTTCAGGTAAGAGGTTAAGAACACTCTGACAAATGCATTGTTTTTATCAGACTTTTAAATTCAATGTGGCCGTGAGCTAACAGGTTGGCCTCTTTCTAGAGCAAGTCAAGGGTGCTACAGCGGAGCTGGAGAGGTCTAAAGAGGAGCTTGCTAAGGCCGCTCAGGGATTTGAAGGTCTGAACCAGCAGCATGCTCTGGATATGGAGAAGCTCAGATCCCTCCGCCGCAAAGAGGAGAGGGATACTACGAAGGAGAGAATAGTAGAGCTGGAGAAAGAAATCCGGTCACTTCGGGGCAGTGTGACCACCCTAGATGCCCAGGTAGACACCGCCTTCGGGGACGGTTACTTTTTTACTGGTTACCAGGTGGTCCTAGCTCTCCCTCCTTCGTTCGATCTAGGTGACATCACTGGGTGGAACCTGGAGTGCTGCTGAGCTAGCTGGGGCAGCACCTTCTGATGTGGCTGGGCCTTCCCAGATTGTTAGAGATATTGGAGTAGTAAGAGGACCAGACCAGGGCTCTATCTCCCTTCTTCCACCAAGCAATGCTGGATCAGCTCCAAATCTGAAGGATCCTGAGGTTGGTGTGGCTCAGGCTGGAGGAGGGGTTTTCGCCTCCTTTGCTTCTCCAGTAGAGTCTGGCAAGAAGGCAGAAGATCGGCCTACTACTGATGATGGAGAAGTTGTCCTGCCTATCTCATCATCTGACCTTGCCCAAGAAAAAAGGAAAGTCAGGCTGCTCTGATCGAGGAAGTTGGAGGGGGGCTTCAAGGAGATCCATCTCCAATGGAAATTCTGGTTGCTGTAGGTGCCCAGGAAGCAGACGAGGCTCCATCCAGTATTGAAGGAGGGGAAACCATAACTGGTGGAGCTGGCGAGGAGACGGCCACTCAAGAGCAGGAGGATGCTTGATCCCTTATTCAGTAGCACCTAGATAAAGTTATTTTTTGTAGCCCGTGATTGGAGGATGGGCTCCCCGGTTCTAGTAATGAGAACTTCTTTATTTTTCTTGACTTCATGCGTGTATAGTTTATCACATCCCAGGTTGAAATGGTTGTTCCGGGATGATTCTTAGTACCTAGGTGGGAATTTGGTGATCCGTAAGTTAATACCGCGAATGGTCCGGGAAATGTACCAAGACCTCAACCGGTCATAGATCAGGGCACTTCATTTTTTGCGGGTTTCCATGTAGGTATTATTGGTTCGAATTTTGTATTCAACTGTCCTTCCAGATGTCGATCCAGGATAGGTTCGATTATCCCGATCATTAAGCCTTGGGAGGAAAGCATACTTTGCAAGGCTTTCCTTTCCCATGTATCAAACGTTGTGTACATAAATGACTTTATCCTCTCATTTTCGATATTCGATCTTTCCCTCTATAAATACCCCTTATCTATTAGATGGGTCTTCAAACAATCCCTTTTTTCCTTTGTAGCCGGCAGTCTCCATAGGTTGATCGATGATCGTCGTATCACCTGACATTGTGGGAGGAGGAGGAGATGTTGGCTCTGTGACTGGCAGGATGCTTGGTATTGTGGAAAGAGCTGTACTTGGTGGATTAAATTACCAGAGGAATAGGGAAAGTAGAGATTCCCAGGATCAACATGATTGGTGGGCTCTGATGCTACGGCCTTGCCAATGGTGTAGGCATTACCCGGTCGAGCCATGGCTTTGTGCCCCGTTGCATCTTGGACGTGGGGTGGGGGGGGAGATTCCTTATTTCCTTCTTATTTTTACTGATCCCAACACGGCCTCTGCTCCTACCTCTGGGGTTCGTGGCAGCACCGTCAATATAGATTCTGATTTAAATCAATGTTGCTAGGTAGGCAGATATAGTAAGTAGGTGAGAAGTTAGAGAGGGAACTGGCTGTTTCAGACCTTCAACTTATTTTCTTGTCTCTTTCTTTCTTATATCTTGTATGTAGCTTAAAATAAGGGCAGGGTTCCCCGATTTGATCAATGAAAAGAAAAACTCACTTCCATCTATATCTGTCGATTTAATTTAGTCACACGCTTCTGATAATAGCATAGACTCGGGCAAGAGTCCCCAGCATAAACCTGACTTAATCTAAAACTTGGTAACCCATAAAATCCGATGAGAATAAAGCAGTTGATCGGTACCATGGTACCTCGCACTCCAGTTCTGAGAGTCTTGGCAGTATGGTGAGTAGTCTGGCGAAACTAGGAACCTCGTCGAATGATTGAGTACCTAGCTTTCCAATTCATGGAACCTGGGTCCCCAAGGAAGTATCCTGGCGAAACTGGGTACCTCGCTCCTTTATTTGTAGGAGCTTTGGTGCCTTGGCGAGTCAAACATTTGGCGAATCTCAGTACCTCGCCTTCCTGTTTTAGGAATCTTGGTACTCTGGCGAAAACAGTGGCATAGGAGGTACCTCGCACTCCTGTTTGTAGGAATCGTGTTATCCTGGTAAAAACAATTGGCGAATAAACACTGGCAGCACGATCCATGTAGGCAACTAAGGCAATTTTAGCACCTGATCTTTTCCGGCCGAGGGTGGTGCCCGGCCAAGGCCTTGATTTAGCTAGCAACTATGCTCTTACTATCCAGATCCTTCTTAGCGGGGGGTAGTGCCCGGCCAAGGTCTGATGTATCGGGCAACTATGCTTTTACGTACTGGATCCTTCCTAGCGGGGGGTGGTACCTGGCCAGGGCAGCAGGAAGGCCATATGGTCCTTTCTGGTCTTGAGGCCATCAAACTTGGGTACCTTGCATTCCTGTTTGAGGAATCTTGGTATCCTGGTGAAAACAATGGCGAATAAACACTGGCAGCAAGATCCAGGTAGGCAACTAAGGCCACTTTAGCACCTGGTCATTCTCAGGGGCGTGGTGCCTGGCCAAGGCCTTGATCTAGCTGGCAACTATGCTCTTACTATCCAGATCCTTCTTAGCGGGGGGTGGTGCCCAGCCAAGGTCTGATTCATCGGGCAACTATGCTCTTACGTACTGGATCCTTCCTAGCGGGGGATAGTACCCAGCTAGGGCAGCAGGAAGGTCATATGGTCCTTCCTGGTCTTGAGGCGAACCTCCTAGATGGACTGATCCGATCTAGGGTGTCAGGAGTGTTATGCAGCTTTCCTGGTTTTATGGCGATCCTCCTAGATGGATCTATCCGGTCCAGGGCATCAGGAATGCTATGCAGCTCTCCTAGTGACTACTAATATCTTCTGTCAGTCGTTTAGGAATAATCCTGGCCGACTTGCCTTGCAGAATTTATGGGTAGAATCTCTTGAGATGATTAGCATTCCAAGTGTGGTCTACGAGATGTCCGTCCATATCATTCAACTTGTAGGCCCCCACCCTGGATCACCATTTTGATTAGGTACGGACCTTCCCAATTAGGTGATAGCACTCCGTCCGACCTCTTCCGCGTATTTTGGGTAACCTTTTTGAGCACCATATCCCCTTCCTTGAAGCTTCGACTTCTTACTTTCTTGTTAAAGTAACGAGCAATCCGGTTCTGGTAAACTGCTACTCTTTCGGCTATCCTGTCCTGTTTCTCCTCTAGGAGGTCCAGACTGGCCCTCAGCTTGTCCTCATTTCCATCGGGGTAAAAATGTTGCACCCGGAAGGAGACGAGCTTGTGCTCTATATGAAGGACGGCTTCTACCCCAAAAGCTAGCGAGTAGGGGGTTTCTCCCGTAGCGGTCCTCTTGGTGGTACGATATGCCCATAGTACATCCGGGAGTTCATCAGCCCATCTTCCTTTCTTCTGCTGAAGTTTTTTCTTGAGGAGCCTCTTGATAATTTTGTTTGCAGCCTCCACTAGGTCATTAGTCTGGGGGTGCTCCACGGACGCGATGCGGAGTTCAATCCCTAAACTTCCATAGAATTTCTGAAATCTGGTGTTGTCGAACTGCTTACCCAGATCCGTGATGATGACCATCGGAGTCCCGAATCGGCAAACCACATTTTTCTTGATGAACTCTGTTGTGTTTGCTTCAGTAATTCTGGAGAGGGGTTCTGCTTCCATCCACCTGGTGAAGTAATCAATAGCCACGATTGCATGCTTCTGCTGACCTGGCGCGATTGGGAGGGGTCCAATTAGGTCCACTCCCCAGAATGCAAACGGATACGGTGAGCTGATGGTTGATAACCGTTCCGGAGGTAGGTGATGCAGGTTAGCCGTTTTCTGACACGATTCACAAGACTGTACGAACTGCTTTGCGTCATGATGCAGACGGCCAGAAATATCCCATGCGTAGCACCTGGTAAGCCAATGCTTTTCCTCCGATATGATTTCCACAGTCTTCGGAATGCACTTCCCTCAACGCCCAACTCCCATCCTCAGGATGTAGGCATCTGAGCAAGGGGAGTGATCTACCTCTGCTGTAAAGGTGCCCCTCTATCAAGCAGTATCGAACCGAGGTTCTTTTGATCTTGCGAGCTTGATCGGGGTTTTTTGGGAGCTTTTCTAATTTAAGGTATTCCACGTTAGGATCCATCCAGCATGGAAATCGTTCCACGGGGTTTACTTCCTTGCCTTCAGAAATGCTTGATACAGTGATTACCTGGAGCGGAACTCCTTTCGACAGCGCTTGTCCTCAATTGGCAGCTATCTTGGCTAGGACGTCAGCTCGATGATTCTGCTGCCTAGGTATCTGTTCGATCCTGAAACCCTTGAAGCGAGGCAACATCTCTTGCACTTTTTCGAGATAGGCTATCATGTTATCCCCCTTGGCCTAGTATAAACCAGTTATTTAGTTGACTATCAGCTCTGAATCGCATTTGGCAAGGAGGTAATCAACTTCCAGCTCTATTGCCGCTCTCATCCTTACTAACAAGGCCTCATAGTCAGCCTCATTATTGGTGGTGTTAAACCTGAATCTGAAACAATGGCAGCACTAGACTTTCTCTGGGTCTGTTAGAATGACCCCACCTCCACTTCCTGCTTGATTTGATGCTCCATCAGTATACAGGATCCAGATGTTTCGATCGGTGGGCCAATCTGCAGGCTCTTGTTCCTTCGAAGGAGCTCGAATCGGGCTCGGGGGAGCACCCTGATCCGAGATCGCACTTAATTCTACCACGAAATCTGCCAAAGCCTAGGCCTTGATGGTAGTCCTGTCTTTGTATTTGATGTCGAACTGGGTAAGTTCAAGGGCTCATAGCATGAGTCTTCCTGATACATCCGGCCTTAGAAGAAACTATCGCAAAGGTTGATCAGTGACTACCACGATAGTGTGAGCAAGAAAATAAGGGCGGAGCTTCCTGGCTGCTACTACCAGTGTAAAGGCGAGCTTCTCCAAGAGAGCGTAGTTCCTTTCTGATTTGGTTAGGGCGTGGCTCACACAGTAGATAGGGCGCTGGGCTTCATCTCCGCATTCATTCACTAAAGCTCCATTGGCGACGGTTTCAGACACTGCCATGTATAACTGTAGTTCTTCTCCTGGTACCGGGCTAGCTAGCATGGGCGGCCTAGCGAGGTACTCTTTTAATGACTGGAAAGCTCGCTCGCTGCCTTGGTCCCATTTCATGTTCTTCCCCTGTTTAATTGCCTTGAAGAACGGGATGCACTTGTCAGTGGACCGCGATATGAAACGGTTCAGGGCTGCGATTCGCCTAGTCAAACCCTGCACTTGTCTGAGTGAGGTGGGAGATTCAAGATCCAGGATAGCTTTGATCTTTTCGAGATTAGCTTCAATTCCTCTTTCTTGGACCAAGAATCCAAGAAATTTCCTGACTATAACCCCGAAGGCGCATTTAGCCGGATTCAGTCGCATCTGATTTTCCCTGACTATCTGGAAAGTCTGGCGGAGGTGGTCCTGGTGATGTTCAGCTATCTGAGACTTCGTGATCATATCATCGATATATACCTCCATCGACTTTCCTATCAGTCCACTGAATAAGCTATTGACCAGGCACTAGTAGGTAGCTCCAGCGTTCTTGAGCCCGAAGGGGATAACTCTGTAGCAGTACAGGCCTTGCCTGGTTATGAAACTGGTCTTATCCTAGTCAGCTGGGTGCATCAGGATCTGGTTGTATCCTGAGAAGGCGTCCATAAAGCTTAGAAGCGTGTTGCCCGCAGTTGAATCTACCAGTTGGTCGATCTTCGGTAGCGGGAAGCTATCCTTCGGGCAGGCGCGGTTGAGATCTGTGTAGTTGACACGCATGCGCCACTTCCTGTTTGCTTTGGTTACCATAACTATGTTGGCAATCCATTTGGGGTACCGAGACTCCCTGATGAACTCTGCCTTTAGTAGTTTGTGTACCTCCTCTTGCACCGCAGCATTTCTTGCTTGGTTTAAATGCCTTCTCTTCTGCTTGACTGGCTTGAAGGTGGGATCCACCGCTAACCTATGTGTTGCTAAGGCAGCGGGTATTCCTGGCATCTCCTCATGACTCCATGCAAAGATGTCGTTATATTTTCGTAGGAGCATTATCAGAGCCTCTTTTACCTTTGTCTCCAAAGCAGAACCTATCCTGACAACCTTGGAAGGATCGGTCTCCCTGATAGGTACCTCTTCTAACTCTTATGCAAGATGGCTACTGGCCCATCCTTTTCCTTCTTCTTCCCTGATTTCTATGTCGGGGAGCTCTGGCGTAGATCCCATTTCAATCGAATCTGTTTCACCTTCGACATCGTCCTCTGGGAATTGGCGACCTTGGTTGATGGTTACCTGCACGCATTACTTAGCTAGCGCCGTTGGATTGGTAGATACTATATAACACTTGCGTGTAACCTGTTGATCTCCTCTCACTTCGCCTACCTTGTCTCCTACTGGAAATTTCAGGACGTTATGATATATCGACAAGACTCCTTTGAGAGCAGATAGGTAGGGTCTTCCCAGTATGGCGTTGTAGGCGGACGATATGTCCACTACAATGAAATCCGTCATCAGGTTCTGCTGTAATGTCGTTGTCCCTACTATTACCGGTAGGATCATAGACGCGGTGGGAATCAGTGAGTCTCCTCTGAACCCGTATAATGGGGTAGTACAGCTATTGTAGCAAGGTCTTTTCAGGTTGAATTGCTCCAAAGCGCTTTTGAAGAGGATATCAACGCTACTGCTTGTGTCAATCAAGACACGATGGACCAAGTTGTTGGCTATCTGCACAGTGATGACTATAGGGTAATCGTGGTGCTGTACGGTGTTGTACAAGTCCTCTTCTGTGAAGACGATATGTGCAATAATAGAGAACTGAGGTGGTCCCCTAGTAACTTTGAAAACATTCTGGCTTGCTTCCAATCTGGGAGCTTTCCTGGCATGGTTTTTTCGAGCATTGTTAGAGATTCCGGCCAGGGTGGGACCTCCGCTGATGGTATTGACAACGTGGATCTGCTCCATTAGATCTTTCCCTTTTGCTTTCCTTCCTTCCTTATATGCCTTGATATCGGCCTGGACCTCCTTTCCAGTACGTATATTGTGGCGTACCTGTTGGAGGAATTCCTCCAAGAAACCTCCCCTAACCAAGGCTTCGATCTGGTTCAGCAGACTATGACACTCCGAGGTATTATGACATGTATCCTCATGGAAATCATAATACTTGTAGCGGTTCCGCTGATCAGCTGGTACCTTCATTGGGCCTGGCTTTCTGAGGAGTCCCTTGTCGCGGATGGCGAGGTAGATAGTTTCACGAGATGCGTTCAAGGGGGTGTAATGTGAGTATCCCCTTTCATCTTTTCCGACCCGGGCTACTTCCTTAGGTGGAGGTATAGCTCTGGGTGAAGTCCGCCTGAGTGGGTATCGGTTCTGCTGGGGCTGGTAGTGTGGCGACCGATATGCAGACTTGTTGGGAGGTCTGTTCTCACCTTTCTGAACTGGTACTGGCTTGAGTGCCTCATTCTTCTGGCACTTGGCAATCCTCATATCATCATGCTCCATTTTGACTCAGAGCTGTTCGTCTATCTCGACCTGCTCTAGAGCTCTGTTGTAGGCTTCCTGGTAGGTCTCCGGGGGATGTTTGGCGAAGGATCTGAACAGCCTACCTGCCCATATGTTCCTTCTGAAATTGGCCAAAGTCTACTTTTCCGTGAAGACCCCCATCTGGATCACTTCCTTGTGGAACCTCTCTACATAGGCTCTTAGCGTTTCACCCTGCTCCTGGACCATATACTGGAGATGAATGGGATCCTTGGGGGGAGGTTTGATGCTCTGAAACTATCAACGCTCCCCGCCGGTAGTTTCCTGAACCATGTCTTGGCACAGTCAGTCAGCGTGGTAGGGAACATTCTGCACATGGCGGCCCGAGTAACATTCTGGACCTTCATCTGGTGAACAAAACTCTCTAGATGGCTCAGGGGATCCTCGGTTCTAGAAAATTTGTCTGTTGGCATCTTGAATTTGGGAGGTAGTTCTGCCTCTTTGATCCTCCTCGAGAAGGGAGCATTCATCTCTCCCAAAGGATCTTTCCGGTTCTCCCGGTGCTTACCCTTCTTCAGCTCCTGGATGTCTCTTGCCATTCTGGCGACCTGGTCACAGATATGTTTGTTGCCATTATTTCCTGATTCCACCTCAGAATCTCGGTCGTCAGATCCCCCCGATATCGTAGAGGTTTCATCCTGCTTCTCTCTACGGGGAGGGTCTTCTCCGACATCCCTGTTGCTGTCCCCTGCCGCTGAACGAGGGTGCCTCCTAGTTGCTTCCTGTCGAGGCTGTCTAAAGGAAGCTTCTGGTTGGACCAGATGGTAACGCTCCCTAGTCGGGAGATCAATGGCGGATCAAGCGCGTCGGGGTTGATAACCAGTAAGATTTTCTAGAACCAGGGGTGCTGGTCAAAGTCTATCATGGACTGATGGTATTGGGGGCATGGGCCCGAGTCTATCATGGATTGGTACAGGAGGTGGCGGTCCCAACCTGTCAAAGGTAGGTATCCTGGTACATTGCCGATTGGCCTCTCCCTTGGGATCTAGTATCGTAGGCTGATTGGTGCTGCCTTCGGCGGCCATTCAGAGGTGAATGCTCTCTATAAAGGTCGCGACCAGTTGGTCTAGGTTGGTAGGTCCAGCTGCTGGGGTAGTAGGTACCTGGGGGGTAGCCCGTGAGGCAGCTGACAGCTTTGAGGCGGGTTTGCGACCCTTTCCCCCCTTCTTCTGCTTCTTACCCTTTCAGGTTGAAGCGATCGACTGATGTCCTGATGGGTCAGGATGATCTTGAGAGGATCGAAGCTTCATTATGATAATCTAGCAAGAATACGAGACACACAGGCTTTCTTTTGAAGGTGTAGTGTTTCCCACAGACGGTGCCAAAAAGTGTTAACGGAAAAATTCACTCGGGGTGAAAATCTCAGTTAACACCCTCACCCACTACCGATAGCAGCAGCGGGGTAGGTACCTTCGGTACCGGAGTCCTCTCTTTTAGTATGATCGAGGTCGACTGACCAAAGAATGGATAAAGGACACAAAGGGACCGGGAGATGTAAAAACGAACACTGTTTTATTTAATCAACTACTACCATGGGTTTACAATGTGAATACGTACATATCTCTCACTTTTTTTCACTTTTTTTCATAGGGTGGAGATGGGGAAAACGTTTATGTCGATAAGTGGATTTTCCTCTAGTGATTGTCAATGGACTCTCACTGGATTCCGAGAACCTCTCAGGACCTCTCTTTCGTTCTGGTGATCAAGAAATCTTCCAAAAAGTCCCTTTCCTTTACCCTTCAATGCCATATATATAGTACTCCCATAATCTCCTCAAAATCCGGTCATTTTTAATGAAGATTATAGAAAGTCCTATTTTAAGTGTTGAAAGGCATTTGCGTGGAGCTGAAGGCGCGGGATTAGATCCCGTTAATCAATGTGAATTTGAATTATGATTCTATCGATCATAGGGTCATTGATGGTGCTTTATTTTGGCGATGGAGTCAACTTTCCTTCTTCATGGAGCTTGGAGGGAGATTCTGATCGTGAGTTTTGATGGAGGGTAGCGCTGACCCCCCATTTTGATGGACTTGTTCTACTTCTTGCTGGAATGGTGCTCGTGTCTTCATGTTCCCTATCGTATTGACTGGGAGGTAAGGTACTTGCCTTAGAGGAGCTCTGGATGATCATACTGAGTATCAGGCGGGAGTCGAGGTGACACCAAGGTGGATATCGAGGTAGCACCGGGGTAGGTATGGAGGTACCTGATACCTTGATCGACGCCGAGATGCTTGCGGGGTGCTGGGCGTGCGAGCTATCATCGTGCTAGTCTTGAGCTAGTATCAGGAGCTTCAGTAGGGCGTGATATATACTTTCGGGGATGATATTCTATCTAGATAGATAGGTAGTCGAGGTCCTGACCTTATCAAGTATCGGCTCCATCTAGGTAGTGGTATCAATCTCACTGGTTGTCTTGAATATCAAGATGATCTTTCCTAGATAGATTCTCGTTGGAAAATTCTCCTTTGGTCCCTTGCCAGAAAAAACTGTTAACAGAAGTCCCCCCTGACTTGAACACCGGTATCGGGTTGGGGTTGGAGTCAGGATAGATAGCACTTGGAGAATTTTTTTGTAACGTCTCATAGGAGGGAATCTTTTCTTTGCACGCTGATTTACATTCCACGTGGCTGATCAGGGTAAGTCGAATTCAAAAGGGAAATATTTTGGGGGTGCATGTTTCACGAAAACGATCCCTCCACGTCACCGATTTTACCGCAACATTAATTACTCTTTTTGCCCGTTACAAGTAATCATCTCTATATAAACTTTGGTGCCTTCGCAAGTGATTCTTATCAAGCAAATTTCCTGATTAAGATTTTCCAGCAAGCAGAAAACCTAGCCTCAACCTTTAACTTCCCTCTTTTCGTTAGACATCAAAACTCTGAAACTGTCACTATGTCTTCACCTGGTGGCGATAGCATTGAGCAGCTCTTCGATGGCGACGTGGTGGTCGGCGGGAGCCTTGCCCCTAGAAAAAGGGCTCACGATAGCAGTGACAGCGGGGACGTACGTTCCCTTTCAACGTCGCCGCTCCAATCGGAACATCGCAATCGAGACAGGCTTCTCGAACAATTCTGAGACTCCAGTTAATGTTGACCAGGAGTCGAGTGAAGAAATAGGCGCCGTTGGGATTGGTGGGAGACGGGTTGGTGAAGTTACTGACACCGTCGAAAGGGTACTGGTACTCTGGAAACTATTAAACGTTTACGGAGAGATTTCAATATCCCTAAACAGATCACTATTGCTATCCCTCAATGGGAGTATGATATGTATTCTCCCTCTGCCGGCAAGGTCCCGATTCATACGGCAGCCTTCGATTGTGGAGTCAGGCTACCTGATACCTTGATCGACGCCGAGATGCTTGCGGGGTACTGGGCGTGCGAGCTATCATCGTGCTAGTCTTGAGCTGGTATCAGGAGCTTCAGTAAGGCATGATACATACTTTCGGGGATGTTATCCTATCTAGATAGATAGGTAGTCGAGGTCATGACCTTATCAAGTATCATCTCCATCTAGGTAGTGGTATCAATCTCACTGGTTGTCTTTGTTAACGGAAATTTTGCACAAGGTGAGAAATCTCAGTTAACGCCCTCAAGACCACTGCCACGTAGGTGGTAGCCAAGGTTTATTGTATATGTAGCAATGATCTACAAAATGACATGAAAGCAAGAATATTTTATTGAACGTGCATGGTATACAAATACAGAAATTCTTTTATCTTTGCTCTCAATTCTCTCTAGGGAATGGTTGATTTTTTGTCATATGCCTATCGAATAGTAGTCTCCTCTTTATCATTTTCTTTCTTTTCTATTTATACATAGTTTGTAGGTCAACAAACTGATTCTCTCTTGATTTTCTCAGTCTCCTCCTTATAGGGCGGGATTTCTCGCGTTAATGTCATTGACTTTGAATTAACATCCGAATTGAGAGTATCATGGTGGAGATCAGTTTGTTTCCTTTTTGGATTCTGTTACTTGTTCTGCATATAGGTAACGTTTCCAGATATGATTCAGTGTATCCCTCGTATTCTTTCAGCATGATCCTTTATAGAGGTCGTTGGATATGAAATAGTGTGATGCATCAACCAGGGAAGTTGATTAGTATTTTGACCTTGATATCTGAGAAGTTTCATCCAGCTTGGAGCCAAATCTGGCTTCCCTTGACCTTTTCGAAGCTAGGTGTAGCCTCGACTGACCTTATGACGCTAGGTGTGGCTTTGACTGACCTCGCGGCCTTTTAGGGACATTCCTCTATGTCAATCGAGGTACAGACGAGTCTTTGGAGCATTTCCGAGGTGACCTCGACTTCGGGGAGCTTCTAGTTTTGGTGATGCGGGCTAGATCTGATCGTTTCGGGCTCTATCCCGGATGTTTTCGAAGCACGTCTTTGTTCCTGGGGTGGTATCGCAGTTCGGCTCTGGATAGAGAGGTCTTCTGGTGGAAGATCTCGGGTCCGGGCTCTATCCCGAATGTTTCCGGAGCCTACCCTTGTTCCTGGGGTGGTATCGCAGTTCGGCTCTGGATTGAGAGGTCTCCTGGTAAAACTCTCGGGTATGGAACCAGGTCTGGAAGGTGGAAAATTTTCCTTTAGTCCTTAGCCAATTTTGGCTATTAACAGAAATCCCCTCTGACTTGAACACTAGACGTCGAGCTCGGGGTTGGGGTCAGATTTTTACTCTATTTGGGAAATCTTCCTCTTTTTACCGTTAATTTATGCTCGATGGGAAGGACTGCTTCAACCCCGAAAGCCAGGGAGTAAGGTGTCTCTCCGGTAGCTGCTCTTTTTATAGTCCGGTATGCCCAGAGGACTTCTAGTAGCTCTTCGGCCCATTTACCTTTCTTCTGCTGAAGCTTCTTTTTCAGAAGTTTCTTGATAGTCTTGTTGGTGGATTCTACCAGCCCGTTCATCTGGGGATGAGCCACTGAAGCGAGCTTAAGGTCGATCCCCAATCCCTTGCAGAAGTCTTTGAATCGGGCGCTATCGAATTGCTTTTCTAGGTCGGCTATAATGATGAGAGGGGTCCCAAACCTGCATACCACGTTAGTCTTGATGAACTTGGTTGTATTCTTTTCTGATATTCTAGAAATAGGTCCTGCCTCGACCCATCTTGTGAAGTAGTCGATAGCCACGATAGCATGTTTCATCTGTCCAGGAGCGGTAGGAAATGGCCCAATTAGGTCGATTCCCCACATGGCAAAGGGGTAAGGTGAACTGAGGGACGACAGTCGCTCGAGTGGCTGGTGGTTCAAGTTTGAAGTTCTTTGGCAAGGTTCGCAGGATTGCACAAAACTCTTTGCGTCTTGGTGGATGGTCGGCCAATAGTACCCCATCCGAAGCACCTGATAGGCTAGAGCTTCCCCACCTATGTGGTTCCCACAGTCCCTAGAGTGGACCTCTCTCAATGCCCAAATAGCATCGTCGGGATGCAAGCACCGTAGTAGGGGGAGGGATCTGCCCCTCCTGTAGAGGTATCCATCCACCATACAGTATCGAACTGAGAGTCTCTTAATTCTTCGGGCTTGGTCGGGCTCTTCAGGAAGCTCTCCTTCAAGGAGGTAGGCGACAATTGGGTCCATCCAGCAAGGCAGGCGATCCAGGGAACAAATTTCTCCATTTGCGGCTATGCTTGGCTAGGTGATTACTTGGAGGGGAATTCCCCTTGGTAGGGACTGGCCTCCATTCCTCTCTATTTTAGCCAGAACATCTGCGCGATGGTTTTGGTGTCGAGGCACCTGATCGATCTTGAGTCCCTTAAATTTGCTTTTTAGCAGCCGGGGTAGATTTAGGTAGGCAACCATATTATCTCCCTTTGCCTGGTAGACCCCAGTCACCTGGTTTACAACAAGCAACGAATCGCTCTTGATCTGCAGGTAGTCGGCCTTTAGTTCAATGGCTACCTTCATCCTGGCTAGGAGGGCTTCATATTCCGCTTCGTTGTTGGTAGCTTTAAACTCGAATCTGAAACAGTGACAGAATTCAGTCCTCTCCGGATCTATTAAAACTATGCCAGCTCCTCCCTCGGCTCGCCCGGATGCTCCATCTGAAAAGAGGATCCATGGCTTGCAGCCTTCCGCCAATTTTCGACCTTGGATATCTTCTCAGGGACCTCGTTTGATACGGAGAGATCATCTGGATCTGGGATCGCTGAGAATTCTGCCACGAAGTCGGCCAAAGCCTGTGCCTTAATCGTAGTTCGGGGCTTATACTTTAGGTCAAACTGAGTGAGCTATAGTGCCCATAAAACTAGCCTTCCTGACACGTCTGGTCTTTGCAAGAATTGGCGGAGGGGTTGGTCTGTCACCACTGCTATTGTGTGAGCTTAAAAATAGGGACGGAGTTTCCTCGCTGAGATCACCAGAGCATAAGCGAGCTTCTCCAGGAGAATGTAATTCTTTTCTGATTTGGTCAAAGCATGACTCACATAGTATATGGGTCTTTGAAAACCGTCGCTACAATCCTTGGCCAAAGCCCCACTTACTGCAGTTTCTGATACGGCCAGGTAGATCTGCAACTCATCTCCGAGAATCGGCTTGACTAACAATGGGGGGGCTTGTTAGGTACTCTTTCAAAGCTTGAAACGCATGCTCGCTTTCCTGGCTCCATTTCATGTTCTTTTCTTATTTGATGGCCTTGAAGAAAGGGAGACATTTATCGGTGGAGCGAGAGATAAACCTGTTGAGTACCATCACCCGTCAAGTCAGAATCTGTACTTGCTTGAGCGAGGTCGGGGATTCCAGGTCCAAGATAGCTTTGATTTTTTTCTGGGTTGGCTTCTATACCTCTCTCATGAACCATGAAGCCCAGAAACTTCCCTGCCGTTACCCCAAAGGAACATTTGGAGGGGTTCAAACGCATCTGGTTTTCCCTCAGTATGAGGACAGTTTTGCGAAGGTCTTCCTGATGTCCCTTTGTGGTTGGGGATTTCGTGATCATGTCGTCGATGTACACTTCCATCGTCCTTCCTATCTCGGGCTTGAACAGCTTGTTAATCAGCCGCTGGTATGTGGCTCCTGCATTCTTCAAACCAAACGGCATCACCTTGTAGCAGTATAAGCCCTGCCCAGTAATGAAACTGGTCTTATCTTAGTCGGCCGGGTGCATTTTAATTTTGTTGTATCCTAAGAATGCATCCATAAAACTCAAAAGTTTATTTCCGGATGTGGAGTCAACCAGCTGGTCAATCTTTGGTAAAGGAAAACTGTCTTTCGGACAAGCCCAGTTGAGGTCGCTGTAATCGAAACACATACGCCATTTCCCATTTGCCTTCGTGACCATGACCACGTTGGCGATCCATTCAGGGTAACGTACCTCTCTGATGAACCCTGCTTTGATCAATTTATCAACTTCCTCCTGCACCACCGCGTTCCTATCAGCGTTGAAGTGACGCCTCTTCTGCTTGACGGGCTTGACTGTTGGATCTACGGCTAGTCGGTGGATGGCCAACGATGCCGGGATTCCAGGCATTTCATCATGGTTCCAGGTGAAGATGTCGCTGAATTCCCCGAGAAGGTCAATCAATCCTCTTTTTACTTCTGGATCAAGGGTGGCTCCGACCTTGACGACCTTGGAGGGGTCGTTATTCCTGATGGGTATCTCTTCTAGTTTGTCCACAGGCTGCCCGCTGGCCCATTCCTCACTCCGTTCCTTCTCGTAGGGCATGATAGGTTCGCTCTCCGGATGCCCAGGATGCTCTGCGGGCTCCTTCTCCTCCTAGGTTATCCGAGATGTATCCATGTCTTCCAGGACTAACGTCACATGTACACATTGTTTCGCTAAGGCTGTAGGATTGGCAGATAATACATAGCATTTCCTGGCTGCCTACTGGTCTCCGCATACCTCTCCTACTTTGGTTCCAACCGGGAACTTCAGGACGTTGTGGTATATGGACAAGACTCCCTTCAAGGAGGACAGGAAAGGTCTCCCTAGGATGGAGCTGTAGGCCGATGGGGTGTCCACCACAACAAAGTCGGTCATAACATTATGTTGGAGCGGGGTGATCCCGATGATTACTGGGAGGATCATTGACCCTACTGGTATGATGGAGTCCCCAGTGAAACCGTAAAGCGGAGTGGTACAGCTGTTGTAACAACGTTGCTTCAGGTTCAATTTTTCCAGGGTATCCTTGAAGAGGATATCTACACTGCTACTTGTATCCACGAGCACGCGATGAACCAGACAGTTTGCGATCTATATCGTGATTACCATAGGATCATCATGAGGTTGCACAGTGTTGAAGACATCTGCTTCGGTGAATACGATCTGAGCTGATTGGGAGGGTTATGTCGGGCTCAAGCTAACTTCGAAGATCCCTCGGCTTTCTCCGATGCAGGGAACCTTTCTTGCGTGGTTTTTCCAGGAATTATTAGAAACTCCAGCCAGTGTAGGACCTCCGCTGATAGTGTGTATCACCTGGATCTGCTACATTAAGTCAGCCTGCTCCCCTTTCCTCTTTTCTGCGTCCTCACGGATTTCGGCTTGTACCTCCCTTCCAGTCCTGATATTATCTCTTACCTGTTGCAAGATCTCAATCAAGCATCCTCCCGTTATCAGGGCTTCAATCTGGTAGCGCAAATTATAGCATTCTGAGGTGTTGTGGCCCACATCTTCGTGGAAGTCGCAGTACTTGTACCGGTTTCTCCTGTCAGCTAGGGCCTTCATGGGAGCGGGCTTTTGGAGCAACCCTTTATCTCGTATGGCAAGGTAGACTGTTTCCCTGGAAGCATTCAAAGGGGTGTAGTAGTCATACCCTTTTTCCCCTTGCATTACTGGAGCCACGGTCCTGGGAGGCGGCGAAGCCCGGGGAGGGGTTCGTTTTGCTGGATATCTTTCTGGCCTATACAGAGAAGCAGGGAGGCGATAGGTCGACCTGTTGGGAGGTTTATTCTGAGTTTTCTGCACTGGCTCAAATTTGGGAGCTTCTTTCTTCAGACGCGTTGTTGTTCTCATGTCGTCGTGTTCCATCTTGACCTTGAGTTGTTCGTCGATCTCGACCTGCTCAAGAGCCCGGTCGTAGGCCTCCTGGTAAGTCTCGGGAGGTCTCTTGGCGAAGGAACGGAAAAGCTTTCCTGCCCAGAGGTTTCGCCTGAAGTTGGCGAGGGTTTCTTTTTCAGTGAAAACTCTCATTTGTATGACCTCCTTGTGAAACCGCTCCACGTACGGTCAAAGAGTTTCACTCCGTTCCTGGATCACATATTGGAGGTGTATGGGATCTTTCGGGCGAGGTTTGACTCCTTGGAATTGTGAGCAAAAATCTATTGATAATTTCGTGAAAGAATCCACGCTACCAACGGGCAATTTTCCTGAACCAGGTTTTCGCGTAGTCGGTCAAGGTCGTTGGAAACATTCTGCACATAGCTGCACTGGTAGTGTTCTGGACCTCCATCTGTTGAACGAAGCTCTCTAGGTGGCTTAGAGGATCTTCTGTTCCCGAGAACTTGTCTGCTGGCATTTTGAATTTTGGGTGGAGCTCTGCTTCCTGGATCCTCCTAGTGAAGGGAGCGTTCATCTCGCTCAGGGGATTCTTTTTGTCCTCCTTACTCTTTCCCTTCCTTATCAGCTGGACCTCTTTTTGTAGCTTTGCCAGCTGATCCCTCAGTCGTTTGTTCCCAGGTCTCTTTGAGTTAACCTCAGATTCCTCACTGTCGAATCTTTCTGATGAACTGGCAAATTCGATCCGGTCCTCGTCCTAGACATGATCCATTCGAAGAGTTTGTCTACTTTCCTCCTCTAGGGCCCCTGTAGTTCTCCTAGATGTAGCTGGATGAGATAGCCATCGTGGCTTCCGGGTAAAAGCATCTGTGGCAGACTTCAGTAGCCGGGGTTGATATTGTGAAAGTCTTTTCGGAACTGGGGGTATGGGTCCCAGCCTATCCCGGATCGAACAATGGGGCCCTTATTTATCTCGAGCCGGCTCTGGAAGAGGAGGTCCTAGGCGATCGAAAGCAGATGGCCTAGCTCCGAGCTTGCTCGGCTCTCCCTGATAATTCAGGTTGGTCGGCTGGATCATGATGCCTTCAGCGAGGAGGCAGACGCGGACCGATTCTACGAAGGCCGCCGCTTGTTGGTCGAGCGCTGCCTGGCTCACTATAGGGTGGCCAGTAGCCCGCGTATTGGTTGTCTGGATCGGAGCTGGGCTACTATATCCAGACTTTCTCCCCTTTCTTGGGGCTTTTCGTGTTAGCCTCGCTGGAGGTTTCTCCGGGACTCTATGTTGGCCTTGGGAGGAGCGGAGCCTCATAGTTCCTGTAAAACAACAAAAATGTAAATGCAAACGATTGGTTAATTGGGTGTAGGATTTTGTTTCCCACAGACGGCGCCAGAAAGTGTTAGCGGAAATTTTTCTTAAGGTGAGAAATCTCAGTTAACGCCTTCAAGACCACTACCACGTAGGTGGTTGCCAAGGTTTATTGTATGTGTAGCAATGATCTACAAAATGAAAAGAAAGAAATAATATTTTATTGAACATGCATGGTATACAAATACAGAAATTCTTTTATCTTTGCTCTCAATTCTCTCTAGGGAATGGTTGATTGTTTGTCGTATGCCTGTCGAATAGTAGTCTCCTCTTTATCATTTTCTTTCTTTTCTATTTATACATAGTTTGTTGGTCAACAGACTGATTCTCCCTTGATTTTCTCAGTGTCATCCTTATCGGGCGGGATTTCTCGCGTTAATGTCATTGACTTTGAATTAACATCCGAATTGAGAGTATCATGGTGGAGATCAGTTTGTTTCCTCTTTGGATTCTGTTACTTGTTCTGCATATAGGTAACGTTTCCATATATGATTCAGTGTATCCCTCGTATCCTTTCAGCATGATCCTTTATAGAGGTCGTTGGATATGACATAGTGTGATGCATCAACCAGGGAGGTTGATTAGTATTTTGACCTTGATATCTGAGAAGTTTTATCCAGCTTGGAGCCAGATCTGGCTTCCCTTGACCTTTTCGAAGCTAGGTGTGGCCTCGACTGACCTTTTCACGCTAGGTGTGGCTTCGACTGACCTCGCGGCCTTTTAGGGACATTCTTCTGTGTCAATCGAGGTACAGACGAGTCTCTGGAGCATTTGCGAGGTGACCTCGACTTCGGGGAGCTTCTTGTTTTGGTGATGCGGGCTAGATCTGATCGTTCCGGGCTCTATCCTGGATGTTTTCGAAGCCCGTCTTTGTTCCTGGGGTGGTATCGCAGTTCGGCTCTGGATAGAGAGGTCTTCTGGTGGAAGCTCTCGGGTCCGGGCTCTATCCCGGATGTTTCCGCAGCCCGCCCTTGTTCTTAGGGTGGTATCACAGTTCGGCTCTGGATTGAGAGGTCTTCTGGTAAAACTCTCGGGTATGGAACCAGGTCTGGGAGGTGGAAAATTTTCCTTTGGTCCTTAGCCAATTTTGGCTATTAACAGAAGTCCCCTCTGACTTGAACACTAGACGTCGAGCTTGGGGTTAGGGTCAGATTTGTACTCTATTTGGGAAATCTTCCTCTTTTTACCGTTACCGAAATATTAGGGAAATTTCTTCATTTGAGTGACGTGATGTGAACCGATTAATTTATCTTCGCATTAATCTGACTGCGTTACGGCAGTCCCCGAGATTTTTTACCGTTACCAGAATCTTGGGGAGATCTTCCTCTTAACTGCGTAAGTGATGTGGCCCGAGATGATAAGCCCGCTTTTGAGTTTAATCCGGTTACGTTACTATAGTCGATTTTTTATCGTTACCTAACGAATATCTCGGTAACTCGTGTTATTGCCCTCCTGCCTATATATATGTATGTTTTCCTCCTCATCTTCCTTACATCTCTTCGAGCTAAAAATTTTTTTGCTGAGAAATATTTCCATAGCTTTTCCTCTAAGCTTGCCTCTTTCTTCGTTCTTCGTCCTTTTTGGCTTCTACAATGTCAAAAAACAGTCGCGACTCAGCTCATTCCATACTCGACGGCGAGGAGGTCGTCAGTCTTGCTCTGGGGAAGCGGGCTAGGAGGAGTTCTGACAGTGACGATTCCCCGCCCACCTCGAAACGTCGGCGGTCAAGTAGGAATGTATCCATCGGGGCTGGGTTCTCCAACCATCCCGACCACCCTTTGGATATCATCGATGATGACTCCGGCAAGGAAGCGGACAGTGGCGCCGCGGGGGAGCGTCGAGTCTTGGCTCCTGGTTCCCTTGTGGAGAGGCTCCCTCCTTACGATTTCTGGGTTGTCCCAGATTCCACCGTTGACCCGGTGTCGATTGATCGCTTGAGGTCAAAGTTTGGCATCCCCGAAAGTGTGTCCATCTCGGTCGGTGTCTCCAAAAAATTACGAGTTCTTCAATCCCCCTAAAGGCATGCTTTTGATTCATGTGGCCGCTCTTGAGAACGGGGTCAAACTTCCCCTCTATCCGACCCTTCGGCGGGCTCTCAACGCCATCCAGCTCGCTCCCATCCAGTTGACGCCTGGCTTCTGGAGGTATCTGATTGGTTTCCTTGTTTTATGGAGGGAACAATGCCAGATGAGTAAAGTGACGAGGGAGCCAGGTGCAGAGGAGCTAGCTTATCTTTTTCAGGTTGGGAGCTTGTCTAGGGCTCCTCGAGGCCAGTTCTATGCCAAGGCCAAGAATAAGCTCAACTTCATCGTTCCTGGTGCCTCGAAGAAGGACCCCGCGTGGAAAGAAGAATGGATCCTGGCGGGGGGATGACTGGGGGAGCTCGATTTTCATCGGAGGGCATGAATTTGAGGTTCCTACGGCTTTCAGTGACAATCCCTCATGGGACCGGGACTCCCTGCCTTCTGAGTCCGAAGACGTCTTAAAGGCTATTCTAGCCGGAAATTATCTGAATCTGAAGTTCCCTACTACTGAAGCTTTTGATCCTCGTATGGTGAACAAGTATTTGCGGATTTCAGACACTACTCCTCACAAGTGTCCTTGAGTTGCTTCGCTTTATTACTTAGCTTGGTTCTAACATTTTCTTTCTTAATCTGCTTATTCACAGTTTTTGTCGTGGAGCCATCCACCCATCACGTCTCACGCTCCCCTCAAGGCGGAGTTTCTCTTCCCTCCTTTGGGGTCGAACCTGCCTTGGCTTCGTCTATCTTTCCGGCTGGGTCTAAGATGGCCACTCTTGCCTCGCGGGCTTTCCGGGCTTTGGGTAAAGCTCCCCAGGTGGTTGGCCCGGCTGCTTCTGCCCCCTCGTCCTTGGCCGCTAAAGTTGCTACCCCTTCGACTCAAACACCTGAATCCGCTGCGCTTCCAACAACCAAAGCCTCAGAGGTTTCTGGGAAAGGTGTTGCTTCTGGGAAAGGTGTTGCGAAGGTTCCTTCCAGCCGCTCCCGGCATCAGTCGAGCTCGACAGGGCAGGATAAGGTCCTGGAGCAATTCATAGCGTCTTGTCCGGGTGGCGAGATCTCCAAGATGGCTTCTATGCCTGTGGACGTCCTTATAACCAAGGGGTCTGCTATTCTAGCTGAGGTAATTGTATTTCTTTCACGCTACTCTTGTTAATTCGTCCAGTTTCTAACTCGGGTTCTGTATTTTGTCGGCCTTCAAGCTTAATGTCGCGATGGGCCAGCAGGTAGCCCTCCTCCGCGATCGGGCTGCAAAAGCCAAAGCTAAAGCCGAGAAAGCAGGGGAACTGCTCAAGCAAGCTCGGTCTTTAGTGGAAGAGTTGACCTCCAGCCAGGCAAAAATCGAGGTCGAGATGGCTGAGCTTCGCTGCGATCATGAGAGGATGAAGCAATCTTATGATCAGGAGCGTCTTCAATCTCTCCGGCAGGCTAGGCAGCGGGATTCCTGGAGATCTGAGGCTATGAAGTTGGACCTCGAGAACCAGTCTCTGATTACTCAGGTGACCAAGCTGCAAGCTGATGCGGAGACCTCCTTCAGCGACGGGTATTTCTATGCTTCCTTTCATGTCGCGGAGGCTTTTCCTCTTCCCTTTGATTTATCATCTATTGCGGGCTGGGATAGACAGGAAATAATGCTCAAAGCTGCCGAGTTATCTCGCCCTGAAGGCTACAAGGTGGTCCCCTCGAGCCCAGCCGGAGTTGGGGAGCAGTCCGCTCAGATAGATCCCTCATTTCATCTTCCTACCTTTATCACCTCAGGTCCTGGGGAGTCTTCCAGCAAAGTGATGTCCTCTCGATCCGAGGAGGACCAATCGGGAGCTGGTGAAGAGGTTAGGAGCCCATCTGAGGACCCCCCTTTAACAGAGATGGAGGTCGACCAGAGCCAGATGGGGTCCTTGGCTTCCCTTCTTGACGCGGCTATCCCTCCCGAGGTAATGGACGTAATTAATGAAGTTTTGGAGGAAGATCCAGCTAATCATCTGATGGAGCCTCTAAATGGAGGAGCGGTCGGCGAGGGTGACCAAGATGTACAGCTACCTGTAAAGGGGGTTGATGGTGAGGATCAGTAAGAAGAAGGAGGGCCAGGGGAGGGGATCCATGAGAGTCCCAAAGCTTGAAGCGGTTCATCATGCCTTGTTTTTTATAGCCCGAAAAAGGGGGTGGGCACCCCGTTTTGCCATTATCAGTTTTTCATTTTTCCTCTTCTTTTTGTAGCCCGAGTTCGGGGGTTGGGCTCCTCATTTGGATGTAGCCTTATCGGGGGATAGGCTCCCCTTGTCCTTAATGATAAATCGAAGCGCTCTTTGAGAACTTTATTTTATTTCTGGTCTTGAATGGGACCCAGAGTAGCATCTGTAGCAACAATTAAGATTGGTGTAGGGAATTATGATGATTTTGATCCTGCACACGAAAACAAACATTATATATATATATATATATTTTAAGGGGTGATAACCCAACCAAGACATCAGGAGGGCTACTTAGCTATTTCCTAGTCTTTGAGATCTGGAGGGCAACTATGCTTTTACACTCAGATCCTTCTTCGGGGTGGTAGCCCGACCAAGGCATCATGATGGCTATCGAGCTATTTCCTGGTCTCGAGATCTGGAGGGCAACTATGCTCTTACACTCAGATCCTTCTTGGGGGTGGTAGCCCGACCAAGGCACTAGGAGGGCTATCGAGCTATTTCCTGGTCTTGAGATCTGGAAGGCAACTATGCTCTTATACGCAGATCCTTCTTGGGGGTGGTAGCCCGACCAAAGCATCAGGAGGGCTATCGAGCTATTTCCTGGTCTCGAGATCTGGAGGGTAACTATGCTCTTACACTCAGATCATTCTTGGGGGTAGTAGCCCGACCAAGGCATCGGGAGGGCTATCGAGCTATTTCCTGGTCTCGAGATCTGGAGGGCAACTATGCTCTTACACTCAGATCCTGCTTGGGGGTGGTAGCCCGACCAAGGCATCAGGAGAGCTATCGAGCTATTTCCTGGTCTCGAGATCTGGAGGGCAACTATGCTCTTACACTCAGATCCTTCTTTGGGGTAGTAGCCCGACCAAGGCATCAGGAGGGCTATAGAGCTATTTCCTGGTCTCGAGAGGTTTATGTCGAATTCCCATACAAGGGTATAGTCACTAACGTTGAACATAGTTGGAGACAAAGATGGGAGAGAAAAGGAAAATGACTTTATTGATGATCGAGATGTAGTACATCTTTATTAGGCTCTGTAATGAAAACTAAGTGGGGGTAGTCTGCTTGAGAGCTTCTTTCAAGGGTAGAGTTTCCTTAAATGATCTGCATTCCAAGTGTGGTTGATGGATCGTTCGTCCATGTCTTCGAGTTTATAAGCTCCATTGCGAACAACTAGCTTTATCAAATATGACCCTTCCCAATTTGGACTTAAGACTCCATCCGACCTTTTCCGAGTGTTCAGGGTCACTTTCCTAAGTACCAGATCCCCTTCCTTGAATTTTCGGGCTTTAACCTTTTGGTTGAAGTATCTACCGATCTTGCTCTGGTAGATCGCTACTTTCTCTGCTACCCGGTCTTGCTTTTCTTCTAAGAGGTCTAGACTAGCTCGGATCTTGACTTCGTTACTTTCGGGCTCAAAGTGTTGTACCCTGAACGAGGTTAATTTATGCTCGATGGGGAGGACTGCTTCAACCCCGAAAGACAGGGAGTAAGGTGTCTCTCCGGTAGCTGTTCTTTTTGTAGTCCGGTATGCCCAGAGGACTTCTGGTAGCTCTTAGGCCCATTTACCTTTCTTCTGCTGAAGCTTCTTTTTCAGAACTTTCTTGATAGTCTTGTTGGTGGATTCTACCAGCCAGTTAGTCTGGGAATGAGCCACTGAAGCGAGCCTGAGGTCGATCCCATATCCCTTGCAGAAGTCTTTGAATCGGACGTTATCGAATTGCTTTCCGAGGTCGGTTAAAATGATGATAGGGGTCCCGAACCTACATACAACGTTAGTCTTGATGAACTTGGTTGTATTCTTTTCTGATATTCGAGAAAGAGGTCTTGCCTCGACCCATCTTGTGAAGTAGTCGATAGCCACGATAGCATGTTTCATTTGTCCAGGAGCGGTAGGAAATGGCCCAATTAGGTCGATTCCCCACATGGCAAAGGGGTAAGGTGAACTGAGGGACGACAGTCGCTCGGGTGGCTGGTGGTTCAAGTTTGAAGTTCTTTGGCAAGGTTCGTAGGATTGCACAAAACTCTTTGCCTCTTGGTGGATGATCGGCCAATAGTACCCTATACGAAGCACCTGATAGGCTAGAGCTTCCCCACCTATGTGGTTCCCACAGTCCCAGAGTGGACCTCTCTCAATGCCCACTTAGCATCGTCGGGATGCAAGCACCTGAGTAAGGGGAGGGATCCGCCCTTCCTCTAGAGGTATCCATCCACCATACAGAATCGAACTGAGAGTCTCTTAATTCTTCGGGCTTGGTCGGGCTCTTCAGGAAGCTCTCCTTCAAGGAGGTAGGCGACAATTGGGTCCATCCAGTAAAGCAGGCGATCCAGGGAACAAATTTCTCCATTTGCGGCTATGCTTGGCTAGGTGATTACTTGGAGGGGAATTCCCCTTGGTAGGGACTGGCCTCTATTCGCCGCTATTTTAGCCAGAACATCTGCGCGATGGTTTTGGTGTCGAGGCACCTGATCGATCTTGAGTCCCTTAAATTTGCTTTTTAGCAGCCGAGCTAGATTTAGGTAGGCAACCATATTATCTCCCTTTGCCTGGTAGACCCCAGTCACCTGGTTTACAACAAGCAACGAATCGCTCTTGATCTGCAGGTAGTCGGCCTTTAGTTCAATGGCTACCTTCATCCCGGCTAGGAGGGCTTCATATTCCGCTTCGTTGTTGGTAGCTTTAAACTCGAATTTGAAACTGTTGGATCTACGGCTAGTCAATGGATGGCCAACGATACCGGGATTCTAGGCATTTCATCATGTTTCCAGTCGAAGATGTCGCTGAATTCCCTAAGAAGGTCAATCAGTCCTCTTTTTACTTCTGGATCAATGGTGGCTCCGACCTTGACGACCTTGGAGGGGTCGTTATTCCTGATGGGTATCTCTTCTAGTTTGTCCACGGGCTGCCCGCTGGCCCATTCCTCACTCCGTTCTTCCTCGTAGGGCATGATAGGTTCACTCTCCGGATGCCCAGGATGCTCCGCGGGCTCCTTCTCCTCCTGGGTTATCCGGGATGTATCCATGTCTTCCTGGACTACTGTCACCTGTACACATTGTTTCGCTAAGGCTGTAGGATTGGCAGATACTGCGTAGCATTTCTTGGCTGCCTGCTGGTCTCCGCGTACCTCTCCTACTTTGGTTCCAACCGGGAACTTCAGGACGTTGTGGTATATGGACAAGACTCCCTTCAAGGAGGACAGGAAAGGTCTCCCTAGGATGGCGTTGTAGGCCGATGGGGTGTCCACCATAACAAAGTCGGTCATAACATTCTGTTGGAGCGGGGTGATCCTGGTGATTACTGGGAGGATCATTGACCCCACTGGTATGATCGAGTCCCCAGTGAAACCGTAAAGCGGAGTGGTATAGCTGTTGTAACAACGTTGCTTCAGGTTCAATTTTTCCAGGGTATCCTTAAAGAGGATATCTACACTGCTACCTGTATCCACGAGCACGCGATGGACCAGACAGTTGGCGATCTGTATCGTGATTACCATAGGATCATCATGAGGTTGCACAGTGTTGAAGACATCTGCTTGGGTGAATACGATCTGAGCTGATTGGGAGGGTTCTGTCGGGCTCTGGCTGACTTCGAAGATCCCTCGGCTTTCTCCGATGCTGGGAACCTTTCTTGTGCGGTTTTTCCAGGAATTATTGGAAACTCCAGCCAGTGTAGGACCTCCGCTGATAGTGTGTATCACCTGGATCTGCTGCATTAAGTCAGCCTGCTCCCCTTTCCTCTTTTCTGCGTCCTCACGGATTTCGGCTTGTACCTCCCTTCCAGTCCTGATATTATCTCTGACTTGTTGCAAGAACTCAATCAAGCATCCTCCCCTTATCAGGGCTTCAATCTGGTTGCGCAAATTATAGCATTCTGAGGTGTTGTGGCCCACATCTTCGTGGAAATCACAGTACTTGTACCGGTTTCTCATGTCAGCTGGGGCCTTCATGGGAGCGGGCTTTTGGAGCAACCCTTCATCTCATATGGCTAGGTAGACTGTTTCCCTGGAAGCATTCAAAGGGGTGTAGTAGTCATACCATTTTTCCCCTTGCATTACTGGAGCCAGGTCCTGGGAGGTGGCGAAGCCCGTGGAGGGGTTCGGTTTGCTGGATATCTTTCTGGCTTATGCAGAGGAGCAGGGAGGCGATAGGTCGACATGTTGGGAGGTTTATTCTAAGTTTTCTGCACTGGCTCAAATTTGGGAGCTTCTTTCTTCAGACGCTTTGCTGTTCTCATGTCGTCGTGTTCCATCTTGACCTTGAGTTGTTCGTCGATCTCGACCTGCTCAAGAGCCCGGTCGTAGGCCTCCTGGTAAGTCTCGGGAGGTCTCTTGGCGAAGGAACGGAAAAGCTTTCCTGCCCAGAGGTTTCACCTGAAGTTGGCGAGGGTTTCTTTTTCAGTGAAAACTCTCATTTGTATGACCTCCTTGTGAAACCGCTCCACGTACGATCAAAGAGCTTCACTCCATTCCTGGATCACATATTGGAGGTGTATGGGATCTTTCGGGCGAGGTTTGACTCCTTGGAATTGTGAGCAAAAATCTGTTGATAATTTCGTGAAAGAATCCACGCTACCAACGGGCAATTTCCTGAACCAGGTTTTCGCGTAGTCGGTCATGGTCGTTGGAAACATTCTGCTCATAGCTGCTCTGGTAGTGTTCTGGACCTCCATCTGTTGAACGAAGCTCTCTAGGTGGCTTAGAGGATCTTCTATTCCCAAGAACTTGTCTGCTGGCATTTTGAATTTTGGGGGGAGCTCTGCTTTCTGGATCCTCCTAGTGAAGGGAGCGTTCATCTCGCTCAGGGGATTCTTTTTGTCCTCCTTACTCTTTCCCTTCCTTATCAGCTGGACCTCTTTCTGTAGCTTTGCCAGCTGATCCCTCAGTCGCTTGTTCCCAGGTCTCTTTGAGTTAACCTCAGATTCCTCACTGTCGAATCTTTCTGATGAACTGGCAAATTCGATCCGGTTCACCTCCTGGACATGATCCATTCAGGGAGTTTGTCTACTTTCCTCCTCTAGGGCCCGTGTAGTTCTCCTAGATGTAGCTAGATGAGATAGCCCTCATGGCTTCCGGGTAAAAGCATCCGCGGTAGACTTAACTAGCCGAGGTTGATATTGTGAAAGTCTTTTCAGAACTGGGGGTATGGGTCCCAGCCTATCCCGGATCGAACAACGGGGCCTTGATCTATCTCGAGCCGGCTCTGGAAGAGGAGGTCCTAACCGATTGAAAGCAGGTGGCCTAGCTCCGAGCCTGCTCGGCTCTCCCTGATCATTCAGGTTGGTCGGCTGGATCGTGATGCCTTCAGCGAGGAGGCGGACGCGGATGGATTCTACGAAGGCCGCCGCTTGTTGGTCGAGCGCTGCCTGACTCACTTTAAGGTGGCCAGTAGCCCGCGTATTGGTTGTCTGGATCAGAGCTGGGCTACTATATCCAGACTTTCTCCCCTTTCTTGGGGCTTTCGTGTTAGCCTCGTCGGAGGTTGCTCCGGGACTCTATGTTGTCCTTGGGAGGAGCGGAGCCTCATAGTTCCTGTAAAAAAACAAAAATGTAAATGCAAACGATTGGTTAATTGGGTGTATTTTGTAGTTTCCCACAGACGGCGCCAGAAAGTTTTAACGGAAATTTTGCTCAAGTTGAGAAATCTCAGTTAACGCCCTCAAGACCACTACCACGTAGGTGGTGGCCAAGGTTTATTGTATGTGTAGCAATGATCTACAAAATGAAAAGAAAGCAAGAATATTTTATTGAACGTGCATGGTATACAAATACAGAAATTCTTTTATCTTTGCTCTCAATTCTCTTTAGGGAATGGTTGATTGTTTGTCGTATGCCTGTCGAATAGTAGTTTCCTCTTTATCATTTTCTTTCTTTTCTATTTATACATAGTTTGTAGGTCAACAGAATAATTCACCCTAGATTTACTCAGTTTCCTCCTTATCGGGCGGGATTTCTCGCGTTAATGTCATTGACTTTGAATTAACATCCGAATTGAGAGTATCATGGTGGAGATCAGTTTGTTTCCTTTTTGGATTCTGTTACTTGTTCTGCATATAGGTAATGTTTCCATATATGATTCAGTGTATCCCTCGTATCCTTTCAGCATGATCCTTTATAGAGGTCGTTGGATATGACATAGTGTGATGCATCAACGAGGGAGGTTGATTAGTATTTTGACCTTGATATCTGAGAAGTTTCATCCAGCTTGGAGCCAGATCTGGCTTCCCTTGACCTTTTTGAAGCTAGGTGTGGCCTCGACTGACCTTTTGACGCTAGATGTGGCTTCGACTTACCTCGCGGCCTTTTAGGGACATTCCTCTGTGTCAATCGAGGTACAGACGAGTCTCTGGAGCATTTGCGAGGTGACCTCGACTTCGGGGAGCTTCTAGTTTTGGTGATACGGGCTAGATCTGATCGTTCCAAGCTCTATCCTGGATGTTTCCAAAGCCCGTCTTTGTTCCTGGGGTGGTATCGCAATTCGGCTCTGGATAGAGAGGTCTTCTGGTGGAAGCTCTCGGGTCCGGGCTCTATCCCGGATGTTTCCGGAGCCCGCCCTTGTTCCTGGGGTGGTATCGCAGTTCGGCTTTGGATTGAGAGGTCTCCTGGTAAAACTCTCGGGTATGGAACCAGGTCTGGGAGGTGGAAAATTTTCCTTTTGTCCTTAGCCAATTTTGGCTATTAACAGTCTTGAAAATCAAGATGATCATTCCTAGATAGATTCTCGTTGGAAAATTCTTCTGTGGTCCCTTGCCAGAAAAAACTGTTAACAAGAGTCTTCACAAATCGTAAAGGGACTTGAGATTCTTCTCGAACAAACCTGGAACTCGGCAGCTCGCTGGGGCTTTAAGTAGCCCGGTATAAAAGATCGGAAACCGACAATCTTACAACGGTGATCTAGGTAGCTCACATGGGCGCTGTGAGGGCCCAATACAATAAGTGGCGAACCAGTGATCTTGCAGTAGTGCTGCTGCTCTAGGGGCATACTTAGGCATATAGGAGGCCTCAGCAAGTGTAGGAAGCCTCTGGGCTCTCCCCGAACGGATCGAGATATTGGTGGCTCACTAGGGCGTTGAGGGGCCCAGTACAAGAGGTAAGGAGCTACCAGTGTGATGCTGGTCCAGAGGCATGCTTCAGATCATAGAAATCCCCAGCAACTGAAATGTGGCTCTGGACCGTCATCGAATGAATCGTGACACAGTGGCTCACTTGAGCGCTGAATGACCCGGTATAATAAGTGAGTAGCCACTGGGCCATGCAACAGGGCTGCTGCTCTAGAGGCTTGCTTAGGCATGTAGGAGGCCATAGCAATGTGGGAAGCCTTTGAGCTCTCCCAGAACGGATAGGGACATCGATGGCTCACTAGGGCGTTGAGGGGCCCAATTAAGAGGTAGGGAACCACCGGTGTGATGCTGGTCTAGAGGAATGCTTGGGATCATAGAAGTCCTTAGCAACTGAAATGTGGCTCTGGACCGTCCTCGAATGAATCGGGACACACTGGCTCACTTGGGCGCTGAAAGACCCGGTATAATAAGTGAGGAGCCACTGGGCCATGCAGCGGGGCTGCTGCTCTAGAGGCTTGCTTAGGCATGTAGGAGGCCATAGCAATGTGGGAAGCCTCTGAGATCTCCCAGAACGGATCGGGACATCGGTGGCTCACTAGGGCGTTGAGGGGACCAGTACAAGAGGTAGGGAGCCACCAGTGTGATGCTGGTCCAGAGGCATGCTTGGGATCATAGACGTCCCCAGCAACTGAAATGTGGCTCTGGACCGTCCTCGAATGAATCAGGACACAGTGTCTCACTTGGGCGCTGAACAACCCGGTATAATAAGTGAGGAGCCACTGGGCCATGTAGCGGGGCTGCTGCTCTAGAGGCTTGCTTAGGCATGTAGAAGGCCAGAGCAATGTGGGAAGCCTCTGAGCTCTCCCAGAATGGATCGGGACATCGGTGGCTCACTAGGGCGTTGTGGGGCCCAGTACAAGATGTAGGGAGCCACCGGTGTGATGCTGGTCTAGAGGAATGCTTGGGATCATAGAAGTCCTTAGCAACTGAAATGTGGCTCTGGACCGTCCTCGAATGAATCGGGACACACTGGCTCACTTGGGCGCTGAAAGACCCGGTATAATAAGTGAGGAGCCACTGGGCCATGCAGCGGGGCTGCTGCTCTAGAGGCTTGCTTAGGCGTGTAGGAGGCCATAGCAATGTGGGAAGCCTCTGAGCTCTCCCAGAACGGATCGGGACATCGGTGGCTCACTAGGGCGTTGAGGGGCCCAGTACAGGAGGTAGGGAGCCACCAGTGTGATGCTGGTCCAGAGGCATGCTTGGGATCATAGACGTCCCCAGCAACTGAAATGTGGCTCTGGACCGTCCTCGAATGAATCAGGACACAGTGTCTCACTTGGGCGCTGAACAACCCGGTATAATAAGTGAGGAGCCACTAGGCCATGTAGCGGGGCTGCTGCTCTAGAGGCTTGCTTAGGCATGTAGAAGGCCAGAGCAATGTGGGAAGCCTCTGAGCTCTCCCATAACGGATCGGGACATCGGTGGCTCACTAGGCCGTTGTGGGGCCCAGTACAAGATGTAGGGAGCCACCGGTGTGATGTTGGTCCAGAGGCATGCTTGGGATCATAGAAGTCCCCAGCAACTGAAATGTTTCTCTGGACCGTCCTCGAATGAATTGGGACACAGTGGCTCACTTGGGCACTAAACGACCCAGTATAATAAGTGAAGAGCCATTGGGCCACGCAACAGGGATGTTGCTCTAGAGGCTTGCTTAGGCATGTAGGAGGCCATAGTAATGTGGGAAGCCTCTGAGCTCTACCCAAACAGATAGGGACATAGGTGGCTCACTAGGGCGTTGAAGGGCCCGGTACAAGAAGTAGGGAGCCACTTGCATTATACTGGTGGCATGTGTGGGATCCTAGAAGTCCTCAGCAACTGAAATGTGGCTCTGGACAATCCTGGAATGAATCGGGACACAGTGGCTCACTTGGGCGTTTGACTAGCCCGATAAAAGAAGTGAGGAGCCACTGGGCCATACAGCTAAGCTGCTGCTTCAGAGGCATGCTTAGGCATGTAGAAGGCCTCAGCAAAGTGGAAAGCCTCTGAGCTTTACCCGAACGGATCGGGACATAGGTAGCTCACTAGGGCGTTGAAGGGCCCGGTACAAGAAGTAGGGAGCCACCTGCATGATATTGGTCCAGAGGCATACGTGGGATCCTAGAAGTCCCAAGCAACTGAAATGTGGCTCTGGACCATCTTCAAACGGATCGGGGCACAGTGGCTCACGTGGGCGGTGACTGGCTCGGTATAATAAGTGAGGAGCCACTGAGCTATGTAGCTGGGCTGCTGCTTCAGAGGCTTGCTAAGGTATGTAGAAGGACTCAGCAATGTGGGAAGCCTCTAGCCTCTCCCTAAAAAGATCGGGACTTCGGTGGCTTACTAGGCCGTTGTGTGGCTCGGTACAGGAGGTATGAAGCCACCGGTATGATACTGGTCCGGAGGCTTGCTTAGGATCGTAGAAGTCCCCAGCAACTAAAATGTGGCTCTGGACCATCCTGGAATGAATCGGGACACAGTGGCTCACGTGGGCGTTGACTAGCCCGATAGAAGAAGTGAGGAGCAACCGGGCCATGCAGCTAGACTGCTGCTCTAGAGGCTTGCTAAGGCATATAAGAGGCCTCATCAATGTGGGAAGGCTCTGGGCCCTCCCTGAACAGATCAGGACTTCGGTGGCTTAGTAGGGAGTTGTGTGGCCCGGTACTGGAGGTAGGAAGCCACCAGTGTGATACTGGTCCAGAGGGATGCTTGGGATCCTAGAAGTCCCCAGCAACTGAGATGTGGCTCTGGACTATCCTGGAATGAACCGGGACACAGTGGCTTACTTGGGCGATGACTAGCCCGATAGAAGAAGTGAGGAGCCACTGACCCATGCAGCTAGGCTGTTGCTCCAGAGGCTTGCTAAGGCATATAGGAGGCCTTATCAATATGGGAAGCCTCTGAGCTCTCCCTGAACAAATCAGAACTTCGGTGGTTTACAAGGGCGTTGTGTGGCCCGATACAGGAGGTAGGAAGCCACCGGTATGATACTGGTCTAGAGGCATGCGTGGGATCCTAGAAGTCCCCAGCATTTGAAATGTGGCTCTGGACCATCCTGGAATGAATCGGGACATAGTGGCTCACTTAGGCGTTTGACTAGCCCGATAGAAGAAGTAAGGAGCCACTGGGCCATACAGCTAAGCTGCTGCTTCAGAGGCATGCTTAGGCATGTAGAAGGCCTCAACATAGTGGGAAGCCTCTGAGCTTTACCCGAACGGATCGGGACATAGGTAGCTCACTAGGGCATTGAAGGGCCCGGTATAAGAAATAGGGAGCCACCTGCATGATACTTGTCCAGAGGCATGCATGGGATCCTAGAAGTCCCAAGCAACTGAATTGTGGCTCTGGACCATCTTCGAATGGATCGGGGCACAGTGGCTCACCTGGGTGTTAACTGGCCCGGTATAATAAGTGAGGAGCCACTGGGCTATGCATCTGGGCTGCTACTCCAGTGGCTTGCTAAGGTATGTAGAAGGAATCAGCAAAGTGGGAAGCCTCTGGGCTCTCCCTAAATAGATTGGGACTTTGGGGGCTTACTAGGGCGTTGTGTGGCCCGGTACATGAGGTAGGAAGCCACCGGTATGATACTGGTCCAGAGGCTTGCTTAGGATCGTAGAAGTCCCCAGCAATTAAAATGTGGCTCTGGAACATCCTGGAATGAATCGGGACACAGTGGCTCACGTGGGCGTTGACTAGCCCGATAGAAGAAGTGAGGAGCCACTGGGCCATGCAGCTAGGCTGCTGCTCGAGAGGCTTGCTAAGGCATATAGGAGGCCTCATCAATGTGGGAAGGCTCTAGGCACTCCCTGAATAGATCGGGATTTCGGTGGCTTAGCAGGGAGTTGTGTGGCCCGGTACAGGAGGTAGGAAGCCACCGGTGTGATACTGGTCCAGAGGGATGCTTGGGATCCTAGAAGTTCCCAGAAACTGAGATGTGGCTCTGGACTATCCTGGAATGAATCGGGACACAGTGGCTTACTTGGGCGTTGACTAGCCCGATAGAAGAAGTGAGGACCCACTGGGCCATGCAGCTGGGCTGCTGCTCCAGAGGCATGCTTAGGCATGTAGAAGGCCTCAGCAAAGTGGGAAGCCTCTGAGCTTTACCTGAACGGATCGGGACATAGGTAGCTCACTAGGGCGTTGAAGGGCCCGGTACAAGAAGTAGGGAGCCACCTGCATGATATTGGTCCAGAGGCATGCGTGGGATCCTAGAAGTCCTCAGCAACTGAAATGTGGCTCTTAACCATCCTGGAATCAATCGGGACATAGTGGCTCACTTAGGCGTTTGACTGGCCCGATAGAAGAAGTAAGGAGCCACCGGGCCATACAGCTAAGCTGCTGCTACATAGGCATTTTTAGGCATGTAGAAGGCCTCAACAAAGTGGGAAGCTTCTGAGCTTTACCCGAACGGATCGGGACATAGGTGGCTCACTAGGGCGTTGAAGGGCCCGGTACAAGAAATAGGGTGCCACATGCATGATACTTGTCCAGAGGCATGCATGGGATCCTAGAAGTCCCAAGCAATTGAAATGTGGCTCTGGACCATCTTTGAACAGATCGAGGCACAGTGGCTCACCTGGGCGTTGACTGGCCTGGTATAAAAAGTGAGGAGCCACTGGGCTATGCAGCTGGGCTGCTACTCCAGTGGCTTGCTAAGGTATGTAGAAGGAATCAGCAAAGTGGTAAGCCTCTGGGCTCTCCCTAAAGAGATCGGGACTTTGGGGGCTTACTAAGGCGTTGTGTGGCCCGGTACAGGAGGTAGGAAGCCACCGGTATGATACTGGTCCAGAGGCATTCTTGGGATCCTAGAAGTCCCCAACAACTAAAATGTGGCTCTAGACCATCCTGGAATGAATCGAGACACAGTGGCTCACGTGGGCGTTGACTAGCCCGATAGATGAAGTGAGGAGCCACTGGGCCATGCAGCTAGGCTGCTGCTCTAGAGGCTTGCTAAGGCATATAGGAGGCCTCATCAATGTGGGAAGCCTCTGGGCTCTCCCTGAACAGATCGGGACTTCGGTGGCTTAGTAGGGAGTTGTGTTGCCCGGTACAGGGGTAGGAAGCCACCGGAGTGATACTGGTCCAGAGGCATGCTTGGGATCCTAGAAGTTTCCAGCAACTGAGATTTGGCTCTCGACTATCCTGGAATGAATCGGGACACAGTGGCTTACTTGGTCGTTGACTAGCCCGATAGAAGAAGTGAGGAGCCACTGGGCCCTGCAGCTAGGCTGCTGCTCCAGAGGCTTGCTAAGGCATATAGGAGGCCTGATCAATATGGGAAGCCTCTGAGCTCTCCCTGAACAAATCAGGACTTCGGCGGCTTACTAGGGCGTTGTGTGGCCAGGTACAGGAGGTAGGAAGCCACCTGTATGATACTGGTCCAGAGGCATGCTTGGGATCCTAGAAGTCCCCAACAACTGAAATGTGGCTCTGGACCATCCTGGAATGAATCGGGACACAGTGGCTCACTTGGGCGGTGACTAGCCCGGTACTAGGAGTGAGGAGCCACTGGGCTATACAGCTAGGCTGCTGCTCTAGAGGCTTGCTTAGGCATGTAGGTGGCCTCAGCAATGTGGGAAGCCTCTGAGCTCTACCCGAACGGATCGGGACATAGGTGGCTCACTAGGGCGTTGAAGGGCCCGGTACAAGAAGTAGGGAGCCACCTGCAAGATACTGGTCCAAAGGCATGCTTGGGATCCTAGAAGTCCCTAGCAACTGAAATATAGCTCTGGACCCTCCTGGAATGAATCGGAACGGCAGTGGTTCACTTGGGCATTATCCGGCCCGGTACACGAAGTAAAGAACAACTGGTTCTCTACCGATCATGCTGCTCATATAGTTGAGTTGGTCTCTTACCCGCCACCTAGGTACCGTGACATGTTTCTAGTACCCCAGGGTACCTCAACATCTACTTGGTGCTCGAATACCTCGATATATGCCTGGTACCCAGTACCTTGACATCAACCCGGAATCCACCATAGACAAGTATCCTACTCGCCGAGCAAGAAGAATGTCGCCACGAGGCCACTAGCATTCTAAAACAAGCGCCACGCCAGCGAGAAGGGGCTGGTACACTAGAGTATCTTGCCTGATGGGAAGAAGCATGCAACACCATCTGACCTCATTAATGGCCATTCACAATGCCATTAATGAGCGAATCAGTCAACTCTTTAATGGCCATTCACAACGCCATTAATAAGGGAATCAGTCAACTCTATTAACGGAGATAATCAGCCCCATTAATAAGAAGATCAGTCAACTCTTTAATGACCATTCACAACGCCATTAATGAGGGAATCAGTCAACTCTATTAATGGAGATATTCAGCCCCATTAATTAGAAGATCAGTCAACTCTTTAATGGTCGTTCTCAACGCCATTAATGAGAGAATATTCAACTCCATTAATGCCAGGTCAACGTTCCTTTGATTGCAAATTAATTAATGGAGTGGGCAACAAGAATCAGAACATATAAATATGACCAAGTTCTCTCCAAGAAGGGGGCTCGAACAATAAACACAATTGATCAGCTCTGGTTCTGACTTCGCCACCAACTCTCTCGAATATCTCCATCTCAAGGGTTCGAACAATAGACACAGTCCAACAGCCCTCCAGTATCTCCATATCTCCAACAGCTCTCCAACATCTCCATATCTCTAATCCCAGATTTTATCCACTTCTCCACTAGGAATATGAGTTCGCCATCGCCTGGAGTGTAAAAGGGACCTTGCCCGAATTCCCTCTACACCACCATTGTATCGACTGCTATGTATGTCAGTTTTTGCCATGAATGTACCAGTACCAGATGGTACCCCTCTAACTGTGACCTATCAGGACTCAGTTTGTATTAATATAAGCTCTCTGGAGCACCTCTCGAGATATATAAATATAAAGAAGGGTCTTTCTCCATTCCGATGGATACTGCCTAGGGTTTTTCAGCATGTGATCAATCGTGATGCTTTTTCCCCCCTAGGTCAGTCCACCACTACAAAAAGAGTTGTCATTCTCCCATCTATCTCTTTGTTATGAATGCATGTATGCATGCTAGGCACCGACCATGCTGGTCCTAGCTCTCATGTACCTCTCCTGGCTCATTATCTAGGTCGGGGGAATATTAAAGGCACCTAGAGAGGTGACTAGGTACCAGGATCAAATACCAAGACCGGGTACCAGCCTACTGCACCAGATGGGAGGGATGACTGTTCTCCTACCATGGCATCTATCTCTCTTTCACTTTACTAGAACCATGGTACGAAGTACCTACCCCCCGCTGCGACCTCCGGGGTAGCGGGTAGAGGGTGTTGATTGAAATTTTGCTCCCCGAGTAGATTTGTCCGTTAACAATAGTATTTTATGAGTTATTAAATTATTATTTGTTTAGACGATTACCAACTAGGTTATGAACTTTATTTTAAAAAAAATTCCAAATTGTTTACGATTTTTATAAAAGTAACCGAATTGATCTCTCACTTTTTAAACCGTGACAATTTGAAAAAGATTTTACAATCGGATGTTTTTTAGTTTGACTTTTTTTACTATTAGATTTATAACCTTAAAGGAGTTGTTTTCTTTAAAGACTTCATATTTGCTAGAGTTGCGATCATTATTTTCTTTTCTTTCCTTTTCCTTTTCTTTTCCTTCATAGTATATTAGTTTTAATTATCTTTTATTTAAATCGTCTTAATTTTGTATTTGAAATGAGTATTTAACTTATAAAGGGTTTTTTTGTCACTTAGTATTAAACTACGGTCAAACTAACTGTTGAAGTAACAAAGTTAACTGGCCAAAATACTTTGTTGGTTATTTTTCAAAAAATATATGGACTAAAATGACACAATCAAAAAAGTTAGGGACCAATTAGGTCACTTTTATAAAATTCGCAAACTACTTGGAATTTTAAAAAAAGTCCAAGGATCAATTTGGTAATCGGCCTTATTTTTTTAATAACTAATCTTTAAAAATAGTAAAAAAAAATTTAAATTTCAAAATGAAGATATTTAAATTTTAAAACAAATTTTTTTCCATTTTACAATTATTTTTTATTTTATATTCCATTAAAAGGATTATCTTTAATTAATTTAATTAATTTAAAAAAAAATTATCATCATTTTTAAATTTTAATAACTAAGGGTAAATATATTTTAATTAAATTTTTTTTATAAAAAAAGACTATCATCTGCTATTAGCAAAATTTGGCTGGGGACCAAAAGGAAATTCTCCACCCTCCTAGCCCGAATCCAGGCCCAAGATTATCCACCATGGAACCACGGGTCCCGGGGTCGAGCTACGGAGCCATCTCGCAGAAGCGAGGAAAGGTCGTCGAGCTTTGGAAACACCCTAGACGGAGCCCGACACGATCGGATTGAGCTCGTAACATCGAGGTCGAAATTACCTCACAACCTCCCCAAAAGCCCGCCATCCTCTCCAAACTCAGAGAGAAACCTATTAGACTCCAAGCTCGCACTATAATATTGCTCCACCTCACTGAATGAAGGTTCAAACCAGTTTTGACAAGTAGGGGGAAGCTCGTCGAAGCCCCGCTGCCATCGAGGAGAGCCCACATGGGGCCATTTAAAGCTCCAAGGGACCTGGAAAAGTCAGACCAAGCTCCTGGCACGTAGGCCAGGGCACTTTGCTCTACGAGACAGTATATGCCATACTCGAAAACCTCTATAAGGAATCACACCATGAAGATACACAGGGTCATACCTATAACAAACATTGAAACACTACGTGTAGAACAAGTGGCAGAATCCAAAAAAGAAACAAACTTATCTCCACCAAAGATATTTGTGAATCTGTTATTAAACCAAAGTCAATGACTTTTAAATAAGAGATCCCGCCCGATAACGAGGGATAGGATTGAGAAAATTAAGGCGGGAAAACATGAACTTAACCTATCAAGACTACGCATAAATGGAGGATTAGGGACCAGAGAAACAGACTGGATCATTTTTTTTCTACTTCTCGACAGGCACCTGATGGCCATCCAACGGCACCCCAAAGAGATTGATATTATTTGAGAGAATTTTGTACATTATAGGCGATTGATAATAAAGCCATTATATTCCATTTCACCTTATGTTAGCATCAGTTTTTTTTTTATATCCATTGCAAATCAGGTACCAAAGGCCATCACCTCCGTGGTAGTAGTCTTGAGGGTGTTAACTGAGATTTCTCACCTCGAGTAAATTTTTCGTTAACACTTTCTCGCGCCGTCTGTGGGAAAAACCATACCTAGTTGATCAAATCAATAGTTTATATTTTGCTATTTTACAGGAATCATAAGGCTCTGCTCTTCCCAAGGACAGCCCGTGGCTTCGGAACGACCCTCAGTTGCATCAACGTGAAAGGCCCTAAGAAAGGGGAGAAAATCTAGGCATCGCAGCCAAATTCCGATCCAGACAGCCACCGCGCGAGCCACTGGCCCTCTTATGATAAGCGAGGCCGCGCTCGATCAACAAGCGGCTGCCTTCATGGAAAACGTCCGCCTCCGCTTGATCGCGGAGGGCATCGCTATCCAGCCAGCAAATCCCAACACTCAAGAAGAGCCGAGCAGGCCCGGAGCTAGGCAACCAGCTTTTGATCTCCTGGGACCTCTTACTCCAGAGCCGCCCCGTGATAAGACCGGGCTTCAATCTTTGATCTTGGATAGGCTACGGCCCATGCCCCCAGTTCCTAAAAGACCATCACAGTACCAACCAAGGCGAGTTAAATCCGCTACGGACGCCCTGAACCGGAAGCAACGAGAGGATCCTAGCCCGGCGGCTTCAATAAGGGAAGCCCGGGCTAGAGAGGAAGGTAGCCAGCAAATTCCCCGACAGATCCCGCTCATAAAGAAGACCGGGCTGAGGTCGCCAGTTCATCGGAGGGATCCGACAGTGAAGAATCCGAGGTTGACTCAAATAAACCCGGGAACAAGCGACTGAGAGACCAGTTGGCAAAACTATAGAAAGAGGTCCAGCAGATAAGAAGGGGAAAGAATAAGAAGGATAAGAAGGACCCTTTGAGCGAGATGAACGCTCCCTTCACCCGAAGGATCCTGGAAGCAGAGCTCCCACCGAAGTTTAAAATGCCAACAGATAAGTTCTCCAGAACAGAAGACCCCTTGAGTCACTTGGAGAGCTTCGTCCAGCAAATGGAAGTCTAGAATACCACTAGGGCTGCCATGTGCAGGATGTTCCCTACAACCCTGACCGACTACGTAAAAACTTGGTTCAGGAAGTTACCCGCTGGTAGCGTGGATTCTTTCATAAAGTTATCGATGGATTTCTGTTCACAATTCCAAGGGGTCAAACTACATCCGAAGGATCCCATTCATCTTCAGTATGTGGTTCAGGAGCAAGGTGAGACACTTCGGTCATACGTGGAACGCTTTCATAAAGAAGTCATCCAGATGGGAGCCTTTGCCGAGAAAGAGACCCTCGCCAACTTCAGGTGGAACCTGTGGGCGGGAAAGCTTTTCCGATCTTTTGCCAAGCAACCTCCAGAGCCCTATCATGAGGCCTATGACCGGGCTCTTGATCAGGTCAAAATTGAAGAGCAGCTCAAGGTGAAAATGGAGTATGACGATATGAGAACGACAAAGCGTCAGAAAAAGGAAGCTTACAGGCCTGAGCCAGCTCATGAAAATCAGAACAAACCTCCCAATAGATCGACATACCGCTTCCCTCCCATTTCTCAGCCCAAGCAAGAAAGGTATCCAGTAAGATGAACCCCTCAAGCAAAGAGAGCAAACTGACATAAAATTGCATTGTGCTACATTGATATATTTTATGCGCCTTTATTAACTGCTTGAGATAACTGGATGTGCATATACTTATGTTATTTTCTTGATAAGTGTGAAAATTGATTTACATGCAATGCATGTCATATTTATCTTCAAACATGCATTTTTGGACTAGGAGATTTACTTTGGAAGTACAATTTGAATGACATATAATTGATCTCCATGACATAATGTTTTTTTTAATGACATGCTTTAAAGTTGATGTGCATGAAGATTTACTTTTGATTGCTTACATATGAATGCAAAATTATGTGTGAAAAAGCAAATGAGAAGACTAAACTCAATAAGGACCTTGTGTCCATTTAATAAATAAGGATGTCTCATCCAAATTTAGTCTTTTCTCTATCTTTATTAGTTGAACAAGGCTACTATCATACGGGCATTTTACCCTGAAGAATCAAAAAGGGTGTAAAGTCGCTCATGTCTTGTTTCGCTTATAAAGTTTGATATAGTAGCTCTTTAAATTGAAATTCTTATAAAATCTATATCATCGCTTAAAATCATGACAACGGGTGAAATTTGTTTGAATTCTTTTTGGAAAGCTTTGTTGTTTGCTTTGTCAAATACCATTGTTTTTTGTACTTGAATGCAACATGTCTTGCATGCAAAACACCGTGTCACACATTTTTATAAAATAAAACTCCCTGAATCTCTCTTACTTAATTGAGTTGCCTAAAGTTTCTTATATGATTATGCATATGTATTTGTGCTATAAGCTCTCTTTGCCAAAAGTTTACCTATTGAAGGACACTCCCCTTGCCTATCTCATGACCAAAAGGGGGAGAAGGGTTTGTTGTGAGAACATAGTGGTTTCTTTGGCATTATATTTAGGGGGAGTTGAGGGGATCATGTTTAAGGGGAGTATTGCATAACATTACATGATTACATTATTTGACTGTATTGAGTTAATTTACTATAGCTATTGCAATTGTTTTTGTTAAAAGCACCTCAATCACACTTGGTCTTGGAAGGTACTTCTTGTTGATTGTGTGTACGTTGGATGTTTCTACAAGCCTTGTATTGACTTCAAGATGTTCAAGATATAGCCTATAGGGCTTATTGTAATGTAGAAATTATTGTTGACCACCTTATTTTTATTGTTGTGAGTGGTGGTTTTGTCACAAAATAGCCAAATGAGGAGATTGTTAGTGTCTTATTTTATGATTGGCTTATTTTGTTGACAAAATCACAATTGGGGTCAAATATTGTAAAGGGAAGATTAGGAGTTGAAGATCTCTCATCATCAAGGCATTGGACTCCAAGTGCATCAAGGAAGGTAGATTACTTGACTCTACTCCTATTTGAAGAGATGTAGTTGCACACAATCACTTGCATGCATTATACTTCTGTTTACATGTTTTTGAATGATGCATTGTATGCTATTCATCACACTCCACACTTGCACATTTTGCATATTAGATTAGTGTGTTACGATTGACAGGAAAAGATGATTTTCCTCTTCATCGCGGTGCAGGTCGCTGGCTAGGCACCTGCCTCTGCCGCGGTCCCAACAGCGGTTGGTTCCAGAAGGTGCATGCTTTGAGGACCGCGGTCTGTGCACTTGTATGCACAACGGTTCATATCGTGGTATACTTCAGTAGGCCCCTCCTGCCTAGACTGCGGCCTGTGCTTTTGCATGCACAGTGGTCCCCACCGCGATTTTGCCCATACGGTGCATTGAAGTGTGGACCGCGGTCTGGACAACTTGCCCGAGCCGCGGTCCAGTGAGCAGTAATGACGGGATTTTGTTGCTGTTTGTAAAACGGTGTCATTTCGTCTAGGGCTCCATATATATATCTATATGTTCTTTTCCCTTCTTTGCCTCTTTAGAGCTTCAGAATCCATTCTCTCTCATACCTTTTAGAGCTTAAGAGTGTCTTGGAAGAAAAGCTAACAAGATATCATTTTTATTGACCAAAACCCATTTACCCACTATTCATTCATGGTTCATGTATCATCTAGCTTCATCTAGGATGTTTCTAAGCTTAGGTCTTCATCAACATAGTTGACTTGGTAAGTAGAACACCATTCTCATCCATCTTTGTGTTCTTGCTTAACAAGAAATCTCCTTTATACTTGATTGCATCTATATTAGAATTTTTATTACAAATAGAGATGTTTGTTGATGTTTGAGTTGTTGTATTGTGATAGCTAATATTTCATATAGCTAGAGTATGAGTATGTCACATAGCAACATGATATCTAGAAATGTTCTATATGTCATTATTAGTTCCTAGATAAGCATTAAATGTGTTGACCTAGCATTTGTGCATTTAGAATATTTTTCATATTCACATTAGGTTGCATTTCTCTTCTATTGAGAGTTGAGTCTTGTATGAGCCGTTGGCAGTGTACAAGCAAGAGCCTAAAATCACTATAAAAGGCCCGTGGGTAGCAAATACGGATTAGTAACCGATTAGGTTTGATGTGGTCAACTTAGGTTGTAATTGTATTTGCAAATAGTGGATTTGCGGGTTTGAATGGCTTTTAAGCCCGTGAGTTTTTACCCTGTTGGGGTTTTCTCACCTAAAAAAAAAACACTGTCTTTATTTTATTTTCCGCATCTTGTTACAATGATTGTTTGATAGAGTTTTTGTTGTGATTAATTTTGACTAACCAAAAGATGGAAATTAATTTAGTTAAAACATATTCACACCTCCCCCTCTCTAGGTTAGTTTTATCACTTTTAGAGTATTTTCAATTTTTACTCTGGCTGTCCTTTGTAGTGTATGATGCTGACGTTGTTTGTGATTTGCAAGCGCCAAGCGAAAGCTGTCACTGAGGCTAGCCACCAGGACGCTTTAAGCCAAGAAGCGAGTGAGATAGCCCCGCCCTAAGGCTTTGAGAGTGAGTTCGAAGAAGGCTCTTCAGAAGAAGTAGCAGAAATTGCTCTAGTAGAAACGAATGCAAAGTCGAGTGATCCAGTTGTACTCAAAAGAGTAAAAGGCAAAGTTTTTGGGTCATCGGCTTCACCACCACCAGTAGTTATTCCTCTAGTTGCTGAGGAGGTTGAAGTGGAAGACCCTTCGGCTGATTTAGACACTCGGAGGAGATTTGAGAAGAGAAAAGCTACTGATCCAACATATTAGCCCACCTCCAAGATTCCTCGAGTAGTTGCATACATTGACTCTTCTTCTTCCTGGAGAAAGGACGTGCAATGCGATGCAGACGTTCCTGCCACTCCGGAAGCTCACACAGACGCAATACCAACTGAACGCCCGAGAACTGAATTTGAGAGTACTGGGGAGGCTAATCGCGGCGTTGAAGAGGATCAAATTCCAACCCCCTTACCTGAGACACAAGCAACTTCACCCGCCGAGGTGCCAGTCGTCCCGACCGTAGGCGTTCTCCCTGGCCCTTCGATTATGTGGTTAGAAATTCCACTCCTCAAGATTCCGGACAAAATCAGCTAAGTTCTTCAAGTTGGCCTGAAGAGGGCACGACTCCTGAGGAAATTCTTAGAACTATGGCTTCTGGATAAGCCTATGTCGGCAAAGATAAGTGGAGCCAATTCAAATTAAGCTCCGTTAACACCCGCATTCAAAATTTCTACAACAGCTCAGGCTATGTAAGTTTACTTATTTAATCTGTCCATCCTTGCTTTTGGTTATTTGTTGACTCAATTCATTGTGCAGATGTGTTAGGTTCTTGAGTCTTGTATTGGCATAATTTTACATCAAAACGACATTTGCTTTGTATTGATCAGTTGTCTAGAATTTGTGGATGATCAAGCTTCGAGGAAGATTTGACAACATTCAAGCAAAGTGGCTACAAGAGGAATAAAGCTAAATTGCTTAGTAAAAGTTATATCGAGACCTCTTTCCTCTTGCAAGGCCTAGGCACACACATACATTGCATTCATATGTGCCATTGGATCACTGTGCAAAATTTGGTATAACACAATACACACACGTGTTTGTGTATGCACATGCATTAGATTTAACGTTGACAATTTTCATAAATTAGATGTTCTAAGACTATTTCTAGGAAATTACATACTTGTGTGTTCTTGTGTTTATTTGTTTTTGTTTTTATGATATTAAACTTGATTTTGAGCTTATATAATTCCTCATTGAGTTCCGGTTACTCATTCTTTAAGTTTCGAGTTCAAATTAAGAGGATAAGAAACTTTCTAAGATTTTATCGTACATGGCTTTCGTCCTTGATTTTCAAGTTTAATTCCATATTTTTTGAGATAGATTTCTTGATGGCTTTTGTTTGTGAGAGGGTCCTGGTTCGTAATCCGAAAACAGATTCAAAAACCGAGTTCAGAGGTCAGAGAATGGTCGAAGAACAAATGGTACGCGAGGGAGTTGTAGGCCAAATTGGAGGGCCATTGCAACTCACCCCGTGGAGGCGCGTGGCCTCCATGGGAGGAGCTGCACTCTGTCCCCGTGGAGGCCACGTGCCTCCATGGGAAGCTAAGTTGGCAGCCTCCAATTAGTTCTTCAATTCTTGTTTTAATTCCCTTCCTTAAATACTTCATTTTCCCTCCCATTTCATTAAAAAAAATGAAAAACTTGTGCAGAATTTTTCTCTCAAACTTTCTCATCTTCCAAACACCATAACTCACTCATACGAACTCTGTTTTGAGTGACTTAAGTTTGAGAATCTTTTTCTATCAGTCCTCTATCATTTCCACGAGAGTTTGGAGTCATTTGATTGAGTTTTCTAGTAGCTACACTCTCAAAAACGAGACAGGACAGTTTTCATTCAAGGTATTGATTTCTCTTTTGATTTTGATCTTCAAGTCTTCAATCACCTTGTGTTTTCTTCTCATATATATATGTATGTTTGATTTGTAAACATTAATTAGAGTATTGAACTCTAATAGAGCTAGTTTGAGCTTTAATTGACTTACATGTTGAGTTAGATGTTTCCAAATCTTTGTTTTCATATGTTTGAGATGTTGTATTGTGCTAATTTCAAATCTAGGACTATCTTGTCTGTTTATTGACATGATTTTAATGATTGCTAGTCTTTTCATATGCTAGGTCACTTTAATTGAAGATTTGTTGAAATAACATATTTGATTGATGATTTAAGGCTTGATTGAATCTATGTGATTATCTTGTGAATCTATGCCCTAATATTTTGCAAGAAATTCATTTTTGAATTTATCAAGCTGATTCTAGCATTTTTATCTGATTGAACATAATCTAGATTTTTGTGTGTTAGGTGTTTCACATACACTAGATTTATTGTTCATGTTACAAGTTCTAGATAAAATGGTTTTTGAGCTTTTGTTAATAAAAATCTAGTTCTTCATGTTATGTGCCTAATCCATACATTTCATATGTACATGCATCATAACGTGTGATTGCATTGTTTTTAGGATTGTAAACTAGAATACATGTGACATGTGCATATTGATTCAATTCTAGTTTCCATAGAATATATTGATCATATATATTATGTTGTGTGTGTGTTTGCATCATTTGCATTCACTTAGATCACATGCCTTGTGAAGAGGTAGGAAGTCTCATTTCATAGAGTGATTCTTTGATTTGAGCATGGGAAGTCAAATTTTGAGAGTGATTATTCAAGCTGTGAAATTGGAAGTCTTGGCTAGGATTGGGGGTGATCCGGATAGCTAAGCATTGGAGGTCTTGGCTAGGATCGGGGTAATCCGGATAACTAAGCATTGGAAGTCACATTTTGGAGAGGGGTTCTTCAATTTATGCATGGAAGTCTCGACTAGGATTTGGGTGATCCGGATAGTTGAGCAAGGGGGCATCTCTTTCGTTGTGTAGGGTTGAAGGGTAGATTTCTAGGTGAATTGGTCACTTGAGAGATTGTATCTTTTTATCTTACTAGTGAAAGGTGTTTGCCGGTAGTTGTGGTATCAACCTGGGATGTTTCCTCTTCGGAGGCTTTACCATGTAAAAATCATGTGTTGATTTTCTCTATCCTTATCTCCTTATATTTGTGTATGCGTTGATACATATCTTGGTTGATATCTTTGTAATTGATAATCATATTATATCAACTTTGTATATGTTTAAGCTTTATGAATGAAAGCCAAGTTACAATTTTAGTTTGTATCAAATACATGTTAATGCTTTCATTGACTTTGTTTGAACAAGCATATTCTTAATTGGATTAATAGTGTTTATGCTTGTCTTTTGAAGTGTGATACAAGCTACTTGGAGGGACAAACTTTTGTTTGTTTCAAGGAAGTGAAAAAGGTGTAGTAACCTATTCACCCCCCTCCATCTCCCCTTCTCCCTTTCCCTTTCTATCTCTAGGTTAGCTTAAAGCAAATTAACCGTGTTTGTGTTTTTCATTTGGTATCAGAGCGGGTCACTAGATTGTACTTAGTGAGATCCCGGTATACATTCACGTTGATTTGTAAAGCTATTGAAGCAATAAGACTTCAATATGATGTAATGGCAGAAGGAGCTTCAAATACAATGCCACCATTACTTCATGATAATAACTATGAGTTTTGGAAATTGATGATGAAGGCCTACATTCGCTCTATAGATGAAAGAGTTTGGATGATTTTGAAGTTGCTAAATGGCATCATCGTGCTATGAACGCCATATCTGGAGGAGTTGATGGACATCAATTCTCCTACATACAAAATCTTGAATCGGCCAAAGAAGCTTGGGATACACTTCAAGTAACCAATGAAGGCACTTTGGGGATTAGGAAGTCAAGGCTTCAAATGTTGACATCACAATTTAAAAGTTTGCAAATGAGTGATGAAGACAAGTTTGAAGATTTCCAATTTCGTCTTCTTAATATTGCTAACCAATGTCAAGCACTTGGAGTACCAATCTCTAGAGAGTGTCTCAATTGGAAGATTCTAAGATCTCTCCCTTAGAGATTCAAGGCCAAGGTCACGGCCATAGAAGAAAGCAAAGATGTAGATTGCTTAAACCTTGATGAATTGCTTGGGTCACTCCAAACTTATGAGATATGCTTGAAGCCAAAGACCAAAAGTAAGGGAATTGCTCTCAAAGCTATTGAAGAAGAGAGTGATGATAAGAAACGAATTACACCACACAAAACCTCACTTAAGTCTAAGAATGAAGTGCAAGTGTGATTGTGAAAAGAATGCACACATAAGCAATAAGGTACAAATGCATGTAATTGTGTGTGTACACCTAATCTCTTCAAGAGTTAAGTCAAATGATATACCTTTCGCTCTTGCTCTACGGAAATGCTTGGAAGCTCACCATCGAGAATGTAAGCTACCCATTACAAAATCATCTCCAATGTGGTTTGTCATGAAATAAGTCAATCATAAAATAGAGGTCCTTACAGACGTGATTTGAGCCGTTTGAGTGTATAAATCCGTACTAAAACATTTTTTGATGTATGTTACTTGGTTTTTCATCTCATTGTTTTCCTATAATATTAATACACAATTATTGTTGTTTTTGAAGAAAAGAATTAATTCATTAATTGAGGAGTGTTAAGAATCAGTCTTCTTGGTGACTAACCAAACATTGTTTGTTACCTTCTTTGCACCAATACCTATAATTTTTTTTCCCAAAAGCCCCTCGTCCTTTCCCTTGAAATGTCCATTTCTTGAGTAGCGATACTGATATTTGTAATAACTAATTGTTAGTTTTGGTAATTATAATTATGAGTTGTTTACATGATTCTTATCTTAATATTTTTCATTCCGATAGTATAGGATAATATGAATATCTCTAGTATCTAAATCAAATTGACGTAGAAACCATTAATTGTGTTTTTTTTCTACTAATTGTGTTTTAACACTAGAGAAACAAAAGACAATCTGCATGCCCACAACCATTAATAATAGAAAAATTAAAATTAGTTAAGATAAGATTATTAGAACTTAAAAGAGAATCTAAAAGGTTAGAATATTTAAATTTAGAAATAAATCAGATATAGACATTAGCAAAATAGACCTTAACTAGAAAAAAATTTAGAAGAATTTCACCATATGTATGAATTTCAAGATATTTGAATATTTAGATTTAAAAATTGTAGATTTTAAAAGAGTAAAATTAAATTTATAAGATAAATTTAAACTTCAGTGTAATATAGAACATTTAGAAAACCAATATAAGCATATACCTCATATTAGTAATAGCCAACAAAATTTCATAGTAGATTTACTTACAAATTTAGGACAAAATAAAACTAGTAAAAATATTACTGATTTAGTAAGTATTTTATTTTTCGAAGCTGATCTAGTAAGTTTCTTTGAGCAAACTAAAGTAAACACTTTAAAAAGAAATTTAGATTATATAGAAGAATTATTTTCGGACTTTAATAATCAAGTCAAGAAATTTCAAATATGACAGAAATAATAGAATTAATAAACTTATAGGTACAAAAACACCTCAACCAGTAGAATTAGAGAAAAAAAAGACATCAAAAGACAAAAGGACAGCAGGCTCTTGAAGCAACATGAAGAGGACAAAGTTTGTATTTTCCAGAACCATAATTGGTTCTTTGGGTCCGTCCTATGTGCTTTTTCATTGATTGTTTTTCAAAAAGAAAAATGAAAATGAAAACAGCGTTCTTGGTTTCGGTTTCAAAATCTGAAAACGCATCTGATAGCACATACTGAAAGCTGTATTCCGAAAATGAAAACTGAAAAAATGTGTTTGGTAGATTAACAATTAGTTAACCAAAACAATTTCCCTATGTTAATTACACAATCCATTAATTCAATCTCAGCTATAAGGAATAACAGCATGTTCATGACATAAAAACCATTATAACCATTCTTAGCTAGAACAAAATCTGCAACAAGTTTGACATACTCATAAGTTTCCAACAAACAAAAATGCTTAAAGGCTTTTCAAACAGCAAAATAATTAAAGGCGACTACTAGAGTTTTGTCATTCAAGCTCAGATATGTTAAAAAAATCACAAATACTCTTAACAAATTTTACTAGTAAGAAGTAACCATCCAAAGAAACCACACTAACAAACCAAACGAAATTGCTTACACTTAATAATTTGAAAATGACATCTTGTAAGTAAAGATACGAGCAAAGAAAAATTGAAATGTTCACTCCTACCAACTGGAAACCAACATTGTCAAGATTTAACATGTAAAAAACTTTCTTTGTTACAAATACACAAACAGATCTAGGTTTTTAACACTCATTCACTTCATATTAGTGACACATAATGTATAGCAAATTTAATCACAAATGATAGATTTCTAGGCTCTTGAATAACAATCAAAGAAGAAGAAGTTGAAATCATGACCATGAAGCTCGAAGACACAAAGTCACTGATGGAACTCGACCTCGACTCGTTCCTTAACTCCTCCGATTCCGACGACGACAACTCCAACTCAGTCCCTCACCGAACCCTAGACAAGATACTCAACGATTCCGCCTTAGAAGAGCAGATCAGCGGCTCAAAGGCCGGAGGAGGTAAGATCCTCCTTCTGCGACTCCGATCTGCTTCCTCCGGCCTTCGAGAAGCTGATCCGACCTTGCTTTCATGGGAAATAGGAAGAAGAAGGAAGAGGAAGATGAGAAGAAGAAAAAAGAAGAAAGAAGATGAAGATGAAGAAAAAAGGAGACGAAGAGAAGACTGATGAAAAAGAAGACCTTCACGTCGAAGAGAAAAAAGAAATTTTTAAAATTTTATTGTTAAATTTTTTGAAAAACAAAAATAAAGAAAACAAGTATTTTATGTTTTTCAAATATTTCACTGTTAACATTGATTTTGTTTTTCATTTTATTTTTTTGTTTTTTGAAAATAAAATAAAAAACGGTTAACGAACGCGAATTCGAAATCATTTTTGGAAAACAAAAATAAAAGCGGGCTAAAAAACAGCTGCAGGACGGGGCCTTTGATTTTTGTAGAAAAGCAAACAAGTTTTCCATTCAAAATTCAAAATTATGTTTGTAGAGTATTGGAGAAAACTTTGGTAATACTATAAAGAGTAGTATTCATTCATTAAAAAGAGAGAGTGAAAAAAAGAGTGATGCCACAAATTCTCATACTATCTCCCTCAGTTGTAATTTTCTCTTCCATTTGTAATCAAAGCATCATTAATAAAAAGTTGTGAATATTTTAAGTAAGTTTTCCATCTACTGTCACAACAAAAAATAATGGTCTTTTCCGACAAAATGTCGTCGGAAAAGGCGACTTTCCGTTGGAAATACGTTTTTCCGATGATGGCCATTACAAATACGTTTGTCACAAATAACCATTTACCGACGAGCTGTCACAAATACTACCATTTCAGACGGTCTTGACCGTCGAAAAAAATAAAAATGCAATCGATAATAGTAATTGAAGGTGGTCAAAATTACTAGTATTTTCGACGGTTTACCTTTATTTCCAACGGGGATGGCCGTCGGAAAAAGTTTAATGATAAAAAAAAATAACGCGCTGTCAACTTGACAACACCCCATCACCCCATCACCCATTCTAATTTCATGCATTTTATGTGGCTCAAACTCGTGACCTGGATGATTGATAGTAAATGTTACTCTTACCATTTTGCTATAACTTTATAACTGATATCTTTTGCATACTATTTATATATAAGCTATTGATATGTTTGCATACTATCTAATTAAATATATTTTTTGTATAATATTTAAATATAACTATTAATATTGTTTTTTAAAATAATTGTTAACGGAAATTTTGCTCCGGATGAGAAATCTCAGTTAACGCCCTCGAGACCAATACCACGTAGGTGGTGGCCAAGATTTATTGTATATGTAACAGTAATTTACAAAATGACAAGTAAGCAAGAATGTTTGTATTGAACGTGCATGGAGTACAGATACAGAGATTCTTTTCTCTATGCTCTCAACTCTCTCTAGAGAATGGTTGATTATTTGTCGTATGCCTGTCGAATAGTAGTCTCCTTTTTCATTTCATTTCTTTTCTATTTATACATAGTTGGCAAGTCAACAGACTGATTCTCCCTTGATTTTCTCAATCTCCTCCTTATCGGGCGGGATTTCTTGCTTTAATGTCATTGACTTTTTGGATTAACGTCCGAATTGAGAGTATCGTGGTGGAGATCAGTTTGTTTCCTTTTTGGATTTTATTACTTGTTCAGCATGTAGGTAACGTTTCCAGATATGATTCAATGCATTCCTCGTATCCTTTCAGTATGATCCTTTATAGAGGTTGTTGGATATGACGATATGGTGTGGTGCATCAACCAGGGAGGTTGATTGGTATTTCGACCTTGATATCTGAGAAGTTTCATCCAGCTTGGAGCCAGATCTGGCTTCCCTTGACCTTTTCGAAGCTAGGTGTGGCCTCGACTGACCTTTTGAAGCCAGGTGTGGCTTCGACTGACCTCGCGGCCTTTTAAGGACATTCTTCTGTGTCAATCGAGGTATAGACGAGTCTCTGGAGCATTTGCGAGATGACCTCGACTTCGGGGAGCTTCCAGTTTTGGTGATGCGGGCTAGATCTGATCATTTTGGGCTCTATCCCGGATGTTTCCGGAGCCCGTCCTTGTTCCTGGGGTGGTATCGCAGTTCTGCTCTGGATAGAGAGGTCTCCTGGTGGAAAATTTCGGGTCCAGGCTCTATCCCTGATGTTTCCGAAGCCCGCCCTTGTTTCTGGGGTGGTATCGCAGTTCGGCTCTGGATAGAGAGGTCTCCTAGTGGAAACTCTCAGGTCCGGGCTCTATCCCAGATGTTTTCGGAGCCCACCCTTGTTTCTGGGATGGTATAGTAGTTCGGCTCTGGATTGAGAGGTCTCCTAGTGAAACTCTCGGGTATGGAACCAGGTGTGGGAGGTGGAAAATTTCCTTTTGGTCCTTACCCAATTTTGGCTATTAACAGAAGTCCCCTCTGACTTGAACACCAGACGTCGAGCTCGGGGTTGGGGTCAGATTTTCACTTTATTTGGGAAATCTTCCTCTTTTTACCATTACCGAAATATTGGAAAAATTTCTTCATTTGAGTGACGTGTTGTGAACCGGCTAATTTATCTTTGAATTAATCTGATTGCGTTACGGCAGTCCCTGAGATTTTTTACCGTTACCAGAATCTTGGGGAGATCTTCCTTTTAACTACGTAAGTGATGTGGCATGAGATGATTAGCCCGCTTTCGAGTTTAATCTGGTTATGTTACTGTAATCGATTTTTTTTTACCGTTATCAAACGAGTATCTCAGTAACTCGTACTGTTGCCCTCCTGCCTATATATATATGTATGTTTTCCTCCTCATCTTCCTCACATCTCTTCGAGCTAAAAACTTTTTGCTGAGAAATATTTCCATATCTTTTCCTCTAAGCTTGCTTCTTTCTTCATTCTTCATCTTCTATAATGTCGAAAAATAGTCGTGACTCAACTGATTCCATATTCGAAAGCGAGGAGGTCGTCAGTCTTACAATGGGGAAGCGGGCTAGGAGGAGTTCTGACGGTGACGATTCCCCGCCCACCACACAACGTCGGCGGTCAAGTAGGAATGTATCTATCGGGACTGGGTTCTCCAACCATCCCGACTACCCTTTAGATATCGTCGATGATGACTCCGACAAAGAAGTGGACGGTGGCGCTGCGGGGGAGCGTCGGGTCTCGACTCCTGGCCCCTTGGGGAGAGGCTCCCTGCCTACGATTTCCGGGTTGTCCCAGATTCCACCGTTGACCCGGTGTCGATTGATCGCTTGAGGTCAAAGTTTGGCATCCCCGATAGCGTATCCATCTCGGTGCCTCCAAAAAATTACGAGTTTTTCAACCCCATTAAAGGCGTGCTTCCGATTCATGTGGCCGCTCTTGAGAACGGGGTCAGGCTTCCCCTCCATTCAACCCTTCGGCGGGCTCTCAACGCCATCCAGCTCGCTCCCCTCCAGTTGACGCCTGGCTTCTGGAGGTATTTGATTGGTTTCCTTGTATTATGGAGGGAACAATGCCATATGAGTAAAGTGACGAGGGAGCCAGGTGCAGAGGAGCTGGCTTATCTCTTCCAGATTGGGAGCTTGTCTAGGGCTCCTCGAGGCCAGTTCTATGACAAGGCCAAGAATAAGCTCAACTTCATCATTCCTGGTGCCTCGAAGGACCCCGCGTGGAAAGAGGAATGGATCCTGGCGGGGGATGACTGGGGGAGCTCAATTTTTATCGGAGGGCATGAATTCGAGGTTCCTACGGCTTTCAGTTACAAGCCCTCCTGGGACCGGGACTCCCTGCCTTTTGAGTCCGAAGCCGTCTTAAAAGCTATTCTAGCCCGAAATTATCTAAATCCAAAGTTCCCTACTGCTGAAGCTTTTGATCCTCGTAGGGTAAACAAGTATTTATGGATTTCAGATGCTATTCCTTGTAAGTGTCACTGAGTTGCTTCTCCTTTTTACTTGGCTTGGTTCTAACATATTTTTTTTTTTTACAGTTTTTGACGTGGAGCCGGCCACCCGTCACGTCTCACGCTCTCCTCAAGGTGGAGCTTCTCTTCCCTCCTCTGGGATCGACCCTGCCCTGGCTTTGTCTATCTCTCCGGCTGGGTCTAAGATGGCCACTCTTGCCTCGCGGGCTTTCCGGGCTTTGGGTAAAGCTCCCCAGGTGGTTGGCCCGGCTGCTTCTGCCCCTTCGGCCGTGGCCGCTAAAGTCGCTACCCTTTCGACTCAAACATCTGATTCTGTTGCGCTTCCAACAACCAAAGCCTCGGAGGTTTCTGGAAAAGGTGTTGCTTCTGGGAAAGGTGTTGCTTCTGGGAAAGGTGTCACGAAGGTTCCTCCCAGTCGCTCCCAGCCTCAGTCGAGCTCGATAGGGCGGGATGAGGTCCTGGAGCAGTTCATAGCGTCCTGTCCGGGTGGCGGGATCTCCAAGATGGCTTCTATGCCTGTGGACGTCCTTATAACCAAGGGGTCTGCTATTTTAGCTGAGGTAATTGTATTTCCTTCACGCTACTTTTGTTAATTCGTTAAGTTTCTAACTCGGGTTCTTTATTTTGTAAGTCTTTGAGATTAATGTCGCGATGGGCCAGCAGGTAGCCCTCCTCCGTGATCGGGCTGCAAAAACTGAGGCTGAAGCTGAGAAAGCCGGGGAACTGCTCAAGCAGGCTCGGTTTTTAGTGGAAGAGGTGACTTCCAGCCAGGGAAAAATCGAGCTCGAGATGGCTGAGCTTCGCTGCGATCATGAGAGGATGAAGCAATCTTTTGATCAGGAGCGTCTTCAATCTCTCCGGCGGGCTAGGCAGCGGGATTCCTGGAGATCTGAGGCTAAGAAGTTGGACCTCGAGAACCAGTCTCTGATTACTCAGGTGACCAAGCTGCAAGCTGATGCGGAGACCTCCTTCAGTGACGGGTATTTTTATGCTTCCTTTTAGGCCGCGGAAGCTCTTCCTCCTCCCTTTGATTTATCGTCTATTGCGGGCAAGGACAGATAGGAAATAATGCTCAAAGCTGCCGAGTTATCTCGCCCTGAAGGCGACAAGGTGGTCCCTTCTAGCCAAGCAGGAATTGGGAAGCAGCCCGCTCAGTCAGATCCCTCATTCCATCTTCCTTCCTTTATCACCTCAGGTCCTGGGGAGTCTTCCAGCAAAGTGATGTCCTCTCGATCCGAGGAGGACCAATCAAGAGCTGGTGAAGAGGTTAGGAGCCCATCTGAGGATCCCCCTTTAACAGAGATGGAGGTCGACAGGAGCCAGATGGGGTCCTTGGCTGCCCTTCTTGACGCGGTTATCCCTCCTGAGGTTATGGACATAATTAATGAAGTTTTGGAGGAAGATCCAGCTGATCATCCGATGGAGCCTCTAAATGGAGGAGCAGTCGGTGAGGATAACCCAGATGGACAGCTACCTGTAGAGGGGGTTGATGCCGAGGATCAGCAGGAAGGAGAAGGGCCAGCGGAGGGGAGCCATGAGAGTCCCAAAGCTTGAAGCGGATGACTTGTTTTTGATTGCCCGGAAAAGGGGGTGGGCACCCTATTTTGCCATTATCAGTTTTTCATTTTTCTTCTTCTTTTTGTAGCCCGAGTTCAGGGGTTGGGCTCCTCATTTGGATGTAGCCTTATCGGGGGATAGGCTCCCCTTGTCCTTAATGATAAATCGAAGCGCTCTTTTGAGAACTTTTATTCTGTTTCTGGTCTTGCATGGGATCCGTAGTAGCATCTGTAGCAACAATTAAGATTTGTGTAGGGAATTATGATGATTTTGATCTTGCACACGAAAGCAAACATTATCTATATATATATATATATATATATGTATATATATATATATATTTTTAAGGGGTGATAACCCAACCAAGACTTTAGGAGGGCTACTTAGCTTTTTCCTAGTCTTTGAGATCTGGTTGGCAACTATGCTCTTACACTCAGATCCTTCTTGGGGGTGGTTGTTAGGATTATGCTCAATGGCAAGAGTGTAATATTGTAATTGACAATCTTCTCATATTAATAAAGTGAATTCTGATTCTTACAATTACTTATAGCATTTATTATTATAATTTTCAAGGTAAATAATCATAAGGTCAAAAGACTATGAGACATGAAGAATTGTTCATACATCCGGATATGTATGAGGTAGACACAATTCTTTAGTTAGTCTTGAATAACGTTCACAACTTAAGTTAAAGGTTAGGCACCTCTATCTTGTTAAAGTTGTAGAATTCTTTTTCTAGCATTTGAGTGGGATCAAATGAATATGATGAGTCTAAAATCATCGAAAGGTTTTCGAGTAAAAGAATCTAGTGCACTAGGTGCATTGAACTGGATCACAATGAAATACTTTATCTAGAACCGTCACTAGATATAAGTCTTTTCATTAAACAGGACAATCGGAGAGTCTATCTTAATCCTGAGATAAATGATGGACTTATGGTTGCAAGTATTATCATTAGAGCTATCAATGAGTACGATTATATAGCATAGTCTATCCTCGATAGTTTGGTGGTATACATTTGTTAATCGATAGAGGACTTCATTTATAGATATGGACATCGTGGCTCCATTTATTAAATGAGAGTATAATATCATCATATGGATGTTTTGAGGTATTGGATATTAAATCTCAACGTTGAGTTTTCAATAATGATTATTGAAAACATGGCTTCTGGACAAGTCAAAGTATCCAAGTTCGAAATGTGGTCATATGAGGAAATATGGTAACTTGGAGAGCTATAGGCGGTCTATGAGCTCTTGGCGATTACTGATATTATTCACGAGGATACACCATCTCCTATAAGATTGTCTAGGGTATGAATGAGAAACATCTCCTTATTCTATCTTTATTTAAAAGTTCAATTTTAGCTCTTTAGTGGAATGAGTTAAAATTAATAAATTGGACCTAAGTGAATCATTTGTTGATTGTGATTAGGTTGTGTCTATTGAAGCTTAAATTTAGATAGCCCGCCAAGATCCCCAATCCACACGTATTTGCATGGATCAGTTGATATATTCTACCGGGCCGATGTAAGGGTCCATCTAGAATTTTTTTTAATATATCAAGAATATAATATGTCTATTATTTAATTAATGGGCTGCACTATTATATTAATATATTAAAAGGAGACATGTGGGCTTGTTTCTTTTAGTAAGAATGGGTGTGTTTCACATGTGGACTTTTATTTAAAGTCCAATGGATTAAATGAAATAAGAAAATAATATATGGCCCATTTATATAAGTGCGGCGGCAAGGTGTATATATTAACCTAATATATTATTTTGTTTCATTGTTTTAATTAAATAAGAATTAGTTAATTTATTAATTAATTGTTTAATTAAGAAACAAATCTTTTTCTGATCAGGAAATATATTTCCTAAAGTTATACTATTGGTAGTAGTATATTAAAAGTAAAAGACTTGTTTGATAAGAAAATAAATAATTAATTTTATTTAATTAATCAAATAAGAAGTCTTTTTATTTAGTCAATAAAAGAATAAAAATATCTTTGAGTTGGATTAGGTTTTGAAGTCTAAAGGTTGATGGAAATTAGGGTGCAACACAAACTCTTTTTTGTATGTGATTTGCGGCAACCCTAGTCCATTTAGAGGAAGATTTCGGCAATCCTAAATAGAAGAGGAAGCAAAATTTCGGCCACCTATATAATACCACATGTAGAATTCGGCCACCATAGTTGATTGAATGATTCAATTTTTCTTCTTCTTCTCAATTCATAGAAAAGGATAATTTTTATTCTAAAAAACATAAAAGAGAGAAGAGATTATTCTTTGATAGTACACTGATTGCTTGTTCATCAATAAGCTTGTGTGTACAACATCGAATTAGGTTCACGCGAGTTTCGATCATTAGATTGAGAACTCAAAAGTGACCGGAATAATCTTTGTCTTCTTTTGATTGTTTTGTGACTAACAAAAGAAAAAGAAAACTTTGTTCATCCATTCTCAGGTTTGCAATACAAAGAAAAAGGGAGACCAAGCTCCTAGGTGATTCACGTACGTGTTCGGATTGGAAAATCTCGCGGTACTGTTCACGATCACTGTTCACGAGGTACTGTACACGATCACTGTTCATGCGGGTACTGTTCACGGGCATCAGAAAAGATTTTGTGGATTACCAATCGATGTAAGTCAATCGGATCACGCATCAAGAGATATTTAACTCTAACCGTATATATTTGAGTTTAATTAATTAAAAGGTTAAGGTTCAATTTTGAGAAAAATTTTAAAACCATACGAAATCTATTTTTCGTTTCTTCCGCTGCGTTTTATATCAATTTTTCCCTACAGTGGTAGCCCGACCAAGGCATCAGGAGGGCTATCGAGCTATTTCATGGTTTCGAGATCTGAAGGGCAACTATGCACTTACACCCAGATCCTTCATAGGGGTGGTTGCCCGACCAAGGCATCAGGAGGGCTATCGAGCTATTTCCTGGTCTCGAGATCTGGAGGGCAACTATGCTCTTACACTTAGATCCTTCTTGGGGGGGGGGGGGAGGGGGGGTAGCCCGATCAAGTCATCAGGAGGGCTATCGAGCTATTTCCTGGTCTCGAGATCTGGAGGGCAACTATGCTCTTACACTCAGATCCTTCTTGGGGGTGGTAGCCCGACCAAGGCATCAGGAGGGCTATCGAGCTATTTCCTGGTCTCGAGATCTGGAGGGCAACTATGCTCTTACACTCAGATCCTTCTTGGGGGTGGTAGCCCGACCAAGGCATCAGGAGGGCTATCGAGCTATTTCCTTGTCTCGAGAGGTTTATGTCGAATTCCCATACAAGGGTATAGTCACTAATGTTGAACATAGTTGGAGACAAAGATGGAAGAGAAAAGGAAAATGACTTTATTGATGATTAAGATGTAGTACATCTTTATTAGGACCTGTAATGAAAACTAAGTGGGGGTAGTCTGCTTGAGAACTCCTTTCAAGGGTAGAATTTCTTCAAATGATCTGCATTCCAAGTGTGGTTGATGGATCGTCCGTCCATGTCTTCGAGTTTATAAGCTCCATTGCGAACAACTAGCTTTATCAAATATGGCCCTTCCCAATTTGGACTTAAGACTCCATCCGACCTTTTCCGAGTGTTCAGTGTCACTTTCCTAAGTACCAGATCCCCTTCCTTGAATTTCTAGGCTCTAACCTTTTGGTTGAAGTATCTAGCGATCTTGCTCTGGTAGATCGCTACTTTCTCTGCTACCCGGTCTTGCTTTTCTTCTAAGAGGTCTAGACTAGCCCGGAGCTTGACTTCGTTACTTTCGGGCTCAAAGTGTTGTACCCTGAACGAGGTTAATTTATGCTCGATGGGGAGGACTGCTTCAACCCCGAAAGCCAGGGAGTAAGGTGTCTCTCCGGTAGCTGTTCTTTGTGTAGTCTGGTATGCCCAGAGGACTTCTGGTAGCTCTTCGGCCCATTTACCTTTCTTCTGCTGAAGCTTCTTTTTCAGAAGTTTCTTGATTATCTTGTTGGTGGATTCCACCAGCCCGTTAGTCTGGAGATGAGCCACTGAAGCGAGCCTGAGGTCGATCCCCAATCCCTTGCAGAAGTCTTTGAATCGGGCATTATCGAATTGCTTTCCTAGGTCGGCTATAATGATGAGAGGGGTCCCGAACCTGCATACCACGTTAGTCTTGATGAACTTGGTTGTATTCTTTTCTGATATTCGAGAAAGAGGTCCTGCCTCGACCCATCTTGTGAAGTAGTCGATAGCCACGATAGCGTGTTTCATCTGTCCAGTAGCAGTAGGAAGTGGCCCAATTAGGTCAAATCCCCACATAGCAAAGGGATAAGGTGAACTGAGGGACAACAGTCGCTCGGGTGGCTGGTGGTTCAAGTTTGAGGTTCTTTGACAAGGTTCGCAGGATTGCACAAAACTCTTTGCATCTTGATGGATGGTCGGCCAATAGTACCCCATACGAAGTACCTGATAGGCTAGAGCTTCCCCATCTATGTGGTTCCCACAGTCCCCAGAGTGGACCTCTCTCAATGCCTACTTAGCATCATCGGGATGCAAGCATCTAAGTAAGGGGGGATCTGCCCCTCCTGTAGAGGTATCCATCAACCATACAGTATCGAACTGAGAGTCTCTTAATTCTTCGGGCTTGGTCGGGCTCTTCAGGAAGCTCTCCTTTAAGGAGGTAGACGAAAATTGGGTCCATCCAGCAAGGTAGGCGATCCAGGGAACAAATTTCTCCATTTGTGGCTATGCTTGACTGGGTGATTACTTGGAGGGGAATTCTCCTTGGTAGGGATTGGCCTCTGTTCGCCGTTATTTTAGCCAGAACATCTGCGCGATGGTTTTGGTGTCGAGGCACCTGATCGATCTTGAGTCCCTTAAATTTGCTTTTCAGCAGCCGAGCTAGATTTAGGTAGGCAACCATATTATCTCCCTTTGCCTGGTAGACCCCAGTCACCTGGTTTACAACAAGCAACGAATCACTCTTGATCTGCAGGTAATCGGCCTTTAGTTCGATGGCTACCTTCATGCCGGCTAGGAGGGCTTCATATTCCGCTTCGTTGTTGGTAGCTTTAAATTCGAATCTGAAACAGTGACAGAATTCAGTCCCCTCCGGATCTATCAAAACTATGCCAGCTCCTCCCCCAGCTCGTCCGAATGCTCCGTCTGAAAAGAGGATCCATGGCTTGCAGCCTTCCAACCAATTTTTGACCTTGGATACCTTCTCAGGGACCTCGTTTGATACTGAGGTATCATCTGAATCAGGGATCGCTGAGAATTCTGCCACGAAGTCGGCCAAAGCCTGTGCCTTAATCGTAGTCTGGGGCTTATACTTTAGGTCGAACTGAGTGAGCTCTAGTGCCCATAAAACTAGCCTTCCTGACACGTCTGGTCTTTGCGAGAATTGGCGGAGGGGTTGGTCTGTCACCACTGCTATTGTGTGAGCTTGAAAATAGGGACGGAGTTTCCTCGCTGAGATCACCAGAGCATAAGCGAGCTTCTCCAGGAGAATGTAGTTCCTTTCTGATTTGGTCAAGGCATGACTCACATAGTATATGGGTCTTTGAAAACCGTCGCTACAATCCTTGGCCAAAGCCCCGCTTACTGCAGTTTCTGATACAGCCAGGTAAATCTGCAACTCATCTCCGAGAACCGGCTTGACTAACAAAGGTGGGCTTGTTAGGTACTCTTTCAAAGCTTGAAACGCCTGCTCACTTTCCTGGTTCCATTTCATGTTCTTCCCTTGTTTGATGGCCTTGAAAAAAGGGAGACACTTATCGGTGGAGTGAGAGATAAACCCGTTAAGTGCCGCCACCCGTCCAGTCAGAATCTGTACTTGCTTGAGCGAGGTCTGGGATTCCAGGTCCAAGATAGCTTTGATTTTTTCTGGGTTGGCTTTTATACCTCTCTCATGAACCATGAAGCCCAAAAACTTCCCTGCCGTTACCCCAAAGGCACATTTGGAGGGGTTCAAACGCATCTGGTTTTCCCTCAATATGAGGAAGGTTTTACGAAGGTCTTCCTGATGTCCCTTTGTGGTTGGGGATTTCGTGATCATGTCGTCGATATACACTTCCTTTGTCCTTCCTATCTCGGGCTTGGCAGTTTGTTAACCAGCCGCTGGTATGTGGCCCCTGCATTCTTCAAACCAAACGGCATCACCTTGTAGCAGTATAAGCCCTGCCCCGTAATGAAACTGGTCTTATCTTGGTCAGCCGGGTGCATTTTAATTTGGTTGTATACTGAGAATGCGTCCATAAAACTCAAAATTTTGTTTCCGGACGTGGAGTCAACCAACTGGTTGATCTTTGGTAAAGGAAAACTGTCTTTCGGACAAGCCCGGTTGAGGTCGGTGTAGTCGACACACATACGCCATTTCCCATTCACCTTCGTGACCATGACCACGTTGGCTATCCATTCGGGGTAATGTACCTCTCTGACGAATCCCGCTTTGATCAATTTATCAACATCTTCCTGCACCGCCGCGTTCCTATCAGTGTTGAAGTGACGCCTCTTCTGCTTGACGGGCTTGACTGTTGGATCTATTGCTAGCCGGTGGGTGGCCAACGATGCCGGGATTCCAGGCATTTTATCATGGTTCCAGGCGAAGATGTCGCTGAATTTCCTGAGAAGATCAATCAGTCCTCTTTTTACTTCTGGATCAAGGGTGGCTCCGACCTTGACGATCTTGGAGGGATCGTCATTCCTGACGGATATCTCTTCTAGTTTGTCCACGGGCTGCCCGCTGGCCCATTCCTTACTCCGTTCTTCCTCGTAGGGCATGATAGGTTCATCCTCCGGATGCCCAAGATGTTCCGCGGGCTCCTTCTCCTCTTGGATTATCCGGGATGTATCCATGTCTTCCTGGATTAATGTCACCTGTACACACTGTTTCACTAGGGCTGTAGGATTGGCAGATACTGTGTAGCATTTCCTAGCTGCCTGCTGATCTCCGCGTACCTCTCCTACTTTGGTTCCAACCGGGAATTTCAAGACGTTGTGGTATATGGACAAGACTCCCTTCAAGGAGGACATTGTAAGCCGATGGGGTGTCCCTAGGATGGCGTTGTAGGCCGATGGGGTGTCCACCACAACAAAGTCGGTCATTACATTCTGTTGGAGCGGGGTGACCCCGATGATTACTGGGAGGATCATTGACCCCACTGGTATGATTGAGTCCCTAGTGAAACCGTAAAGCGAAGTGGTACAGCTATTGTAACAATGTTGCTTCAGGTTCAATTTTTCCAGGGTATCCTTGAAGAGGATATCTACACTGCTACCTATATCGACGAGCACGCAATGGACCAGACAGTTGGCGATCTGTATCGTGATGACCATAGGATCATCATGAGGTTACACAGTATTGAAGACATCTGCTTCGGTGAATACGATCTGAGCTGACTGGGAGAGCTCTGTCGGGCTCTGGCTGACTTCGAAGATCCCTCGGCTCTCTCCGAGACGGGGAACCTTTCTTGCGTGGTTTTTCTGGGAGTTATTGGAAACGCCGGCCAATGTAGGACCTCCGCTGATAGTGTGTATCACCTGGATCTGTTGCATTAAGTCAGCCTGCTCCCCTTTCCTCTTTTCTGTGTCCTCACAGATTTCAGCTTCTACCTCCCTTCCAGTCATGATATTATCTCTGACCTGTTGTAAGAACTCAATCAGGCATCCTCCCCTTATCAGGGCCTCAATCTGGTTGCGCAAGTTATAGCACTCCGAAGTGTTGTGGCCCACGTCTTCGTGAAAGTCGCAGTACTTGTACCAGTTTCTCCTATCAGCTGGGGCCTTCATGGGAGCGGGGTTTGGAGCAACCTTTTATCTCGTATGGCAAGGTAGACTGTTTCCCTGGAAGCATTCAAAGGGGTGTAGTAGTCATACCCTTTTTCCCCTTGCATTACTGGAGCCACGGTCCTGGGAAGCGGCGAAGCCCGGGGAGGGGTTCGTTTTGCTGGATATCTCTCTTGCCTATACGGAGGAGCAGGGAGGCGATTGGTCGACCTGTTGGGAGGTTTATTCTGAGCTTTTTGCACTAGCTCAAATTTGGGGGCTTTTTTCTTCAGACGCTTTGCCGTTCTCATGTCGTCATGTTCTATCTTGACCTTAAGTTGTTCGTCGATCTCGACCTGCTCAAGAGCCCAGTCATAGGCCTTCTGGTAAGTCTTGGGAGGTCTCTTGGTAAAAGAACGGAAAAGCTTTCCTGCCAGAGGTTTCGCCTGAAGTTGGCGAGGGTTTCTTTTTCAGTGAAAACTCCCATTTGTATGACCTCCTTGTGAAATCGCTCCACGTACGATCGAAGAGTTTCACTTCATTCCTGGATCACATATTGGAGGTGTATGGGGTCTTTCGGGCGAGGTTTAACTCCTTAGAATTGTGAGCAAAAATCGGTTGATAATTTTGTGAAAGAATCCACGCTTCCAACGGGTAGTTTCCTGAACCAGGTTTTCGCGTAGTCGGTCAAGGTCGTTGGGAACATTCTGCACATAGCTGCTCTGGTAGTGTTCTGGACCTCCATCTGTTGAACGAAGCACTCTAGGTGGCTTAGAGGATCTTCTGTTCCAAAGAACTTATCTGCTGGCATTTTGAATTTTGGGGGGAGCTCTGCTTCCCGGATCATCCTAGTGAAGGGAGCGTTCATCTCGCTCAGGTGATTCTTTTTTTCCTCCTTACTCTTTCCCTTCCTTATCTGCTGGACCTCTTTTTGTAGCTTTGCCAGCTGATCCCTCGGTCGCTTGTTCCCAGGTCTCTTCGAGTTAACCTCAGATTCCTCACTGTCGAATCTTTCTGATGAACTGGCAATTTCTATCTGGTCCTCCTCCTGGACATGATCCACTCGGGGAGTTTATCTACTTTCCTCCTCTAGGGCCTGGGTAGTTCTCCTAGATGTAGCTGGATGAGATAGCCCTCGCGGCTTCCGGGTAAAAGCATCCGCTGCAGACTTAACTAGCCGGGGTTGATATTGTGAAAGTCTTTTCGGAGCTGGGGGCATGGGTCCCAGCCTATCCCGGATCGAACGTTGGGGCCCTAATCTATCTCGAGCCGGCTCTGGAGGAGGAGGTCCTACGCGATCGAAAGCAAGTGGCCTAGCTCCGAGCCTGCTCGGCTCTCCCTGATCATTCAGGTTGGTTGGCTGGATTGTGATGCCTTCAGCGAGGAGGCGGACGTGGACGGATTCTACGAAGGCCGCCGCTTGTTGGTCGAGCGCTACCTGGCTCACTATGGGGTGGCCAGTAGCCCGCGTATTGGTTGTCTGGATCAGAGCTTGACTACTATATCCTGACTTTCTCCCTCTTCCTGGGGCTTTTCGGGTTGGCCTCACCGGAGATTGCTCCGGGACTCTGTGTTGGCCTTGGGAGGAGCGGAGCCTCATAGTTCCTGTAAAACAATGAAAATATAAATGCAAACGATTGGTTAATTAGGTGTAGGATCTTTCCCACAGATAGCGCCAGAAAGTGTTAACGGAGCCAGAAAGTGTTAACAATTGATTAGTATTTCGACCTTGATATCTGAGAAGTTTCATCCAGCTTGGAGCAAGATCTAGCTTCCCTTGACCTTTTCGAAGCTAGGTGTGGCCTCGACTGACCTTTTGAAGCCAGGTGTGGCTTCGACTGACCTCGCGGCCTTTTAGGGACATTATTCTGTGTCAATCGAGGTACAGACGAGTCTCTGGAGCATTTGCGAGATGACCTCGACTTCGGGGAGCTTTCAGTTTTGGTGATGCGGGCTACATCTGATCGTTCCGGGCTCTATCCCAGATGTTTCCGGAGCCCGTCCTTGTTCCTGGGGTGGTATCGCAGTTCGGCTTTGGATAGAGAGGTCTCCTGGTTGAAACTCTCGGGTCCGGGCTCTATCCCGGATGTTTCCGGAGCCCGCCCTTGTTTCTGGGGTGGTATCGCAGTTCGGCTCTGGATAGAGAGGTCTCCTGGTGGAAACTCTCGGGTCCGGGCTCTATCTCGGATGTTTTCGGAGCCCGCCCTTGTTTCTGGGATGGTATCGTAGTTCGGCTCTGGATTGAGAGGTCTCCTGGTGAAACTCTCGGGTATGGAACCAGGTCTGGGAGGTGGAAAATTTCCCTTTGGTCCTTAGCCAATTTTGGCTATTAACAATAATATTTTTATTAAAATATTTCCCTCTTCTGATAGTAAATTACATTTTACTACTTTATCTTGAAATATGATACGTATATTATAACCTTGTTGAATTTATTTTTTATAATCAACATTTTGTAGTGTCATTAAACATTAGTGGTGTCGTTAAACATAATTATAAATAACTAAATATTCTTGTAATTACTAATAATTTTGCTATATTTTATATTTATTTAATTTAGTTAGATGTACCCATAAAGTAAACTTTTTATTAGTATTATTGTTTTGTCCCTATAGTCTGGCCCCTATTGTCTAATTGTCTTGCAGTTATCGCTATAAATTTTATTTTATTTTTTGCTTTATCTATGACATATTATTTGAAAAATTCAAAATTAAACCAAAATATTTGGCGAACAATTTGCAAGGTGATTTCACTAAAAAAAATAGTGATAAATAAATAATAACACATATAGTGATACATTTAAAATATTGACCTACAAGTCACATTTTTTGTAGTGTATAAATTATCACATACATTCCATATAATTTATTAATTAATATTATAATAATAAATTAATTATTTTTTCCATGACAATGCCATAACAAATGATGTAGAAAATAGTACTACATTTTCACTAGCGTAATTGCCCTTAAAAATTAAATTGAATTAAATTTTATTATTTCCGACGACACTTTTTATGCCGTCAGAAACGTGGGTAATATTGATTGCTTTTTTCATTATTTCTGACGGCACAAAAATACCGTCGGAAATGTGGACTATTTCCGACGGCCATTAGGCCGTCAGAAATGTTATATTACTTTTTCCTCATTTCCGTCAGCATAAAGACTATTTCTGACGGTTATTCGGCCGTCGAAAATGTAGTATTACATTTTTACTCATTTCCGACGGCACATTTTGCGCCGTCGGAAATGCGAACAACTATGACAGCGTATTCGACTATTTCCGATGGTTATTGGACCGTCGGAAATATGGTATTACATTTTGATTCATTTCTGACGGCTCTAATATAGCCGTCGGAAAAGGTACCATTACAGAGGGCAATTAGTGCCGTCAGAAATAGTTTGTCACTAATAGGCAAATTTTTTGTAGTGTGTATTTTGTTTTTATTTTATAGTTGGAGACAAAGAAGTCTCGCCTAGTTAACGAAAGTATAAGATTATTATTAAATCTTAAAGATAAATTGGTCGTTTTTTTTATCATTGTTTCTCATCATGTTTATCAACTGGTCTCAGTTAGTAGAGATTATAAGAACTCAATAGAATCCTGATTCTGTTAAGCCAATATTGAACGAATACTACTCTTTATAGTATTACCAAAGCTTTCTCTAATACTCTACAAACATAATTATGAATTTTTGAACGGAAAACTTGTTTGTTTTTCTACAAAAATCAAATAACCAATTATGGTTTTTGAAAATACAAACTTTGTCATTTTCATGTTGTTGCTTCAAGCAGAGGCGAATCATATTGGGGGTTACACGGGGCTATAGCCCCACCTGCCATTTTTTTTTTAAAATTCAGGTTTTTAATATTTTATTAAATTTATGCAAAACAAGAGTGCTCAACATTAAACCCAAGTTATCCATATTAATATATTATCATGTAGCCATATAGGGTTGTATACACTAGACATTAAGATGACCCAGCCTTACTTTTACGCACCTCTCATATCCCACCCCAACACTATTCTATCAGAATTCAGTCATCGTTTTTTTTTCTTCTTCTTCTCTCTATATGTTTCTCAGTTCCTTAATCTCACTCCATCTCACTCTGAATTTTTTTTAACGATATTAGAACAACATTTACAAGTACTATCTCCATACAAGGTAAAAATATTTATTCTTTTCTATTTACTTGTTTATTATTTTATTATTTACTTTTTTTTATTAGGGTTTCCTTATTATATTAAGATTGATATAGGATTAGTTTGATTTAATTAACTATATTTGATTCAGCCCCATCGGATAGAAAATCCTGGATTCGCCCGATACAAGAAGTGAAGAGCCACTGGGCCATGCAGAGGGGCTGCTGCTCTAGAGGCTTACTTTGGCATGTAGGAGGTTCAACAATTGTAGGAAGTCTCTGGGCTCTCCCCAAACTGATCGGGATATAGGTGGCTTACTGGGTGTTAAGGGGCCCAATACAAGAGGTAGGGAGCCACCATTGTGATACTGATCCAGAGGCATGCTTGGGATCCTAGAAGTCCCAAGCAACTAAAATGTGGCTCTGGATCATCCTGGAAAGATTCGGAACCGCAGTAGCTCACTTGGGTGTTGATAGGCCTGATACAATAAGTGAGGAGCCACTGGGTCTTGCAGCGGTGTTGCTGCTATAGAGGCTTGTTTTGGCATGTAGGAGGCCTCAGCAATGTAGGAAGCCTCTGGGCTCTCTCTGAATAAATCGGGACTTCGGTGCCTCAGTAAGGCGTTGAAGGGCCCGATACAAGAGGTAGAGAGCCACTGACCTAGTACTGGTCCAGAGGCATGCTTGGTATCCTACCAGTCCCTAAAAACTGAAATGTGGCTTTGGACCATCCTTGAATTAATCGAGACCCAGTGGCTCGCTCGGGCGTTGACCAGCCCTAGTACAAGAAGTGAGGAGCCATTGGGCCATGCAGTGGCGCTGCTGCTCCAGAGGCTTGCTTTGACATGTAGGGGCCCTCAGCAAATATAGGAAACCTCTGGGCTCTCCCATAATGGATAGGGACTTCGGTGGCTCACTAGGGCGTTGAAGGTCCCGGTATATGAGGTAGAAAGCCACTGGTGTGATATTGGTCCAGAGGCATGCTTGGAATCCTAGAATTGCCCATCAAATGAAATAAGGATCTAGACCACCCTTGAATGAATTAGAACACAGTGACTCAGTTGAGCGTTGACCAGCCTGGTACAAGAAGTGAGGAGCCACTGGGCCATGCAGCGGGGCTGCTGCGCTAGAGGCTTACTTTGGCATGTAAGAGGTTCAGCAAATGTAGGAAGTCTCTGTGCTCTCCCCGAACTGATCGAGACATAGGTGGCTTACTGGGCCTTATGGGGCCCAATACATGAGGTAGGGAGCCATCATTGTGATACTGGTCCAGAGAGATGCTTGGGATCCTAGAAGTCCCCAGCAACTAAAATGTGGCTCTGGACCGTCCTGAAAAGATTCGGAACCGCAGTGGCTCACTTGGGTATTGATAGCCCCGATATAATAAGTGAGGAGCCACTGGGTCTTGCAGCGGTGCTGTTGCTCTAGAGGCTTGTTTTGGCATGTAGGAGGCCTCAGCAATGTAGGAAGCGTCTGGGCTCTCCCTGAACGGAACGGGACTTCGGTTGCTCACTAGGGCGTTAAGGGGCCCGATACAAGAGGTAGGGAGCCATCGGCCTAGTACTGGTCCAAAGGCATGCTTGGGATCCTAGAAGTCCCCAGCAACTAAAATGTGGCTCTGGACACTCCTGGAATGAATCGGAACCGCAGTGGCTCACTTGGGCGTTGTCCGGCCCGGTACACAAAGTGAAGAACCACTGGTCCTCTACCGATCATGCTGGTCACACAGCTGAGTTGGCTTCTCAGGTACATGCGTTGATCTGCTACCTAGGAGCTTTTAAAGAATGAATCCAGTGACATGAGAGGATCCATATGAACTGGTGCAAATCCAGTGAGTCTGCTGGATAGAAGGTATACCGGTAACAGAGCAGATCCTCTGTAAAGAAGCAGGAGAGGTGTAGCTCTACTGCATCGGAGCTCTAAATGTATCGAAGCAGATCTGCTGCAGAGTAGGTCGTAGCGGATCTAATGCATAGGAGATCTGCTGATAGCATAGCAAACCCTCTGTAAGGTAATAGGAGACATGTAACTCTACTGCATAGGAGCTCCAGATGTACCAGAGCGGATCTACTGCGGAGGTCGTAGCGGATCTGCTACATAGGAGATCTGCTAATAGTGGAACAAACCCTCTGTAAGGTAGCAGGATAGGTGCAAATCTGCTGCATATGAGCTATAGATGTAACAGAGCGGATCTGCTGTAGAGGAGCTTCGCAAGTTTATGAGCATGTTTGTTGCATAGGGGCAGCATAGTAGACCGGTTCAGCCAAGAGTCCCATATACCATATTTGTCAACAGTAGAAAGTCGTGTGTGCATGTAGAGATAAGGAAGCCATGTTGGTGAGTTCCCACAGACGGTGCCAAAAAGTGTTAATGGGAAAATTTTCTCTAGGTAAAAATTTCGATCAACACCCTCAACCTGCTACCCCGGAGGTCGCAGCGGGGGTAGGTACTTCTTACCATGATTCTAGTTAGATGAATCAGTAAGGTGCAGTAGGTAAGAGAATAATCATCCCGAATGTTGGGGCTTTGAGGATAGGTAGAAGAGATGGTGCTTAATGTCCCCTTACTGGTATAAGAGGCTGGTCTTAGGTCCTGGTCCTTGGTTCATGATGCCTGGTCCTGGTACCCGGTCTTTGGTTCATGATGCCTGATCCTGGTACCAAGTCACGGTACCTGGTCCCGGTACCCGGTCTCTTCTAGCTGGTTCAATAGATCCTCTAGGTATGTGCTTAAGCATGCAGATAGGTGGACAAAAGAGCTAAGACCGGTGGGGTCGGAACCTAGCTTCCATACATGCATAATAAGGAGATAGGTAGAAGGATGACAATTCTTTTAGTGTAGATAGACTGACCAGGGGGGAAAAAGCATCACGAATGATCATATGCTGAAAAACCCCTAGGCCAGAGGAAAGAGAAAGACCCTTCTTTATATTTATATATCACGAGAGGTGCTCCGAAGAGCTTACACAAGTAGCATGCTCCATGAAGCTTATACAAATATAGACTACGACATGGTAAGCCATAGTTTGGAGAGGTACCACCTGGTACCGATACATTTCTGGAGAAAATCGATTTGTGTAGTAGTCGATACAATGGTAGGAGATGGCGAACTATTTTTCTGGTGGAAAAGTGGATAATTCCTCTATGGAGATGGCGGAAACTCCCTCTGGGTGATGGCAAATACTTTATGTATATTTCTTTCCCCCATTACTGGATTTTTGGGTCTGAACCTCCATATTTTTAGATTAGAGATCCTAGATATGAGCTCGAAGATGTTGGAGAGCCCTCTTTTGGAGAGTGCTTTGTCCTATTTATATGTTCCGATTCTTGTTTCTCACTCCATTAATTAATTCACAATCAAATGAATGTTGATTTGGCATTAATGGAGTTGAATATTCTCTCATTAATGGTGTTGTGATTGGCCATTAAAGAGTTGACTGATTTCCTCATTAATGGCATTGCGAATGGCCATTAATAATTTGACTATATTCATTAATGGGGTTGATTAATAGAGTTGAATATCTCCATTAATGGCATTGTGAATGACCATTAAAGAGTTGACTGATCTTCTTATTAATGGGGCTGATTATCTCCATTAATAGGGTTGCCTATCTCCATTAATGGCACTGTGAATGACCATTAAAGAGTTGACTATCTTCATTAATAGGGTTGACTATCTCCATTAATAACCAGAGAAGTCAACTTTATCTTCTACGTTTCTTGGAGTAAAGTTTTGACTCTGTACTCTAATGGCATGGCACCCTGATGTACCGGTCTACTCTTGTTGGCGTGGCGCTTATTCTAGCATGCTGGTACCTTTCTGGTTCCATTCTTATTGCTTAGCTGGTAGGATACATATTCCAGTATGATCTTAGACTGGTACCGCGGTACATGGGTACCGGGTAGATGTCGTGGTACCTAGGTACTGGGTAGATATCGCGATACCTAGGTACCACGTAGAAGGTATCGCGGTGCTGGCCCTGCGTGGTACCTGATAGAATGTGAGATGTGGTATTGACCTCTTTCCGGTTCATGGTGTCGGGTATCCCCGTTATCTGTGTACCGGTCCTGATCTAGGTTCTACCAGACTTTAGACATATGGAAAATTCTTCTTTGAACCCCTGCCAAAAAAGGCTGTTAACAACTAGCCTTTTTATGCTAGAGTTTGCTTTTGAACTTTGAGCTGCCATTCTTGTAAATATTGAATTAAGAAATCATCAATCTAGATAAAATATCAACTAAATTATTATTATTATTTCCCTTGCTCTATATCCTCTACCATTTATGACTTCTAAAAAATATGCTCTATATCCTCTACCAGTTATGACTTCTAAAAATTATAACCGTCTTTTACTTATAAAAGAATTTTTCTTTTCAAAATTTGATTTTGGACCTTTTTATAAAATTATATTATATTATTATAGTCTGTCCTAATTGTAAAAGAATTATTCTGTATATATAAGTGGAACGTATTTAAAGAATATATAATTCCTAAAATTTCTAATTCAATACTAGATTTTTGATTGAGCCAAAAAGTATATGATTTTGGCCCTCATTTCCGACTCTTTTTGCTTGATCTCGGGCAATATCACATGATTTAATTGTGTGAATCAAGTGTTTATATGTTTATTTAGGCCACATGGGCAGTGGTGAGATATGGAAGAATTAAAGTGCAAAAAGTGTAAAAATAGGAAAAAGGGCAGGTATGGAATGCGTGCCACTATTTGTTTGGAGTTGTTTTCCCCTTGGGTTTTGTGCTATTTGGTTGTTGTTACTCTTTGTTTTTCTTTTATCATTTATATATATGGATGCTGCCAAGGGGTTTTTTAGCATATGATCGCCTGTGATGCATTTTTCCCTTAAGTTATTCCAATTTTATCAAAAAATTGATTTAATTTTTTTTTATTTATCTTAATTTTTAAATAAATTTTTTTGGTTGATGGTTTTCAAATATAAAATTTAAAGATAGTAAAAAAAAATAGTTTTTAACAGGGTTTTTTGGTAGGGGTCCAAAGAAGAATTTTCCACCAAGTAACCACCTGGTAGGGACCATTCCCGGCTCCCAGGTACCCCGCAGGATCGATACCGCGACCTTGGAAGAATCGATACCTGGTAGGGCCAGAACCTCGACTGTTTGTCTATCTAGATGAGGCACCAGAAATATGAACCAGGAAGAGCAGGTAAATCTACCCCGACACCTGGTGAAGTTGGTACCACGATACCATGCACCCAGTACCTCGCATATACCAGGTGCCTCCTACCCGCCACCTAGGTACCGCGACATGTATCCAGTACCCAAGGGTACCTCAACATCTACTTGGTGCCAGATTACCTCGATATATGCCTGGTACCCAGTACCTTGACATCAACCCGAAATTCACCATAAACAGGTATCCTACTCGCCGAGCAGGAAGAATGTCGCCACGAAGCCACTAACATGCTAGAACAAGCGCCACGCCAGCGAGAAGAGGCTGGTACACCAGAGTATCTTGCCTAAAGGGAAGAAGCATGCAACACCATCTGACCTCATTAATGGCTATTAACAACGCCATTAATGAGGGAATCAGTCAACTCTTTAATGGCCATTCACAACGCCATTAATGAGAGAATCAGTCAACTCTATTAATGGAGATAATCAGCCCTATTAATGAGAAGATCAGTCAACTCTTTAATGGCCATTCACAATGCCATTAATGAGGGAATCAGTCAACTATATTAATGGAGATATTCAGCCCCATTAATGAGAAGATCAGTCAACTCTTTAATGGCCATTCCCAACGCCATTAATGAGAGAATATTCAACTCCATTAATGTCAGGTCAACGTTCCTTTGATTGCGAATTAATTAGTGGAGTGGGCAACAAGAATCAGAACATATAAATATGACCAAGTTCTGTCCAAGAAGGGGGCTCGAACAATAAACACAATTGATCAGCTCTGGTTCTGACTTCGCCACCGGCTCTCTCGAATATCTCCATCTCAAGGGTTCGAACAACAGACACAGTCCAACAGCCCTTCAGTATCTCCATATCTCCAACAGCTATCCAACGTCTCCATATCTCCAATCCCAGATTTTGTCCACTTCTCCACTAGGAATATGAGTTCGCCATCGCCTGGAGTGTAAAAGGGACCCTGCCTGACTTCCCTCTACACCGCCATTGTATCGACTGCTATGTATGTCAGTTTTCGCCATGAATGTACCGGTACCAAATGGTACCCCTCTAACTGTGACCTACCAGGACTCAGTTTGTATTAATGTAAGCTCTCCGAAGCACCTCTCAAGATATATAAATATAAAGAAGGGTCTTTCTCCATTCCAATGGATACTGCCTGGGGGTTTTTCAGCATGTGATCAATCGTGATGCTTTTTCCCCCTAGTTCAGTCCACAACTACTAAAAGAGTTTTCATTCTCCTATCTATCTCCTTGTTATGAATGCATGTATACGTGCTAGGCACAGACCATACTGGTCCTAGCTCTTATGTACCTCTCCTGGTTCATTATCTAGGTCAGGGGAATATTGAAGGCACCTAGAGAGGTGACTAGGTACCATGATCAAATATTAAGACCGAGTTCCAGCCTACTGCACCAGATGGGAAGGATGATTGTTCTTCTACCATGGTATCTATCTCGCTTTCACCTTACCAGAACCACGGTACGAAGTACCTACCCCCCGTTGCGACCTCCCGTGTAGCGGGTAGAGGGTGTTGATTGAAATTTTGCTCCCCGAGCAGATTTTTCCGTTAACACTTTTTGGCGCCGTCTTTGGGGAGCTCACAAACGCGGCTTCCATGTCTCTACATGAGCATCCTTATCTCTACATGCAAGCTCGACTTTCTGCTATTGATATGGTACGTGGGACTCCTGGCAGAAGCGGTCTACTGTGCTGCCCCTATACAACAAATCTGCTCATATACTTGTAGTGCTCCTCTATAGCAAATTCTCTTCGGTACATCTAGAGCTTCTTTGTATCAGAGCTGCACCTGTCCTACTACCTTACAGATGATTTGCTCCGCTATCAGCAGATCTCCTATGCAGCAGATCTGCCACGATCTTCTATCCAGTAGATCCACTCCAGTACATCTCGAACTGTTATACAGTAGAGCTGCACCTCTCCTGTTTTCTTACAGAAGATTTGCTCCGCTCTCAGCAGATCTCCTACGCAATAGATCCACTACGATCCATCAGATTTGCACCTGTTCATGCAAATCCCCTAATGTCACCAGATCGACTCTTCAAAAGCTCCAAGGTAGCAGGTCAACGTATGTACCAGAGAAGCAAACTCAACTGTATGATCATAGGAGCATCGCGACCGGTAGAGGCCCAGTGGCTCTTCACTCCTTGCACTAGGCTAGTCAATGCCCAAGTAAGCCATTGTGTCCAGATTAATTCCAGGACGGTCTAGAGCCACATTTCAGTTGCTGGGGACATCTAGGATCCCAAACATGCCTCTAGACCAATACCATTCCAGTGGCTCCATACCTCTTGTACTGGGCCCCTCAATGCCCTAGTGAGCCACTTATATCCCGATCCGTTCGGGTAGAGCTCAGAGACTTCCCACATTGTTATGACCTCTTACATGCCTAAGCAAGCCTCTGGAGCAGCAGCCCCGCTGCATGGCCTAGTGGCTCCTCACTTTTTTTACCGTGCTAGTCAACGCCCAAGTGAGCCACTGTGTCCCGATTCATTCCAGGATAGTGCAGAGCCATATTTCAGTTGCTGGGGACTTCCTGTTAGGATTATGCTCAATGGTAAGAGTGTAATATTGTAATTGACAATCTTCTCATATTAATAAAGTGAATTCTGATTCTTACAATTACTTATAGCATTTATTATTATAATTGTCAAGGTAAATAATCATAAGGTCAAAAGACTATGAGACATGAAGAATTGTTCATACATCCGGATATGTATGAGGTAGACACAATTCTTTAGTTAGTCTTAAAAAAAATTCACAACTTAAGTTAAAGGTTGGGCACCTCTATCTTGTTAAAGTTGTAGAATTCTTTTACTAGCATTTGAGTGGGATCAAATGAATATGATGAGTCTAAAATCATCGAAAGGTTTTCGAGTAAAAGAATCTAGTGCACTAGGTGCATTGAACTGGATCACAATGAAATACTTTATCTAGAACCGTCACTAGATATAAGTCTTTTCATTAAAAAGGACAATCGGAGAGTCTATCTTAATCCTGAGATAAATGATGGACTTATGGTTGCAAGTGTTATCATTAGAGCTATCAATGAGTACGATTATATAGCATAGTCTATCCTCGATAGTTTGGTGGTATACATTTGTTAATCGATAGAGGACTTCATTTATAGATATGGACATCGTGGCTCCATTTATTAAATGAGAGTATAATATCATCATATGGATGTTTTGAGGTATTGGATATTAAATCTCAACGTTGAGTTTTCAATAATGATTATTGAAAACATGGCTTCTGGACAATTCAAAGTATCCAAGTTCGAAATGTGGTCATATGAGGAAATATGGTAACTTGGAGAGCTATAGGCGGTCTATGAGCTCTTGGCGATTACTGATATTATTCACGAGGATACACCATCTCCTATAAGATTGTCTAGGGTATGAATGAGAAACATCTCCTTATTCTATCTTTATTTAAGAGTTCAATTTTAGCTCTTTAGTGGAATGAGTTAAAATTAATAGATTGGACCTAAGTGAATCATTTGTTGATTGTGATTAGGTTGTGTCTATTGAAGCTTAAATTTAGATAGCCCGCCAAGATCCCTAATCCACACGTATTTGCATGGATCACTTGATATATTCTACCGGGCCGATTTAAGGGTCCATCTAGAATTGTTTTTAATATATCAAGAATATAATATGTCTATTATTTAATTAATGGGCTGCACTATTATATTAATATATTAAAAGGAGACATATGGGCTTGTTTCTTTTAGTAAGAATGGGTCTGGTTCACATGTGGGCTTTTATTTAAAGTCCAATGGATTAAATGAAATAAGAAAATAATATACGGCCCATTTATATAAGTGGGGCGGCAAGGTGTATATATTAACCTAATATATTATTTTGTTTCATTGTTTTAATTAAATAAGAATTAGTTAATTTATTAATTAATTGTTTAATTAAGAAACAAATCTTTTTCTGATCAGGAAATATATGTCCTAAAGTTATACTATTGGTAGTAGTATATTAAAAGTAAAAGACTTGTTTGATAAGAAAATAAATAATTAATTTTATTTATTTAATCAAATAAGAAGTCTTTTTATTTAGTCAATAAAAGAATAAAAATATCTATGAGTTGGATTAGGTTTTGAAGTCTAAAGGTTGATGGAAATTAGGGTGCAACACAAACTCTTTTTGGTATGTGATTTGCGGCAACCCTAGTCCATTTAGAGGAAGATTTCGGCAATCCTAAATAGAAGAGGAAGCAAAATTTCGGCCACCTATATAATACCACATATAGAATTCGGCAACCATAGTTGATTGAATGATTCAATTTTTTCTTCTTCTTCCCAATTCATAGAAAAGGATAATTTTTATTCTACTAAACATAAAAGAGAGAAGAGATTATTCTTTGATAGTACACTGATTGCTTGTTCATCAATAAGCTTGTGTGTACAACATCGAATTAGGTTCACGCGAGTTTCGATCATTAGATTGAGAACTCAAAAGTGACCGGAATAATTTTTGTCTTCTTTTGATTGTTTTGTGACTAACAAAAGAAAAAGAAAACTTTGTTCATCCATTCTCAGGTTTGCAATTCAAAGAAAAAGGGAGACCACGCTCCTAGGTGATTCACATACGTGTTCGGATTGGAAGATCTCGCGGTACTGTTCACTGATCACTATTCACAACGGGGGTACTGTTCACGATCAGTGTTCACGCGGGTACTGTTCACGGGCATCAGAAAAGATTTTGAGAATTACCAATCGACGTAAGTCAATCGGATCACTCGTCAAGATGTATTTAACTCTAACCGTATATATTTGAGTTTAATTAATTAAAAGGTTAAGGTTCAACTTTGAGAAAAATTTTAAAACTATACGAAATCTATTTTTCGTTTCTTCCGCTGCATTTTATATCGATTTTTCCCTACACTTCCAGGATCCCACGTATGCCTCTGGACCAGTATCATGTAGGTGGCTGCCTACTTCCTACACAGGGCCCTTCAATGCCCCAGTGAGCCACCTATGTCTCGATCCGTTCGGGTAGAGCTCAGAGGCTTCTCACCTTTTTAAAGCCTTAAGCCTCTGGAGTAGTAGCCCCAGTGCATGGCCCAGTGGCTCCTCATTCCTAGTACAGGGCTAGTCATCGCCCAAGTGAGCCACTGTGTCTTGATTTATTCCAGGATGGTTCGGAGCCACATTTCAGTTGCTGGGGACTTCTAGGATCCCACGCATGCCTCTGGACCAATATCATACAGGTGGCTCTCTACTTCTTGTATCAGGCCCTTCAACGCCCTAGTGAGCCACCTATGTCCCGATCCGTTCGGGTAGAGCTCAGAGGCTTCCCACTTTGTTGAGGCCTTGTACATGCCTAAGCACACCTCTGGAGCAGCAGCCTAGCTGCAAGTCCCAGTGGCTCATCACTTCTTCTGTCGGGCTAGTCAATGCCCAAGTGAGACACTGTGTCCTGATTCATTCCAGGATGATCTAGAGCCACATTTCAGTTGCTAGGGACTTCTAGGATCCCACGCAAGCCTCTGGACTAGTATCATGCATGTGGCTCCTTACTTCTTGTACCGGGCCCTTCAATGCCCTAGTGAGCCACCTATGTCCCGATCCGTTCGGGTAGAGCTCAGAGGCTTCCCACATTGTTGAGGCCTCCTACATGCCTAAGCAAGCCTCTAGAGCAGTAGCCCCGCTGCATGGCCCAGTGGCTCCTCACTTATTGTACAGGGTCGTTCAGCACCCAAGTGAGCCACTGTGTCCCGATTCATTCGAGAACGGTCCAGAGCCACATTTCAATTGCTGGGGACTTCTAGGATCCCAAGCATGCCTTTGGACCAGCATCACACCGGTAGCTCCCTACCTCATCTACCGGGCTTCTCAATGTCCTAGTGAGCCACCGATGTCCCAATCCGTTCTGGGAGAGCTCAGAGGCTTCCCACATTGATATGGCCTCCTACATTCCTAAGAAAGCCTCTGGAGCAGCAGCCCCGCTGCATGGCCCGGTGGCTCCTCACTTCTTCTATCAGGCTGGACAACGCCCAAGTGAGCCAATGTGTCTCGATTCATTCAGGATGGTCCAGAGCCACATTTCAGTTTTTAGGGACTTCTAGGATCCCAAGCAAGCCTCTGGACCAGTATCATGCAGGTGGCTCTCTACCTCTTGTACTAGGCCCTTCAACGCCCTAGTGAGCCACCTATGTCTCAATTCGTTCGGGTAGAGCTTAGAGGCTTTCCACATTAATGTGGCCTCCTACATGCCTAAGCACGCCTCTGGAGCAGCAGCCTAGCTGCATGGCCTAGTGGCTCCCTACCTCTTGTACCGGGCTCCTCAACTCCCTAGTGAGCCACCGATGTCCCGATCCGTTCTGGGAGAGCTCAGAGGCTTCCCACATTGATATGGCCTCCTACATGCCTAAGAAAGCCTATGGAGCAGCAGCCCCGCTGCATGGCCCGGTGGCTCCTCACTTCTTCTATCAGGCTGGACAACGCCCAAGTGAGCCACTGTGTCCCGATTCATTCCAGGATAGTCCAGAGCCACATTTCAGTTACCGGGGACTTCTAGGATCCCACGCATGCCTCTGGACCAGTATCATGCAGGTGGCTCCCTACCTCTTGTACCGGGCCCTTCAACACCCTAGTGGGCCACCTATGTCCCGATCCGCTCGGGTAGAGCTCAGAGGCTTTGCGCATTACTGAAGCTTCCTACATGCCTAAGTAAGCCTCTGGATCAGCAGAACTACTACGAGACCTATTGTTTCTCACTTATTTTATAGGGCACCATCACAGCGCTTATGTCAGCTACCTGGATCATAGCTGCAAGACTAGCGGTTCCTAACATTTTAAACTGCACTACCCAACGCCCAAGCGAGCTACCGAAGGTCAAGGTTTGTTTGAGTAGAGTCTCGAGCCCCATTACGATTTCTGAAGACTCCTAATTACTCTAAGCCGGCTCCTAAACTGGTTACATTACTTGGGGACTAGAAGTTCAACATTCTTCCTAGTACTTATGTGGAAGGGATAGTGACCTCAACATGAGAATAGATCTCTTATGATCGCCTTGGTAGTTCTTCTATGATCGCCTTGGTAGTTCTCCTATGATCGCCTTGGTAGTTCTCATATGATTGCCTTTCGCCTATGATCGAACCCAGGAAAGCTACATGACCTTTCTGATGGCTTGGAAAGGACCCACCCCTCTCCAAGAAAGGTTTGGTACATGAGTGGCCTTAGTCGCCTACCAGGACCATTGCTTGAAGACCGGGATTCCTTGCACTAGAACTCCTGATGCCTTGGACCGAATTAATCCCTCTAGAAGGATCGCCTTAAAGACAAGGATAGCTAGATAGCTCCCCTGATACCCTGGATTAGATTAATCCATCCAGGAGGATCTCCTCACAACCAGGAAAAGCAACATGGCATTCCTGTTGCCCTGGCCTGGCACCACCCCATGCTAGGAAGGATCCGGTATGTAAGAGCATAGTTGCCTAACGGATTAAACCTTGGCCAGGCAACACCCCCCCCCCCCCCCACCCCCCACCCCCCGCTGAGAAGGATCTGGATAGTAAGAGCATAGTTGCCAGCCAGATCAAGGCCTTGGCCGGACACTACTCACCGCTAAGAAAGACCTGGTGCTAAAGTGGCCTTAGTCGCCTACCAGGATCTTGCTGCCAGTATATATTCGCCATTGTTTTCGCCAAAGTACCAAGATTTCTCGAACAGGAATGCAAGGTACCAAGATTCGCCAATGATCGCCTCAAGACCAGGAAGGACCATATGGCTTTCCTGCTGCCTTGGCCGGGTACCATCCCTCGCTAGGAAGGGTCTGTTTCGTAAGAGCATGGTTGCCTGCCAGATCAAGGCCTTGGCCAGACACAACCCCGCGCCAAGAAAAACCCGGTGCTAAAGTAGCCTTAGTTTCCTACCAGGATCTTGTTGCCAATGTGTTCGCCTTGTTTTCGCCGGAGTACCAAGATTCCTAGAAAGGAATGCGAGGTATCTAGATCCGCCAATGTGTTCGCCTTGTTTTTGCTAGAGTACCAAGATTCCTAGAAAGGAATGTGAGGTACCTAGATCCGCCAATGTGTTCGCCTTGTTTTCACCAAAGTACCAAGATTCCAAGAAAGGAATACGAGGTACCTAGATCCGCCAATGTGTTCGCCTTGTTTTCGCCAGAGTACCAAGATTCCTAGAAAGGAATATGAGGTACCTAGATCCGCCAATGTGTTCGCCTTGTTTTCGCCAGAGTACCAAGATTCTGAGAAAAGGAATGTGAGGTACCCGTTTTCACCAATATGTTCGCCTCAAGATCAGGACAGCTAAATGGCCCTTTTGCTGCCTTGGCCGGGTAAACCCCCCCCCCCCCCCCCAAGAAGGATCTAGATGGTATAGTTGCCTACCAGGATTGTTTTCGCCTATGTACCCAAATTCCTAATAAATGGAAGAATAGGTACTGTTAACAGAAAAATTGCTCTAAGTGAGGAATCTCAATTAACACCTCAACCCGCTACCCCGGAGGTCGCAGCGGGGGGTAGGTACTTTGTACTGAGGTTCTGGAAAGGTGAAAGCTAGATAGATGTCGTAGTAGGAGAACAATCATCCCTCCCATCTGGTGCAGTAGGCTGGTACCCGGTCTTAGTATCTGACCCTGGTACCTGATTACCTCTCTAGGTGCCCTCCATAATTCCCCAACCTAGATATCGTGCAAGGAGGGGTACAAGAGAGCTAGGACCAGTAGAGGTCGGTGCCTAGTTCACATACATGCTTAATAAAGGAGATAGACAGGAGAATGACAATTCTTCTGGTAAAGGTGGACTGACCTAGGGGGAAAAAGCATCACGATTGATCACATGCTGAAAACCCCCTAGCCAGTATCCATAGGAAGTAGAAAGACCCTTCCTTATATTTATATATTACGAGAGGTGCTCCGGGGAGCTTACATTAATACAAACTGAGTCCTGGTAGGTCACAGTTAGAGAGGTACAATTTGGTACTGGTACATTCATGGCGAAAACTGACATACATAGCAGTCGATACAATGGTGGTGTAGAGGGAATTCGGGCAGGGTCCCTTTTACACTCCAGGCGATGGCGAACTTATATTCCTAGTGGAGAAGTGGGCGAAATCTGGGATCTGAGACATCTTGGAGATATGGAGATGTAGAAGAGCTGTTGGAGAATGTTGGAGAATGTTGGAGAGAATTTCAGGGAGTCCAAATGTTGGGGAATCGACCTTTTTCTTGAAGAGTGACTTGTTATATTTATGTATGTTCATCATTGTTTCCCACTCCATAGGTTTATCGACATTAATGAGTTGAATAACTTCTCATTAATGGAGTTGAATATCTTCTCATTGATGGAGTTGAATATATTCTCATTGATGGAGTTGAATATCTTCTCATTAATGGAGTTGAATATCTTCTCATTGATGGAGTTGAATATCTTCTCATTGATGGAGTTGAATATCTTCTCATTAATGGCCTTGTGAATGGCCACTAAAGAGTTGACTGTTCTTCTCATTAATGGGGCTAATTATCTCCATTAACAAAGTTGACTGCTTCCTTCATTAATGGCATAGTGAATGGTCATTAATGGAGTTGACTGATTCCATCATTAATGGTGTTGATTATCCATTAATTACCAGAAAGGTCAACTTTCTCTTTTACGTTGCTTGAAGGAGAATTCTGACTCTGTATCCCGGTGGTATGGTACACTAGTGTACCGGAGTGCTCGCTGGCGTGGCGCTTGTTCTAGCATGCTGGTACCTCTTCCTGGTTCCATTCTTCTTAGTTGGTGGGTAGGATATACATTTTGGTTAGATCCTGGACTGATATCGCCGTACTTGGGTACCGGTAGATGTCGCGGTACCTAGGTATCGTGGTACCTAGGAACCTGGTAGGAGGTATTGTGGTATACCCTTGTTTGGTACCTGGTAGACTGTGAGACGTGGTACTGACTTAGTTTCCGTTCATGGTGTACATCATCCCTGGTATCTAGGTACCGGTCCCAATCTAGGTCCTACTAGGTACCTGCCGGATGGAAAATTCTTCTTTGGACCCGTGCCAAAAATGACTGTTAACAGAAGTCCCCCTGACTTGAACACCGCTATTAAGTTGGGGTTGGAGTCATGATCTGATACTGCTTGAAGAATTTTTCTGGTCGTTTCTTACTTGTAGCTATTACTTGAAGAGAGAAAACTCTCTCAGCACTCTTGGCTTTGGCGAATCTGGGTACCTGGTATTCCTGTTCAGGGGATCCTGGTACTTTATCTATAATAAAGGCGAATCAAGGTACCTAGCCTTTATTTTTCAGGAATCTGGGTACATAGGCGAAAACAATCTTGGTAGGCAGCTATTCCATCTAGAACTTCCTGGCGGGGGGTGGTGCCCGGCCAAGGCAGCAAGAGGGACATTAGGTTGTCCTAGTCTTGAGGTGAAAACATGTAGGCGAAAATATTGGCGAAAATGAGTACCTTACATTACTGTTCTAGGAATCCTAGTATTCTGGCGAGCACATGGCGAACATATTGGAGTATCTGGGTACCTCACATTCCTGTTTTAGGAATCTTGGTACCTTGGCAAACATATGGCGAACATTCTGGAGAAACCGGGTACCTCGCATTCCTGTTCTAGGAATCTTGGTACCTTAGCGAACACATGGCGAACAATCTGAAGAAACTGGGTACCTCGCATTCCTATTCTAGGAATCTTGGTACCTTAGCGAACACATGGCAAACATTCTGGCAACAAGATATCGGTAGGCAACTAAGGCCACTTTAGCACCAGGTCTTTCTTGGCGGGGGGTGGTGCCCGGCCAAGGCCTTGATCTGGCTGGCAAATATGCTCTTACTATCCAGACCCTTCTCAGCGGGGGGTGGTGCCCGGCCGAAGTTTGATCCGTCGGGCAACTATGCTCTTACGTACCACATCCTTCCTAGCGGGGGGTGGTGCCCGGCCAGGGCAGCAGGAATGCCATATGGCTTTTCCTGGTCTTAAGGAGATCCTCCTGGATGGATTAATCCGGTCCAAGGTATCATGATAGCTATCTTGCTATCCTGTTCTTTAAGGGGATCCTCCTAGAGGGTTTGACCCGGTCTAGGGTATCAGGAGAGCTATCTAGCTATCCTGGTCTTTAAGGCAATCCTCCTAGAGGGATTAATCTGGTCCAGGGCATTAGGAGTGCTGTATAGCTCTCCTGGTTTTGTATGGCGATCCTCCTGGAGGAATCAATCCGGTCTAGGGAATCAGGAGTGCTGTGTAGCTCTCTTGGATTTATGGTGATCCTCCTAGAGGGATTAATCCGGTCCAGGGCATCAAGATTGTTGTGTCGCTCTCCTGGATTTATAGCGATCCTCTTAGAGGGATAAATCTTGTCTAAGGCATCAGGAGTGTTGTGTAGCGCTCTTGGATTTATGGCGATCCTCATAGAGGGATTAATCCAGTCCAGGGCATCAGGAGTGCTGTGTAGCTCTCCTGGTTTTATGGCGATCCTCATGGAGGGATTAATCCGGTCCAGGGCATCGGGCATTCCTGTGCAAGGATTCCCGATCTTCAAGTGATGGTCCTGTTAGGCAACTAAGGCCATTTTAGCACCATGTTTTTCTTGGCGGGGGGTGGTACCCAGCCAAAGCATCAGGAGTGCCATGTGGCTATCCTGGTCTCGATCATAGGCGAAAGGCGATCATATGACAACTACCAAGGCGATCGTAGAAGAACTACCAAGGCGATCATAGGAGAACTACCAAGGCGATAATAGGAACATCGCAATCGGGATAGGCTTCTCGAACAATTCTGAGACTCCGGTTGATGTTGACCAGGAGTCGAGTGAAGAAATAGGCGCCGTTGGGTTCGGTGGGAGACGGGCCGGTGAAGTTACTGACACCGTCGGAAGGGTACTGGCCATTCCATATGAGTACCGATGTGTCCCTCCTTGTACTAGTACTCCGGAAACTATTAAACGTTTACTGAGAGATTTCAATATCCCCAAAGAGATCACTATTGCTATCCCTTCACGGGAGTATGATATGTATTCGCCATCTGCCGGCGAGGTCCCGATTCATACGGCAGCCTTCGATTGTGGAGTCAGGATACCCCTTCACCCCACCTTACGTAGGGCGCTACATGCCTTACAGTTAGCTCCCCTCCAGTTGACACCAGGATTTTGGAGGCATTTGGTGGGGTTCCTTGTTTTGTGGAGGGAGCAATGCCAGAAGGACAACATCGATCGGGAACCAGGTCCAGATGAGATTGGATATGTGTTCCAGATTGCCTCTAATGCCCCAGGTCCAAAGGGGCAATTCTACGCCCGTGCCAAAAACAGCTTGCAATTTGTGGTACCGGGGGCCACGAAAAAGGATATCTCCTGGAATGAGGAATGGGTCATCCTCGGAGGTGAATGGGGAAGCTCGGTTCATATCGGATGGTCTGAGTTCTGAGTTCCCACTATTTTCAGTGGCAAGCCCGCGTTGGAGAAGAGCAAGTTATCTAGAGAATCGGAGAAAATCTTGCGGGCTATCATGTCCCGTTATTATATTAACACGAAATTTCCCATCACGGAGGCCTACGAGGCAAAGAGGGTGGATCACTACCTTCGCATTTCCGGAGCTTCTCCAGGTAGAAAACTTTTCTGCCTTTGCTCATATTATCTTGTTTTATTGACTCTACGAATATTGACTCTGGCTATCTTTGAAGTTTCAGTAGTATCTCTATCGGTTCTTGAGATGGAGACCCACCAAACAGGCGGTACTGTTGATTCTCCTCTGTCTTCCCCTGTCAGGATTCCAATTAGTTCCGAACTAGATACATGGGTTAGAGTACCTACTGGGGGGGTTGGAATACCTACTGGCTCTGATAGGACCCCGGTCTGGGTATTAGGATCGCCAGCTCCCCCTCTTCCTACCTCGGCTAGGTCGCTGGAGGCTTTTAAAGCCAGATTGGGGAGGTATCGAGGTGCTTCCAGCCGGGTGTAAGAGGTTTCACCCCTCAGACCTGTTAATGTCGCAGCAGCCATTGATGCTGGTGCCTCAGCTTCTTCTGCTTCTCCCATTGTGGCATCTGGTCAGCCTAAACCAATTGAGAAAAACTCTGATTCTGCTATGAAGAAGCGGGTCGTACCTCGAGATAAGGCATGGTCGAGGTCGAAGGACAGCAGCCAGGATGAAGTTCTGGCCCATTTCGTTGCTTCCTGCCTAGGTGGGGGCCTAGATGTCATGATTGCCATGCTGACTGAGCTTCTGATTAGAAGGGGGTCTGCCCTTCTAGCTGAGGTAAGCTGTCTTATTTTAATCCTTTGTTCTGGTAAGAGGTTAAGAACACTCTGACAAGTGCATTGTTTTTGTCAGACTTTTAAATTCAATGTGGCCGTGAGCCAAGAGGTTGGCCTCCTTCTGGAGCAAGTCAGGGGTGCTACAGCGGAGCTGGAGAGGTCTAAAGAGGAGCTTGCTAAGGTCGCTCAGGGAATAGAAGGTCTGAACCAGCAGCATGCTCTGGATATGGAGAAGCTCAGATCCATCCGCCGTAAAGAGGAGAGGGATACTGCGAAGGAGAGAATAATGGAGCTGGAGAAAGAAATCCAGTCCCTTCGGGGCAGTGTGACCACCCTAGATGCCCAGGTAGACACCGCCTTCGGGGATGGTTACTTTTTTACTGGTTACCAGGTGGTCCTAGCTCTCCCTCCTTCGTTCCACCAAGCAATGCTGGATCAGCTCCAAATCTGAAGGATCCTGAGGTTGTTGTGGCTCAGGCTAGAGGAGGGGTTTCCACCTCCTTTGCTTCTCCAATAGAGTCTGGCAAGGAGGCAGAAGATCGGCCTGCTACTGATGGTGGAGAAGTTGTCCAGCCTATCTCATCATCTGACCCCGCCTAGGAAAAAAGGAAAGTCAGACTGCTCTGATCGAGGAAGTTGGAGGGGGGCTTCAAGGAGATCCATCTCCAATGGAAATTCTGGTTGCTGTAGGTGCCCAGGAAGCAGACCAGGCTACATCCAGTATTGAAGGAGGGGAAACCATAACTGGTGGAGCTGGCGAGGAGATGGCCACTCAGAAGCAAGAGGATGCTTGATCCAGTTTGATCTCTTATTCAGTAGCACCTAGATAAAGTTATTTTTTGTAGCCCGTGATTGGGGGATGGGCTCCCCGGTTCTAGTAATGAGAACTTCTTTATTTTTCTTGACTTCATGCGTGTATAGTTTATTACATCCCAGGTTGAAATGCTTGTTTCGGGATGATTCTTAGTACCTAGGTGGGAATTTGGTGATCCGTAAGTTAATACCGCGAATGGTCCGGGAAATGTACCAAGACCTCAACCGGTCATAGATCAGGGCACTTCATTTTTTACGGGTTTCCATGTAGGTATTATTGGTTCTAATTTTGTATTCAACTGTCCTTCCAAATGTCGATCCAGGATAGGTTCGATTATCCTGATCATTAAGCCTTGAGGGGAAAGCACACTTCGCGAGGCTTTCCTTTCCCATGTATCAAACGTTGTGTACATAAATGACTTTATCCTCTCATTTTTGATATTCGATCTTTCCCTCTATAAATACCCCTTATCTATTAGATGGGTCTTTAAACAATCCCTTTTTTCCTTTGTAGCCGGCAGTCTCCATAGGTTGATCGATGATCGTCGTATCACCTGACATTATGGGAGGAGGAGGAGATGTCGGCTCTGTGACTGGCAGGATGCTTGGTATTGTGGAAAGAGCTGTACTTGGTGGATTTAATTACCAGAGGAATAGGGAAAGTAGAGATTCCTAGGATCAGGATGAATGGTGGGCTCTGATGCTGCGGCCTTGCCAATGGTGTAGGCATTACCCAGTCGAGCCGCAGCTTTGTGCCCCGTTGCATCTTGGACGTGGGGGGGGGGGGGGGGGATTCCTTATTTCCTTCTTATTTTTACTGATCCCAACACGGCCTCTGCTCCTACCTCCGGGGTTTGTGGCAGCAATATCAATATAGATTCTGATTTAAATCAATGTTGCTAGGTAGGCAGATCTAGTAAGTAGGTGAGAAGTTAGAGAGGGAACTGGCTGTTTCAGACCTTCAACTTATTTTCTTGTCTCTTTCTTTCTTGTATCTTGTATGTAGCTTAAAATAAGGGCAGGGTTCCCCGATTTGATCAATGAAAAGAAAAACTCACTTCCATCTATATCTGTCGATTTAATTTAGTCACACGCTTCTGATAATAGCATAGACTCGGGCAAGAGTCCCCAACATAAACCTGACTTAATCAAAAACTTGGTAACCCATAAAATCCGATGAGAATAAAGCAGTTGATCGATACCATGGTACCTCGCACTCCAGTTCTGAGAGTCTTGGCAGTATGGTGAGTAGTCTGGCAAAACTAGGAACCTCGTCGCATAATTGAGTACCTAGCTTTCCAGTTCATGGAACCTGGGTCCCCAGGGAAGTATCCTGGCGAAACTGGGTACCTCGCTCCTTTATTTGTAGGAGCTTTGGTGCCTTGGCGAGTTAAAAATTTGGTGAATCTCAGTACCTCGCCTTCCTGTTTCAGGAATCTTGGTATTCTAGCTAAAACAGTGGCAAAGGAGGTACCTCACACTCCTGTTTGTTGGAATCGTGGTATCCTGGCGAAAACAACTGGCGAATAAACACTGGCAGCACGATCCAGGTAGGCAACTAAGGCCATTTTAGCACCTGATCTTTCCCGACGGGGGGTGGTGCCCGGCCAAGGCCTTGATTTAGCTGGCAACTATGCTCTTACTATCCAGATCCTTCTTAGCGGGGGGTAGTGCCCGGCCAAGGTCTGATCCATTGGGCAACAATGCTCTTACGTACTGAATCCTTCCTAGCGGGGGGTGGTACCCAACAGGGCAGCAGGAAGGCCATATGGTCCTTTCTGGTCCTGAGGCGATCAAACTTGGGTACCTTGCATTCCTGTTTGTAGGAATCTTGGTATCCTGGCGAAAACAATGGCGAATAAACACTGGCAGCAAGATCCAGGTAGGCAACTAAGGCCACTTTAGCACCTGGTCTTTCTTATGGGCGTGGTGCCCGGCCAAGGCCTTGATCTAGCTGGCAACTTTGCTCTTACTATCCAGATCCTTCTTAGCGGGGGGTGGTGCCCAGCCAAGGTTTGATCCATCGGGCAACTATGCTCTTATGTACTGGATCCTTCCTAGCGGGGGATGGTACCCGGCCAGGGCAGCAGGAAGGCCATATGGTCCTTTCTGGTCTTGAGGCGAACCTCCTAGATGAACTGATCCGATCTAGGGTGTCAGGAGTGCTATGCAGCTTTCCTGGTTTTATGGCAATCCTCCTAGATGGATCTATCTTGTCCAGGGCATCAGGAATGCTATGCAGCTCTCCTAGTGACTACTAATATCTTCTGTCAGTCGTTTAGGAATAATCCTGGCCGACTTGCCTTGCAGAATTTATGGGTAGAATCTCTTGAGATGATTAGCATTCCAAGTGTGGTCTACTGGATGTCCGTCCATATCATTCAACTTGTAGGCCCCACCCTGGATCACCATTTTGATTAAGTACAGACCTTCCCAATTAGGTGATAGCACTCCGTCTGACCTCTTCCGGGTATTCTGGGTAACCTTTCTGAGCACCATATCCCCTTCCTTGAAAATTCGACTTCTTACTTTCTTGTTAAAGTAACGAGCAATCCGGTTCTGGTAAACTGCTACTATTTCGGCTATCCTGTCCTGTTTCTCCTCTAGGAGGTCCAGACTGGCCCTCAACTTGTCCTCATTTCCATCGGGGTAAAAATGTTGCACCCTGAAGGAGACGAGCTTGTGCTCTATATGAAGGACAGCTTCTACCCCGAAAGCTAGCGAGTAGGGGGTTTCTCCCGTAGCGGTCCTCTTGGTGGTGCGATATGCCCATAGTACGTCCGGGAGTTCATCACCCCATCTTCCTTTCTTCTGCTGAAGTTTTTTCTTAAGGAGACTCTTGATAATTTTGTTTGCAGCCTCCACTAGGTCATTAGTCTGGGGGTGCGCCACGGACGCGATGCGGAGTTCAATCCCCAAACTTCCATAGAATTCTTGAAATCTGGTGTTGTCGAACTGCTTACCCAGATCCGTGATGATGACCATCGGAGTCCCGAATCGGCAAACCACATTTTTCTTGATGAACTCTGTTGTGTTTGCTTCAGTAATTCTGGAGAGGGGTTCTGCTTCCATCCACCTGGTGAAGTAATCAATAGCCACAATTGCATGCTTCTGCTGACCTGGCGGGATTGGGAGGGGTCCAATTAGGTCCACTCCCCATAATGCAAACGGATACGGCGAGCTGATGGTTGATAACCGTTCCGGAAGTAGGTGATCCAGGTTGGCCATTTTCTGACACGATTCACAAGACTGTATGAATTGCTTTGCGTCATGGTACAGAGTCGGCCAGAAATATCCCATGCGTAGCACCTGGTAAGCCAATGCTTCTCCTCCGATATGATTTCCACAGTCTCCGGAATGTACTTCCCTCAACGCCCAACTCGCATCCTCAGGATGTAGGCATCTGAGCAAGGGGAGTGATCTACCTCCGCGGTAAAGGTGCCCCTCTATCAAGCAGTATCGAACCGAGGTTCTTTTGATCTTGGGAGCTTGATCGGGGTTTTCTGGGAGCTTTTCTAATTAAAGGTATTCCACATTAGGATCCATCCAGCATGGAAATTGTTCCACGGGGTTTACTTCCTTGCCTTCAGAAATGCTTGATACAGTGATTACCTGGAGCGGAACTCCTTTCAGCAGCGCTTGTCTTCAATTGGCAGCTATCTTGGCTAGGACGTCAGCTCGATGATTCTGCTGCCTAGGTATCTATTTGATCCTGAAACCCTTGAAGCGAGGCAACATCTATTGCACTTTTTCAAGATAGGCTATCATGTTATCCCCATTTGCCTGGTATAAACCAGTTTTTTGGTTGACTATCAGCAGCGAATCGCATTTGGCAAGGAGGTAATCAGCTTCCAGCTCTATTGCCGCTCTCATCCCTGCTAACAAGGCCTCATATTCAGCCTCATTATTGGTGGTGTTAAACTCGAATCCGAAACAATGGCAGCACTCGACTTTCTCTGGGTCTGTTAGAATGACCCCACCTACATTTCCTGCTTGATTTGATGCTCCATCGGTATACAATATCCAGATGTTTCGATCGGTGGGCCAATCTGCAGGCTCTTGTTCCTTCGAAGGAGCTCGAATCGGGCTCGGGGGAGCACCCTGATCGGAGATCGCACTGAATTCTACCACGAAATCTGCCAAAGCCTGGGCCTTGATGGTAGTCCTGGCTTTGTATTTGATGTCGAACTGGGTAAGCTCAAGGGCTCACAGCACGAGTCTTCCTGATACATCCGGCCTTTGAAGAAACTATCGTAAAGGTTGATCAGTGACTACCATGATGGTGTGAGCAAGGAAATAAGGGCGTAGCTTCCTGGCTGCTACTACCGGTGCAAAGGCGAGCTTCTCCAAGAGAGCGTAGTTCCTTTCTGATTTGGTTAGGGCGCAGCACACACAGTAGACAGGGTGCTGGGCTCCATCTCCGTAATCTTTCACTAAAGCTCCATTGGCGACGATTTCAGACACTGCCATGTATAACTGTAGTTCTTCTCCTAGTACCGGGCTAGCTAGCATGGGCGGCCTAGCGAGGTACTCTTTTAATGTCTGGAAAGCTCGCTCGCTGCCTTGGTCCCATTTCATGTTCTTCCCCTGTTCAATTGCCTTGAAGAACGGGATGCACTTGTTAGTGGACCGCGATATGAAACGGTTCAGGGCTGCGATTCGCCTAGTCAAACCCTGCACTTGTCTGAGTGAGGTGGGAGATTCAAGATCCAGGATAGCTTTGATCTTTTCGGGATTAGCTTCAATTCCTCTTTCATGGACCAAGAATCCGAGAAATTTCCCGGCTGTAACCCCGAAGGCGCATTTAGCCGGATTTAGAGGCATCTGATTTTCCCTAACTATCTGGAAAGTCTGGCGGAGGTGGTCTTGGTGATGTTCTGCTATCTAAGACTTTGTGATCATATCATCGATATATACCTCCATCGACTTTCCTATCAGTCCACTGAATAAGCGGTTGACCAGTCACTGGTAGGTAGCTCCAGCGTTCTTGAGCCCGAAGACCATAACTCTGTAGCAGTACAGGCCTTGCCCGGTTATGAAACTGGTCTTATCCTGGTCAGCTGGGTGCATCAGGATCTGGTTGTATCCTGAGAAGGCGTCCATAAAGCTTAGAAGCTTGTTGCCCAAGGTTGAATCTACCATTTGGTCGATCTTCGGTAGCGGGAATCTATCCTTCGGGCAGGCGCGGTTGAGATCTGTGTAGTCGACACGCATGTGCCACTTCCCGTTTGCTTTGGTTACCATAACTCCGTTGGCAATCCATTTGGGGTACCGAGACTCCCTGATGAACTCTGCCTTTAGTAGTTTGTGTACCTCCTCTTGCACTGCAGCATTTCTTGCTTGGTTTAAATGCCTTCTCTTCTGCTTGACTGGCTTGAAGGTGGGATCCACCGCTAACCTATGTGTTGCTAAGGCAGCGGGTATTCCAAGCATCTCCTCATGACTCCATGCAAAGATGTCGTTATATTCTCGCAGGAGCATTATCAGAGCCTCTTTTACCTTTGTCTCCATAGCAGAACCTATCCTGACAACCTTGGAAGGATCGGCCTCCATGATAGGTACCTCTTCTAACTCTTATGCAGGATGGCTACTGGACCATCCTTTTCCTTCTTCTTCCCTGATTTCTATGTCGGGGAGCTCTTGCGTAGATCCCATTTCAATCGAATCTGTTTCACCTTCGACATCTTCCTCTGGGAACTGGCGACCTTGGTTGATGGTTACCTGCATGCATTGCTTAGCTAGCGCCCCTGGATTGGTAGATACTATATAACACTTGCATGCAACCTGTTGATCTCTTTTCACTTCGCCCACCTTATCTCCTACTGGAAATTTCAGGACGTTATGATATATCGACAAGACTCCTTTAAGAGCATATAGGTAGGGTCTTCCCAGTATGGCGTTGTAGGCAGACGGTATGTCCACTACAACGAAATCTATCATCAGGTTCTGCTGTAATGGCGTTGTCCCTACTATTACCGGTAGGATCATAGACACGGTGGGAATCAGTAAGTCTCCTGTGAACCCGTATAATGGGGTAGTACAGCTATTGTAGCAAGGTCTTTTCAGGTTGAATTGCTCCAAAGCGCTTTTGAAGAGGATATCAACGCTACTGCTTGTGTCAATCAAGACACGATGGACCAAGTTGTTGGCTATCTGCACAGTGATAACCATAGGGTAATCGTGGGGCTGTACGGTGTTGTACACGTCCTCTTCTGTGAAGACGATCTGTGCAATAGGAGAGAACTGAGGTGGTCCCCTAGTAACTTTGAAAACATTATGGCTTGCTTCCAATCTAGGAGCTTTCCTGGCATGGTTTTTTCGAGCATTGCTAGAGATTCCGGCCAGGGTGGGACCTCCGCTGATGGTATTGACAACGTGGATCTGCTCTATCATATCTTTCCCTTTTGCTTTCCTTCCTTCCTCATATGCCTTGATATCGGCCTGGACCTCCTTTCCAGTACGTATATTGTGGCGTACCTGTTGGAGGAATTCCTCCAAGAAACCTCCCCTAACTAAGGATTCGATCTGGTTCAGCAGACTATAACACTCCGAGGTATTATGACATGTATCCTCATGGAAATCACAATACTTGTAGCGGTTCCGCTGATCAGTTGGTACCTTCATTGGGCTTGGCTTTCTGAGCAGTCCCTTGTCGCGGATGGCGAGGTAGATAGTTTCACAAGATGCGTTCAAGAGGGTGTAATGTGAGTATCCCCTTTTATCTTTTCCGACCCGAGCTACTTCCTTAGGTGGAGGTGTAGCTCTGGGTGAAGTCCGCCTGAGTGGGTATCGGTTCTGCGGGGGCTGGTAGTGCGGCGACCGATATGCAGACTTGTTGGGAGGTCTGGTCTGACCTGACCTTTCTGAACTGGTTTCGGCTTGAGTGCCTCCTTCCTCTGGCGCTTGGCAATCCTCATATCATCATGCTCCATTTTGACTCGGAGCTGTTCGTCTATCTCGACCTGCTCTAGAGCTCTGTTGTAGGCTTCCTGGTAGGTCTCCGGGGGATGTTTGGCGAAGGATCTGAACAGCCTACCCGCCCATATGTTCCTTCTGAAATTGGCCAAAGTCTCATTTTCCGTGAAGACCCCCATCTGGATCACTTCCTTATGGAACCTCTCTACGTAGGCTCTGAGCGTTTCACCCCGCTCCTGGACCATATACTGGAGATGAATGGGATCCTTATGGGGAGGTTTGATGCTCTGAAACTGGGCACAGAAGTCAATAGTCAACATGGTGAATGAATCAACACTCCCCGCCGGTAGTTTCCTGAACCATGTCTTGGCACAGTCAGTCAGTCAGCGTGGTAGGGAACATTCTGCATATGGCGGCCCGGGTAGCATTCTGGACCTCCATCTGGTGAACAAAACTCTCTAGATGGCTCAGGGTATCCTCGGTTCTAGAAAATTTGTCAGTTGGCATCTTGAATTTGGGAGGTAGTTCTGCCTCCTTAATCCTCCTCGAGAAGGAGCATTCATCTCTCCCAAAGGATCTTTCCGGTTCTCCTGGTGCTTACCCTTCTTCAGCTCCTGGATCAATGGCGGATCTAGCGCGTCGGGGTTGATGACCAGTAAGATTTCCTAGAACCAGAAGTGCTGGTCTAAGTCTATCATGGACCGATGGTATTGGGGGCATGGCCCCGAGTCTATCATGGATTGGTACAGGAGGTGGTGGTCCCAACCTGTCAAAGGTATGTATCCAGGTACATTGCCGATTGGCCTCTCCCCTGGGATCTAGTATCGCAGGCTGATTGGTGCTGCCTTCGGCGGCCATTCGGAGGTGAATGCTCTCTATAAAGGCCGCGACCTGTTGGTCTAGGTTGGCAGGTCCAGCTGCTGAGGTAGTAGGTACCCGGGGGGTAGCCCGCGCGGCAGCTGACAGCTTTGAGGCAGGTTTGCGACCATTTCCCCCTTTCTTCGGCTTCTGACCCTTTCAGGTTGAAGCGTTCGACTGATGTCCTGACGGGTCAGGATGATCCTGAGAGGATAGAAGCTTCATTCTAATAATCTAGCAAGAAAACGAGACACACAGGCTTTCTTTTGAAGGTGTAGTGTTTCCCACAGACGGCGCCAAAAAGTGTTAACGGAAAAATTCACTCGGGGTGAAAATCTCAGTTAACACCCTCACCCACTATCGATAGCAACAGCGGGGTAGGTACCTTCGGTACCGGGGTCCCTCTTTTAGTATGATCGAGGTCGACTGACCAAAGAATGGATAAATGACACAAAGGGACCGGGAGATGTAAAGACGAACACTGTTTTATTTAATCAACTACTACCATGGGTTTACAATGTGAATACATACATATCTCTCACTTTTTTTCACTCTTTTTCATAGGGTGGAGATGGGGAAAATATCTGTATCGATAAGTGGATTTTCCTCCAGTGATTGTCAATGGACTTTCACTGGATTCCGAGAACCTCTCGGGACCTCTCTTTCGTTTTGGTGATCAAGAAATCTTCCAAAAAGTCCCTTTTCTTTACCCTTCAATGCCATATATATAGTACTCCCCTAATCTCCTCAAAATCCGGTCATTTTTAATAAAGATTATAGAGAGTCATATTTTAAGTGTTGAAAGGCATTTGCGTGGAGCTGAAGGCACGGGATTAGATCCCGTTAATCAATGGCGAATTCGAATTATGATTTTATCGATCATAGGGTCATTGGTGGCGCTTTATTTTGGTGATGAAGTCAACTTTCCTTCTTCGTGGAGCTTGGAGGGAGATTCTGATCGTGAGTTTTGATGGAGGGTAGCGCTGACCCCCCATTTTGATGGACTTGTTCTACTTCTTGCTGGAATGGTGCTCGTGTATTCATGTTCCCTATCGTATTGACTGGGAGGTAAGGTACTTGCCTTAGAGGAGCTCTGGATGATCATACCGAGTATCAGGTGGGAGTTGAGGTGACACCAAGGTGGATATCGAGGTAGCACCGGGGTAGGTATGGAGGTACCTGATACCTTGATCGACGCCGAGATGCTTGCGGGGTGCTTGGCGTGCGAGCTATCATCGTGCTAGTCTTGAGCTGGTATCAGGAGCTTCAATAGGGCGTGATATATACTTTCGGGGATGATACCCTATCTAGATAGATAGGTAGTCAAGGTCCGGACCTTATCAAGTATCGGCTCCATCTAGGTAGTGGTATCAATCTCACTGGTTGTCTAGAATATCAAGATGATCTTTCCTAGATAGATTCTCGTTGGAAAATTCTCCTTTGGTCCCTTGCCAGAAAAAACTGTTAACAGAAGTCCCCCTTGACTTGAACACCGGTATCGGGTTGGGGTTGGAGTCAGGATAGATAGCACTTGGAGAATTTTTTTGTAACGTCTCATAGGAGGGAATCTTTTCTTTGCACGCTGATTTACATTCCACGTGGCTGATCAGGGTAAGTCGAATTCAAAAGGGAAATATTTTGGAGGTGCACGTTTCATGAAAACAATCCCTCCACGTCACCGATTTTACCGCAGCATTAATTACTCTTTCTGCCTGTTACAAGTAATCATCTCTATATAAACTTTGGTGCCTTCGCAAGTGATTCGTATCAAGCAAATTTTCCTGATTAAGTTTTTCCAGCAAGCAGAAAACCTAGCCTCAACCTTTAACTTCCCTCTTTTCGTTAGACATCAAAACTCTGAAACTGTCACTATGTCTTCACCTGGTGGCGATAGCATTGAGCAGCTCTTCGATGGCGACGTGGTGGTCGGCGGGAGCCTTGCCCTACAAAAAGGGCTCGCGATAGCAGTGACAGCGGGGACGACGTTCCCTTTCAACGTCGCCACTCCAATCGGAACATCGTAATCGGGACAGGCTTCTCGAACAATTCTGAGACTCCGATTAATGTTGACCAGGAGTCGAGTGAAGAAATAGGCGCCATTGGGATTGGTGGGAGACGGGTCAGTGAAGTTACTGACAACGTCGGAAGGGTACTGGCCCTTCCATATGAGTACCGATGTGTCCCTCCTTCTACTAATACTCCGGAAACTATTAAACGTTTACGGAGAGATTTCAATATCCCCAAAGAGATCAATATTGCTATCCCTCCACGGGAGTATGATATGTATTCTCCCTCTGCTGGCGAGGTCCCGATTCATACGGCAGCCTTCGATTGTGGAGTCAGGCTACCTGATACCTTGATCGACGCCGAGATGCTTGCGGGGTGCTGGGCGTGCAAGCTATCATCGTGCTAGTCTTGAGCTGGTATCAGGAGCTTCAGTAAGGCCTGATACATACTTTCGGGGATGTTATCCCATAGAGATAGATAGGTAGTCGAGGTCCTGACCTTATCAAGTATCAGCTCCATCTAGGTAATGGTATCAATCTCACTGGTTGTCTTGAATATCAAGATGATCTTTCCTAGATAGATTCTTGTTGGAAAATTCTCCTTTGGTCCCTTGCCAGAAAAAATTGTTAACAGCAGTCTTTGCAAATCGTAAAGGGACTCGAGATTCTGCTCGAACAAACCTAGAACTCGGCAGCTCGCTGGGGCTTTAAGTAGCCTGGTATAAAAGATCGGAAACCGACAATCTTAATACGGTGATCTAGTTAGCTCACATGGGCGCTGTGAGGGGCCCAATACAATAAGTGGCGAACCAATGATCTTGCAGTAGTGCTGCTGCTCCAGAGGCATACTTAGGCATATAGGAGGCCTCAGCAAGTGTAGGAAGCCTATGGGCTCTCCCTGAACGGATCGGGATATTGGTGGCTCACTAGGGCGTTGAGGGGCCCAGTACAAGAGGTAGGGAGCTACCGGTGTGATGCTGGTCCAGAGGCATGCTTCAGATCATAGAAGTCCCCAGTAACTGAAATGTGGCTCTGGACCGTCCTCGAATGAATCGTGACACAGTGGCTCACTTGGGCGCTGAATGACCCGGTATAATAAGTGAGGAGCCACTGGGCCATGCAACTGGGCTGCTGCTCTAGAGGCTTGCTTAGGCATGTAGGAGGACATAGCAATGTGGGAAGCCTCTGAGCTCTCCTAGAACGGATCGGGACATCGGTGGCTCACTAGGGCGTTGAGGGGCCCAGTACAAGAGGTAGGGAGCCACCGGTGTGATGCTGGTCTAGAGAAATGCTTGGGATCATAGAAGTCCCTAGCAACTGAAATGTGGCTCTAGACCGTCCTCGAATGAATCGGGACACAGTGGCTCACTTGGGCGCTGAATGACTTGGTATAATAAGTGAGGAGCCACTGGGCCATGCAGCGGGGCTGCTGCTCTAGAGGCTTGCTTAGGCATGTAGAAGGCCATAGCAATATGGGAAGCCTCTGAGCTATCCCAGAACGGATCGGGTCATCGGTGGCTCACTAGGGCGTTAAGGGGCCCAGTACAAGAGGTAGGGAGCCACCGGTGTGTTGCTGGTCCAGAGGCATGCTTGGGATCATAAACATCCCCAGTAACTGAAATGTGGCTCTGGACCGTCCTCGAATGAATCGGGATAAAGTGTCTCACTTGGGCGCTAAACAACCCAGTATAATAAGTGAGGATCCACTGGGCCATGTAGCGGGGCTGCTGCTCTAGAGGCTTTCTTAGGCATGTAGGAGGCCAGAGCAATATGGGAAGCCTCTGAGCTCTCCCAGAACGGATCGGGACATCGGTGGCTCACTAGGGCGTTTAGGGGCCCAGTACAAGAGGTAGGGAGCCACCGGTGTGATGTTGGTCCAGAGACATGCTTGGGATTATAGAAGTCCCCAGCAACTGAAATGTTTCTTTGGACCGTCCTCAAATGAATTGGGACACAGTGGCTCACTTGGGCGCTGAACGACCCAGTATAATAAGTGAGGAGCCATTGGGCCATGCAGCGGGGATGTTGCTCTAGAGGCTTGCTTAGGCATGTAGGAGGCCATAGCAATGTGGGAAACCTCTGAGCTCTACACAAACAGATAGGGACATAGGTGGCTCACTAGGTCGTTGAAGGGCCCGGTACAAGAAGTAGGGAGCCATCTGCATGATACTGGTCCAGAGGCATGTGTGGGATCCTAGAAGTCCTCAGCAACTAAAATGTGGCTCTGGACCATCCTGGAATGAATCAGGACACAATGGCTCACTTGGGCGTTTAACTAGCCCGATAGAAGAAGTGAGGAGCCACTGGGCCATACAGCTAAGCTGCTGCTTCAGAGGCATGCTTAGGCATGTAGAAGGCCTCAGCAAAGTGGGAAGCCTCTGAGCTTTACCCGAAAGGATCGGGACATAGGTGGCTCACTAGGGCGTTGAAGGGCACGGTACAAGAAGTAGGGAGCCACCTGCATGATATTGGTCCAGAGGCATGCGTGGGATCCTAGAAGTCCCAAGCAACTGAAATGTGGCTCTGGACCATCTTCGAATGGATCGGATATAGTGGCTTACCTGGCCGTTGACTGGCCCGGTATAATAAGTGAGGAGCCACTGGGCTATGCAGCTGGGCTACTGCTTCAGAGACTTGCTAAGGTATGTAGAAGGACTCAGCAAAGTGGGAAGCCTCTAGGCTCTCCCTAAAAAGATAGGGACTTCTGTGGCTTACTAGGGCGTTGTGTGGCCCGGTACAGGAGGTAGGAAGCCACAGGTATGATACAAGTCCAGAGGCTTGCTTAGGATCCTAGAAGTCCCCAGTAACAAAAATGTGGCTCTGGACCATCCTGGAATGAGTCGGGACACAGTGGCTCACGTGAGCGTTGACTAGCCCGATAGAAGAAGTGAGGAGAAACTGGGCCAAGCAGCTAGGCTGCTACTCTAGAGGCTTGCTAAGGCATATATGAGGCCTCATCAATGTGGGAAGCCTCTGGGCACTCCCTGAACAGATCGAGACTTCGGTGGCATAGTAGGGAGTTGTGTGGCCCAGTACAGGAGGTAGGAAGCCACAAGTGTGATACTGGTCCAGAGGCATGCTTGGGATCCTTGAAGTCCCCAGCAACTAAGATATGGCTCTGGACTATCCTGGAATGAATCGGGACACAGTGGCTTACTTGGGCGTTGACTAGCACGATAGAAGAAGTGAGGAGCCACTGGGCCATGCAGCTAGGCTGCTGCTCTAGAGGCTTGCTAAGGCATATAGGAGGCCTCATCAATATGGGAAGCCTCTGAGCTCTCCCTGAACAAATCAGAACTTCGGTGGCTTACTAGGGCGTTGTGTGGCCCGATACAGGTAGTAGGAAGCCACCGGTATGATACTTGTCCAGAGGCATGCGTGGGATCCTAGAAGTCCTCAGCAACTGAAATGTGGCTCTGGACCATCCTGGAATGAATCGGGACATAGTGGCTCACTTGGGCGTTTGACTAGCCCGATAGAAGAAGTAAGGAGCCACTGGGCCATACAGCTAAGCTGCTGCTTCAGAGGCATGCTTAGGCATGTAGAAGGCCTCAACAAAGTGGGAAGCCTCTGAGCTTTACCCGAATGGATCGGGACATAGGTGGCTCACTAGGGCGTTGAAGGGCCCGGTACAAGAAATAGGGAGCCACCTGCATGATACTGGTCCAGAGGCGTGCATGGGATCCTAGAAGTCCCAAGCAAGTGAAATGTGGCTCTGGACCATCTTCGAATGGATCGGGGCACGGTGGCTCACCTGGGCATTGACTGGCCCGGTATAATAAGTGAGGAGCCACTGGGCTATGCAGCTGGGTAACTGCTCTAGTGGCTTGCTAAGGTATGTAGAAGGAATCAGCAAAGTGGGAAGCCTCTGGGCTCTCCCTAAACAGATCGGGACTTTGGGGGCTTACTAGGGCGTTGTGTGGCCCGGTACAGGAGGTAGGAAGCCACCGGTATGATACTGGTCCAGAGGCATGCTTGGGATTCTAGAAGTCCCCAGCAACTAAAATGTGACTCTAGACCATCCTGGAATGAATCGGGACATAGTGGCTCACGTGGGCGTTGACTAGCCCGATAGAAGAAGTGAGGAGCCACTTGTCCATGCAGCTAGGCTGCTGCTCCAGAGGCTTGCTAAGGCATAAAGGAGGCCTCTATTAGGATTATGCTCAATGGCAAAAGTGTAATATTGTAATTGACAATCTTCTCATATTAATAAAGTGAATTCTGATTCTTACAATTACTTATAGCATTTATTATTATAATTGTCAAGGTAAATAATCATAAGGTCAAAAGACTATGAGACATGAAGAATTGTTCATACATCCGGATATGTATGAGGTAGACACAATTCTTTAGTTAGTCTTGAATAACGTTCACAACTTAAGTTAAAGGTTGGGCACCTCTATCTTGTTAAAGTTGTAGAATTCTTTTACTAGCATTTGAGTGGGATCAAATGAATATGATGAGTCTAAAATTATCGAAAGGTTTTCGAGTAAAAGAATCTAGTGCACTAGGTGCATTGAACTGGATCACAATGAAATACTTTATCTAGAACCGTCACTAGATATAAGTCTTTTCATTAAAGAGGACAATCTGAGAGTCTATCTTAATCCTGAGATAAATGATGGACTTATGGTTGCAAGTGTTATCATTAGAGCTATCAATGAGTACGATTATATAGCATAGTCTATCCTCGATAGTTTGGTGGTATACATTTGTTAATCGATAGAGGACTTCATTTATAGATATGGACATCGTGGCTCCATTTCTTAAATGAGAGTATAATATCATCATATGGATGTTTTAAGGTATTGGATATTAAATCTCAACGTTGGGTTTTCAATAATGATTATTGAAAACATGGCTTCTGGACAAGTCAAAGTATCCAAGTTCGAAATGTGGTCATATGAGAAAATATGGTAACTTGGAGAGCTATAGGCGGTCTATGAGCTCTTGGCGATTACTGATATTATTCACGAGGATACACCATCCCCTATAAGATTGTCTAGGGTATGAATGAGAAACATCTCCTTATTCTATCTTTATTTAAGAGTTCAATTTTAGCTCTTTAGTGGAATGAGTTAAAATTAATAGATTGGACCTAAGTGAATCATTTGTTGATTGTGATTAGGTTGTGTCTATTGAAGCTTAAATTTAGATAGCCCGCCAAGATCCCCAATCCACACGTATTTACATGGATCACTTGATATATTCTACCGGGCCGATTTAAGGGTCCATCTAGAATTGTTTTTAATATATCAAGAATATAATATGTCTATTATTTAATTAATGGGCTGCACTATTATGTTAATATATTAAAATGAGACATGTGGGCTTGTTTCTTTTAGTAAGAATGGGTTTGGTTCACATGTGGGCTTTTATTTAAAGTCCAATGGATTAAATGAAATAAGAAAATAATATATGGTCCATTTATATAAGTGGGGCGGCAAGGTGTATATATTAACCTAATATATTGTTTTGTTTCATTGTTTTAATTTGTTAACGGAAATTTTGCTCGGGATGAGAAATCCCAGTTAACGCCCTCAAGACCACTACCACTTAGGTGGTGGCTAAAATTCTTTATATATGTAACAGTGGTTTATAAAATGACAAGTAGGCAAGATTGTTTTTATTTAGCATGCATGGTCCACGAATACAAAGATTCTTCTCTCTTTTCTCTCAAATCTCTCTGGAAATGGTCGATTGTTAGTCGTATGCCTGTCGAATAGTAGTCTCCTCTTTCATTTCTTTTCTTTTGTATTTATACATGGTTTGTAGGTCAACAGACTGATTCTCCCTTGATTGTCTCAGTGATTGTCTCAGTCTCTTCCTTATCGGGCGGGATTTCTTGCGTTAATATCATTTGACTTTTAGATTGACGTCCGAATTGAGAATATCGTGGTGGAGATCAGTTTGTTTCCTTTTTGGATTTCATTACTTGTTCTGCATGTAGATAACGCTTCCAGGTATGATTTAATGCATTCCTCGTATCCTTTCAGTATGATCCTTATAGAAGTCGCGGGACATGACGATATGGTGTGATGCATCAACCAGGGAGGTTGTTTAGTATTTCGACCTTGACGTCTGAGAAGTTTCCTCCAGCTTGGAGCCAGATCTGGCATCTCTTGACTTTTTCGAAGCTAGATGTGGCCTCGACTGACCTTTTTGAAGCTAGGTGTGGCTTCGACTGACCTCGCGGCCTTCTACGGACATTTTTCTGTGTCAATCGAGGTACAGACGAGTTTCTTGAGCATTTGCGAGATGACCTTGACTTCGGGGAGCTTCTAGTTTTGATGATGCGAGCTAAGTCCGACCATTCCGGGCTCTATCCCGGATGTTTCCGGAGCCCACCCTTGTTCCTGGGGTGGTATCGCAGTTCGACCCTGGATAGAGAGGTCTCCTGGTGGAAGCTCTCGGGTCCGGGCTTTATCCCAGATGTTTCTGGAGCCCGCCCTTGTGCCTGGGGTGGTATCATAGCTTGGCTCTGGATATAGAGGTCTTCAGGTGAAACTTTCGGGTATGGAACCAGGTCTAGGAAGTGGAAAATTTCCCTTTGGTCTTTAGCCAGTCTTGGCTATTAACAGAAGTCCCCTCTGACTTGAACACCAGACGTCGAGCTCGGGGTTGAGGTCAGATTCTCACTTTATTTGGGAAATCTTCCTCTTTTTACCGTTACCGAAATTTTGGGAAATTTCTTCATTTGAGTGACGTGTTGTGAACCGACTATTTTATCTTTGAATTAATCTGATCACGTTACGGCAATCCCCGAGATTTTTTACCGTTACCAGGATCTTGGGGAGATCTTCCTCTTAACTGCGTAAATGATGTGGCATGAGATGATTAGCCCGCTTTCGAGTTTAATCCGGTTACGTTACCGAGTCAATTTTTTACCGTTACCAAACGAGTATCCTAGTAACTTGAGCTGTTGCCCTCCTGCCTATATATATGTCTGTTTTCCTCCTCATCTTCCTCACATCTTCTCGAGCTAAAAGAACCTTTTGTTGAGAAATATTTCCACAGTTTTTCCTCTAAGCTTGCTTCTTTCTTCATTCTTCGTCTTCTATTCTTTCTTCATTCTTCGTCTTCTATAATGTCGAAAAACAGTCGTGATTCAAATGATTCCATATTCGACGACGAGGAGGTCGTCAGTCTTAGTCTGGGGAAGCGGGCTAGGAGGAGTTCTGACGGTGATGATTCCCCGCCCACCTCACAATGTCGACGATCCAGTAGGAATGTATCTATCGGGACTGGGTTCTCCAATCATCCCGACCACCCTTTAGATATCGTCGATAATGATTCCGACAAAGAATCGGCCGGTGGCGCTGCGGGGGAGCGTCGGGTCTCGGCTCCTTGTCCCCTTTGGGGAGAGGCTCCCTCCCTACGATTTCCAGGTTATCCGAGATTCCACCGTTGACCCGGTGTCGATCGACCGCTTGAGGTCAAAGTTTGGCATCCCAGACATTGTATCCATCTCGGTGCCACCCAAGAACTTCAAGTTTTTCAACCCCCCCTAAAGGCGTGCTTCCGATCCATGTGGCCGCTCTTGAGAACGGGGTCAGGCTTCCCCTCCATCCGACCCTTCGGCGGGCTCTAAACGCCATCCAGCTCGCTCCCCTTCAGTTAACACCGGGCTTCTGGAGGCATTTGATCGGTTTCCTTGTGTTATGGAGGGAACAATGCCAGATGAGTAAAGTGATGAGGAAGCCAGGTGCAGAGGAGCTGGCTTATCTTTTTCAGATTGGGAGCTTGTCTGGGGCTCCTCGGGGTCAGTTCTACGCCAAGGCCAAGAATAAGCTCAATTTCATCATTCCTGGTGCTTCGAAGAAGGATCCCGAGTGGAAAGAAGAATGGATCTTGGCGGGGGATGACTGGGGGAGCTCGATTTTCATCGGAGGGCATGAATTCGAGGTTCCTACGGCTTTCAGTGACAAGCCCTCCTGGGATAGGGATTCCCTGCCTGCCGAGTTTGAAGCCGTCTTAAAGGCCATTCTAGCCCGGAATTACCTGAATTCGAAGTTCCCTACCGCTGAAGCTTTTGACCCTCGTAGGGTGAACAAATATCTGCGGATTTCAGACGCTATTCCTCGTAAGTATCCTTGTGTTGCTTCGTCTTATTACTTAGCTTGGTTCTAACATTTTCTTCTTTAATCTGCTTATTCACAGTTTTTGTCGTGGAGCCAGCCACCCGACACGTCTAACGCTATCCTCAAGGTGGAGCTTCTCTTCCCTCCTCTGGGGTCGAACCTGTATTGGCTTCTTCTGTCTCTCCGGCTGGGTCCAAGATGGCCACTCTGGCCTCGCAGGTTTTCCGGGCTTTGGGCAAAGCTCCCCAGGTTGTGGCGCTTCCAACAACCAAAGCCTCGGAGGTTTTTGGGAAAGATGTCGCGAGGGCTCCTTCCAGCCGCTCCCAGCCTCATTCGAGCTCGACAGGGCGGGACGAGGTCTTGGAGCAATTCATAGCGTCCTGTCCAGGTGGCGGGATCTCCAAGATGGCTTCTATGCCTGTGGATGTCCTTATAACCAAGGGGTCCGCTATCTTAGCTGAGGTAATTGTATTTCCTTCACGCTATTTTTGTTAACTCGTTCAGTTTCTAACTCGGGTTTTATATTTGTAGGCCTTTAAGGTCAATGTCACGATGGGCCAGCAGGTAGCCCTTCTCCGTGATCGGGCTGCAAAAGCCGAAGCTGAAGCCGAGAAGGCCAGGGAACTGCTCAAGCAGGCTCGGTCTCTAGTGGAAGAGGTGACTTCCAGCTAGGGCAAAATTGAGCTCGAGATGGCTGAGCTTCGCTGCGATCATGAGAGCATGAAGCAATCTTTCAATCAGGAGCGTCTTCAATCTCTCTGGCGGGCTAGGCAGCGAGACTCCTGGAGATCTGAGGCTAAAAAGCTGGACCTTGAGAACCGATCTCTGATTACTCAGGTGGCCAAGCTGCAAGCTGATGCGGAGACCTCTTTCAGCGTTGGGTATTTTTATGCTTCCTTTCAGGCCGGGGAAGCTCTTCCTCCTCCTTTTGATTTTTCATCTATTGCGGGCTGGGATAGACAGGAAATAATGCTCAAAGCTGCCGAGTTATCTCGTCCTGAAGGTGACAAGGTGGTCCCTTCTAGCCCGGCAGGAACTGGGAAACAGCCCACTCAGTCAGATCCCTTCTTCCATCTTCCTTCCTTTATCCCCTTAGGTCCTGAGGAATCTTCCAGCAAAGTGATAGTCCTCTCGATCCGAGGAGGACCAATCATGAGCTGGTGAAGAGGTTAGGAGCTCATCTGATGATCCAGCTTTAACAGAGATGGAGGTCGACAGGAGTCCAGATGGGGCCCTTGGCTGCTCTTCTCGACTGCGGCTATTCCTCCTGAAGTTATGGAAGTAATCAATGAAGTTTTGGAGGAAGATCCAGCTGATCATCCGATAGAGCCTCTAAATGGAGGAGCGGTTGGCGAGGATAACCCAGATGGACAGCTACCTGTTGAGGGGGTTGATGCTGAGGATCAGCAAGAAGGAGGAGGGCCAGCGGAGGGGAGCCATGATAGCCCCAAAGCTTGAAGCGGATGACTTGCTTCTGATTGCCCGGAAAAGGGGGTGGGCACCCTGCTTTGCCATTGTAAGTTTTTTATTTTTTCTTCTTCTTTTTGTAGCCCAAATTCGGGGGTTGGGCTCCCCATTTGGATGTAGCCTTATCGGGGGATAGGCTCCCCTTACCCTTAATGATAAATTGACGCGCATTTTTGAGAACTTTATTCTGCTTCTGGTCTTGAATGGTATCCAGAGTAGCATCTGTAGCATCAATTAAGATTCGTGTAGGCAATTATGATGATTTTGATCCTGTACACGAAAGCAAACATTATATATATGGGGCGATAACCCAACCAAGACATCAGGAATGCTACTTAGCTATTTCCTAGTCTTTGAGATCTGGCGGGCAACTATGCCTTTACACTCAGATCCTTCTTGGGGGTGGTAGCCCGACCAAGGCATCAGGAGGGCTATCGAGCTATTTCCTGGTCTCCAAATCTGGAGGGCAACTATGCTCTTACACTCAGATCCTTCTTAGGGGTGGTAGCCCGACCAAGGCATCAGGGGGGCTATAGAGCTATTTCCTGGTCTCGAGATCTGGAAGCAACTATGCTCTTACACTCAAATCCTTCTTAGGGGTGGTAGCCCGACCAAGGCATCAGGAGGGCTATCGAGCTATTTCATGGTCTCGAGATCTGGAAGGCAACTATGCTCTTACACTCAGATCCTTCTTGGGGGTGGTAGCCCGACCAAGGCATCAGGCGGGCTATCGAGCTATTTCCTGGTCTCGAGATCTGGAAGGCAACTATGCTCTTACACTCAGATCCTTCTTGGGGGTGGTAGCCCGACAAAGGCATCAGGAGGGCTATAGAGCTATTTCCTGGTCTCGAGATCTGGAGGGCAACTATGCTCTTACACTCAGATCATTCCTGGGGGTGGTAGCCCGACCAAGGCATTAGGAGGGCTATCGAGCTATCTCCTGGTTTCGAGAGGTTTATGTCGAATTCCCATACAAGGGTATAGTCTCTAACGTTGAACATAGTTGGAGACAAAGATGGAAGAGAAAAGGAAAATGACTTTATTGATGATGGAGATGTAGTACATCTTTATTAGGACCTGTAATGAAAACTAAGTAGGGATAGTCTGCTTGAGAACTCTTTTCAATGGTAGAATTTCTTCAAATGATCTGCATTCCAAGTGTGGCTGATGGGTCGTCCGTCCATGTCTTCGAGTTTATAAGCTCCATTGCGAACAACTAGCTTTATCAAATATGGCCCTTCCCAATTTGGACTTAAGACTCCATCCGACCTTTTTCGAGTATTCAGTGTTACTTTCCTAAGTACCAGATCCCCTTCCTTGAATTTCCAGGCTCTAACCTTTTGGTTGAAGTATCTAGCGATCCTGCTCTAGTAGATCACTACTTTCTCTGCTACCCGGTCTTGTTTTTCTTCTAAGAGGTCTAGACTAGCCCGGAGCTTGGCTTCGTTACTTCAGGCTCAAAGTGCTGTACCCTGAACGAGGTCAATCTATGCTCGATGGGGAGGACTGCTTCAACCCCGAAGGTCAGGGAGTAAGGTGTTTCTCAAGTAGCTGTTCTTTTTGTAGTCCGGTATGCCCAAAGGACTTCTGGTAGCTCTTCGGACCATTTACCTTTCCTCTGCTGAAGCTTCTTTTTTAGAAGTTTCTTAATGTCTTGTTGGTGGATTCTACCAGCCCGTTAGTCTGGGGATGAGCCACTGAAGCGAGCCTGAGGTCGATCCCTAATTCCTTGCAGAAGTCTTTGAATCGGGCATTGTCGAATTGCTTTCCTAGGTCGGCTACAATGATAAGAGGGGTCCCGAACCTGCATATTACGTTAGTCTTGATGAACTTGGTTGCATTCTTTTCTGATATTCGAGCAAGAGGTCCTGCCTCAACCCATCTTGTGAAGTAGTTGATAGCCACGATAGCATGTTTCATCTATCCAGGAGCGGTAGGAAGTGGCCCAATTAGGTCGATTCCCCACATGACAAAGGGGTAAGGTGAGCTGAGGGACGACAGTCGCTCAGGTGGCTGGTGGCTCAAGTTTGAGGTTCTTTGACAAGGTTCGCAGGATTGCACAAAACTCTTTGCATCTTGATGGATGGTCGGCCAGTAGTACCCCATACAAAGCATCTGATAGGCTAGAGCTTCCCCACCTATGTGGTTCCCACAGTCCCCTGAGTGGACCTCTCTCAATGCCCACTTAGCATCATCGGGATGCAAGCACCTAAGTAAGGGGAAGGATCTGCCCCTCCTGTAGAGGTATCCATCCACCATACAATATCGAACTGAGAGTCTCTTAACTCTTCGGGCTTGGTCGGGCTCTTTAGGAAGCTCTCCTTCAAGGAGGTAGGCAACAATTGGGTCCATCCAGCAAGGTAGGCGATCCAGGGAACAAATTTCTCCATTTATGGCTATACTTGGCCGGGTGATCACTTGGAGGGGAATTCCCCTTGGCAGCGATCGGCCTCCGTTTGCCGCTATTTTAGCCAGAACATATGCGCGATGGTTTTGGTGTCGAGGCACCTGATCGATCTTGAGTCCCTTAAATTTGCTTTTCAGCAGCCGAGCTAGATTTAAGTAGGCAACCATATTATCTCCCTTTGCCTGGTAGACCCCAGTCACCTGGTTTACAACAAGCAACGAATCGCTCTTGATATGCAGGTAGTCGGCCTTTAGTTCGATGGCTACCTTCATCCCAGCTAGGAGGGCTTCATATTCCTCTTCGTTGTTGGTAGCTTTAAATTCGAACCTGAAACAGTGACAGAATTCAGTCCCCTCTGGATCTATCAAAACTATGCCAGCTCCTCCCCCACCTCGTCCGGATGCCCCGTCTGAAAAGAGGATCCATGGCTTGCAGCCCTCCGGCCAATTTTTGACCTCGGATATCTTCTCAGGGACCTCGTTTGATACTGAGGGATCAACTGGGTCTGGGATCGCTGAGAATTCTGCCACGAAGTTGACTAAAGTTTGTGCCTTAATCGTAGTCCGGGGCTTATACTTTAAGTCGAACTGAGTGAGCTCTAGTGCCCATAAAACTAGCCTTCCTGACACATCTGGTCTTTGCAAGAATTGACGGAGGGGTTGGTCTGTCACCACTGCTATTGTGTGAGCTTGAAAATAGGGACGGAGTTTCCTCGTTGAGATTTCCAGAGCATAAGCGAGCTTCTCCAGGAGAACATAGTTCCTTTCTGATTTGGTCAAGGCATGACTCACATAGTATATGGGTCTTTGAAAACCGTCGCTACAATCCTTAGCCAAAGCCCCGCTTACTGCAGTTTCTGATACAGCCAGGTAAATCTGCAGCTCATCTCCGAGAACCGGCTTGACTAACAAAGGGGGGCTTGTTAGGTACTCCTTCAAAGCTTGAAACGCCTGCTCGCTTTCCTGGCCCCATTTCATTTTCTTTCCTTGTTTGATGGCCTTGAAGAAAGGGAGACATTTATCGGTGGAGCGAGAGATAAACCTGTTGAGTGCTGCCACCCGTCCAGTCAGAATCTGTACTTGCTTGAGCGAGGTCGGGGATTCCAAGTTCAGGATAGCTTTGATTTTTTCTGGGTTGGCTTCTATACCTCTCTCATGAACCATGAAGCCCAGAAACTTTCCTGCCGTTACCCCAAAAGCACATTTGGAGGGGTTCAAACGCATCTGGTTTTCCCTCAGTATGAGGAAGGTTTTGCAAAGGTCTTCTTGATGTCCCTTTGTGGTTGGGGATTTCGTGATCATGTCGTCGATATATACTTCCATCGTCCTTCCTATCTCCAGCTTGAACAGTTTGTTAACCAGCCGGTGGTATGTGGCCCCTGCATTCTTCAAACCAAACGGCATCACCTTGTAGCAGTATAAGCCCTGCCCAGTAATGAAACTGGTTTTATCCTGGTCAGCCGGGTGCATTTTAATTTGGTTGTATAATGCGTCCATAAAACTCTAAAGTTTATTTCCGGATGTGGAGTCAACCAGCTGGTCGATCTTTGGCAAAGGAAAACTATTTTTCGGACAAGCCCGGTTGAGGTCGGTGTAGTCGACACACATACGTCATTTCCCATTCGCCTTCGTGATAATGACCACGTTGGCGATCCATTCGGGGTAACGTACTTCTCTGACGAATCCCGCTTTGATCAATTTATCAACTTCTTCCTGCACCGCCGCGTTCCTATCAGTGTTGAAATGACGCCTCTTCTACTTGACGGGCTTGACTGTTGGATCTACTGCTAGCCGGTGGGTGGCCAACAATGCCACGATTCCAGGCATTTCATTATGGTTCCAAGCGAAGATGTCGTTGAATTCCTTGAGAAGATCAACCAGTCCTCTTTTTACTTCTGGATCAAGGGTGGCTCCGACCTTGACGACCTTGGAGGGATCGTCATTCCTGACGGATATCTCTTCTAGTTTGTCCACGGGTTGCCTGCTGGCCCATTCCTTACTCCGTTCTTCCTCGTAGGGCATGATAGGTTCATCCTCCGGATGCCCAGGATGTTCTGCGGGCTCCTTCTCCTCCTGGATTATCCGGGATGTATCCATGTCTTCCTGGATTACTGCCACCTATACACACTGCTTCACTAAGGCTGTAGGATTGGCAGATACTGCGTAGCATTTTCTGGCTACCTACTGGTCTCCGCGTACCTCTCCTACCTTGGTTCCAACCGGGAATTTTAAGACGTTGTGGTATATGGACAAGACTCCCTTCAGGGATGACAGGAAAGGTCTCCCTAAGATGGCGTTGTAGGCCGATGGGGTGTCCACCACAACAAAGTCGGTCATTACATTCTGTTGGAGCGGGGTGACCCCGATGATTACTGGGAGGATCATTGACCCCACTGGTATGATCGAGTCCCCAGTGAAACCGTAAAGTGGAGTGGTACAGTTGTTGTAGCAATGTTGCTTTAGGTTCAGTTTTTCCAGGGTATCCTTGAAAAGGATATCTACACTGCTACCCGTATCCACGAGCACGAGATGGACCAGACAGTTGGCGATCTGTATCGTGATGACCATTGGATCATCATGAGGTTGCACAGTGTTGAGGACATCTGCTTCTGTGAATACGATCTGAGCTGACAGGAAGGGCTCTGTCGGGCTCTGGCTGACTTCAAAGATCCCCCGGCTCTCTCCAAGGCGGGGAACCTTTCTAGCGTGGTTTTTCAGGGAGTTATTGGAAACGCCGGCCAATGTAAGACCTCCGCTGATAGTGTGTATCACCTGAATCTGTTGCATTAAGTCAGCCTGCTCCCATTTCCTCTTTTCTGCGTCCTCGAGGATTTCAGCTTGCACCTCCCTTCCAGTTCTGATATTATCTCTGACCTGTTGTAGGAATTCAATCAGGCATCCTCCCATTATCAAGGCCTCAATCTGGTTGCCCAAGTTATAGCACTCCGAAGTGTTGTGGCCCACGTCTTCGTGAAAGTCGCAGTACTTGTACCGGTTTCTCCTGTCAGCTGGGGCCTTCATGGGAGCAGGCTTTTCGAGCAATCCTTTATCCCGTATGGCAAGATAGACTGTTTCCCTGGAAGCATTCAAAGGAGTATAGTGGTCATACCCTTTTTCCCCTTGCATTACTGGAGCCACGGTCCTGGGACGCGGCGAAGCCCGGGGAGGGGTTCGTTTTGCTGGATATCTTTCTTGCCTATGCGGAGGTGCAAGGGGGCGATAGGTCAACCTATTGGGAGGTTTATTCTGAGCTCTCTGCACCGGCTCAAATTTAGGGGCTTCTTTCTTCAGACGCTTTGCCGTTCTCATGTCGTCATGTTCTATCTTAACCTTGAGTTGTTCGTCGATCTCGACCTACTCAAGAGCCCGACCATAGGCCTCCTGGTATGTCTCGAGAGGTCTCTTCGCGAAAGAACGGAAAAGCTTTCCTGCCCAGAGGTTTCGTCTGAAGTTAGTAAGGGTTTCTTTTTCAGTGAAAACTCTCATTTGTATGACCTCCTTGTGAAATCGCTCTACATACGATTGAAGAGTTTCACTCCGCTCCTGGATCACATATTAGAGGTGTATGGGATCTTTCGGACGAGGTTTAACTCCTTGGAATTGTGAGCAAAAATCGGTTGACAGCTTTGTGAAAGAATCCACGCTACCCACGGGCAGTTTCCTGAACTAGGTTTTCGTATAGTCGGTCAAGGTTGTTGGAAACATTCTACACATAGCTGCTCTGGTAGTGTTCTGGACTTCCATTTGTTGAACGAAGCTCTCTAGATGGCTTAGAGGATCCTCTGTTCCAGAGAACTTATCCGCTGACATTTTGAATTTTTGGGGGAGCTCTGCTTCCGGGATCCTCCTAGTGAAGAGAGCGTTCATCTCGCTTAGGGGATTCTTTTTGTCCTCCTTGCTCTTTCTATTCCTTATCTGCTGGACCTCTTTTTGTAGCTTGACCAGCTGATCCCTTAGTCACTTGTTCCCGGGTCTCTTCCAGTTAACCTCAGATTCCTCACTGTCGAATCTTTCTGATGAACTGGCAATTTCTATCCGGTCCTCCTCCTGGACATGATCCACTCGGGGAGTTTGTCTACTTTCCTCCTCTAGGGCCCGGGTTGTTCTCCTAGATGTAGTTGGATGAGATTTCCCTCGCGGCCTCCGGGTAAAAACATCCGCGGTAGACTTAACTAGCCGGGGTTGATATTGTGAAAGTCTTTTAGGAGCTGGGGGCATGGGTCCCAGCCTATCCAGGATTGAACGTTGGGGCCCTGATCTATCTCGAGCCGGCTCGGGAAGAGGAGGGCCTAGGCGATCTAAAGCAGGTGGTCTAGCTCCTAGTCTGCTCAGCTCTCCCTCATCATTCAGGTTGGTTGGCTGGATTGTGATGCCTTCAGGGAGGAGGCGGACGCGGATGGATTCTACGAAGGCCGCCATTTTTTGGTCGAGCGCTGCCTGGCTCACTATGGGGTGGCCAGTAGCCCGCGTATTGGTTGTCTGGATCGGAGCTTGACTACTATATCCAGACTTTCTCCCCCTTCCTGGGGCTTTTCGGGTTGGCCTCGCCGGAGACTGCTCCGGGACTCTGTGTTGACCTTGGGAGGAGAGGAGCCTCATAGTTCCTGTAAAACAATGAAAATATAAATGCAAACGATCGGTTAATCGGGTGTAGGAAAAATTCCCACAGACGGCGCCAGAAAGTGTTAACGGAAATTTTGCTCGGGATGGGAAATCCCAGTTAACGCCCTCAAGACCACTACCACGTAGGTGGTGGCCAAAATTCTTTATATATGTAACAGTGGTTTATAAAATGACAAGTAGGCAAGAATGTTTTTATTTAGCATGCATGGTCTACGAATACAAAGATTCTTCTCTCTTTTCTCTCAAATCTCTCTGGGAAATGGTCGATTGTTAGTAGTATGCCTGTCGAATAGTAGTCTCCTCTTTCATTTCTTTTCTTTTCTATTTATACATGGTTTGTAGGTCAACAGACTGATTCTCCCTTGATTGTCTCAGTGATTGTCTCAGTCTCTTCCTTATCAGGCGGGATTTCTTGCGTTAATATCATTTGACTTTTAGATTGACGCCCGAATTGAGAGTATCGTGGTGGAGATCAGTTTGTTTCCTTTTTTGATTTCATTACTTGTTCTGCATGTAGATAACGCTTCCAGGTATGATTTAATGCATTCCTCGTATCCTTTAAGTATGATCCTTATAGAAGTCACGGGACATGACGATATGGTGTGATGCATCAACCAGGGAGGTTGTTTAGTATTTCGACCTTGATGTCTGAGAAGTTTCATCCAACTTGGAGCCAGATCTGGCTTCTCTTGACTTTTTCGAAGCTAGATGTGGCCTCGACTGACCTTTTTGAAGCTAGGTGTGGCTTCGACTGACCTCGCGGCCTTCTAGGGACATTCTTCTGTGTCAATCGAGGTACAGACGAGTTTTGCTGAGCATTTGCGAGATGACCTTGACTTCGGGGAGCTTCTAGTTTTGATGATACGGGCTAAGTCCGATCATTCCGGGCTCTATCCCGGATGTTTCCGGAGCCCGCCCTTGTTCCTGGGGTGGTATCGCAGTTCGGCCCTGGATAAAGAGGTCTCCTGGTGGAAGTTCTCGGGTCCGGGCTTTATCCCAGATGTTTCTGGAGCCCGCCCTTATGCCTGGGGTGGTATCGTAGCTTTGCTCTGGATATAGAGGTCTTCAGGTGAAACTTTCGGGTATGGAACCAGGTCTAGGAAGTGGAAAATTTCCCTTTGGCCCTTAGCCAATTTTTGCTATTAACACTATTAACTAAGAATTAGTTAATTTATTAATTAATTGTTTAATTAAGAAACAAATCTTTTTCTGATCAGGAAATATATTTCCTAAAGTTATACTATTGGTAGTAGTATATTAAAAGTACAAGACTTGTTTGATAAGAAAATAAATAATTAATTTTATTTATTTAATCAAATAAGAAGTCTTTTTATTTAGTCAATAAAAGAATAAAAATATCTATGAGTTGGATTAGGTTTTGAAGTCTAAAGGTTAATGGAAATTAGGGTGCAACACAAACTCTTTTTGGTATGTGATTTGCGGCAACCCTAGTCCATTTAGAGGAAGATTTCGGCAAAGGTTGATCAGTGACTACCACGATGGTGTGAGCAAGGAAATAAGGGCGGAGCTTCCTGGCTGCTACTACCAGTGCAAAGGCAAGCTTCTCCAAGAGAGCGTAGTTCCTTTCTGATTTGGTTAAGGCGCGGCTCACACAGTAGACAGGGCGCTGGGCTCCATCTCCGCATTCTTTCACTAAAGCTCCATTGGCGACGGTTTCAGACACTGCCATGTATAACTGTAGTTCTTCTCCTGGTACTGGCTAGCTAGCATGGGCGGCCTAGCGAGGTACTCTTTTAATGACTGGAAAGCTCGCTCGCTGCCTTGGTCCCATTTCATGTTCTTCCTCTGTTTAATTGCCTTGAAGAACGGGATGCACTTGTCAGTGGACCGCGATATGAAACGGTTCAGGGTTGCGATTCGCCTGGTCAAACCCTGCACTTGTCTGAGTGAGGTGGGAGATTCAAGATCCAGGATAGCTTTGATCTTTCGGGATTAGCTTCAATTCCTCTTTCTTGGACCAAGAATCCGAGAAATTTCCACGCTGTAACCTAGAAGGTGCATTTAGCCGGATTCAGAAGCATCTGATTTTCCCTGACTATCTGGAAAGTCTGGCGGAGGTGGTCTTGGTGATGTTCAGCTATCTGAGACTTCGTGATCATATCATCGATATATACCTCCATCGACTTTCCTATCAGTCCACTGAATAAGCGGTTGACCAGGCACTGGTAGGTAGCTCCAGCGTTCTTGAGCCCGAAGAGCATAACTCTATAGCAGTACAGGCCTTGCCCGGTTATGAAACTGGTCTTATCCTGGTCAGCTAGGTGCATCAGGATCTGGTTGTATCCTGAGAAGGCATCCATAAAGCTTAAAAGCTTGTTGCCCGAGGTTGAATCTGCCATTTGGTCGATCTTCGGTAGCGGGAAGCTATCCTTCGGGCAGGCGCGGTTGAGATCTGTGTAGTCAACACGCTTGCGCCACTTCCCGTTTGCTTTGGTTATCATAACTACGTTGGCAATCAATTTGGGGTACCGAGACTCCCTAATGATCTCTGCATTTAGTAGTTTGTGTACCTCCTCTTGCACCGCAGCATTTCTTGCTTGGTTGAAATGCCTTCTCTTCTGCTTGACTGGCTTGAAGGTGGGATCCACCGCTAACCTATGTGTTGCTAAGGCAGCGGGTATTCCTGGCATCTCCTCATGACTCCATGCAAAGATGTCGTTATATTCTCGCAGGAGCATTATCAGAGCCTCTTTTACCTTTGTCTCCAAAGCAGAACCTATCCTGACAACCTTAGAAGGATCGGCCTCCCTGATAGGTACCTCTTCTAACTCTTATGCAGGATGGCTACTGGCCCATCCTTTTCCTTCTTCTTCCCTGATTTCTATGTCGGGGAGCTCTACCGTAGATCCCATTTCAATCGAATCTGTTTCACCTTCGACATCTTCCTCTGGGAACTGGCGACCTTGGTTTATGGTTACCTGCACGCATTGCTTAGCTAGCGCCGCTGGATTGGTAGATACTATATAACACTTGCGTGCAACCTATTGATCTCCTCTCACTTCGCCCGCCTTGTCTCCTACTGGAAATTTCAGGACGTTATGATATATCGACAAGACTCCTTTGAGAGAAGATAGGTAGGGTCTTCCCAGTATGGCGTTGTAGGCGTACAGAAAGTCCACTACAACGAAATCCGTCATCAGGTTCTGCTGTAATGGCATTGTCCATACTATTACCGGTAGGATCATAGACCCGGTGGGAATCAGTGAGTCTCCTGTGAACCCGTATAATGGGGTAGTATAGCTATTGTAGCAAGGTCTTTTCAGGTTGAATTGATCCAAAGCGCTTTTGAAGAGGATATCAACACTACTGCTTGTGTCAATCAAGACATGATGGACCAAGTTGTTGGCTATCTGCACAGTGATGACCATAGGGTAATCGTGGGGTTGTACGGTGTTGTACACGTCCTCTTCTGTGAAGACGATCTGTGCAACAGGAGAGAACTGAGGTGGTCCCCTAGTAACTTTGAAAACATTCTGGCTTGCTTTCAATCTGAGAGCTTTCCTGGCATGGTTTTTTCGTGCATTGTTGGAGATTTCGGCCAGGGTGGGACCTCCGCTGATGGTTGACAACGTGGATCTACTCCATCAGATCTTTCCCTTTTGCTTTCCTTCCTTCCTCATATGCCTTGATATCGGCCTGGACCTCCTTTCCAGTACGTATATTGTGGCGTACCTGTTGGAGGAATTCCTCCAAGAAACCTCCTCCAACCAAGGCTTCGATCTGGTTCAGCAGACTATAACACTCTGAGGTATTATGACATGTATCCTCATGGAAATCACAATACTTGTAGCGGTTCCGCTGATCAGCTGGTACCTTCATTGGGCCTGGCTTTCTGAGCAGTCCCTTGTCGCGGATGGCGAGGTAGATAGTTTCACGAGATGCGTTCAAGGGGGTGTAATGTGAGTATCCCCTTTCATCTTTTCCGACCCGGGCTACTTCCTTAGGTGGAGGTGTAGCTCTGGGTGAAGTCCGCCTGAGTGGGTACCGGTTCCGCGGGGGCTGGTAGTGCGGCGACTGATATGCAGACTTGTTGGGAGGTCTGTTCTGACCTTTCTGAACTGGTACCGGCTTGAGTGCCTCATTCTTCTAGCGCTTCGCAATCCTTATATCATCATGCTCCATTTTGACTCGGAGCTGTTCGTCTATCTCGACCTGCTCTAGAGCTCTGTTGTAGGCTTCCTGGCAGGTCTCCGAGGGATGTTTGGCGAAGGATCTGAACAGCCTACCTGCCCATATGTTCCTTCTGAAATTGGCCAAAGTCTCCTTTTCCGCGAAGACCCCCATCTGGATCACTTCCTTGTGGAACCTCTCTACGTAGGCTCTGAGCGTTTCACCCCGCTCCTGGAGCATATACTGGAGATGAATGGGATCCTTGGGGCGAGGTTTGATGCCCTAAAACTAGGCACAGAAGTCAGTAGTCAACCTGGTGAATGAATCAACGCTCCCCGTCGGTAGTTTCCTGAACCATGTCTTGGCACAGTCAGTCAGCGTGGTAGGGAACATTCTGCACATGGCGGCCTGGGTAGCATTCTGGACCTCCATCTGGTGAACAAAACTCTCTAGATGGCTGAAGGGATCCTCGGTTCTAGAAAATTTGTCGGTTGGCATCTTGAATTTGGGAGGTAATTCTGCCTCCTTGATCCTCCTCGAGAAGGGAGCATTCATCTCTCCCAAAGGATCTTTTTGGTTCACCCAGTGCTTACCCTTCTTCAGCTCCTGGATCTCTCTTTCCATTCTGGCGACCTGGTCGCGGATATGTTTGTTGCCATTATTTCCTGATTCCACCTCAGAATCTCGGTCGTCAGATCCCTCCGATGTAGTAGAGGATTCATCCTGCTTCTCTCCACGGGGAGGGTCTTCTCTGACATCCCTGTTGCTGTCCCCTACCACTGAACGAGGGTGCCTCCTGGTCGCTTCCTGTCAAGGGTGTCTAAAGGAAGCTTCTGGTTGGACCAGATGGTAACGCTCCCTAGTCTGGATATCAATAGCGGATCTAGCGCGTCGGGGTTGATGACCAGTAAGATTTCCTGGAACCAGGGGTGCTGGTCCAAGTCTATCATGGACCGATGGTATTGGGGGCATGGACCCGAGTCTATCATGGATTGGTACAGGAGGTGGCGGTCCCAACCTGTCAAAGGTAGGTATCCAGGTACATTGCCGATTGGCCTCTCCCCTGGGATCTAGTATCGCAGGCTGATTGGTGCTGCCTTCGGCGGCCATTCGGAGGTGAATGCTCTCTATAAAGGCCGCAACCTGTTGGTCTAGGTTGGCAGGTCCAGCTGCTGGGCTAGTAGGTACCTGGAGGGTAGCCCGCGCGGCAGCTGACAGCTTTGAGGTGGATTTGCCACCCTTTTCCCCCCTTCTTCGGCTTCTGACCCTTTCAGGTTGAAGCGTTCGACTGATGTCCTAACGAGTCAGGATGATCCTGAGAGGATCGAAGCTTCATTCTGATAATCTAGCAAGAAAACGAGACACACAGGCTTTCTTTTGAAGGTGTAGTGTTTCCCACAGACGGCGCCAAAAAGTGTTAACGGAAAAATTCACTTGGGGTGAAAATCTCAGTTAACACCCTCACCCACTACCGATAGCAGCAGCGAGGTAGGTACATTCGGTACCGGGGTCCCTCTTTTAGTATGATCGAGGTCGACTGACCAAAGAATGGATAAAAGACACAAAGGGACCGGGAGATGTAAAAACGAACACTGTTTTATTTAATCAACTACTACTATGGGTTTACAATGTAAATACGTACATATCTCTCACTTTTTTTACTCTTTTTCATAGGGTGTCGATGGGGAAAACGTCTGTGTCGATGAGTGGATTTTCCTCCAGTGATTGTCAATGGACTCTCACTGAATTCTGAGAACCTCTCGGGACCTCTCTTTCGTTCTGGTGATCAAGAAATCTTCCAAAAAGTCCATTTTCTTTACCCTTCAATGCCATATATATAGTACTCCCCTAATCTCCTCAAAATCCGGTCATTTTTAATTAAGATTATAGAGAGTCTTATTTTAAGTGTTGAAAGGCATTTGCGTGGAGTTGAAGGCGCGGGATTAGATCCCGTTAATCAATGGCGAATTCGAATTATGATTCTATCGATCATAGGGTCATTTATGGCGCTTTATTTTGGCGATGGAGTCAACTTTCCTTCTTCGTGGAGCTTGGAGGGAGATTCTGATCGTGAGTTTTGATGGAGGGTAGTGCTGACCCCCCATTTTGACGGACTTGTTCTACTTCTTGCTGGAATGGTGCTCGTATCTTCATGTTCCCTATCGTATTGACTGGGAGGTAAGGTACTTACCTTAGAGGAGCTCCGGATGATCATACTGAGTATCAGGCGGGAGTCGAGGTGACACCAAGGTGGATATCGAGGTAGCACCGGGGTAGGTATGGAGGTACCTGATACCTTGATCGACGTCGAGATGCTTGCGGGGTGCTAGGCGTGCGAGCTATCATCGTGCTAGTCTTGAGCTGGTATCAGGAGCTTCAGTAGGGCGTGATACATACTTTCGGGGATGATATCCTATCTAGATAGATAGGTAGTCAAGGTCCTGACCTTATCAAGTATCAGCTCCATCTAGGTAGTGGTATCAATCTCACTGGTTGTCTTGAATATCAAGATGATCTTTCCTAGATAGATTCTCGTTGGAAAATTCTCCTTTGGTCCCTTGCCAAAAAAAACTGTTAACAGAAGTCCCCCCGGACTTGAACACCTGTATCGGGTTGGGGTTGGAGTCAAGATAGATAGCACTTGGAGAATTTTTTCGTAACATCTCATAGGAGGGAATCTTTTCTTTGCACGCTGATTTACATTCCATGTGGCTGATCAGGGTACGTCGAATTCAAAAGGGAAATATTTTGGAGGTGCACGTTTCACGAAAATGATCCCTCCACGTCACAGATTTTACCGCAGCATTAATTACTCTTTCTGCCCGTTACAAGTAATCATCTCTATAAAAACTTTGGTGCCTTCGCAAGTGATTTGTATGAAGCAAATTTTCCTAATTAAGATTTTTCTACAAGCAGAAAACCTAGCCTCAACCTTTAACTTCCCTCTTTTCGTTAGACATCAAAACTCTGAAGCTGTCACTATGTCTTCACCTGGTGGCGATAGCATTGAGCAGCTCTTCGATGGCGACGTGGTGGTCGGCGGGAGCCTTGCCCCTAGAAAAAGGGCTCGCGATATCAGTGACAGCGGGGACGACGTTCCCTTTCAACGTCGCCGCTCCAATCGGAACATCGCAATCGGGACAGGCTTCTCGAACAATTCTAAGACTCCGGTTAATGTTGACTAGGAGTCGAGTGAAGAAATAGGCACCGTTGGGATTGGTGGGAGACGGGTCGGTGAAGTTACTGACACCGTCGGAAGGGTACTGGCCCTTCCATATGAGTACCGATGTGTCCCTCCTTCTACTAGTACTCCGGAAACTATTAAACGTTTACGGAGTGATTTCAATATCCCCAAAGAGATCACTATTGCTATCCCTCCACGGGAGTATGATATGTATTCTCCCTCTGCCGACGAGGTCCCGATTCATACCGCAGCCTTCGATTGTGGAGTCAGGCTACCTGATACCTTGATCGACGCCGAGATGCTTGCGGGGTGCTGGGCGTGCGAGCTATCATCGTGCTAGTCTTGAGATGGTATCAGAAGCTTCAGTAAGGCCTGATACATACTTTCAGGGATGTTATCCTATCTAGATAGATAGGTAGTCGATGTCCTGACCTTATCAAGTATCAGCTCCATCTAGGTAGTGGTATCAATCTCACTGGTTGTCTTGAATATCAAGATGATCTTTCCTAGATAGATTCTTGTTGGAAAATTCTCCTTTGGTCCCTTGCCAGAAAAAACTGTTAACAGGAGTCTTCAAAAATCGTAAAGGGACTCGAGATTCTGCTCGAACAAACCTGGAACTCGGCAGCTCGATGGGGCTTTAAGTAGCCTGGTATAAAAGATCGGAAACCGACAATCTTACAACGGTGATCTAGGTAGCTCACATGGGCGCTGTGAGGGGCTCAATACAATAAGTGGCGAACCAGTGATCTTGCAGTAGTGCTGCTGCTCCAGAGGCATCCTTAGGCATATAGGAGGCCTCAGCAAGTGTAGGAAGCCTCTGGGCTGTCCCCGAACGGATCGGGATATTGGTGGCTCACTAGGGAGTTGAGGGGCCCAGTACAAGAGGTAGGGAGCTACCGGTGTGATGCTGGTCCAGAGGCATGCTTCAGATCATAGAAGTCCCCAGCAACTGAAATGTGGCTCTGGACCGTCCTCGAATAAATCGTGACACAGTGGCTCACTTGGGCTCTGAATGACCCGGTATAATAAGTAAGGAGCCACTGGGCCATGCAAAGGGGCTGCTGCTTTAGAGGCTTGCTTAGGCATGTAGGAGGCCATAGCAATGTGGGAAGCCTCTGAGCACTCCCAGAACGGATCGGGACATCGGTGGCTCACTAGGGCGTTGAGGGGCCCAGTACAAGAGGTAGGGAGCCACCGGTGTGATGCTGATCTAGAGGTATGCTTGGGATCATAGAAGTCCTCAGCAACTGAAATGTGGCTCTGGACCGTCCTCGAATGAATCGGGACACAGTGACTCACTTGGGCGCTGAATGACCCGGTATAATAAGTGAGGAGCCACTAGGCCATGCAGCGGGGATGTTGCTCTAGAGGCTTGCTTAGGCATGCAGGAGGCCATAGCAAAGTGGGAAGCCTCTGAGCTATACCCAAACAAATAGGGACATAGGTGGCTCACTAGGGCGTTGAAGGGCCCGGTACAAGAAGTAGGGAGCCACCTGCATGATACTGATCCAGAGGCATGCGTGGGATCCTAGAAGTCCTCAGCAACTGAAATGTGGCTCTGGACCATCCTGGAATGAATCGGGACACAGTGGCTCACTTGGGCGTTTGACTAGCCCGATAGAAGAAGTAAGGAGCCACTGGGCCATACAGCTAAGCTGCTGCTTCAGAGGCATGCTTAGGCATGTAGAAGGCCTCAACAAAGTGGGAAGCCTCTGAGCTTTACCCGAATGGATCGGGACATAGGTGGCTCACTAGGGCGTTGAAGGGCCCGGTACAAGAAATAGGAAGCCACCTGCATGATACTGGTCCAGAGGCGTGCATGGGATCCTAGAAGTCCCAAGCAAGTGAAATGTGGCTCTGGACCATCTTCGAATGGATCGGGGCACGGTGGCTCACTTGGACGTTGACTGGCCCAATATAATAAATGAGGAGCCACTGGGCTATGCAGCTGGGCTGCTGCTTCAGAGGCTTGCTAAGATATGTAGAAGGACTCAGCAAAGTAGGAAGCCTCTGGGCTCTCCCTAAAAAGATCGGGACTTCGGTGGCTTACTAGGGCGTTGTGTGGCCCGGTACAGGAGGTAGGAAGCAGCCGGTATGATACTGGTCCAGAGGCTTGCTTAGGATCCTAGAAGTCCCCAGCAACTAAAATGTGGCTCTGGACCATCCTGGAATGAATCGGGACAGAGTGGCTCACGTGAGCGTTGACTAGCCCGATAGAAGAAGTGAGGAGCCACTGGGCCATACAGCTAGGCTACTGCTCTAGAGGCTTGCTAAGGCATATAGGAGGCCTCATCATTGTGGGAAGCCTCTGGGCACTCCCTGAACAGATCGGGACTTCAGGGACTTACTAGGGCGTTGTATGGCCCGGTACAGGAGGTAGGAAGCCACCGGTATTATACTGATCCAGAGGCATGCTTGGGATCCTAGAAGTCCCCAGCAACTAAAATGTGGCTCTGGACCATCCTGGAATGAATTGGGACACAGTGGCTCACGTGGGCGTTGACTAGCCCGATAGAAGAAGTGAGGAGCCACTGGGCCATGCAGCTAGGCTGCTGCTCCAGAGGCTTGCTAAGGCATATAGGAGGCCTCATCAATGTGGGAAGCCTCTGGGCTCTCCCTGAACAGATCGGGACTTCGGTGGCTTAGTAGGGAGTTGTGTGGCCCGGTACAGGGGCAGGAAGCCACCGGAGTGATACTGGTCCATAGGCATGCTTGGGATCCTAAAAGTCCCCAGCAACTGAGATGTGGCTCTGGACTATCCTGGAATGAATCGGGACACAGTGGCTTACTTGAGAGTTGACTAGCCCAATAGAAGAAGTGAGGAGCCACTGGGCCCTGCAGCTAGGCTGCTGCTCCAGAGGCTTGCTAAGGCATATAGGAGGCCTTATCAATATGGGAAGCCTTTGAGCTCTCCCTGAACAAATCAGGACTTCGGCGGCTTACTAGGGCGTTGTGTAGCCCGGTACAGGAGGTAGGAAGCCACCGGTATGATACTGGTCCAGAGGCATGCTTGGGATCCTAGAAGTCCCCAGCAACTGAAATGTGGCTCTGGACCATCCTGGAATGAATCGGGACACAGTGGCTCACTTGGGCGGTGACTAGCCCGGTACTAGGAGTGAGGAGCCACTGGGCCATGCAGCTAGGCTGCTGCTCTATAGGCTTGCTTAGGCATGTAGGTGGCCTTAGCAATGTAGGAAGCCTCTGAGCTCTACCCGAACGGATCGGGACATAGGTGGCTCACAAAGGAGTTGAAGGGCCTGGTACAAGAAGTAGGGAGCCATCTGCATGATACTGGTCCAGAGGCATGCTTGGGATCCTAGAAGTCCCTAGCAACTGAAATGTAGCTCTGGACCCTCCTGGAATGAATCGGAACGGCAGTGGTTCACTTGGGCGTTGTCCGGCCCGGTACACGAAGTAAAGAACAACTAGTTCTCTACCGGTCATGCTGCTTATATAGTTGAGTTGGTCTCCTACCCGCCACCTAGGTACCGCGACCTGTTTCCAGTACCCCAGGGTACCTCAACATCTACTTGGTGCCCGAATACCTCGATATATTCCTGGTACCCAGTACCTTGACATCAACCCGGAATCCACCATAGACAAGTATCCTACTCGCCGAGCAGGAAGAATGTCGCCATGAAGCCACTAGCATGCTAAAACAAGCGCCACGCCAGCGAGAAGGGGCTGGTACACTAGAGTATCTTGCCTGAAGGGAAGAAGCATGCAACACCATCTGACCTCATTAATGGTCATTCATAATGCCATTAATGAGGGAATCAGTCAACTCTTTAATGGCCATTCACAACGCCATTAATAAGGGAATCAGTCAACTCTATTAATGGAGATAATCAGCCCCATTAATGAGAAGATCAGTCAACTCTTTAATGACCATTCACAACGCCATTAATGAGGGAATCAGTTAACTCTATTAATGGAGATATTCAGCCCCATTAATTAGAAGATCAGTCAACTCTTTAATGGTCATTCTCAACGCCATTAATGAGAGAATATTCAACTCCATTAATGCCAGGTACAACGTTCCTTTGATTGCGAATTAATTAATGGAGTGGGCAACAAGAATCAGAACATATAAATATGACCAAGTTCTCTCCAAGAAGGGGGCTCGAACAATAAACACAATTGATCAGCTCTGGTTCTGACTTTGCCACCAGCTCTCTCGAATATCTCCATCTCAAGGGTTCGAACAATAGACACAGTCCAACAGCCCTCCAGTATCTCCATATCTCCAACAGCTCTCCAACATCTCCATATCTCCAATCCCAGATTTTATCCACTTCTCCACTAGGAATATGAGTTCGCCATCGCCTGGAGTGTAAAAGGGACCTTGCCCGAATTCCCTCTACACCACCATTGTATCGACTGCTATGTATGTCAGTTTTTGCCGTGAATGTACCGGTACCAAATGGTAGCCCTCTAACTATGACCTACCAGGACTCAGTTTGTATTAATGTAAGCTCTCTGGAGCACCTCTCGAGATATATAAATATAAAGAATGGCCTTTCTCCATTCCAATGGATACTGCCTGGGGTTTTTCAGCATGTGATCAATCGTAATGCTTTTTCCCCCCTAGGTCAGTCCACCACTACAAAAAGAGTTGTCATTCTCCCATCTATCTCCTTGTTATGAATGCATGTATGCATGCTAGGCACCGACCATGCTGGTCCTAGCTCTCATGTACCTCTACTGGCTCATTATCTAGGTCGGGGGAATATTAAAGGCACCTAGAGAGGTGACTAGGTACCAGGATCAAATACCAAGACCGGGTACCAGCCTACTACACCAGATGGGAGGGATAACTGTTCTCCTACCATGGCATATATCTCTCTTTCACTTTACTAGAACCACGGTACGAAGTACCTACCCCCCGCTGCGACCTCCGGGGTAGCGGGTAGAGGGTGTCGATTGAAATTTTGCTCCCCGAGCAGATTTGTCCGTTAACAATAGTATTTTATGAGTTATTAAATTATTATTTGTTTAGACGATTACCAACTAGGTCATGAACTTTTTTTTAAAAAAAAATTCCAAATTGTTTGCGATTTTTATAAAAGTAACCGAATTGATCTCTCACTTTTTAAACCGTGACAATTTGAAAAAGATTTTACAATCAGATGTTTTTTAGTTTGACTTTTTTTACTATTAGATTTACAACCTTAAAGGAGTTGTTTTCTTTAAAGACTTCATATTTGCTAGAGTTGCGATCATTATTTTCTTTTCTTTCCTTTTCCTTTTCTTTTCCTTCATAGTATATTAGTTTTAATTATCTTTTATTTAAATCGTCTTAATTTTGTATTTGAAATGAGTATTTAACTTACAAAGGGTATTTTTGTCACTTAGTATTAAACTACGGTCAAACTAACTATTGAAGTAACACAGTTAACTGGCCAAAATACTTTGTTGGTTATTTTTCAAAAAAAAAAAATATGGACTAAAATGACACAATCAAAAAAGTTATGGACCAATTAGGTCACTTTTATAAAAGTCGCAAACTACTTGGAATTTTAAAAAAAGTCCAAGGATCAATTTGGTAATCGCCCTTATTTTTTTAATAACTAATCTTTAAAAATAGTAAAAGAAAAATTAAATTTCAAAATGAAGATATTTAAATTTTAAAACAATTTTTTTTTCCATTTTACAATTATTTTTTATTTTATATTCCATTAAAAGGATTATCTTTACTTAATTTAATTAATTTAAAAAAAATTATCATCATTTTTAAATTTTAATAACTAAGGGTAAATATATTTTAATTAAATTTTTTTTATAAAAAAAGACTATCATCTGTTAATAGCAAAATTTGGCTGGGGACCAAAAGGAAATTCTCCACCCTCCTAGCCCGAATCCAGGCCCAAGATTATCCACCATGGAACCACGGGTCCCGGGGTCGAGCTACGGAGCCATCCCGCAGAAGCGAGGAAAGGTCGTTGAGCTTTGGAAACACCCTAGACGGAGCCCGACACGATCGGATCGAGCTCGTAACATCGAGGTCGAAATTACCTCACAACCTCCCCAGAAGCCCGCCATCCTCTCCAAACTCAAAGAGAAACCTATTAGACTCCAAGCTCGCACTATAATATCGCTCCACCTCACTGAAGGAAGGTTCAAACCAGTTTGGACAAGTAGGGGGAAGCTCGTCGAAGCCCCGCTGCCATCGAGGAGAGCCCACATGGGGCCGTTTAAAGCTCCAAGGGACCTGGAAAAGTCAGACCAAGCTCCTGGCACCTAGGCCAGGGCACTTCGCTCTACGAGACAGTATATGCCATACTCGACAACTTCTATAAGGAATCACACCATGAAGATACACAGGGTCATACCTATAACAAACATTGAAACACTACGTGTAGAACAAGTGGCTGAATCCAAAAAGGAAACAAACTTATCTCCACCAAAGATATTTGTGAATCTGTTATTAAACCAAAGTCAATGACTTTTAAATAAGAGATCCCGCCCGATAACGAGGGATAGGATTGAGAAAATCAAGGCGGGAAAACATGAACTTAACCTATCAAGACTACGCATAAATGGAGGATTAGGGACCAGAGAAACGGACTGGATCATTTTTTTTTCTACTTCTCGACAGGCACGAGATGGCCATCCAACGGCACCCCAAAGAGATTGATATTATTTGAGAGAATTTTGTACATTATAGGCGATTGATAATAAAGCCATTATATTCCCTTTCACCTTGTGTTAGCATCAGTTTTTTTTTTATATCCATTGCAAATCAGGTACCAAAGGCCACCACCTCCGTGGTAGTAATCTTGAGGGTGTTAACTGAGATTTCTCACCTCGAGTAAATTTTCCGTTAACACTTTCTCGCACCGTCTGTGGGAAAAACCATACCTAGTTAATCAAATCAACAGTTTATATTTTGCTATTTTACAGGAATCATGAGGCTCTGCTCCTCCCAAGGACAGCCCGTGGTTTCGGAACGACCCTCAGCTGCATCAACGCGAAAGGCCCCTAGAAAGGGGAGAAAATTTGGGCATCGCAGCCAAATTCCGATCCAGACAGCCACCGCTCGAGCCACTGGTCCTCCTATGATAAGCGAGGCAGCGCTCGATCAATAAGCAGCGGCCTTCATGGAAAACGTCCGCTTCCGCTTGATCGCGGAGGGCATCGCTATCCAGCTAGCAAATCCCAACACTCAGGAAGAGCCGAGCAGGCCCAGAGCTAGGCAACCAGCTTTTGATCTCCTAGGACCTCCTACTCCAGAGCCGGCCCGTGATAAGACCGGGCTTCAATCTTCGATCTTGGATAGGCTATGGCCCATGCCCCAGTTCCTAAAAGACCATCACAGTACCAACCAAGGTGAGTTAAATCCGCTACGAACGCCCTGAACCGGAAGCAACGAGAGGATCCTAGCGCGGCGGCTTCAATAAGGGAAGCCCTAGCTCAAGAGGAAGGTAGCCAGTAAATTCCCCAACAGATCTCGCTCATAAAGAAGACCGGGCTGAGGTCGCCAGTTCATCGGAGGGATCCGAAAGTGAAGAATCCGAGGTCGACTCAAAGAAACCTGGGAACAAGCGACTAAGAGACCAGTTGGCAAAACTATAGAAAGAGGTCTAGCAGATAAGAAGGGAAAAGAATAAGAAGGATAAGAAGGACCCTTTGAGCGAGATGAACGCTCCCTTCACTCGAAGGATCCTGGAAGCAGAGCCCCCGCCGAAGTTTAAAATGCCATCAGATAAGTTCTCCAGAACAGAAGACTCCTTGAGTCACTTGGAGAGCTTCTTCCAGCAAATGGAAGTCCAGAATACCACTACGGCTGCCATGTGCAGGATGTTCCCTACAACCCTGACCGACTACGTAAAAACTTGGTTCAGGAAGTTGCCCGCTGGTAGCGTGGATTCTTTCATAAAGTTATCGACGGATTTCTGTTCACAATTCCAAGGGGTCAAACTGCATCCGAAGGATCCTATTCATCTTCAGTATGTGGTTCAGGAGCGAGGTGAGACACTTCGATCATACATGGAACGCTTTCATAAAGAAGTCATCCAGATGGGAGCCTTTGCCGAGAAAGAGACCCTCGCCAACTTCAGGTGGAACCTGTGGGCGGGAACGCTTTTTCGATCTTTTGCCAAGCGACCTCCAGAGCCCTATCATAAGGCCTATGACCGGGCTCTTGATCAGGTCGAAATTGACGAGCAGCTCAAGGTGAAAATGGAGTATGACGATATGAGAACGACAAAGCGTCAGAAAAAGGAAGCTCACAGGCCTGAGCCAGCTCATAAAAATCAGAACAAACCTCCCAATAGATCAACATACCGCTTCCCTCCCATTTCTCAGCCCAAGCAAGAAAGGTATCCAGTAAGATGAACCCCTCCACGAGTTTCACCTCCTCTTAGGATTGTAGCCCCCATAATGCGAGGTGAAAAAGGGTATGATTATTACACTCCCTTGAATGCCACATGGGAAATAATCTACCTCGCTATACCGGACAAGGGGCTATGCCAGAAGCCCTCACCCATGAAAGCCCCATTCGGTAGGAGGAATCGGTACAAGTACTGCGACTTCCATAAGGACGTGGGCCACAACACTTCAGAGTGTTATAACTTACGCAGCCAGATCAAAACCCTGATAAGGGGAGGATGTTTGATTAAGTTCTTGCAGCAAGTCATGGACAATATTCAGACTGGAAGAGAGGTACAAGCAGAGATCCGTGAGCAAGCTGAGAAGAGAAATGGGAAACAGACTGATTTAATACAACAAATCCAGGTGATACATACCATCAGCAGAGGGCCCATACTGGCTGGCACCTCCAATAATTCTAGGAAAAACCATGCAAGGAAGATTCCCCGTGTAGATGAAGGTCGGGGTATCTTCAAAGTTAGTCAAAGCCCGGCTGGACCCTCCCAGTCAGCTCAGATTATTTTCATCGAGGCAGATGTTTTCAATACCGTGCAACCACATGATGATCCCATGGTGGTCACGGTACAAATTGCCAACTGCATAGTCCACCGTGTGCTAGTTGACATGGGCAGCAGTGTAGATATCCTCTTCAAAGACACCTTGGAAAGGCTGAATTTGAAGCAATGGTATTACAATAGTTGCACAACCCCGCTCTATGGATTCACTGGGGATTCGATCATACCAGTGGGATCAAAGATCCTCCGAGTGATCGTGGGAACCACACCTCTCCAACAAAACGTTATGTACGGACTTCTGGTGGTCGACATCCCATCGGCCTACAACGCCATACTAGGGAGACCATTCCTATCCTATTTTAAGGGAGTTCTATCTATCTACCATAATGTCCTAAAATTCCCGGTGGGGACCCAGGTAGGAGATGTACGTGAGGACCAGCAAGCAGCTAGGAAATGCTACGTAGTGTATGCCAATCCGACAGCTTTAGCAAAATAGTTTGTACAAGTTGCAATGATCCAGGATGTGGAAGCACCCAGAATGATCCATGAAGGCATAGAGCCCGCAGATAATCTAGAGAGCTAGCCTATGATGCCCGATAAGGAAGAACAGAGCAAGAAATGGACCAGCGGGCAACCAGGGGATAAAATAGAGGGGATACCCATCAGAAATAACGATCCCTCCAAGGTTGTCAAGGTTGTCAAGGTTGGAGCTGCCCTCGAATCGGAAGTGAAAGAAAGCCTGATTGAGCTTCTCAGAAAATTCAATGACATTTTCGCTTGGAGTCATGACGAGATGCCCGGGATCCCAATATCATTGGCCGCTCACCAATTAGCAGTGGATCCAACCTTCAAGCTCGTCAAACAGAAAAGGCATCACTTTAACGTCAAAAGAAACGTTGCGGTTCAGGAGGAAGTAGAAAAATTGATCAGGGCAGATTTTATTAGAGAGATGCGCTACCTCGAATGGATCGCCAACGTGGTTATGGTTATGAAGGCGAATGGGAAATGGCGTATGTGTGTCGACTACACCGACATCAACCAGGCATGTCCAAAAGACAGCTTTCCTCTACCAAAGATCGATCAATTAGTCGACTCCACATCTGAAAACATGCTTCTGAGCTTTATGGATGCGTTTTCGGGGTATAACCAGATTAAGATGCATCCATCTGACCAAGATAAGACCAGTTTCATTACCAGTCATGGCCTGTACTGCTACAAGGTGATGCCGTTTGGTCTTAAGAATGCGAGGACTACATACCAGCGGCTAGTTAACACACTGTTCAGGCCCGAAATTGGAAGGAAGTTGAAGGTATACATCTACGACATGATCACAAAATCACCAACCGTAAAAGGACAGTAGGATGACCTTCACAGGACTTTTCTAATCTTAAGAGAAAACCAGATGCGATTGAACCCCTCCAAATGTGCTTTCGGGGTAACTACGGGGAAGTTTCTAGGCTTCATGGTTCATGAGAGAGGCATAGAGGCCAACCCAGAAAAGATCAAGGCTATCATGGACCTAGAATCCCCCACATCACTCGAACAGGTACAAGTCTTGACAGGGCGTGTAACGGCGCTCAACAGGTTCATTTCTCGCTCCACCGATAAATGCCTACATTTCTTCAAAGCTATCAAGCAAGGGAGAAACATGAAATGGAACCAGAAGAGCGATCAAGCCTTTCAAGCCTTGAAGAAGTACCTCACAAGCCCTTCATTGCTAGTTAAGCCAATTCCCCGAGAGGAACTACAAATCTACTTAGTTGTCTCAGAAACTGCAGTAAGTGGAACTTTGATCAAGGAATGTGGAGACACGGTTCAACGGCCCATATACTATATGAGTCATGCTCTAACCAAGCCAGAGAAAAATTATACCCTCCTGGAGAAGCTTGCATATGCTTTAGTGACCTCCGCAAGAAAGCTTCGTCCCTACTTTCAGGCTCACTTAATAGCAGTGGTGACAGACCAACCTCTCCGTCAATTTTTGCAGAGGCCGGACGTATCCGGAAGGCTAGTTTTGTAGGCCCTAGAGCTCACCAGGTTTAACTTGAAGTATAAACCCCAGACCACAATCAAGGGCCAGGCTTTGGTGGACTTTATGGCAGAATTCTTAGCGCTCCCAGGCCAAGCGACCTCCTCAGTGACACATATAGCTTCTGAGAAGACTCTAGAGATCCACAGCTGGCCAGAAGGTTGCAAGTCCTGGATCCTCTACGTAGATGGAGCGTCCGGGCAAACTAGGGGAGGAGTTAGCGTAGTTTTAATAGACCCAGAAGGGACCGAACTCTATCCCTGCTTCAGATTCGAGTTTAAGGCTACCAACAATGAAGCAGAATATGAAGCCCTCCTAGCCGAGATGAAGGCAGCCATTGAGCTCAAGGCCGACTAGCTGCAGATCAAGAGTGACTCGTTGCTTGTAGTCAATTAGGTTTCAGGGATTTACCAGTTAAAAGGGAATAACATGGTCACCTACCTGAATTTAGTTCAGTTGCTTAAGAATAAATTTAAGGGATTCAAGATCGAGCAGGTACCGCGAAACTAGAACTATCGCGCAGATGTCCTAGCAAAGATAGCTACAAATGAAGGCCAAGCCTTACCACGGGGAATTCCCCTCCAAGTGATCTGCCAACCAAGCATAATCGCGGGTAAGGAAATCTGCCCCCTGGATCGTCAGCCTTGCTAGATGGATCCAATCGTTGCCTATCTCCAAGAGGGAAAGCTTCCCGAGGAGCTCGATCAAGCCAGAAGAATTAGAAGGCTCTCTGTCCGATATTGCATGATAGACGGATACCTTTACAAGAAGGGAAGGTCCCTCCTTTTGCTTCGGTGTTTGCATCATGATGATGCCAAATGGGCGTTGAGAGAGGTTCATTCTGTGGAAGGCGGGAATCACATCGGTGGTGAAGCTCTAGCATATCAAGTGCTCCGTATGGGGTATTACTGGCCAACTATCCATCAAGACGTAAAAAGCTTTGTACAATCTTGTGAACCATGCCAAAGGACCTCGAAATTGAGTCACCTCCCACCGGAGCGGCTGTCATCTCTCAGTTCACCCTACCCCTTTGCCATGTGGGGGATCGACCTAATCGGACCGCTTCCCACCGCTCTTAGGCAAGCTAAGTATGCTATTGTGGCCATCGATTGTTTTACAAAGTGGGTCAAGGCAGGGCCTCTTTCCTGAATATTAGAGAAGAATATGACTAAATTCATCAAAACCAACGTGGTTTGCCGATTCGGGACCCCTCTCATCATTGTAGCCGACCTAGGTAAGCAGTTCGACAACGCCCGATTCAAAGACTTTTGGGAAGGTTTGGGAATCGACCTTAGGTTCCCTTCAGTAGCCCATCCTCAGACCAACGGGCTGGTAGAATCCACCAACAAGACTACCAAGAAACTGCTGAAGAAGAAATTACAGCGGAAGAAAGGCAAATGGGCCGAGGAGCTGCCCGAGGTCTTCTGGGCATACCGGACTACAAAGAGAACAGCTACCAGGGAGACACCCTACTCCCTAGCCTTCGGAGTTGAAGCGGTCCATCCCATCGAGCATAAATTGACCTTATTCAGGGTGCAGCACTTTGAACCTGAAATCAACAAGGTCAAGCTCCGGGCTAATCTAGATCTCCTGGAAGAGAAACAAGACCAGGTAGCTGAGAAAGTGGCGATTTACCAGAGCAAGATCGCTAGGTATTTCAACAGAAAGGTCAGAGCCCAGAACTTTAAAGAAGGAGATCTGGTGCTCAGGAAAGTGACCTAGAATACTAGGAAAAGGTCTAATGGAGTCCTAGGTCCCAATTAGGAAGAGCCATACTTGGCGAAGGTAATGGCTCGCAATGGGGCATACAAGCTCGAAGACATGGATGGTCGACCCATTGACCATACCTGGAATGCAGATCACTTGAGGAAGTTTTACCTCTAAGCAGATTACCCCACATTTAGGTTTCAATAAAATCCCTAACAACAATGTACTACATTTTGATCATCAATAAAGTCTGCTATTTCACTATCTCCGATTAAGTTCTACATTTCTTTCTCCATATACGACTAGGTTCTCCACGAGTAAGTTCGCCATAATTGCCTCAAGACCAGGGATTAGCCGGGGAAGCCCCCTCGCTATCCCTGATGCCTTGGCCGGGCACCACCACCAGCCAAGAAAGGTATGATTGTAAGAGCATAGTTTCCAGCAGGATCTCGAGACCAAGGACTAGCCGAAGAAGACCCCTCGCTACCCCTGATGCCTTGGTCGGGCTACCAACCCCAAGAAGGGTCTGAGTGTAAGAGCATAGTTGTCATCCAGATCTCAAGACTAGGAAATAGCTAGACAGCCCTCATGATGCCTTGGTCGAGCTACCACCCCCAAAATGGGTCTGAGTGTAAGAGCATAGTTGCCATCCAGATCTCGAGATCAGGAAATAACTAGACAGCCCTCTTGATGCCTCGATCAGGCTTTTCCCCCTAGAAAAGATTTAAACATAAATAATTGTTTCGCTTACGGGATCGAGGTCGCCATGATAAGGATCTCCTACATCACCAGTTTAAAGTTGAAATAAGGGATCATCAAAGATGCAGGATACAATAGGACCATTTTCCTAAAGATAGGAATTCCTGCCAAGTGCTGAAAATTGGAAGCTGGGTGACCACCCAGCTAGCGGGTGTACACTTAGTGGATTTTGAGTTTCTCCTTTCCAAATTTCATTAAGTCAAAGTTATTCCGGAGGTCGCATCATGGTTGAGATCACAAATGAAGCAAGGAGTTCTCAGTCAAGTTGGAAGCTCATAATCAAGATTAGTCAAAACAAGTATAAAGGAAATCACAGCAGATTCTCATTCATGATGAGGGAGTCTATCCCCTAGTAAGGCTACATTCATCAAGCAGGAAGCCTAACCCCCGGTTCCGGGCTATAAAAAAATACATAAAGATTGACAAAATTGAGCATGAGTAAAATGGGGTCCCACCCCCCTTCTCCGGGCAATCGAAGCAAGTCATGAATAGATCACTTTAAGCTCTGGCACCTTCCTGATTCCCCCTCTGCTACTCCTCCTTCATGATGATCCTCGCCCCCAACTCCTCCTTCAGGTGGTGGCCCATTTTAGTTGCCCTCGCCAGTTACCTCTTCCTCTAGAGGTTCCTCGATTGCCTACTGCCCAATTGGGTCCTTCTCCAAGACCTCACTGACCACCGTCATAACCTCAGAAGGGATAGCCGCATCAAGAAGGGTAACCTTGGATTCCATCCTGCTTCGGTCAACCCCCAACTCTACCTTTGAGGGTTCTTCCTAGCAGTCTCTTGGCCCCTTTCGGGCTTCTGGTTGACCTCCATCGGGCTGCGCAGGTGGAACCCTACCTGAGGATTCTCCAGGAGCTGAGACGGGGAAGATAGGAGGAGGAAGGGAAGGATCTGCCTCGATAGGTGGCCTCCTGGCTCCAAACAGGTTAGAAGGAACAGCTCAATCACCCTCAGGGTGAGATATTTCCTGCAACCCTAGCCAGTATCTCCTATCTATCCCAACCGGCGATATTCGATAGGTCAAAGGGAAGAGGGAGAGCTTCTGCAACCTAGAAAGAGGCATAAAAATACCCATCGTTGAAAGAGGCATCTGCCTCGGCTTGCAGCTTGGCCACCTGAGCATGCATGTCCTGATTCTCGAGGTCTAACTTCTTGGCCTAGGCTTTCCAAGAATCCCTCTGCCTAGCCCATCGATTAGAATGAAGGATTTCTTGATCAAAGGATAGCTTCTTCCTCTCGTAATCGCAGCAGAGCTTGTTTAACTCATCCTCCATTCCCTTTTGACTGGAGGTCATCTCCTGTACTAGTATCTGAGCTCTGGTGAGTAATCTCATGGCCTTCTTAGCTTCGGCCTCAGCCTTCGTGGCCCGATCACGGAGGAAGTCTACCTGATGACCCATGGCTACATTTAATTTGAAGGCCTACAGGATGCGAAGCCAGAATTAGGAAACGATCAAGCTAGCAATTGCAGAAAAAGCACAAATGAAAAAAAATTACCTCAGCCAAGACAGCTGACCTCTTGGTGAGCAAAATGTCGACGCGTATTAAAGCCATCCCGGAGATCCCACCACCCGGACAAGACGTAATAAATTGCTCCAGGACATCGTCCTGCCTCATCGAGATCAACTGATTGCGGGAGCAGGGCAGGAAGAATTTCTGTAACACCAGCCTTGAGGTCTTCCGAAGCTCGAGGAGTTGGAAGAGCAGAGACATCGAGTGGGTTAACCGTGGGAGCAGCAGTAGTAGCAATAATAGCGGAAGGGGCAGAGGCAATTGTATCAGCAGCTTGGGAAGTAGAGGTTCCCCTATTTAATGCCTTAGAAGCCCGCGACGCGAGGTTGGCCATCCTAAACCCAACTGGGGAAAGGGATAGAGCGGGAGCTAGCGCGATCCCGGTAGAGATAGTCAGCCCTTCCCTTTCTGACGCAACAAAAGAAACCCCTCGAGTCAATCTGGCAGAGGGAAGAGGGGTGCGAGCTTGCCGGGATCATTAGGCTTCCCGAGAAGCTGGTTCAACGACAGAAACTGCTAAAAAAAAAGAGGAAAACGTCAGGACTGAGCTAGTTAACAAAACAAAGCAAGACGATTCGATGTTACTTAAGAGGAATAACATCGAAGATCCGTAGGTATTGATTCACCCTGCAGGAATCGAAGGAATCGGCGGTTGGGAACTTCAGGTTCAAGTAGCTCCTTGCAAGGATAGCCTTCAAAACAGTTTCAGACTCAGTTGGTAGGGAATCCCGGTCCCACGATGGCTTGTCATTGAAAGCTGTGGGGACCACGAACTCGTGCCCGCCAATGAAGATCGAGCTTCCCCGGTCACCCCCTGCCAAGATCCATTCCTCCTTCCAGGCTGGGTCTTTCTTCAAGGCACCGAGAATGATGAAGTTGAGCTTGTTCTAATTTTTCAATTTGAAAAAGGTACGCCAACTTCTCTGCTCCAGGTTCCCTCGTCACTTTGCTCAGCTGGTATTTTTCCCTCCACAGCACGAGGAAGCCAATCAAATGCCTCCAGAAGCCGGGCGTCAACTGGAGAGGAGCTAGCCGTAGGGCGTTGAGAGCTTGTCGAAGGATAGGATGAAGGGGAAGCCTGACCCCATTCTCGAGAGCAGCCACATGAATCGGAAGCACGCCATCGGAAGGATTGAAGATATCATAGCCTTTAGGAGGTACCGAGATAGAAATACTATCAGGGATGCCGTACTTGGACCTCAAGAGGTCAATCGAATTCGGGTCGACGATAGAGTCTGGGATAACCCTAAAGTCATAGGGAGGAAGCCTCTCCAGAGAAGGACCAGCAACCGTGACTCGACCCTTCCCGGCAGCATCATCCTTGTTCTCTCTGTCAGAGCCTTCGTCAACCAAATCCAGAGGATTGTTAGGTCGGTTAGAGAACCTGGTCCCAATGGCCACGTTTCTGTTCGACCACCGGCGCTGGGGGCTTGGTGGAGAGTCATCACTGTCGAAGCTCTTACGTGCCCACTTTCCGTGGGCAAGACTAGTGACCTCCTCGCCATCAAAAATGGAATCGACGGAGTCGTGGCTGGTTTTCGACATGGTAAAGCGAAGTTTGCGAGGCCAATAAAAGGAAGAGGAACTTTTTCTTCGCAGAAGGTTTGAAATTTGAAAGAAGGGAAAGTATGAAGAAGGCGGTGAAACAGCCGGGTTTAAATAGGAGTGGATAGAGCAATGACGTCGGCGACACGAAAGCAAAATCTTCGATGGGGATTGCCTCGAATCACGGAATGGCCGTAACGCAGCCTGATTATTTTGAGAATACACCGGTCTACACTCGCCACATCACTTGGGCAATTAATGAGAAGATTTCCACCAAGATTCTGGTAACGGTAATGGAGGGAAAATTTCCCAATTAAAATAGGAAATCTGACTCCAACCCCAAACTCAATCACCGGTGTTCAAGTCAGTGGGGACTTCTGTTAATAGCCAAATTTGGCTGGGGACCAAAGGGAAATTCTCCACCCTCCTAGTCTGAATCCAAGCCCAAGATTATCCACCATGGAACCGTGGGTCCTGGGGTCGAGCTACGGAGCCACCCCGCAGAAGCGAGGAAAGGTCGTCGAGCTTCGGAAACACCCGAGAAGGAGCCCGACATGATCGGATCGAGCTCGTAACATCGAGGTCGAAATTACCTCGCAATCTCCCCAGAAGCCCGCCATCCTCTCCAAACTCAGAGAGAAACCTATTAGGCTCCAAGCTCGCACTATAATATTGCTCTACCTCACTGAAGGAAGGTTCAGACCAGTTTGGACAAGTAGGGGGAAGCTCGTCGAAGCCCTGCTGCCATCGAGGAGCGACAATAGGGGGCCATTTAAAGCTCTAACGGATCCTGGAAAAGTCAGACCAAGCTTTTGGCACCAAGACCGGGGCATTTCGCTCTACGAGACAGTAAATGCCATACTCGACGACCTCTATAAGGAATCACACCATGAAGATACACGGGATCATACCAACAACGAACATTGAAACATTACGTGTAGAACAAGTTGCTGAATCAAAAAAGGAAACAAACTTATCTCCACCTAAAATATTCTCGAATCCGTTATTAAACCAAAGTCAATGACTTTTAAATAAGTGATCCCGCCCGATAAGGAGGGATAGGATTGAGAAAATCAAGGCGGTAAATCATGAACTTAACCTATCGAGACTACGCATAAATGGAGGATTAGGGACCAGAGAAACGGACTGGATCATTTTTTTTCTACTTCTCGACAGGCACGAGATGGCCATTCAACGGTACCCCAAAGAGATTGATATTATTTGAGAGAATTTTGTACATTATAGGCGATTGATAATAAAGCCATTATATTCCCTTTCACCTTGTGTTAGCTTCAGTTTTTTTCTTTTTTTCACATCCTTTGCAAATCAGGTACCAAAGGCCACCACCTCCGTGGTAGTGGTCTTTAGGGTGTTAACTGAGATTTCTCACCTCGAGCAAATTTTCCGTTAACATCATCAGTTTTTAATATTGATAATTAAAAGTAATTGTATTGATATCAAACTTCAGTAGTGTATTTACCTCTTTAAAATTAAGATGTATCCATTTTCAAGTAATAAGTAAATATAACGGTCAATTATTATCATTAAGGTAATAGAACCGTTATTCATTAAATGGTTAATATTAATAATAGTCAAAGATATTATTTGTATTTTGAAAATTTTGGATAGTGTTAACCTAAGTCATTATAAAAAAAAATCAAAGTGTATTTATTATCTTGTTTATATATTTATTGTGATTAAAAACAATAAATAGAGTATTAATCTTTCTTTTTATAGTGTCTTAATATGTACCTAAGGACATAGGTTAACACTATCCCTTGAATTTTATAATGAATAAGGCATTATGAAACACTATAATAAAAAAGTTAAACTGTATTTACTGGTTTTAAAAAAAAAAACTGTATTTATTGGGATTAAGAACAATAAATACGATATGTAATATTTTTTAACGTGTTTTATACTGTGCTTTTAATGTTTATCCTTAATCATATTAAATATAGAAATAAAACAATAAATACAATAAAACCTTGATAAATGAATGTTCGATAAATTAATAACCTCGCTTAAATAATAAAATCTTCCGGTCCCGACTCGGGCCTGTGTACTAAATTAATTAACCTCGATAAACGCATAAGCTAATAATATTTTTTTTTAAGTCCTTTAGGTCCCAACGAATATATAAATTAATAATTTATTAAATACACAAAAAATATAACACATAAAAATTCATGATACATATCAATAAACTTTTAACTTAACAACCTCCTTAAAAAAAATTAACAACTTTCATTTTCTCAATTCAAATCATTCTTAAAATATGAATCTAAAGTTGTTTTCCTTTTCTTTGTAATGAAACCGAACTCAATCTGATCCTTAATTTTTTACAAATCATGCACCCTATTGGTATTTTTTTTCATTTTGTAGTAAGAAGTTATTTAATGTTACTATTGCTTGAAAGGCCTCTTTTGGAGAAACGCTTGGTAAAAACACTGTTGTCATATGGATCATGATCATTGGTAGGCGTATTCATTACCCCTTGAATAATTTCATCATCAGTAGGCGATTTCATCACTATATCATTTTCACCAGGATAATTCAAAAGGTGATCAACATATATCATATTTCTAAAGTGTAGACTAGGCATGGCTTCATGTAATCCAACAATGCCTTCATCTTCACCAACTTATGGTTCAGAAGCCATATCAGTGGCATATCTTCATCTGAACGGATCTTGCAATGTCAAAAAAACAATTTGCAATGGTTGTTGTCTTCATATCAATGTTCGAAGCCGCATAAATAAATTTCATAGCATTCAATTTGTTAATTTTTTTCGGGATTTATTGCTCCTACCTCGTAGCCCTCCAAGATGCTAGAGTAGAAACAACATCGATAATGAATTTTTAGTGCTCGAATAATCCTATAATCACATGGTTGAATCTTTGATGTTGTATTATGAGGCAAGAAAATAGTTCAACATTTGTCAAACATTCGATAACCTTTAATATGTAAGTATTTATTAACTTCTATGTACTTATATATCTTGGTCGAAAATATGTATAATACATGTACAAGTAAAAACATAAAATTTAAAAAAAATAGTAAAAACATAAAAACTCATTTTTAAATTAATAAATATTCATTTACAGATAAATTAATAAATTATTCATTTATCGATAAATAAATAACCCCTCTAAAATAAGAATTTTTCCCAATTCCAACAATATTATTTTATAGGGGTTTTACTGTATAATCTGAATTTCCTTCTATAGTGTTACGTTTATTGATTTTCTATAAACCCTAGAAAATGAAAATGTGGGGCTGAGCTTTGAAAATATCGAAAGCATATTTTGTGGTGTCAATTCTTGTTGTCAATAATTTAAGTTTGTTCCCCACTGTCTCTCTCTATTCACTTTCACTACCTACCAAAACAACTTTCACATTTTCCATAGGGTAAGTTGCACTAAACCCCTTGAGGTTTGGGCTAGTTACACTTAGATGGAAACGTTTATTTATTATACATTAACATCCCAAAACTTAAATTTGACTTTAAAAATACCTAAAATACCCATAGTTATATTATTTTATACTTTATTTTTTTATCTTTTAACCAACAACTTTATAAACTTTAATAAAATAAAAAAATTAAATAAAAAATATGATTCATTAAAATAAAATAAAAAAATATTCTAAAAAAATATTTTAAAAAAAATAAGTTTAGATATTTAGAGCTTTTCTTGTCCCCATTAATTGATATCCTTAAAAAATTAATGTTTTAAATTTTTTTCATTTTTTTTTTGAAACTATTTATTTATTTAATTTTTTAAAACTATTTATTTATTTGATTTTTTAAAACTATTTAATTTTTTTAACTATTTATTTATTTCATTTTTTAAACTATTTATTTATTTAATGAATTATATTTTTTATTTTATTTTTTTATTTTTATTAAAGTTTATAAAGTTTTTGGTTAAAAGATAAAAAAAATAAAGTATAAAATAATATAACTAGGAATATTTTCGGTATTTTTAAAGTCAAATTTAAGTTTTGGAGGTGTTAGTGTATAATAAAGAAATTTTACCATCTAATGTAACTTGTCCAAACTCCAAAGGGTCGAGTGCAAATTGCCCTTTTTCCTTAAAAACATAAGCACGACCCACCTGTGACATGCCTGCCATCTGCTATCCCCACAATCCACTCCGTAAATTATTAAAAATCCATTTTGGCTTTGTCGGTTTACTTGCTTATTTAATCACATACACATACAATGTTCACAGAAGAAGAAGAAAATACAGAGAAAAGTAGGAGAGTAAGTTTGTGCCGGAGGAAGTCACCGGAGATGGGTGGGTTGTGCAATAAACAAAAAAAACTAAACAAAAAAGTCTTTTATTTTATTTATTTTATATCTTTTTGTTGCCAATTCCACCCATGCCGTTGATTTCCTACGGTTCCTTCCTCTGCATTTGTTTCTCTCTCAATCTCAAGTATCATGATCTGTTTTTTCTATTATTTTTTGGTAAGAGCATAGGTAGGTGTTCTTTTCAATTTTTACTGCTAATATTTCATTAATAACAAGAACTTGAATATTTTGTTTTGTTTTTGTTTGAAAACTTTATATATATTATTTATTTTGATGTGTTGTGTTTACGACGAAGTTTGTAAGCTGTTTTAAGGTTGCTTAAGTGTGCAGAAAACAGATCAAACAGAAGATCGAGCTTGGAAAATACAAGTACTTATTTCTTGGTGTCTTCTTGAGTTGTATATTTATATATGTTTAATTAATTAACATATGTACTGTGTATTGAATATTTTTATTATTTTTGAGTTGAAAAAAGTTCATGATGTATGATAATTAGACCAATCTACGGTGATTTGATGAAATTTTTAGATTCAATTTGCTTATTGATGAAGTAGTTCTATTTTGTTTAGGTTGGTTTCTGTTTGAAGAAAAACTTTATGTTGATTTTGTGGTAGATGTGATAAGATAAGGTTTGGGGTTGAGATTTGTGATACGAGATAAGAGCATCTCCAATGCAAATATGTATTTTTGGGTTTTTAATTAGTGACACATCAGTATATATATTCAATATGGATCCATTAAGAAATGTATATTCTCATCTCCAATGTAATTATCTAAAATCAAATATGTATCTCCTCTTGACTAATCATCTTAAAACATTTATTTCACTATCTCTTCTCTTTTATTTTTAAATTAAATATGTATTAATTTTTGACCAATCATCTTACAATCTTTATTTCATTCTATCTCCTTTTTTATTTTACCATTAAATGAGATGTAATATTATTGTAGAAATCCTAGTCAGCATTTCTATGAGAGTTTCTAAATTAGAAACTCAACTATATATTCTCCAACTTTTTTTTGCAACATTACCTTAATAATCAAGTTAGATAATTGCATTGGAGATGTTTTTTCTACTTCATTATCTAACTATCCTACGTTACATTCAATTTTCTCTAAATATATGATAGCATTGGAGATGCTCTAAGGTTTGAGGATGGGATTTGTGATTATAATTTGAGCGGGGTAACGTATATTGAATGAGATTTGGATAAAATCAAATTTTAAATAAAATAAAAATATTTAAATATTACATCTCTAATCTATTTTTGTAAATAACATTATTTATTTTTCTAGTAAGATAAAGTTATTAAATTCATTTTTAATTTAATATAAAATTTATATTATTTTTGAAAGTAAATTAAAAATTAATTTAACTTATTCTAAATAAAAAATATAAAAATAACTTGTTAGAATAATTTTTTGTTTTATTTAATATTTAATCTTTCTTACAAAAACAATAATTAATATAATTTATTTAATGGTTAACATAAACAAAATGCTTAATTTCTTTTTTAAAAAATGTTTAATTATTTGAATAAAAAAATTAATATTTTTAGTTTCACTCAATAATAAGTTTATGTTATTTAAAATAATAATCTTATCTGACCTAAATATAAATTTTAAAAAAATTTCTTACTCTTAAAAAATTTGCCTGTAAAAAAAATGGTGCTGTTTCTTTGTGCTTGAAAAAGAAAATGATTATTTGTAATGGCTGATCAGTACCAATAAATTTGCTGGATTTATTTCCTTTTAAAAAATAAAAAGAAAAAGAAAATGATTTTTTTTTTAAGTAAAGAAAATGATTGTTGGATGATGATGTTTTTTTTTTCTAGTGTTGAGATTGAATAAGAAAATTGCACGGCAGTGAGTATAGCTGTTATTCCAAGTACAGCAATTAACAAATGAATTTTTTAATAATTTTTTGCAATGGATTTCTTTTGAAATTACAATTCAAGTGCATTTGTAGCATCAGAAATGAATTAATAGTTTTATTTTATTATAACATTAAAGTTTATTCATAAATATTATTAAAACAGTAATTAATACAACTCAATCTGATGACAACCGATAAAAGTGGGGCTGAACCAAGATATATATTTTGCCCAGCTGCTTTTACCTTTAAAAAGTTCACTTTTTTTTTAACTATTATAATTAAAGAATTGGTAAAGAGGAACACAACTCAATAAACTCACTACCTTCAATGAGAAGTATGTATAATATTGGTTTAATTTTTATTTCTCTATTAACATTGGTCTCTGTCTCATACATATCTAAAACAATCGCAAAAAAATTGCAGCTCTTTAGATACATAGCTGTGAGGGCAAACCACCAAATTGGCCAATCTCGTCTTGCCTTTAAATAGCTATATTATTTGTTAATATATAACAAAAAATAAAGAAATTGAAGGTTTCTTGGTTTTTAATTATATCTCCTGTTTGCGAGAATTGATATTTGATTTAAGCATTTCTCAGCATAATCCTATAAAGAAAAATTAATACAAATTAATGTTGATGTCTTAATTACATAGATAGATAAGGTCAAATTCTTCTGGTATTATCTATATTGTTGTGATCGAGGTTACTTAAGACATAGGTTAGGGTCGACTTGATCAATATCTTTCACTTTCACTACCTTCCAAAACCTATTTATCATATTTATTCCCAAAAATAGCCCCATCAGACATCTGTCCTCAACAAAATTAGAAACTTATTTTTCTTTCTCATGGAAGCCTTTTTATTTTTGCTCACTCACTCCACTCTTCTCTTGTGCCAATAACAAGAAAACAAGAAAGAGAAGAAGAAGAAGAAAATAAGATATTGTGGTGGAGAAAGTTAACGTTGAAAATGCATGGGGGATGAGTTTGGCAAGAAATTAAACCATGCATATTCCAATCATGAATCATGATCATATCCTACACACTTCTTCTCAGCAATTTCAGATCTGTTTTCATCGATCTTGTTGAATCATATTTTTGGTAAGGTTGCTGCTCTCTCAATTCAATTTTGATCATTCGTGCTTTTTTCCATTATTGGTATCGTATAAGAGGTTTCTTATTATTGGTATCGCAACTTCCCGAATTTAAGATTGTATTGAATGCAGCAAAAACTGAGTGATTGTACTCTCAATTCTGTTTGATAATGAAGTAGTAATTAAGTGTTTGCATAAATTGGCTTCTGATGATTCACTGTGTGTTTGGTTTTGCATGTGGAATATTGATCATCAGTAGCAGCGACGCGCACCGCTATGTGGCACCTATTTGAAGAATGACTAGTGTTAGATATAGTCGTGATGGTATGTATCACTTTTTAGTGACATTTTGTGTTTAACTGGCCGGATCGTCAATAATATATATAGTCTCGGTTTTTATCACTTTTCAATTTTCACTTATATTTTGTGTACAATTTAAAACACTAGTTTCAAGGGTGGATTTTATATTATTTTTAATATGTCGCTTGGATTATCAGTTAAGTTTGTAGTTATATGTATTCAATACAAATTATTTGTTCGTCAATCCACATCACTCATGAATTACAAGTAAAACAAATCATTTACCATAATTTAATAAGATTAATAATATCAATTACAGGTTGAAGATCAAAATTAAAAAAATTGAAAGTCAGCTGCACACGAATTATATAAATTGATACTTTTTAAAATTAAAAAGAAAATATAAAAAGACCATTATTTTTTTTCTTTAAGTATATATGAAGGTGTTTTGTCATCTGTGGCTTGGGACAGCCCTCTCTTGGGTCCGCTTTTGTTCAAAGGTGTTGACGGTGATTTTTGGATTGTGTAAAGTCAATCACGCGTCATACAAGTTAATTGTAATTGATGATTAAACAAGAAATTGAAAAGAGTAAATTAAGATACAAGCAAAAGAGAGTTTACGTTGAAAACCTTAAAGGGAAAAAACCACGGTTGCCGATGACGGTGAGAAAGTAAACCACTATCAAAAGAATATTACAATCTCTTTCTCATTTGCTCTCTAATGATACCCCCTTGATTCGTGAACCCTTGTTGGGTGTTTTTAGGGTCTATTTATACATGTATAGAACCATAATTCTTGGAGTACAAATAAAAGAAAGGTGGTAGTAAATCAATAAAACTCTGACTTGTTGGAGTCGTTTTAATCACATCATGACTTTTGCCTATTCTGGGTTCTGATAACTATAAAGAATTCTATTTCCTTATCGGAGTATGCTTCATGAGACCTTATTGTTGGGGTTTTTGCCCTAAAGCTTGTAATATGTAAATATAATTTGAACATAAATAAAAGAAGTAGTATATTCATTCATTTTGTGTCATATTTTAGATAACATGTGCACTTAACATCCAAAATTGCCGGATGTAATTTCGAACTGAGTATATGAGTGTCATATATAGGTGGATTCAGTTTGAAACGAGCAATTTAAAGAGTCCGTAGATAGCAAATAAAGCTGGGTACTTTATTTGTGGTTAATCTATAGCTGTGGTCCATTTCGTAGTATACGGTGATCCTATCCTGGATCATTCATATGTAGATATGAGAATGGAGGCACCTTGTATGATATGATCATATAGAACTGGGTCATGATCTATATGAATCTCTCACTAAGATCCGTTTAACGATGAGATTTATATATATCAACTAATGATGGCTATATGTGGGTGATCTTAATCCTGAGTGTCTTATCGACTCCTTCAGGTTAGATCGTGGTCTTTGATATACAATGGGTGAGGTCGGAGTTGCATTCCCGATCAATATACTTCGTATGTTGGGATCGCGGTTTGGCTTGTGGCTGGGAAGGTTTGTACACAATAGTGGAATCCACCCCTTCTTGTGAGAAGTAGATGGTAGTTCCCTTAAGGGTTGATTCGGGGCTTGAACAATATGAGCGCTCTCATAATTCCGTAAGGAATGTAGGATTTATTGTTCATTAGAGAATCAATGGTACTTAATGGAAAGATATGATTAGAGGGGTATAACGGACATTATAACCCAGCTCTAATTATGAACTACTTATGGAGGATTATACCATATGTAATAGCTATATCGATAGACACCGAGAGTTATTGGTTTGTGTAAAAACGTCTACAGTTGAGAGAGTGCAGCTTCGGGTTTTTAGTGGAATAACACCGAAGTTAATAATCATGAAATATTAATTAAAAAATTTAATTAATAATTTCTAAAGATTATTGGAGCTCAAAATACTGTGGGTTCATTAAGTCCCCTTGCTAGCCCGATCGATTTAGGTAACAAGGGTCACGGTTAATTAATTGGATTGTCCAATTAATTGTGTTACGAAAGTGACATGTATTTATTCGGGAATTAATTGAATAATGGGATTATTTAATTAATGAATAATGGTGATTAAATAAATTAAATAATAAGATTATTTAATTATGTTGTTAATCACTAAATGGAGGGTGTTAGTTGATATTTGATTTTGAATAAAATAAGATAATATGATTATTTTATTTTATTAAATTAAATATTTGAAATTGAATTTAAAATGTTTGAATTCAAAAATAAATAATTTTAAAAGGATATGAGATATCTTTGTAAAATTTTAAAAATCAAAATTTGATTTTCGGTTTTGTTTGAATATATATGAGATATATATTTAATTAAAAAAAAAAGATAACCGAAAGTGATATAATATAAAAGTAATCAGATTACTTAATATGTGGAAGAGACAAAAACTAACACAGCAAACAAGAAAAGTGAAGAGAGGAGATTAAAAGTTAATCGTGCACAGCAAACGAACAGAAAACAAAAAGAAAGAAAAAAATAGGGTGCGGCAACTTCAAGTGCTGCACTTCTAGGTTTTGTTCATGTGTGTTCGTTCTTCTCTTCTTCCTCCATACAGGTCCTGAATATCGTGACGCGCCCACACGCTGTTACCAGTTCCAGGAGATAGCGAGGAAGATCACGTGGTTCAAATCAGGAGCAGTTCATATCAAAGTGAAGGAGCCTCCTACGTAGGTATGAATCTTCACTTTATTATTGCATTTGATTATTACTGTACAAATGAGTTAGTTTAATGATTGCATAAAAAATTTTAAAACCTTCCGCTGCGCAATCTGTAACCCTAGGTTCCAACACTTATTTGAAGAGAATTCTTCTTTACGTGTTTGAGTCGTAATAACGTTATCAACATGTCAAACATCCGAACGTATCTAGAAATTGTCCATGTGTCACTTAGCCGACCGTCTTCCAAACCCGACCAGATCTCTTTCACCCCCGACCAGGGATCTTCTCCTGATCAAGTAGCTAGACCAAATCATTTGGGTTTTCCCGATCGTTTTCTTGCTAACCCGATCAATCTAATTACCTTGGTCGGGTTTTTCCAACCCGACCTATCTAAGTAACTTTGATCAGTATTGTGGGGTTATTTTCTTATCACTTTAGGTTGGTTCAATTTAGTTGACACGTCATTTGTTGTCCCCGAGTAACGCGATGTTTATGTTGACGTGTTATCTTCTCAAATTGTACCCTCAACAATACCCCCTTAAACATTCAAACCGAGCATCTCGCTCAATGAAGATAACTCGCTCGGTGAGACATGTTTAACTCAGGAGCCTTTTGTCGTGGAGCTCATTAATGCTGGTTAATGTTGGACGGCTGGCTTTTGATTTCAGCCACAAATGCTTGATTTGCCCAAGTGATTTGACGCGAATGAAGCAACAGGCTGCGGTGGTTCAAATTTCAAAGGGCCCGTGATCTTCGGGATTCGCACGCCAACCACCACTCTGGCATGACGTCATCCTCGCCTATATATAGTTTCAAATCCTTTCATTTTCCCTCTCATGCAATCTTCACGACTTCTAAATATTTTCTTTTGCTCCAAAGCTTTCTCAAAGTTCTTCGTATTTTTCCAGAGCTTCATCTTCGTCAGAGTTCTCTTCTCGTCCACTTTAATCATCAGGTATGGATCCTGCTACCCGTCATCGTTACGTTGAATTATTGATACATTATATTGGAATATGCGATAAAGAAAATATTGCCAGGTTGAATCTATTTTAGGGGGAATTTTTCAAGATTTTTCTCATCATGTTCTACCCACAGTTCTTAATGTTGATTACTCAATGGCTCTCCCTGAATTTCAACCTTCTTCTTTTGAATCAAACACTGCTAACCCAACTTTTTCTTCTCCACATACATATCTGTTAACAAGGTTTTTTGGCAATGGTCCAAAGGAGAATTTTCCACTAAGTTAATACCTGATAGGAACCAATCTCAGCTCTCAGGTACCTAGCGGGATCAATACCGCAACCTTGAAGGAATCAATACGGCCAAGAACCTTGACTACCTATCTACCTGGATGAAGCATCAGATATACGAACCAGGAAGAGCTGGTACCGCAACACCACGTACCCAGTACCTCACAGATACCCGGTACCTCCTACCTGGCACCCAGGTATCGCAACATGTATCCAGTACCCAGGAGCACCTCGACATCACCCTAGAATCCATCCTAGACAGGTATCCTATTCGTTGAGGCGGAAGGATGTCGCCACAAGCCATTAGCATGCTAGAACAAGAGGCCACGCCAGCAAGAAGGGACTGGTACGTCAGTCTACCTCTCCATCGAGGTGAAAAGAAGAACAAGCGCCCCGCCAGTAAAGTCAGACCAGTACGCCAGTATACTACGCCACTCATATATGGAAACAATACTTCCTTCCAAGCAACGTGGGAGAGAAAGTTGACTCCATTCGCCATTTAAAGCACTATAAATTAGACCAAACAGTCAACCCAATCAGAGTATAAATACGACAGTGATCGCGGGGATCAAATCTCGCGCCTTCAGCCTCACTCAACGTCTAAAAAAGGACTTCAAATAATCCTCATTAATTCGACCAAATTTTGAGGGATATTGGATATCTATAACTACGACCATGAAGGACAGGGAGGGGGAGGCTTGGCCTGGATCTTTCAAAACTCCAGAAAAACTCTTGTAAGTTCTCTGAAGCCAGTGAGAGTTTTGAGACAATCACTGAGAGGGTATATAGCCACTTATCGACTTAAACGAGCTTGCCATCTCCATCCTGTGTAAAAAAGAGTGAGAAAAGATTGTGTTGTAATCCATATAGAAGATAATCAATAAAATAGCATCTTTCAACATCTTTTATGTTCCTTTGTATTTCTTTTTATTATTCTCCAGTTTAAAGGAACCCAGGTACCTTCGGTACCTACCCCGCTACCACCTATCGGTAGTGGACGAGGGTGTTAACAGAGATTTTGCTCTAGAGTGGACTTTCCAGTCAACACATTTTGGCGCCATATGTGGGGAGTTTCCACACCCCAAAAAGAAAGCTTGTGAATCTCGTTTTCTTACATAATTACCTATATGAAACTCCGATCCTCACAGGATCACCCCGATCCATCAAGGCACCAATCAAATGCTTCAACCCTGAGGGGTCAGAAGCAAAAGAAGAGGGGAAAGAGTCACAACCCCGCTCCGATGCCATTAGCTACCGCACGAGCCACCCCCCAGATACCTGCCACCTGCGGTACCCAGCTAATATGGACCAACAAGGCGCAGCCTTCATAGAGAGTATCCGCCTCCGATTGATCTCGGAAGGTAGTACTAGCCAGCCTGCGGTACCAGATACCCTGGAGACATTAGTCGGCAAGGTATCAGGATACCCTCATTTGACAGGTTGGGACCACCACCTCCGGTACCTATCCGTGACAGGCTCGGACTCATGCCTTCAGTTCCAGGACAACCTGTAGGGTATCAGCCTCGATAGGTGAAATCCGTCATTGACCTTCCACCTAGGGAATGCTTCTACCCGGTCCAGCCAGCAACATCTGCCAGGCAACCCCAACCTCAAGCAACCCGGAGACAACCTCGATCAGTGGCAGGAGGTAGCACCAGAAGTGCCCGAGAGAATCCTTCTCAGGGAGAAAACCTTGATGAAGTAGCCTCGATTGCATCAAAAGGGTCTGACAATGAAGACTCTGAGGTAGAATCTGGGAATGGCGGTAGCAAGCGCCTCCGGGATCAGGTAACCAGGATGGCGAAAGAAATCCAGGAGTTAAAGAAAGGCAAACATTGAGAGAACCAGAAGGATCCCGTAAGAGAGATGAATGATCCCTACTCTAGAAGGATCAGGGAGGCAGAACTACCTCCCAAATTTAAAATGCCGACTGACAATTACTACGAGACAGAGGATCCTCTAAGTCACCTAGAGAGCTTCGATCAACAGATGGAGGTCCAGAATGCAACCAGGGCGGCCATGTGCAGGATGTTCCCTACCACGCTAACTGACTATGCCAAGACATGGTTTAGGAAGTTGCCAATAGGGAGTGTTAATTCATTCACCAAATTGACTACTGACTTCTGAACTCAGTTTCAGGGCATTAAACCTCGCCCTAAAATCTTATTCACCTTCAGTATGTGATCTAAGAACGGGGTGAGTCACTTAGAGCCTACGTGGAGAGATTCTACAAGGAGGTAATTCAGATGGGAGTCTTCGCTGAGAAAGAAACCCTGGCTAATTTCAGAAGGAATCTATGTATGGGTAGATTGTACAGATCCATCTCCAAACATCCACCAGAGTCATACTAGGAGGCCTATGACAGGGCTCTTGAATGGGTAGAGATAGATGAGCAGCTTCGAGTCAAGATGGAGCATGACGACATGAGATCTGCCAAGCGCCAAAAGAAGGAGGTGTCCAAGCCAGGTCGAGTACAGAAGAGCCTAGAACAAACCTCTACCTACCAGTTACCACCTTACCAGCCTCAGCGAAACTGGTACCCAGTTAAGCAGACTATTCCTAGAACTACACCTCTACCCAGAGAGGTAGCACGGATAATTAGAGAAGAAGGGGGATTCACCAACTATACCCCTCTAAACACCTCTCGCGAGACTATCTACCTCGCCATTCTTGACGGGGGGCTACTTAGAAAGCCTGGTCCAATGAAGGCACCAGCCGATCAGCGGAATCGTTACAAGTATTACGATTTCCATAATGATGTGGGGCATAACACCTTGGAATGCTACAACTTACACAACCAGAGTGAAGCGCTGGTGAGAGAAGGATGTCTTGTAGAATTCTCGAACAGGTACGTGATAGCATTCACACGGGGAATGAGGTGTAAGCAGATATTAGAGCAACAGAAGAAAGGAGGAAAACGAAATGAGGAAAGCGAAAGGAAAGAATCTGATGGAGCAAATCCACATAGTCCACACCATCAGCAAAGGTCCCAACCTGGTAGGAACCTCCAACAATTCCAGAAAGAATCACGCTAGAAATGTGCCTACAACGTAGGCAGTGTGGTAGACACTCCATCCGCCTACAACGCCATCCTTGGGAGACCTTTCTTATATGCCCTCAAGGGTGTCCTGTCAATCTACCACAATGTCCTAAAATTCTCGGTAGGGGATAAGGTGGGCAAGGTACAGGGAGACCAGCAGGGAGCACGCAAGTGTTACGCAGTGTCTGCCAACCCGCCGCATTTGCCAAGCAATGTGTGCAGGTGACTATCAAACAGGACTACAAATTACCAGAATAGAACTTTGAAGATAAGAGGGAGGTAGTAGAAGAGGAATTCGGGATAGAGGTTTCGGTCACAGAAGATGCGAAAGAGGAGGACAGGGGGTAGGCCAGTGGCCGCCCTGTAGACGATTTGGAAGAAATACCGATCAGGAAGGATGATCCTTCGAAGGTGATCAAGATAGGGGAAACACTGGAAGCAGGAGTGAAGGAAGGATTGATAGAACTCCTTCAAGAATACAGCGACATCTTTGCCAGGAGCCACGAGGAGATGCGGAGATTCCTATCACCTTGGTATCTCAAAATTGGTGGTTGATCCCACCTATAAGCCGGTCAAACAGAAGCAAAAGCGTTTCAACCCAAAAAGAAATGCCGCGATCCAGGAGGACGTTGATAAGCTTCTAAAGGCAAAATTCATCAGGGAATCCCGGTACCTAGAGTGGATCGCCAACGTAGTGATGGTGACCAAGACAAATGGAAAGTGGCGTATGTGCGTTGATTACACAGATCTCAATTGTGCCTGCCTGAAGGATAGCTTCCCCCTATCAAAGATTGACCAATTGGTAGATTCAACCGCGGGTAACAAGCTCCTAAGCTTCATGGACGTATTCTCAGGGTATAATCAAATCATGATGCACCCTGCCGATCAGAATAAAACCAGTTTTATCACCGGGCAGGGTCTATATTGCTACAGGGTAATGCCTTTCAGACTCAAGAATGTAGGTGCTACCTACCAACGTCTGGTCAACCGTTTGTTCAAGGAGCTGATAGGAAAGTTGATGGAAGTATACATCGACGATATGATCACTAAGTCCCAAGTAGTCGAACAGCACCAGAACCACCTTCGCCAGATTTTTTAGATAGTCAGAGAAAACCAGATGCGGTTGAACGCTAAATATGCTTTCGGAGTAGCAGCCGAGAAATTTCTTAGGTTTATAGTCCACGAAAAGCGAATAGAAGCCAGCTTGGAGAAGATCAAAGTCATCCTGGACCTTGAGTCTTCTACTTCGCTCAAGCAAGTACAAGGCTTGACCGGACTGATAGCAGCCCTGAACCACTTCATATCATGATCCACTGATAGGTGCATTCCCTTTTTTAAAGCTGTCAAATAAGGGAGGAACATGAAGTGGGACCAAAACAGCCAACTGGCTTTCTAATCATTGAAGGGATACCTTGCTAGCCCATCATTGCTAGTTAACCCGCTACCAGGAGAAGAACTGCAACTGTACTTGGCTGTATTCGAAACTGCCGTTAGTGAGGCCCTGGTAAAAGAATACGGAGATGGAATTCAATGACCTTTCTACTATGTAAACTGTGCCCTGACCAAGTCGGAGAAGAATTACACTCTCCTAGATAAGCTCGCATTTGCACTGGTAACCATCGCCTGGAAGCTTCGCCTCTATTTCCTAGCTCATACAATTGCGGTGGTCACTGATCAACCTCTGAGCCAATTTCTCTAAAGGCCAGGTGTATCTGGGAGACTTGTACTATGGGCCCTCGAGCTCACCCAGTTCGATATCAAGTATAAGGTCAGGACTACCATCAAGGCCTAAGCTCTGGCAGATTTCGTGGCAGAGTTCAGTACAATACCTGATCACGATAACACCCCGAGCTCGGACCTGATCGCTTAGAAAGAACAAGAACCTGAAGATTGGTCCACCAATCAAGAAACCTAGATCCTATATACAGATGGAGCTTCCAATCAAACAGGAAGTGAGGGAGGAATTGTCTTAACCGATCCCGAAAGAGTTGAATGCAGTCATTGTTTTAGGTTCGACTTTAGCACCACCAACAAAGAAACTGAATATGAGGATTTATTGGCAGGAATAAAAGTGGTTGCGGATCTTGGAGCCAATTACCTCCTTGTCAAGTGTGATTCACAGCTAGTAGTCAACTAGGTAACAGGTGTATACCAGGCCAAAGGAGATAACATGGCAGCCTACCTCAGAAAAATCTCGGAACTTGTGGCCCTATTCAAGGGATTCAAAATCTAGCGGGTACATAGGCAGTAGAATCATCGAGCCAATGTCCTAGCTTAGATAGCTGCAAGTGGAGGACAGGCGCTGCGAAAAGAGGTACCTCTCCAGATAATTTCTAGACCTAGCATAGCTGAAGGAAAAAAAGTCAACCATGTGGAACGACTTCCATGCTGGATGGATCCCATCGTAGAATACGCCCAACAGGAAAAGCTCCTTAAAAATCCTGATCAAGCTCGTAAGATCAAGAGAATCCCAGTTTGATACTGCTTAGTAGAGGGACATCTCTACCCCAGGGGAAATCCATCCCCTTACTCAGGTGCCTACATCCCGATGTTGCGAGCTGGGCACTCAGAGAGGTACATTCAGGGGACTGTGGGAATCATACCGGAGGAGAAGCACTAGCTTACCAAGTGCTGTGCATGGGATATTACTGGCCAATGTAGCACTACGATGCGAGGCAGTTTGTACAATCTTGTGAACCGTGCTAGAAGATGACCAATCTGAATCACCTTCCATCAGAACGACTGTCCTCTATCAGCTCGCCATATCCATTTGCCTTCTGGGGAGTAGATTTCATCTGACCGCTCCCAACCGCACCTGGTCAATAGAAGCAGGCAATAGTAGCCATCGACTATTTTACTAGGAGGGTGGAAGCGGAACCCCCCCTCTAAGATCAAGGAGGCAAACACAACTAAATTCATCAAGAAGAATGTTGTTTGCCGATTGGGTACCTCGATGGTCATTATCGCAGATCTGGCTAAACAGTTTGACAACGCCAGATTTCAGGATTTTTGTGAGAACCTAGGAATCGAGCTTCATTTCGTATCAGTAGCACATCCTCAGACTAATGGCCTAGTAGAGGCCACAAACAAGAATATCAAGAGACTCCTAAAAAGGAAACTCCAGCAGAAGAAGGGTAGATAGGTGGAAGAACTCCCAGATGTGTTATGGGCCTACCGCACCACCAAAAGGATTGCTACTAGAGCAACCTCTAATTCACTGGCTTTCGGGCCAGAAGCCGTCCTTCCTATTGAGCATAAACTCATGTCCTTCTGGGCTCAACATTTTGAGCCAGAAGGAAACGAAGACAAGTTGAGGACTAACTTGGACCTCCCAGAGGAAAAACAAGATAGGCCAGGAATGATCTGGATCGTAAAAGCATAATTGCCAGACAGATCAGGGCCTCGGTTGGACACCACCCCCCGCTGAGAAGGGTCTAGATAATAAGAGTATAGTTGCCTACCAAATCAAGGCCTTGGCCGGGCACCACCCCCTGCCAAGAAAGACCTGGGGCTAAAGTGGCCTTAGTTGCCTACCAGGATCTTGTTGCTAATATATTCGCCTTGTATTCGCTAAAGTACCAGGATTCCTAGGACAGGAATGCGCGGTACCTAGATTCGCTAAATATATTCGCCAAAGTACCATGATTCCTAGAATGGGAATGCACGATACCTAGATTCGTCTAATATGTTCACCTTATTTTCACCAATGTACCTAGTTTCCTGAGAAAAAGGAAGGCTATGTACCGCGTTTCGCCAGTGTTACCTTTTAGGTACCAGGATACCTAGAACAGGAACCATAGGTACCCGAATTCACCTGCAAATCGTTCACCTATGTACCAGGGGTCCTGTTACATGGACGCTAAGTACCCCGATCGTGATACTAGAATACCATATACAATGGAATGTCTACACCAAGGTACCAAGATCTCCGATGAATGAGGTTCCCTGGTACCTAGATTCTCTTCGACTAAATTTTTGCCTAGGTATCAGGATTCCCAGAGCAGGAATTCCTAGTACCTTGATTCTCCCAAGTGAGATCAGCTACTAACAATGCCCCTCAGGAATATTATTGAAATTCCTAGGCTGAGTACCAGAAGATCTTTGTACCAACTACAAGTCCTGCTACGCATCATGATCTTGACGAATTCTAAAGCTTTTTTTGCTACTAAGAATTTATTAATTCAGGTTTACATTGTGGACTGCTCTTTGTATCACGGCAGGATTCAACTAGAGAATCAGCAAACTGGACACACAGCTAAAGAAAAGGAAGAAATGTATTTTCATTGATTAAAATAAGGAGCCCATCCTCCTATCACGGGCTACAAAAAATAAATTAAAAATGAAAGATAGCTGATAAATGTTCGAGCTGGATCATGCATCTACCTGATCTTGGTTGGCCACTCCCTTCACAGCACCTACTAAAGCATCATCCCCTGGACCAGCTGGGGCCTCCCCTGTTACCTGGGAACCTACTACTATTGGAGGCTCCACTTGAGATTGATCAGCCTTCAGCTCCTCAGTTGCCACCATATCAGGTTGGTCCCCCACCTACTTTGTTGAAGCAGTTTGGTCTTTCACTGCCCCGGTATAACCAGAAGAGGGGATAGATATGTCAGATTCCCCATCCTTCGACACAGGCCGATCCTCCGCTTCCCTAACTGATCTAGATAGGGAAGTAGGTAGGTCAAGAGTTCCACCTCCAACCTGGATAGTTACGACCTCAGGAGTCTTTAAATTGGATCTACCCTAACTTGGCCTGGGAAAAGAAGGGAGATAGGTCTCCGGTCTTCATCATCTGTCTCTTCATTCTCCCTAGTAACCCGAGGAAGACCAGCCTCATCAAACAGACCAACCTTTGCCAACTCTGCAGCTTTAGCCATGATCTCCTCAATGTTCCACCCATTAATGATGCCCATGTCAAATGGGGGAGGGAGAGCCAGTGCTACCTGGTAGCCCACGTAGAAATAGCTATCCCCAAAGGACGAATCCTCCTGAGCCTCCAAGCTAGCCACGCTAGCACGCAGAGCTTGAACCTTATTCTCCAGCTCCGCCACCTTCTCAATCATGGCATCCCTTTCGGTTTTGTGGCCTAGAGACATGAGCTGCTCCATGTCCAAAGCACGCTCCATTTACTCCTTATCTACTTTCGCCTCGTCCGCTACCTTTTCAGCCTTCTCTAAGGACTGATGCATGATTATTACCCCCTAGGCAGCTTTGGATAGCTCTTCGTTTGCTTTCTCCAGCTCGGCAGTAGCATCCTTAACATACTTCCAAAGGGAGTTAACCTGCTAACTCATGGCTACATTAAACTTGAAGGCCTACCAGATACAAGACACTAGTTAGAATGTCACCAAATAATCAACTGATATAGAAGACCAAATAAAGAAACATACCTCGGCTATGAGAGCGAATCCCTCAGAGAGTGGTAGATCAAGGGGCATGAAGGTCATGGCATCCAAGCTCCCACCTGGGCAGGAGGTAATGAACCTAGCCAACACCTCATCCTGGCTGCTATCCCCTGACTGCGATTGAGAAGAGCAATTTGAGTAACACCGACGGGGTTTTTACCCCTCTCACTCTAGGTAGATCGCTCAGCCAGTATAATGAGGGAAGGGGGGAATTGATTAAGTAGCAGAAGTAGTAATGGTGGCGAGGGCAGTAGGAGCCTGACCTCGCACTTGGCTAGAGGTACCTCTGACCCTAGGCATTCTATATGTGAGGCCTACCAGATGAGATCTGATTGAAGCATGAGGAGTAGTAGATGTCCCAGATATCTCGACCAGGATCGATAAACACTTGTTAGGTCCGGAGGAGGTACCAGCCCCAGCCACGGGGTCGTGGCGAGACGAATGCCCGATAGGGGAGGTCGGTGGAGAATCACGATGACCCTCAACTAGGTCGAGCTCCTCTTTTAGAACTGATGGAGGTACTGCAGAGACTGTCAACATAAAAAGAATTAGTGCATGCATAATCGTCGAAGAAACGTTACTGAGATAGGACCAGAGAGATTGTTTACCTGGGAATGCACTGGAGACGAGGAGGTAGAATTCCACCCTTTCTACCTCAAAGGCATAAGAAGTAAGATACCTCAGGTTGGTGTAATTGCGAGCCATGACAGCTCTCAAAACTTTCTCTGACTCAGCAGAGAGTTTACTTTTTTGCAGCACGGGCTTGCCTCTGAAACTAGTAGGGACCGGGAACTCAGATCCTCCAATGTGGACTGAGCTACCCCATTCGCCTTTGATGATGACCCATTCCTCCTTCCAGGAGGTATCCTTCTTCATGGCCCTTGGTACCACAAACTTCAAGTTGTTCTTGGCCCGAGCATAAAATTGCCCCTTTAAGCCTGAAGAGTTGGCAGCAATCTGGAACACATATCCGAGCTCGTCCGGCCCTGATTCCTGATCGATTTTATCTCTCTCACATTGTTCTCTCCATAGTTCCAAGAACCCCACCAGATGCCTCTAGAACCCTGGTGTTAGCTGAAGGGGGCGAGCTGTAAGGCATGTAACGCCCTACGTAAGGTAGGGTGGAGAGGTAGCCAGACTCCACTATCAAAAGCAATCGTGTGAATCGGAAGCTCGCCAGTGGGGAGGGAGGGGTATACATGTCGTATCTCTGAGGAGAAACAGTGATAATGATGTCTTTAGAGATCCTAAAACCTCTCCGCAAGCGCCTGATGGTATCGAGAGTACTAGTAAAATCAGGGATGCATATATATATTCGTAAGGAAGGGAGAGCTCCCTCCCCACGGAATTTGTGACCTCACCATCCCGATCTCTACCTACCCCAACGGCTCCAGATTCTCCTGATTATTAGAATCGTTCGAGAAGCTGGTCTCGATTGCTACATTCCGTTTAGAGCACCGGCTTTGAAGATGAACGTCATCTCCACTATCATCGTCGACGCGAGTCCTTTTCCTATGGCGAGGTTCCCGCTAGTGATTGCATCACCAGTAAAGAAATGCTTGATGCTGCCACTATCAAGGGAAGACATGATAGCAGATTCGAAGCTTTGTTTCTTGAAAGTAGAAGGGATTGGAGACCGAAGGAAGAAAGAGGAAAGCTAGGTTTTTCTTGACAAAGTTTGGGAAATTTGCTTGAAGGAGAAGTGAGAAAGAAGTGAAGGAATGAGGTATAAATAGAGGAAGAAGCAGTTACCTGTAACGGGAAGAAATAGTAATTAACAACACAGGGTAATCAGAGAGACGGTTTCGAGAAACGCGCGACTCAAAGTTTTTCCTTTTTTGAAATTGGCCTATCCCAACCTGCCACGTGGAAGGAACAATAACATCAACGTGTAAAGGGAGGATTTCATTTTTACAAAATGATTAAGGAAAATTCTCCTAGAGTTTCAAATCCTGACTTCAACCCTAGCATGGCACTAGTGTTGAAGTCAGGGGGGGACTTCTATTAACAAGGTTTTTTGGCAAGGGTTCAAAGGAGAATTTTCCACCAAGTTAATACCTGGAAGGAACCAATCTCAGCTCCCAGGTACCTAGTGGGATCAATACAGTAACCTTGAAGGAATCAATAGGGCCAGGAACCTCGACTACATATCTACCTGGATGAAGCACCAGAGATACGAACCAGGAAGAGCTGGTACCGCGACACCACGTACCCAGTACCTCGCAGATACCTGGTACCTCCTAACTGGCACCCAGGTACCGCAACATGCATCTAGTACCCTGAAGCACCTCGATATCAGCCTGGAATCCATCCTAGACAGGTATCCTATCCATTGAGCCGGAAGGATGTCGCCACAAAACCACCAACATGCTAGAATAAGCGCTACGCCAGCAAGAATGGACTGGTACGTTAGCCTACCGCTCCATCGAGGTGCGAAGAAGAACAAACGCCCCGCTAGTAAAGTCAGACTGGTACTCCAGCATACTACACCACTAATATATGGAAACAATACTTCCTTCCAAGCAACATGGGAGGGAAAATTAACTCATTTTTTCCACTTAAAGCGTTATAAATGATACCAAATGGTCAACCCAACCAAAGTATAAATAAGACAGTGATCACGGGGATCAAATCCCGCGCTTTTAGCCTCACTCAATGTCTAAAAGAGGATTTCAAATAATCCTTATTAATATGACCAAATTTTGAGGGATATTGGATATCTATAACTACGACCATGAAGGACAGGGAGGGGGAGGCTTGGCCTGGATCTTTCAAAACTCCAGATAAAACTCTTGTAAGTTCTCTGAAGCCAGTGAGAGTTTTGAGACAATCACTGGGAGGGTATATAGCCACTTATCGACTTAAACGAGTTCGCCATCTCCATCATGTGTAAAAAAGATAGAGAAAAGATTGTGTTTTAATCCATATAGGAGATAATCAATAAAATAGCATCTTTCAACATCTTTCATGTTCCTTTGTATTCCTTTTTATTATTCTCCAGCTTAAAGGAACCCCGGTACCGAAGGTACCTACCCCACTACCACCTATTGGTAGTGGACGAGGGTGTTAACTGGGATTTCACTCCCGAGTGGATTTTCCAGTTAACAATACCCAAATATATCGAAGATAAACGGATTCGTTTGAGGAAGCAGACCGAGCTCTAGGGATTCTTCTGCAATCGATTTGAAAATCCCTTTTCAATTGCTGAAGATAGAGGAAGAACCTAGGAGGCGGCGAGCTTTTCTTTTGAAGTTATCAATCGATTATCCCAGCGTCTTCAAATCGGAAGTAAATATGGTAGATGAGCCAGAGTTGGTGAAGTATAATAAAAGGTTTGATCTTCTTTGGTCAGCTGAACTTTTCTTGAGTGGCCAACGCACGATCTGGAATCCCCCCCCCCCACCCCCCCCCCCCCCCCCCCCCCCCCCCCCGTGGTGCTGTGGCAATTTATGGGGTGATGTTCACATCCGGGGTCACACTGCCCCTTCAACCTTTCATTGTTCGGTTCCTAGCAGAAGCTGGAATATCTCCTGCTTATCTCTCTCCAAACTTTTATCGAGTCCTAATGAGTTAGTGGCATCTGTGGAAGCAGATCAATGCCAAGCACCCCCTGACCCCTCAAGAAATTTGAAACTTCTACACGTTGGGTCGGTCAGATAATGGAGGCACTTTTTATCTTCAATCCCTTTCTATGAGCCATTGGATCCCCGAGGGGTACGATGAGTGACCTACTCCTCCATCCAACAAGGATCATAAAGGCTTCATCTGGGGCTTCCCCACCTCTAACAAGTACTGGAAGAGCAGTTAGTTCTTCGTCCAAGGCGAATGGGGTGAGGCAATCGTTGCTGACCCTCGCCAGGAACTGGCTAGGAACTTTGTTCCCATGCACTTTTACAGTCCTGAATTATGGAATCAGACTCCTGCGACCCTCATAGAAGATCAGGCTAAGAATGTAGTCAAGGTCGCTCAAACGAGTTAGGAGGCCAGGGATCAACTTGTACTATTCACTGAGAGGGACCTCCTCGATTTGGGTCTGTTTCCTCCAATCTCAAATCGACGCAAACGTTGTAAGTATCATTTTTCCCAAATCGTGACTTTCATGGATCAAGTTTTGTTTGTTCTGACATTCTTTTAATTGTTCAGTGTATGAGATAGACATCGTAGAGGGCGAGCAAGCCGAAAGAATCAAAAACCTTGACAAAGTTAGCTGCGTTGCGGCTGCAGCCCAACTAGCCTAAGGGATAACTCCTCCCCAACAAGGCATGGTTAAGCACACATATGAGCCTGGCCCTCACACTTCTTCAAGCGTTCTTGATCGGGAAAGGGAAAGCCGACCCTTTGCTGGGTTAATGAACAGAAGAAATCTCCTAAGGGTTCAAAGAGAAAATATGTCAAAGAAACAGTCGGTCGTCACGTGACCAAATCCTCTATGAGATCTCCGGTCAGTAAAGTGGCTAAGACTGTTGTTGGCTCGTCTGCTCATGATACTGCTTATAGAAAGAAGAAGACGGAATTATCAGAGGGCCAAAGAGCTCATCAGACTGGAGTCAAGCAAGTCATTACTGAAGAGGATGATGAAGATCAGGATACGTTGACTGATCTGATCCATAGAGAGCACCGATTGAAGAAGGGAAATGATCGTTCTTCAGCTTCGTCTACCACTATGTCCTCTGATCAACCTGGAACAGATGATCAGACTACTGATGGGGCTATAAGACAAGCTCCCCCCCCCCCCCCCCCCCCCTCAACAAACTCAACCCACATCCCTGGCCGAGTCGGTTTCTCTCCGAACTGTCCATTCTATTGGTCAAGTTCCTGCTGGTTCTCTAGTACAGCGTGCTGGCAAGGCTCCAATGCAGTTCTCTGTTAAACGTCAGATAGTTTTCACTGACTTGGATTCTAATGAAGGACAAGCCAGCCCTGAGAAAGCATCAGTCGATCTGCCAGCTCTTATGGATAACCTATCTGATCATGAAGCAGTTCGTGTCCATAAAGTATCTATCCGACTGAACCATCTTTCTGGGCCTCTGCCCAATGTTATCCTGGCCCCTGTTGTTAGCGATGCCAAGGCAGGCCCATCGGGAGCCACTAGTCTGGAGTAAACTGGTGCCACACCCTCAGTGGCTGCCCCTAATACCACCCTATTTTAGGTTCAGTCCAAATTGGCCAACAACCTCACGGTCCTGAAGTGAAGCCACTTCCTGCTGCGGTTGGCACTCTTAGCTTGGAAGAAACGCCAGTAGACCCCCTTGACATGCTGAAGTCCATATCCGCGGGAAGGGGTTATATTTGTTAAGGCTACTGGACTGACTTTCGGAATGCCAGTGATGTGGATCGAGTCTGCGCTATTTACAATAACGATATATACGTATGTACTTTTTAATCCCTCATCAATTTCTTTCATTTTAGATTTTATCAGTCATAACTCGTGTTAACGGAAAAATCAACTCGGGGAGTGAAATTTCAGCTAACACCCTCTCCCACTACCGGTAGATGGCAGCAGGATAGGTACCTTCGGTACTGAGATTCCTGTACGCTGGAGAGGTTAATAGATAAGGAATACACAAAGGAATCAGATGGATACGAAGAATACTGGTTTTATTGAATAATGGTTTATTTGAACATAACAACACACTTTATTCCCTCTCTGGGATACAAAATTGCGATGGAGAACTTCGTTTATGTTGATATGTAGATATACCCTTTCAATGATCATCTATGGACTCTCACTGGCTTTAAAGAATTCAAAGGAAATTACTCTGGGAATTAATCTCTCTCTTTTAGATGGTGAGAAAACACCATTCCCACTCTTTACCCTTTAAAGCTGTATATATTGTTCTTCCAGAAAATCCCCTCAAAATCTGATTGTATTGATGATGATTATTAAGAGTCCTAATTTAGGCTTTGAAAGGCATTGTGTGGGGCTGAAGGTGCGGGATTTGATCCTATTAATCACTGTCGAATTCGATTTCTGATTTGGTTGACCGTTTGGTCTCATTAATGGCGCTTTATTTTGGCAATGGAGTCAACTTTCCTTCTTCGTGAAGCTTGGAGGGAAATTATGATTCTGAACTTTGGCTGAACGAGGTGTTTGTATATCAGTCTGATCCTACTTGCATGGAGCTTATTCTACTTCTTGCTAGAGTGGTGCTTATGTCTTCACGATCACCTTCATAATTTTCGGCAGGTAGAGTACCTGCCCCGGATTGGCTCCGAGTAGATATCGAGGTACTAGGATACCAGGTGGAAGTCGAGGTAGTATTTAGACGGGTATCCTGATACTGGGTATCTTGGTTGATGTAGAAGGACTCGCTGGGCACTGGGCACACAAATTATCATTGTACTGGTCCTCGGTCAGTATTAGGAGCTTCAATAATACGGGGTGCATGCCTTCGTTAGTTCGCAGTACTGGTGTTCTATCTAGGTAGATAGGTAATCGAGGTCCTGACCTTACCTAGCATCAATTCCATCTAGGTAGCGGCACTGATCTAGCTGGTCACCCGGAAGCTAGGACTGGCTCCTATCAGGTTGATACTAGTTGAAAAATTCTCTTTTGATCCCTTGCCAAAAAACCCTGTTAACAACTCGTTTCCTTTCTTTTGTAAGGCCGTGAAGGAGATGACTAAGGCTATAACGGCTTAGAAGAAACATGCTGCTGAAATCTCTCAGCTAAAGAAGGAGATGGAAAAGAGGAAGAAAGCGGTCAGTTCTGCCTCAGCAAGTGAATCAAAATTGAGAACGTCCTTTGAAGAAAAGCTGAGGCAGCGTGACACGACTGAGACAGTCCTAAGGAAGGCCAGGATCTACTGCTGAGACTCGAGCTAACAACGCCACAACCAGCCTGACGGAGCTTGCCGTGAAGAACACCCAGCTTGAAGCAAATCTGGCTAAGGCTGAGCAACGGTGCGCGGAGCTTGAACAGAAGCTATCCCTGGCTAAACAGACGGCTGCTGGTTACGAGGCAGAAGCTCGGGCTGTCAAGGAAACTCAGGCTGCCTCCCAACAGTCTATGCTTGAGACCTAGTAGCTATTTGAGGAGGCCAAGCTTCGCTATGAAAGGCTGGCTGAAGATCTTTGGCAACAGATGGTAATCGTGGAGGTGCTCTCTCAAGAGGCCAGACTAGCCCTTGAGGTTCAAAGCGTTGATTGCTACAAAAGGTCTCCTGCATTCGAGGCAGTTATGCTGAGGGAACTAGAACGAGGGCTTGCTACTACTCGAATGTCCTTTGGGGGTAAGGAGAGGTCTTTTTGAGAGGCTCACCATGAATAGGACCGAACGATTGAAAAGCATAAGGTCGAGTCTCTCAATGCAATAAAGAACCAAATGATTAGATAGAGGGATTACAGTAAGTCTATTAGGAAGGATCCCATAAGATGCACTTAAAGCTCCCCTCCAAGTTTTCCCTGGTGACCTTTCATGCGGTCGAGGAAGGTGGTGCAATATCTAAGGGCATTAGTATTGGACATTTGCCTGAGACCGATTACTCTCCTTTCATGGCTGAAGATCCTGAAGATAACATCTGTTGGCAAGATTTTAGAGATCTGACCAAGGGTTATGAAGAAGAAAATAAACCCTCTGGCACCTCCTGACCCATTGGCCCTTCAAGAATTCCTGAAGCCTGATCTCTTCTCTATCACTATACATTTTTTGTTATACCACACATTTTGTAAATTTTTCTTGTAACATTATATAAATGATTGACTCATTCTTCAATGATACAGACCTTTAATTTACTTATGTGGTTTTCTTTCTTTTTAATCAACAACATTTGCTAATTGTCACTTCTGATTCAATCAATTATCTTATTAACTGATTGTGATTGATCCGATTGATTATGTTTTCAACTGACCGAATTTGATTGATTACTAACCCGACTAGCTATCTTACTTGACTGATCGAACTTGGCTAAACTAATTATCAATCATCTTTTTTGATTCGTTCAATTATCATTTTAGCTGCTTGTTATCGACCCAGTCAATCATCTTTTTGATTGGCTGAACTTGGTCTAGTCAAATTAGCTACTGACTAGTTTCTAGTTATCCCGACCAGTTATCTAATCAACTGATCGGGTCTAGTTTGGCTTGTAGTTGTGTTGTATATTCGTTCAAGTGGTGTTCATTTGATGGTCTATATGCATGGTATCTAGTTTATAGACTCTTGTCCTTTATCTGGCAACTAAGTCACTAAGACGTCTCCCAGCAGTTTGTTACTTAAGATTCGTTGCGATGAGGGTTTTCTCTTTCTCATTAACTTAGCTTATCTTAGCCGAGTATCTAATTAATTAGCGTTCAAGTGTGAGAATTTGAGTATCTCATCCAACTTTCTACGCATCCCATCAGGTATCTATTCATCTGAAGACACTCTAACAGTGCTTCTGATGCACCTAGTTAGTTTTGGTTAAAGTGCAATATCTTTGCGACATATGCTTTCGGCCCTATGGGGGGCCCCCGAGACCTGTTCGGGGTTCACGAGACTTGCTTTTGTAAACGAAAGCAGTATTAGAACACTTTTTCTTGAACTGTGCTTCCCTTGAAGAGCTTTTATTAATATCTTCAAAAAACTATAAGAAAAAATGAATGGTTAAGTATAAGAAAAATCTGTAACTATTCTAAACCCGACGGAATATCTAAAAATTGAGATAGAAAACAATAAAAGAAAACCCCTTAAGGATAGAATATCTTCAAGTATTGAGCATTGCATGGCCAGGGTAACTCTCATCCTTCTAGTCGAATAAGGCGATATGCTCCATGCCCAGCTAGTCCGACCACCAGATAAGGTTCTTCCCATTTATCTGTCAAGGATCTAGCCGCCTTATCCCTTATGTTTGGAGACACTCTTCTAAGAACCAGATCTCCGAGTTGGAACTTTCTTACCCGAACATGCGAGCTGTAGTATCTTGCAACCCTTTGCTGGTAGGCTGCATTTCTTACCCTCACCATGTCCCTTTTTTCCTTCAACTCATCTAGGCTTTGTTCTAGGGTCCTTATATTGGTATCAGGCTAATATAGCTGGACTCTAAGGGAAGTATGGGCTATCTAGCCTGGAATGATAACTTCAGTACCGAATGCTAGGGAATAGGGTGTCTCTCATGTCGATGTTCTTTGAGTTGTTCGATATGCCCAAAGTACCTCATGCAGCTTGTCCGCCCAATTTCCTTTCTTACCGTCGAGCTTGGCTTTCAAGGTGTGCTTGATGACCTTATTGACAGCTTCGGTCTCACCATCGGTCTAAGGATGAGCTGGCGTAGCATAATAATTTTTGATGTGGTACTTTTGGCACATTTACCTGAAGTTATCACTATCGAATTGAGTCTCATTGTCAGTGACAATTGTATCTAGGATCCCAAACCGAAAAATGATGTTCTTCTTTACAAAACTGTTGGTATTAGCTTCAGTTATATGTACCAATGCTTCCGCTTCAGACTATTTTGTGAAATAGTCAACCGCTACAATAACATGCTTTGCACCTTCTTTAGTTGCTGTTGGCATGGGGCATATCAGATCTAGTCCCCATATTGCAAATGGCTAGGGTGAGGTCAGATTCTTCAAGTTCTTGGGTGGCTACCTAATGTCTTTTACGATTCCTTGACAAATGCCGCATTTCTAGGCCACCGACTTGGCATCCTAAAATAGAGTTGGCCAATAGAAGCCCTGCCTGAGGGTTTTATGAGCCAAACTTTTTCCCATGTGTGGTTTCCACATACGCCTTTATGTATACTAGCCAGAATCTTATTTCCCTCATCTTGACTGACACATCTTTGTATGCCTTTCAAAAATCCCCTTCTGTAAAGCTCACCACCTATTATCGAATATCGGGCTGCTCTGTATCTGATACGTTTTGCTTTAGTTACATCTTCAGGGAGCATGCCATCTTCTAGGTACTACCTGATCGGGGTAATCCAAGTGATTGACACTATTTCCACTATTTCTACTGTCAGCTTTTCTTCTTCTTTAATATTGGACTTCTTGAGATGAGCCACTGGAATCATTTTGGACTAGATACCAGTGGTTGCTGATGCCAATTTCAATAATGCGTCAGCTTGCTCGTTCTTTTCTCTCGGGATATGAGTGATTCTATAATTCTTGAATCTCCCGAGAAATGTCTTGGCTATCTCTAGGCAAGCTACCATGTTAAGATCTTTTACCTGGTACTCATCTATGACCTGGTTAACCACAACCTGCGAGTCACTAAATATCTCCACTTCCTCTGCTCCCAATGTTGTGCATACCCTAAGTCCAGCCAACAACGCCTCGTACTCGGCCATGTTGTTAGTAGCTTTGAAATCAAATCCCATGGCACATTCCACCTGATCGCCTTCTGGTGTTGATACTACTATGCTTGCTTCGCTGCCATGCGTGTTTGACAACCCATCAACGTGCAGCTACCAGCTGAAGACTTTCTTTTCCTTTTCTTCTAAAATCCTGACCACCTCACTGTGTGGCTCAATGAATTCGGCAATCAGATCTGCCACTGCCTGACCCTTTATTGCGGCCATTGGCAGGTAAGTAACATCGAACTCACTCAGCTCCACCGCCCACTTTGTCAATCTTCCCGAAACTTTTGTCTTGGATAGGACATGATTTAACGGACAATCCGTATAGACCTAATTTTTATGAGCCTGGAAATAGGGTCTTAGGTTTCTTACGGCTGTCACTAGTGCTAAAGCCATTTGTTCAACTGCCGAGTGTCTTGTCTCTACTGGTAGCAAAGCCTTGCTGGTATAATATACTGGTTTCTGCACTCCTTCGTCCAATCTGATCAGTACCGATCCTATGTCCACGGCTGTGACTAACATGTATAAGTATAATGTTTCTCCTTCTATGGGCTTTGAAAAGATATAAGCCTTGCCCAAGTACTCTTTGATCTTCTGGAACGCTTGTTCACACTCCTCATTCTATTCTACTCTCTTACCTTTCCTTATTGCTTTAAAGAAAGGCAAGTATCTATCGGTTGACTTGCTGATGAATCAGTTTAGTGAGGCTAGGCAGCCCATCAACCTTTGGATATCTTTTAGGGTAACTGGGGACCTCATGTTTTCCAGGGCTTTTATTTTTTCAGGATCCGCTTCAATCCCCCTCTAGTGCACTTGGAATCTAAGAAATTTTCCCGACGGTACCCCAAAAACACATTTGTTCAGGTTAACCTTCATCCCATACCTTCTCAGCACTCCAAATGTTTCCTCCAGGTCAGTAGCATGCTTATCTGCTGTGATGCTTTTTGTTAACATATCATATATGTAGACTTCCATGTTTCTACCGATTTGTCGGGCGAACATCTTATTTACCAGTCTTTGATAAGTTGCCCCGGCATTTTTGAGACCAAAATGCATTACTTTATAGTAGTAAAGCCCTTGATCTGTTATAAAAGCAGTCTTTTCTTCATCTAGACCGAACATCCTATTTTGGTTATAACCTGCGTACGCGTCCATGAAGCTCAGCGGCTCATGCCCCGCAGTCGTATCGACCAACTGATCTATTCGGGGCAGAGGGAAACTATCTTTCAGGCATGCTTTATTCAAATCTGTGAAGTCTACACACATTCTCCACTGCCCATTTTTCTTCTTTACGAGAACCACGTTGGCGACCTATTCAGGATATTGAACTTCCCTGATTGATCATGCTGCCAATAACTTGTGGACTTCCTCTTTAATTGCTTGGCTCCTTTCAGGGATGAATCGTCACCTCTTCTGTATTACTGGCTTGTGCTCGGGGTCAACATTCAGAGCGTGGGAGATTATTTTGGTGTCGATTCTAGGCATGTCTTCATGTTTCCAAGCAAACACACCCTTGTATTCTTTCTACAGGTTAATCAGTTGATACTGTACCTGTTTGGTCAGCTGTGCCCCCAACTTTACCGTTTGTTCATGATTCCTGTCATCCATCATGACTTCAATGGTTGGTTCCTCTTCCTGGTCTTTCCTATCTTCTAGAGATGACTCCCTTGTGTCTAGGTCAAACCGAGTTGGCGTTTCACCTTCATCATTTTTCAAGCACTTTTTCTGCTCAGCTAAATCTACCTGCACTACATCAGACTTAGCCCTCTCTCTATAAACCGCCAGATTGGTTTTCCTCGCCCATTCTTGAGAGCCCTTCAATACTCCAACTCCAGCCTCGGTTGGGAACTTGATGGTCAAGGCGTAAGTTGCTGTGGCTTTCATTTTGTTCAAGAATGGTCTACCTAGCAAGGCATTGTATGGCCAATTCTCGGTGTCAACAACCATGAAATCGAGTAGTACTATTTTTTGACATGAAAAATTCCCTATCTCGATTGGCAGTTTGACTGTTCCTGGAGATCTCACTTCTGCTCCCCCGAATCCTCTGAGCGGGATTGCTAATGGTTGCAGATCCTTCCTTTGAAGCCCTAATTGATCAAATACCCCGGTGTTCAGGATGTCAGCCGAGCTTCCATTGTCGATCAGTACTCTCCCTACTTCTCGATGGCCGATGCGAACTGACATATCGATAGCATCGTTTGGTTTAACCTCCAATTCGTGGGCATCAGCTTCGGAGAAAATGATCGAATCCCAACCTTGCTTAAGCTTCTTCTAGTCGGGACTCACTGAATTTACCTCTAAGTTTCTTTGGCCATCTACTGCTTCACGGACTTCAAACATTCTCTCCCTGCTAGTTCTCCCTATACACGGCCCACCGAAAATGGTGTTAATAGCCTCGACGTCTGAACTTCCCCTTGGACTGCCCTTTCTGTCTTGGTCGATTTTGGTAGTGTCATTTTGCCGATCATCACCCCCCTTGAGAACCATGTCCTTTAGGTGTCCATCTCTGATTAGCTTCTCAATGTAATCTCTTAACTGGTAGCAGTTGGAAGTTTCTTAACCATTCTCCCGATGAAAACTATACAATACTTAGAAGTGTCTCTTCGTGCAAAACTGGATTGCTTTGGAGGCTTCTTATATAAGTTCTTATCCTCGATTATATTTAGAATTTCTTCTTGCTTCTGAGCCAGGGGGTATAGTTTATATACTGCCTCTTATAGGTCCTGTTGCTTTTCTGATCATCTTCCTTGCGGCCTTCCTTTCCTTTCCCAAAGTTATTCTTTTGGTCTCCTCTGAGATTTCCCTTCGGGCCATTATCTTTAGGCTTTTAACTTTCTCATGGTCGGCCTCCATGTATCAACTCCCCTCTGTGTGCTATTTGTTCTTCTTCAGCCATTACATATCCTCCTGCATCATCTACCAAATTAACATAAGTGGGCGGGCCCTTTTGCCTTAGACTGAGTGATAATTGGCTATAGTGCAAAATGCTGATAAATGCAGCTACAACCGCCTCATCATTAGGGTCCTGCACTTCCGAGACTTCCTGCAAGAACCTGGTAAGGTAGTCTTTCAATTTCTCATCTTTTCTTTGCCTTAGGGTTGAAAGGACGGATATCGACTTCTTATGCTAGATGTTTCCCATAAACTGCCTGGTGAAATCATGTATCAGTTCCTTGAAATTCCCAATCGATCCACCTGCAAGGCCACCAAACCATCTAGACCCTTGATCCCCTAACGTTTGAGGGAACATCTTGCATATGAGTGCATCATCATAATCGTATTGTGCCATAGCACTCTGGTATCTTCTAACATACTCATAAGGGTCTGTGTTGGCCTTGAACTGCTCCACATGCGGCATTCTGAATTTTTTCGAGAAATGGGCTTGTCTTATAGAGGCTGTGAATGGACTACCGGAATTACCGATACGTAGGTTCCCAAGTTCTTGTCTATGTTCCAGTGCTTCTATCCTTCTTAGTAGAACCTCTCGCTATCCATTTGGTTCATCACCATCATCGAACTTCTGGCGGATGATAAGACCATATGGGTCCTTTGAAATTCGCCCTGTGATCTGGGTGTCACGAATATTATATTTAGGCGCGAGAGTTATCTCTCTACGCCTCCTAGGGGGTTCCTCTTTGTCAGTTGAGGGTGATCGAGACCTCCTCATATGTCTGTCATATCTATCGCTTCGATCATAACTTGTTCCCTGTCCAAAACCTCTTGCAGCATCGTCATACAGACTGGGCTCCCTTCTTCCCTGGCTGGCTTAGTCCCCATTCTTCCTGTGATCCTGGTAGTCTTGACGATCGTCTTTATTTTGGGGTTGCTCCCTCTTTTCATGGCGATTCGCCATATCTTTACCAGTTTTCTACGGAGCATCAGAAGTTGGAATTGCTATCTCAGATCGTACCCTAGAGTCTCGAGCCACCACAAGTGTAGATAGCTGGAACGGTAAGGTCAAGTTGGCACGGCAGTTATATTGATTCCCTGTCTAGCGGCGTCTTCAGTGACTCTCCGTAGGGACTCTTGAACATGCCGGAAAGCGTCTCGGGAGATACCAAGGGCATCGGTAGAGGTTGTGATATCTTGGCCAATGAAAGGTGGAATCTTGAGAGGCAAATCTCCTCTTGTACCACCGGTGTTGGTTACACCAGTGTCGTTGACACCACGCGGGGTACCCATCTCATGTGGAGACTGACTCCCGTCTCTGCTATTCGCCAAATGGTTGTTGCACAAGTTTTTTTATCAAACCGTGTTAAGCAGCAAGCACACACTCAAGGAGGTATACAACCCCTTCTTCTAGCGCCAATTGTTTATGGTGATTTTGGATTATATAAAGTCAATCACGCGTCACACAAGTAAATTGCAATTGATGATTAAACAAGAAATTGAAAAGAGTAAAATAAGATACAAGCAAAGGAGAGTTTACGTGGAAAACCCTAAAGGGAAAAAACCACCGTTGTCGATGACGACAAGAAAGTAATCCACTATCAAAAGAATATTACAATCTCTTTCTCATTTGCTCTCTAATAATACCCCTTGATTCGTGAACCCTTGTTGGATGTTTTTTGGGTCTATTTATACATGTATAGAACCCTAATTCTTGGAGTACAAGTAAGAGAAAGGTGGTAGTAAATCAATAAAACTCTGACTTGTTGGAGTCGTTTTAATCACATCATGACTTTTGCCTATTCTGGGTTCTGATAACTATAAAGAAATCTATTTCCTTATCGGAGTATGCTTCATGAGACCTTATTTGAGGAGAATTCTTCTTTACATGTTTGAGTTGTAATAACGTTATCAACATGTCAAGCATCCGAACGTATCTAGAAATTGTCCATGTGTCGCTTAGCCAACCGTCTTCCAAACCTGACCAGATCTCTTTCGCCCCCGACCAGGGATCTTCTCCTGATCAAGTAGCTAGACCCGATCATTTGGGTTTTCCCAATCGTTTTCTTGCTAACCCGATCAATCTAATTACCTTGGTCAGGTTTTTCCAACACAACATATCTAAGTAACTTTGATCAGTATTGTGGGGTTATTTTCTGATCACTTTAGGTTGATTAAATTAACAACAGATTCACCGACAACCAATTCGCATCAAATTCACAAAAAAAAAACTAAAAACAAAATCTCAAAATCAACCAAAACGAAATTCAAATCAAAATCAACCAAATTAACTTTTACAATAACAAAACCCTAATACATTTTTCCAGATAATACACATTTATTTTCCAGAAACAAAACCTTCAATCGTAACCTTCAAACCTTCAATCTCATACCCCTGCCTGATCTTCTTCTTTTCTGCCTCCACGAGCTACTTCTCTATCTTATCTCTCCATCTCTCTTTCTTCCCCACCGATCTCCAATCTCATCTCATCTCTCTCTAGATCGATCGATCGATCTCACCACCACCACCACCAACCACCCACTGTCAACCACCGTGAAGCCGAGAAAGAAGAAGAAGAAGAAGAAGAGAGAACGATCTGGTCGTCGTCGTCGCGCTTCCGGTCGTTGCCGCCGCCGCCGTCGCTTTGGTGTTGGGAGGTTGATGTTGATGATGAACGAGTATGAGAGAGAGAGAGAGAAAATATTTTGTTAGGGATTGGCGATGATGTATACGTGAGAGAGAGAGAGAGAGATTTTATATTTTAATTTTAAATTTAATTTGTTATTTTTGAATTATTTGTAATATTAATTATTTTAATGTATTTTTAAATTTAAATTTAATTAGTTTTATTTTTTAATAAGTCAATTTACGGTTTTACCCTTTGTCAAAATGTTTCTAGAAGCAATCAATGTAAGTTGACACTTTTACCCTCTTAACTTTAACGGAATCTTTACAAACCCTAACCTAATTGGATGACAAAGATGAAAATACAGATTTTTAAAACTAGAAAGACCTGTCAAGATAATCCTTAAAATTAGGAATCAATTTATATGTTAGATCAAACTAGAGGGAATAAAATAAAATTAACTCTATTTTATAAGACGATAACTCACATAACATATTCATGGAAACATGACAAGTGCAGACCAACGGAAACGGATCTTGATGAGTGATGAGAAGGGAAGAAGACAGTGAATTTACATGCTGCCGCGTGGCGTGCATTCACATTTTACTGTTACTGAAACAGCAAAGTCTTTGGTGTGGGGACCCAAATTAAATTCTTTACGTTTTCAGAAGGAAAGTATCAAAATTTGTCCATTTCACACGTATCAAAAGACGAGAAAAAGCAGAGCAACTTGTCCGTTGCTTCGTCCTTCAAAATCTTTTTTAGATTCCCACCACCTGCTTTCCATGTGCTGCCCACGCGTTTTCCTCTTCAAACTCTGACATGATCTATATACGTTAAACAAAGTTTATCAAATTTCAATAGATTTTTTTTTTCTTTTTTTAGAACATCTAAAAACAGTGATTTGTATATCGATTCGTTGATATGGTAATAATATTAAAATATTTATTTTTTATATGATATAAATATAGATTTGATATACAATCAACTTAATATTTGGTATTCAATGCTTTAATTTAAAACACATTTTATTTTAATGATATTTATAATTTTATTTTCTATTTTCTTTTTATTTTATTTTCTTGCCAAAAATAGATGAAAAATTAATATCAATTTTAAATGTGTGCTGAGTCAACCTAAAAAGATCTGTGCAATAGACCGTCTGAAAGTAGACGGTCATATTGACAATATTTAATATTTTTTTTGTACGGCTACATTGGAGACATAATTATTAGCAGAACGTCTATTAATCCTACGTGACATCTTTTTTTTTTCACAAATCACGTTTACATTGGAGATGCTCTTAACGGAGTATAAGATATCATAATCACGCACAACATCTTTTAACTTAAGGTGTATATCTCTTCCACATAAATAATATAGATTTTATAAGTTTGTATAGTAAGTTTATTTATTTTTTTCAAAATATGGGAATAGTTATTTTCAAAAGTAAATATCTGAAAGTCCTATTATAATAATTTTAATTAATATAAATAAAACCTGACCTCAAGCCTTCAGGTTTAGAGAGCAGGTATATATTATATCACATATTTTTAAATTGAACTAAATAAAATATTAAATTATCTTTGGTTATTAAAATTTAAAAATAAAAATATTTTTTATATTAAATTAAATTAATTAAAGATAAATGGAATAAAAATTAAATGAAAAAAATAAAAATTTATTTTTTTGAATTTAAATTATCCTCCTTTAAAAATTTAATTTTTTAAATATCGTTATTTTTGAATTATTTTTTTTACTGTTTTTTAAATTTAAAATATAAGAATTAATTATTTCTATATTTTAAATTATTTTTACTAGTATTTATTAATATTTTTTATAAAAAGATTATCTTTATTTTTTAATTTTTATAACTAAGAGCAATATAATTTTTTATTTGTTGAATTTTCACAATAGGTAAAATTTAAATAGATAAATTCATACTTCACCTCTATAAGTATTTAAAGATAAATTTCATGGGAGTTCGTATAAATACCCTTGATAAATAATGATGTATGGGCCAACATGGGCGTAGCTCAGCTGGTAGATGGACGAGTTTGGGGTTTGGGCAAATGACTCTCAGGTCAGCGGCTCGAATCCTACCAATAGAGAAAGCTTTTAAAAAAAATACCTGAATTAATAAATATGTTGTCTAAAAAAAATGATGTATGGACGTGTCAGATGAACACAAGTTGAGATATATACATCATTATTATTAGGGATATTATTATTTTTCACCCTACCTTTTGAGGTATTAGACATTATGTACCCCATTGTTTTGGTATTGGCCAATCTTTACCCTGACATTTCATTTAATAGTCTAAATGCACCCTAATGTTAAGGATCGTTAGTCAAACGTTACAAATTTGAAAAATCAGAAGGGTAAATAGATAACTTTAGCCTAAAACATAAATTAAAATAAAAAATTATATAAAACTAACTAAAATAAAATTAAAACATTGCACTTTCTCTCTCCTAATCTCCTCCTCATCGTTTCTCTCTGTATTTTCTCTTTGTTCTCTCTCTCTCTCTCTCTCTCTCTCATTTCTTCGTCCCCAGCGAGTCTCTCTCTCTCACAGCCTATTCTCTCTCTCATCAATCAACACATCTTCTCTGTCTTTCCATCTCACTCTCTCTCTCTCTCTCTCTCTCGTTCCCTATTCTCTTTTCCATTCATCGACGAGATCGAGCGCGGATCTCCTCCGTTTAGAGGTGATCGGCGTCGGTGATGGTGGGTTGAATTTTAGACTTGTGTGGTTTGATTTTGGGTTGATTTTGTTGGCGCCGATCTTCTCTTCTCTCTCACTCTCTCTAATCGTCGATGATGGTGGGTGTTGCGTTTGGGTTTGAGTTTTGTTCGCTGCCGGCGTTTGGTTGATGGTGGGGGTTGTGTTTCGGTTTAGGTTTTATTTGGCGGCAGCTGTGGGTTATTGGATTGGGGTTTTAAGAGCTTTGTGATTGAGATTAATGGTTGTATTTCTTTTCAATTTCAGTTTGTGTTTCAATTTTTTTTTCTTTTTTTTCTTGGTGATGGTGTTTGGAATTTGGATATTATTTTTCGTCGATTTCTGGAAGTATTTGGGAGGTTGTCTGTGTGAGTGTTCAAGAGAGAAGAGAATGGATGGTTCTATTGAGCCGGTGGTTGGATTTTTCTGGGTTTTGGTGGTGATGCTTTTCTTGGTTTGTGGAGATGGATGAAGATTTTCGTGGGAATTTTTTTTTTCATTATTTCCCCATTAGAAAACCAAAAGATTCTAAGAGCAAAAACCTCATTTGACATTAGAAGGGCAAAAAGGTCCCTTTAAAATGCTAAAGATTTCAAGGGCAACAATGTATTTTCACAATCTGCAGATGTTAAGGGTCTATCCTGTAAGCGTTTTTCAGTGACTGTTTTTTGAAAATAAAAATGAAAATGAAAACAATGTTTTTTTTTTGTTTTTCGAATTCTGAAAACGCATCTGGTAGCATATACGGGAAACTGTATCTTGAAATTGAAAACAGTAAAAACGCGTCTGGTAGCTTCACTGAAAGCTGAATTCTGAAAATGAAAACAGTAAAAACACGTCTAGTAGAATAACTGAAAAATATCAAAAATTATAATTTTTCTTATATTTTTTCTATTGTAATTTTTAATTTGAATAAAAGGGAGTCAATAATTCATCCCAAATAATTATCAAATAACTCATAATTTAAAAATTGTTTTAAAAATAAAGAGAAAAATATAATAATGAATCAGAGAAGAAAATTGATTCACCGAATACATATATATATATATATAAATACATATATATATATATATATAAATATATATATATATATATACATATACATATATATGAGTGGTGCTATTGGCACACCTCCTACTGATCTATTTATGCCCCATTTTTTAAATTTTGATTTAATTAAATAAAGTTAAATCATTTTATTAATTTATTTTATTTATTTCCAAAACTGCCCGTTTTTCTTATTTTTCAAACTTAATAAACCTCATCTCTGATTTCTCTATCTATCTCTGATCTTTTATCTCTTGTCTCGTCTTTCTCTCACAAAATCGATCTCTCAATCTTGTGAAATCGTCACAGCAGACATTTATTTGTGAATCGCAATTGTATAAAACAAACATGCCAATAGAAGCCAAAATGACAACGCTTGGGAAGGAAAAACAGAGCAGCACCCAAAGAAGAAAGGCACAACAGACAGGGTTTTGTTGCAGCAGACATGGAACCATCAGCTAGGGTTTTGTTGACTCACTCAGGCGTCTTCTTCTCCTCTGTCGACATGAAATTCTCCTATGAATTTGTAAACAATAATGAATTTATTTGACATGTTGTGGTCAATCAGACATGTTGTGGTCGTACTCTGTTTTTTCTTTGTGTTGTTCTTTACCTTGTGCTCTGCTGCATGTCTTGTGTCTTGCCTCTTGGCTTTTATAATATGTACAGTTTTTTTTTAAAAAAAATGAGTGGAGACCTCCAAGTTTTTGGATTGTAGTATTTTCCATCATAAAGGTTATGCTTGTTCAACATCTGAACATTATATTGTTATCCGATTTATATTTTTTTTTTTCAGAAGTTAAAAAATAATTTATTTGAGTTTATTAATTTGATAGTTTTGTTTGTATACTGCAAATGGGAAAGAAATTTGAATGTTTTTTTTGAACCAAACTAGTTTGCATTCTTATATAAATTCTACCAAGATCAGTGAGAGTTTACAAACATTTGAATCCAAAATCAATCTCTCTACGGCTATCTCTCTCTCTTTGTGCCTTAAGACACAGAACACCAACATTGAATGTTACAGCACCAATGTTTTTGGGTTTATTTATTTGTATTTTGTTTATTGTTGAACAAATATCTATATTACAAATTGAGCAGACGTGCAATGATGTTTGATTATGCTTAAAAAGTGTTGATGTTCTAATTTACATGTAAGCCTTATATGTTATAATTGAGAATACCAGTGATTTATGGACACAATAATTATATCTACCATGTGAATATAGATGAAGAATAGTTTTTTTTTTATTGAAACAAGAATTGTCTTTTTTCAAAAAGAAAAACAAAAGAAAAAGAAAATTAAACAACATAAAAGCAGCTACTTAGTTTGATTGAAGTCAGAGTCAAAAGGTTAAAATTACAACATTAGTTCCATGGAACAACTCAACCATTCAAATCGATTGTTTCCCTGGTCATAACATCAAACACCAAATCTTTGAAAGCATCTATATTATTTGTATATGGAGTTTCCTATCCTCTTGCACATGAATGGTGATATTCTAACCAATTAGCTGCTATAAGAGGCATTGACGAACCTGGTATCATGAACACCTAAATAATGTATGAACCAATATTAGACTTTGAAAAAAAAGATTGATTGCTTGATTGATTGCCATCTGCAAAGAAGATTGATTGCTGTTGGGAATATTTTTCTAATGACATTCATCAAAGCTAACTCTCGATCTGTCACTATTACACTTGGCAACATTTTGTCTTCCATAATTTTCTTCAATTTCTCCAATGCCCAAACATAATTATCCTCACGCTCAAACTGAAATAATGCAAAACCAACACAAAATGTCAAATTAGTCGATGTCACACCAACTATCTCCAATAATGGGTAACGATACTTGTTTGTTTTGTAAGTGCAGTCCATAATTAGCACACACGGAAAAGCCTGCAACAATTCAATAGTAGAACGATGTACCCAAAATAAGTCTGTAATGCAATCTATATCTTCATGACTTCGATGCCACTCAATGTAGTTATGCTCATTTAATTTACTCATAAGATGTTGTATTTGTGATCTACCGGCTTGCTCCACAACCTTATATTTATAGCGTGCATTGTATATCGTTTTCATTGTGCTGACATTATGAATATCTCTATTCTGCAATGTATGCAAAATATTTTTCGGTTTCACCTCACTTTTTGACATATCAATCAACATGTTGACCTCTTCTTTGGTGAGTCTCCTAGCAAATGAGTGGCCTTCAAGATGTTGTGCAGCTGGATGATTATGTTGCCCATTAATCACTTTTAATGCCCAGTTATCATCACTTGCTAACTTTTTCCCTTTCAGTAAAAAAGGACAATTGCACTTCTTTGTTCCCGTTGCTCTTGACCTCTTTTTTCCCTAACATTCACTAATTTTATGCTTATAGGTACCACTCCTTTCACATGCAAAACGTATTCTTGGTTTCCTTCTACTAACATTTACTTCTGATTTTCGTATAACAATGACAAATCCAAATCTCTTTCCAGTAGCACGTGTCCATTCAATTAATTCTGCTCTACTATTGAACACCTATATATTTTACAATTAAAAAAAAGTAAGTGTTCAAAAAAAAAGTGAGCTTTAAAAACATTACTTAACAAGTAAAAACTTATATATAGCATACCATATCAGTTGTAAATGCGTCAGTATTGTCCACAAAGAATAGTTGATTCTCCTCAAAGTTAGTATGAACGAAACTTTCATCCTTAAGAAATCACCAAATGAAAAATAAGTCAATGAATGATACAAACTTTTTTTTAGAAGCAAGGACTTTATTAAATAACAGAGCACAACAAGCCACAAAACATAGGAGCAAACAGCGCACCAAAGACAAAGCGCAGAAACAGCAGCCACCACGAAGACCAGAAAAAAAAAACAGAAAACAAAGACCCCGAAAGAGGAACCAAAACAGTAAAACGAAGGCGAAAAAGAAGAAACCAGACAAGAATTGCTTCCAGATGTATAGTATAAACATATATATATATATATATATATATTAAATTTTAACAATACAAAAAGTAAATTTCAAACTTACTTCTAGAGAAGGAATTGCTTCCATATGTTTGATATCATTCTTTGAAAATTCTTGCAGATACTTGTTATCATTATCAGACAATTCTTGTTGATGCTTCATATGCTTCATATCATTCTCAGACAATTCCTCCAGATGTTTGATATCATTCTCAAACAATTCTTCCATATGTTTGATATCATTCTCAAACTCTTCCATAATGTTTTTTTACGTAATAAGCAAATTTTAGGGTTTAAGAGTTAAGATTTTTTTTTCTTCAAGAAATGAATTAAAAGAATGTTTGGGTTTTTTTTTAAAGGGATGTGGGGTTTTATTAGATTTAATTTATTGAATATTTTTTTCTTAAATTGTATGTCTTTTTTAGTAATTTTGATAAAGGAAAAAAAATAATACTAAATAATTTAAAAATGGGGCATAAATAGATCAGTAGGGGGTGTGCCAATAGCACCACTCTATATATATATATATATATATATACATAATTTGAATAAAAGTGAGTCACTAGAACATTACACATGAAATTCAGTAAACTGAAGTTAAGTTAACAAAATCTGGAGTTAAACGTGTTACCAGTAAACTCATATCTCCACATTTAGCAAACATACCAACAAGACTAGTTCCTACAAACTGATTAACACTAACTTCACTCTTTATAATCAATGCATGGTATCTTTTTCCCAGTTCAAGACATCTTTCATTGCTACAAAATTTTAAATCACCAATCACAAAACCCTTATCTAGTAAACTCCCTGAAGAAGAACATGTAGGGGCATCATTAGTACATACATCGTCAGTGCAATCATCATGAGAAGTACCATTACCTGTAAAATAACCATTTTTAACCACACCCTTTTCAACATCAATCACATATCCAGCGTAGTTAATTGGAATCAATTGTTGAAACACCAATTCGTTTAGGACTTCTATCGAACATTGTATATACAACTTTTGAAGGAATAGGTTCACTAGCCATAGATGTCATTGGGAGGCTGAAATTTTTAAGCTTGAATGGGTCTTTTACACTGGAAGTGGAAGGAAAGGAAATTGAAAAACTGGTATTCAAACAAAGTTCAGTAAAATTTCATGGAAAGGAAGTTTTTAACTTCGCTGGATGACTAATAAGTGGACTCGGTGAAGAAGAAGAAGAAGAAGAAGAAGAAGAAGAAGGAGAAAAAGAAGAAGAAGCCGATCGGAGGCGAAGAAGAAGAAGAAGAAGAAGCCGATCGGAGGTGAAGAAGAAGAAGAAGAAGCCGATTGGCGGTGAAGAGGCGAAGAAGAAGAATAAGAAGAAGAAGAAGAAGAAACGGATCGGCGAAGAAGAAGAAGAAGAAAAAGAGTCTGGAAGAAGATGAAGAAGAAAAGGAGTCTGGAAGAAGATGAAGAAGAATAGTGACGGGAAGATGGAGAAAAGTAAGAAAAAAATGATTTTTTTATATTAAAAAAAAATAAGTGAAAAAACAAAAAACAAAAACAAAAACGAAAAACGAAAAACGAAAAACAACTTTTAAATGTTTTTTAAATTTTTCACTTTTAACACTAATTGTGTTTTTCAAATTTTTTTTGTTTTTCGAAAATAAAATAAAAAACGGTTAAACGAACGCGAATTCGAAATCGTTTGGAAAACAAAAACGAAAAAAAAAAAAAAAAACAGCTGCAGGACGGGCCTAAACACCAATTTTCTATCCAAAACTAACGGTAGGTTGGAAAATGGCTAATACCAAAATAAGATGGTGCAAAACATCTGATACCTCATAAGTGAGGGTGGAAAATAATAATATCCCTTATTGTTATTTTGGTGAAAGAAATGGTTATTTTCCAAAGATGGTTTCAGTTTCACACTACTATACCACCAACCCTTTCACAGTTTCTCTCATCTTCTATGTATAAATAAGGGTGTTTTGAGCAAGTTGAAGCAAGCAGTTGAGAGAGAGAGGCAGTGAAGTGGAAAGAGGGTTGGTGGAAGTTTTTGGTATGGAGGGATTGGGCAAGACTATCCTTTGATCCGTTGAAGATGGTAATAAGTTTTTCCCAACACCCCCCATACCGTTGATTTCCATCTACTCCCTCCTCTTCTAACTTCTTTTAATTAATTTTCTAACAGATCTCATACTCTTCTCTTGTGAGGTTGAGCAAAGCAAGAGAGTGTGGGAAAAGGAGAGAGTTGCTGGAAGTCAGGGGTGTGGGAGGATTGGACAGAACCAAAACTTTTGTTTTTTGTTTTTAATTTCATAAAAGGGGATATAGGTTCTTTCCAACACCTCCCATACCGTTGATTTCAAGCTCTTCCTTCCTCTTCCCAGCGTCTTATTAGTTTAGCGAGGATTTCCGGGTTACTCAAAACAAAAGAAAGCAGATCTCTCAACCTCTTGTGGGGATTTTGGTAAGATTGTTCTTTGTTCGACCTCTTTATTGTTTCTTGTTCTCCTGTTATACTTGAATGCATAAATTTTATTTGGCTGAAACAACTTTTTTATTTGGTTAAGAATATCATGTGTCTCTTATTAAGCTAATAAAATTTGCTGTGTAATGTTATTGATTGCAATTCTCAAATCTGAACTAATGTTATCTTCCAATCATGTATTTTTTCTGTCACTTGTACTCTTTTTATACACGAACAGTCTTGTTATATGCTTTGATGCATACATGGATGTTAGTTTGCTGTTGTGTAGAAAACCATTTTTGTTGAAACTCATGTTTGTGATACTTGAGACTATAGATCTATGTTTTGGCAGTGTTGACTATATCATGGTTTTATATTTAGTAGAAGCTTGAATTACTCTCTTCCGAGGAGTTGGTTGGAATGTCATGATGCTGAAATGAGGTGCTTCTGTGTACTTGTAATTGTGTTCCAAGTTTATATTATCCTGATTGAAATTGTCTGTTTGCATTTGAAGATGGCCGGGAAAGCTTGAACGGGAAAGCTTGAATGGGACGGGCGTACCGCATCATTCATACACTCTTCCAATACAATTTTGCCACAATTTTTTTTATGAAATAATTAAATTCATATGTGGCAGAGATGTTTTGAACGGGCGTACGGATGACGTGGTACGTCTGTCCCATTAAAATGTTTCTCTATGAAGTTTATGTTACCTAAAGGCTAGGTTAGGAGGGGATCAGTACATCTATTTGGTTAAAAAAGAACCCTTTCTATTTTTATATATATAGTAATATTCTTTGCAGAATTTCATTTGTGAAGGCAGTGTTACTCTACATTACAAATAGAAGGGATCATTATTGTTATTGCCAAAGTTATTTCCATTTTTCAAGAGATTAGAATCAAATGATAGATTATTGATATCGAAAGTTGATTTCATGTTGTTTATGATGGTTGGTGTATTGTTTTGGTACAAGAAATTTTTTAAACCAGAACAAATTGAAACTTACGAATTCATATCCATGTAATCAATAGTTTGTACTCAATGGTGCTATTTATTCGGGTATCTGTCCTTGGAACTGATCGATATCCATGTAATCAATAGTTTTGTATTACAAGTTGGGACATCCATATTTCTTGTTACATCTAGATATATATGAATTCTAAGTTGTTATGCTAGATGATAAAGTAAAAAAAAAAATGTATGTGAGGTCTGTGTGAGGTCTGTGTGAGGTCTGTGAGGTTTATTTACCTAGCATTTTGCCAATAAGGTAATTGTTGTCTGCACTGCAGGTAGGCAGCTTTACTTAGACCTTACAACCGTACATGTACATATTTTTATTTTTATTTATCACTCAACATAAGCTTAGCCGTTTAATAATGGTTGAGAAATTTTATCCAACTGTAACATAGAATGCAAAAGCTGAACTGGAAATTTTTTATCTATTAGATGTATCTCAATTTGAATAGCCGGAGTCTTCACATTTGAGATTGAGTTTGTGCTAGGGCAGATTCAGCACTCATAGTTTGTACCAGAGACTCTGCCCTACCACTCAGCAGCCCTTTATGAACTGCAATATTTCTCATATTGCACTCAAGAGCATCCTCAATGTGCACCATCAAATTTGACACCATTTTGGTGTTAAAATAGCATCTTTAGAGCAACTCAAACTTAGCACCAAATTGGTGCTAAATGGTGCTCAAAAAATAGGTTTTGGTGTAGAGCTACAGTTGCACCATTAGTGCAACACTGTAGTGGGAACCATAAGTTAGGTGCTCTGTTGGGGCCAAGGCTCAACATTATATGAGTTGATAATACTTATAATTTCTTTTTCTTTTTTAAATGTTAATTAGTTATTCATTGTGAACTAGCTAGAGACTCTGCCCCTACCACTAGACAGTCTTATCAACTGCAATATTTTTCATATTGCACTACGTATGCAGCCTTAAAGCATTGTCAACCATGCCTTTTCTCTCGTTTCAAATTAGAGTCCTTATCTCGTCCCGCCTGCATGCTTAAATAAAATATTAACTCTAAAATAGAGTAGCCTATACTTCTACAGTGCCAAATGTATGAAATTTGAGTCTAAATTTACTTTTTATAATTTATAATTCATTTTTATCCCATGTTCATGGTTATAAATAAATATACAAATATTTGATCATGACATCATTTTACAATTTTTTTTATTAAATTCAATATATATATAAGTTTTAATTTATAATTCCTATTATAATAAAAATTGTACAATTAGAAATGTCTCATCAAGATTATTAAAATGAATCTAATATTAAATATTTTTTAATAATATTTTTTATTTAATAATTTTTCATTTATCGATGTTTATTAAATTCAATATATATAAAAATTTAGTGAAAATATTAGGTGATTAAAATCAGATTGAAAGAGTTTTCTAAAACAAAAACTCAGATAGGAAAATTAGTTGAAAAATCTTAGATGATAAAAATTAGGTAGAAAAATGTTTGATAAAAAAACAGCTAAAATTTTTAAAGAAAATATTACGTTTTGTTTTTTGAAATAAGAAAATATTATGTTTTTATTGTTTCATGAAAGTGAAAATTAGTTGTGAAAAACTAACATAAAAAATAATATATAACAAATCAAGTGAAAAAACAAACATAAAAATACTATATAACAAATTCAAGAACCGATAAAAACGTAATATTTTTCATATGTTTTTATCTAAGTTTTTCACCAAACATTTTTCTAATTAAGTTTTACCATATTACATTTTCCCCCAAATTTTCCCTACCTAGTTTTTTTTTTCCAAGTGAAAAAGGCGTTTAAATAATATTTGTGAAAATTAAGATGAAAGGTAAAATTAAATGAAAATAATTAGTTTTTTTTATGAAAATATAAAATTTTAAAAAATAGAAATATAGATAGAGGTGTAGGAGTGAAATGTCTTCTTATATGAGATATGGAGGGAATATTCCTTTTAGGACTAATTTGATTATATAGGTATGAGTTACGGAGGGAATATTCTCTTTTAAGATTCTAATTTGATTACGTTGATAGAGACATGGTGAGAGCTGTTCATGTGCATTCAGCGCATTACAAATTATGGTTTGATCTTTGTTCTTTAATATTATGTGAAAATTACCATTTAGTTCTTATACTTTTTTAATTTGAAAAATATAACCGCTCTCTAGCCATTGAAACTTTCGGACAACATTCAGTGAAACCCTTGAACAAACTTTTGTTTAGAGCGATAGCTAGTGAATGATTATATTTTTCAAATTTAAGGTTGTAGTGACTAAATAATAATTGTTGTCTTATCCAAAAATTACGAAATTTGGTATCGACAAATATTTGTATGTATAGTGTGAATCTGGAAAAGTTCATGATTTTATGATTTTTACTCCAATTGTTTTGTATTTTTAAAGTATGAAAGGTCTTTGTTAAAATATGTTTGACAACGAAGAGGTTTAAGAATTATTTTTGATAATAAAAGATTTTCATATTTTTACTGGGTTTGGGACAACATGTCTACTATAAGTGTTGAAAAACTGAGATTTAGCTATATGCTCTGTGGTAAACCTTATATTGCTTAGATTATGTTTGAGATTGTTTTGCTTGGAAAATAATCCACTTTTAGCTTAACTTAATGAAAAATCAGCTTACCAGATAAGTTGATAGGTGTTTGGTAAATTGACTTTGTAAATAATCAACTTTAGAAAAAAGTAAGGAAAAAGTGTTTTGTAAACTTTAATTGATTATGGAAAATGACTAAAATAGACATTAAACTGTAATATGTTATTCAAATATTTTTCTACTATTTATTTTTTTTGTTTAAATTAAAAATACTCAAAAATATACATATAAAGCTCAGAATTATTTATTTATTTATATATAATTGAATATTCAACTGAGTCAACTCGCTATTCTCAATATAAATATACTGTGCCAACTCGTTATACCCAATGCAAATATAATGGGTTAACTCAGTCTTCTCAGTCAAATCTAATGAGTCAACTCGCTCTTCTAAGAAGAAAATCAACTGAGTCAACTCACTCACTCAATCTTCATAAATGGAATCTCTGCAACTTAGGTTCCAAATCCGCCACCGTTTGCTACTCCATCGGATTGTCCATCGATGGCGTCTTCATCTTTCATCCTTCGCTGTCGATATCGTCTCCTCGCCGCCGACGTTCAAGTTTTGAAATCATGAGATTTCGATCCGGATTCGTCGCGATAACGGAGGAAAAAATAGCGAAACGGAGGAAAAAATAGCGAAACGGAAGAGGCTTCAATCGTTGGAGAATCCCTCCTACGGCGTTGAAGGAGGTGAGAGGCTGGTCTCTTCAATGCCAAGAACGGATGAGGTGAATTCGCGATAACAGAGGAGGCTGCCTAAGGGGAAAATGATCTCCACCGCCGACGGAGGATTCCGGCTGTCCTCCGACATCCATCGCCGGCGGTGGCCACCACCACCACCACAGACCATTTGTCACCAGCAATCGGTGGCCTGGCAACACTGTCGTTTTATAATTTCAATATTTTTAATTTTTCAATTTTAAAACTGAGGGTATTATTGTATTTTCATTAAAATATCAATGGTATTATAGACATTCCAAAGGTAAGGGGTTAGCTTCTCCAATAATCAGCTTTGAAAAACAGCCCTCAACCAACTTCTCAAAAGCTGATTATTGGATGTGCAAATTGTAAAATAAACCGCTTTTGAAAAATTTAACAAACATTTATTTATTTAAAATTTGAAAAATAAGTGATTATTCACCATGTAAAAGCAATCTCAAACATAGTTTTAGTTATGTACTTTGATAATCTTAAAACGATGAGGTTTTGGAATTGTTTTTGATAATGAAAGTTTCTCATATTTTTACCAGGTTTTGAACAACATGTCTACCATAAGTGTGGAAAAACTGAGATTTATCTATGCTCTATGTTAGACCATCTCCAACCCTGCTCCAATCTCCATGCCATCTTCAATTTGCTGAAGAAATCGCCTCCAACGCAGCGACATTCGCCACGCCTTTTGGTTGCTGATGAACAGTGTCTTTGTTGGTGCAAAAAAGAAGACTTGTTTTTTTTTATCCCTCAACTTTTATTTAATCACAGTTTAACCCTATTTATTAAAATCTACTTTGATTATATCCTTTATTTAAAGGTTTTGTTTAATCACAGTTTTATCATATTCAATTAAATTTATTCCAATTTGGTCATTTTTATTATTTAATGATTTTGATGTGATTTAATTATTATTGTTATTACCATTTATAATAAAATAAAATGAAGTGTATAATTAAAAAATTTAAATGCAATTTTTTAAATAAATCACTTCATTCAAAACAGCAGAAATTAAAGTAAAATACATTAATTAATAATTACATTAAAAACGAAATACAAAGTTCATAGTGATTAAATAAATTACCACTAAAATGAAATAAAAATACAACATAAATTATAACAACGATTTAGTAGTCCGGAAGACCATTTCCAGGTCCTTGGAGATTATTGAAAAAATCACCAAAAGACCCAGATGTATTTTGGGATCCTTAACTTTGTTGCCGAGCTTGTTTTGCCATAATTTTTAATTGTTGTTGCCTCACAAACTCATGCTTCATTGGATCAGTTATGGTATTCAAATCCATCATCACAATTTTGGTTTCCCGGCACTCCACTTTTCTCTCCAAAATATCGTTAGTTCTTTGCCTCTCCCCAGTGTTTTGCTTAAAAACTTTCATGAATTGTTGTTGTCCTTCTTTCAAAGTATCACAAAATGCTGAATTTTGTGACTCAACCCTCCTTTTAAATTTTGCTTTCTTCACCCCAATGGGCTGTTGAGATGAACTACCCTCAACGTCATCACTAGTTATATTAAGAGAAAATGAAGATAGTCCAGGAGATGCCATTGTGGGAGACTCTGGAGTTGGAGAGTCTTCTTGTGATGATACAAAATGACCACTTTCCCTTTGAAAGACTGATATTGCAGTATCGTAATCTGTAAATTTTTGCATATCTTTTAGGATGGGCCACACATGATCAAACTTGAATCCATGTTTATATTTGTTATCTTAGGCTAATAAGATTTTTGACTGGTTCATCTGCAAAATGATACAAGTATATTGTTATAATTTAATATTAAATATAATTTTTCTACAATTTTAATATTAACAAATACTCACAATATCAGCTTCGGAGGCACCACTAGGTTTAAGAGTTTCAATCTGTCGTAGGCATCCTTGAAATTTCCCAATTGATATCTCTTAGGACCGGCGCGTTTTTGGCATAAACATGTTTTACATGATATAATGACTACGTGCATTATTATGCACAACATGATAATCGAGGATGAGCGTGGTGTTGATGCATCAATTGAGGATCATATGGAAGCACCAACTCCAATATGTAATTTTATTTTTATGCTCTTTCTTTTTTATTTGTTGAAATGTAATGTTTAAGTAATTTTAATAATAAATGAAATATTTTACATAATTTATTTTAATTTCGTTTAATATATTAATTTCATAATTTCTTATCGTATTGCAATATTATGGTAATTATGGGATGAAATGTTAATTGTGGATAAGTATTAAAAAAAGGGAAAGAAAGGGAATATTCAAGAGAATATTTTTTTTAGTGTAAAATTTAGTGCAGTGTGTTGGAGATGGAATAGTGATATAATGTGATAGTTGCATTATTTTAATACAAAAGTTGTACTAAAACCACTATTCGGGTTGGAGATGCTCTTAAACTTTATAGCTTAGTTACGTATGACCCCAAATAAGTAGGTGAGACCTGTAGGGACCATATTGTAATAAAATATTAAAAAAAAACGACTAGTTCATATTTTTCCCCGTAAATACATGTATTAAAACCTACTTTTCAAATGATTTTTGGAGCATGTTTGAGTCATTCGTAAACAAAAGATTCATTATTGTTTAAATATTCTTATTTACTCTTTGAGAGAATATTATTGTAAACATTTTATCGGATTTAGCTACTATATATGACTTCTTTAGTTGCAAATGAAACTATAAGACAGTTGTTTAATTTTTAAATATTTGATTTCTGTACAGAAATCCAATGACAGACAACTAATCGTGTAACTATATTGATCTATAAGATAGTTGAACTCATATTTTATTATATTATCTCTTGGGTCTAGGTGGGTATTTCTTTTGAAAAGTTAAGATCAGTTTATTTTGTAATTTAGACATCAAATGATGTTTGGTAAATTTTTTAAAAATGATTAATTGATAATCTAATAAGTTTTGACAATGATTTTGAGAAGTAGATGGGGAGTTACTATTATCTTTAAGATATCATTATTATCTTTAAGAAATTAAATTAAAATCATTTATATATTTTATTTCCTTTTAAAATTAAATATTGATTTGATTTATAATATCTTTTAAATTTTTTTATTATTCTTATGGAATTTTCTTTTTCTAATTGAAATATTCTATTTAAATATTGATTTAATATATATATATATACACACAATGAAAAAAAAGTTTATAAAATCATATCTATTTTAGTCATCGTAACTAATTTCAGCACTTTGGAAATAAAATTACCAAACATATGTTTACTGCTTTTGAGATATACAGTAATTTTAAAAGTACAATTAACCAAACATATGCTGAATAAGTTTATAGCTGATTATTCCTTCAGTACTATTAACAGTGATTACTATAAAAGTTACAGTAATACCAAATTGACCCTTAAAGAGTAAATAGGAAGATTTGGAGTAATGAATCTTTTTATGTGTACGAATTACTCAAATCTGTTAAGAATTATTTGAAGACTTTATAATATTTAAATGAAAGAGTTGATGGGAAAGAACTAAAAATCGATAGATGTACCGAAATATCAACCGATATATCCGTATTTTGGAGGGATCGATATCAAAACAGGCAAATATCCAATATCCTGTAAAATATCCGGTGGATTTCGAAATATCCGTAAAAATCTCTCGATATTCCCGAAATTTCACGAATTTCACCACGAAAGTCCATGAATTTTTTGCATATTATTAAAATAATTTTTTAATCAAAAAAAAATTAAATTACTGTTAAACTAATTTAGAATGAAAATTATTTTAGAAGAAGCATTAACAAATTTATAAAAATTTCCAGCATAACAGTCAATAGTAAAATTATTGAGGACTTGAAGTAAAATTGGACAAAGAACTAAAGAGTGGACGTGTAAAATATGTAAAATTTGTTTGTGACTCAAATATGTAAAACTAAATCCAAATAATATTAAATATGTACCAATCAATTTATAAATATATAGAATTGGTTTTTTTTTTTTTTTTGTAACTTTGTGCCAACATTCCAAATAAAGGAATCTCAAAATTGTTTGTGCAAATCGTGTAAAAATCCACAATTGTTTCTTTTGAGTAGAGAATCTAAAGAACTCAATTATTTTTATCAAAAAAATAAAAATAAAAAACAAATAAGAGTCAATTATTTGGTATGGGCCATATGATAAAGAATCAAAATGATAAAATTTTGAAAATACTATGGCAGAGAATAATAATGATAGAATTTTGAAAATACTATGGCAAATAATAATAATGATTGAATTTTGAAAAATAGAAACAAAATGAATTCTTATGGCCATAATGCATAATGTATTATTTATTCATTTCAGCGAATATAAAATAATCTTCAATCTTCTCTTTCAAGTTTTCATTCTACACAACTACAGTTTACATTGCAAATTTTACATCACCAGTTTTTTTCAAATTCTCAATATCTTCATCAAATAATCAGGTACGTAAATATTTACTTTGATAATTTTTTTTAATAAAAATTAATGATATTATAATTGTATGCAAATTTTAGATGTTGTGTGATATTGTTTCTAAAACTTATTAGAATTTTCATATATATAAATTTATCAATACAATTTTTTTTTGATAGGGAATTATATTGCATAAGATGTCTAGTACTAAAAACGATCCAGCATGGGAGTATTGCAAACCAATACCGAATAATAAAAATGGTACTATATGCACATTTTGTGGTCACACAATGTAAAGTGGAGGAATTATCCGTTTTAAATTTCATTTGACTGGTAAAGAGTTGTATAAAAATGTAAAAGTATGCACAAATGTGCCACCGGAAGTTAAATTTCAAATATCTCAATTGCAAAAAAAAAATAAAGAAACAACAAAAAAAATGTACAAGGGAGATTGAACAAATTCAACAAGAATTTAGGGGAAGTTTCCCTAATACAGAAGAGGAAGAAGATATCTATCATTATCCTGAAGGTATGTTTCCTGATGAACGAGATGATTATCGTTCAGCAATAGATGCATCCAAAACATCTGAATGTCAAAGAGAACAAGAAGCAATAATCTTTGGAGGGAGGTCAAAGAGAGGAGAAGGTTCGGGAGCTGGGGGTAGTAGCCAACCACCACAATAAGTACATCGCATTCAAAGTGGACGGGAGCCGTATTTTAAACTTCCAGTTGCACCTTCATTGTACAAATCATCAGGTGCAAAGCAAAAGAATATTAAAGATATGTTCAAGGGGGGTAGCATTAGAGAAAAAAAAGGGAGGCTAGTATCGAAGTTTTTTATTTATGATAATGTGCCCCCACATAAAGCCAGTTCTCATCATTTTAAGAACATGATTATTGGTGCTCAAGAATCATGTATTATTTTTTCTTAAATAATAATGTTTTTGAAAATTTTGATTTGTTTTTACTTTTTATTTCACAATTAAATTTAAACATGCATGTGAATATAGGTGTCGGAGTTCAACCCCATCAGCACATGAAATTAGGCATAAGTACTTAGATATCGAGTACAAGGAAATGAAAGAGTATGTTGACAACTTCAAAAATAAATGGGACAAATATGGCTGCACTATAATGTGTGATGGGTGGACGGGACCGACAAGATTGTCGATAATTAATTTTATAGTGCATTGTAAGGGTCACACAATTTTCCTAAAATCTGTTGATGCATCCAACAAAATTAAAGATCATCAATATATTTATGGATTGCTCAAAGATGTGTTGAAAGAGGTCGGTGAGAAGAACGTTGTACAAATTGTCACAGACAATGGCTCTGCATTTGTGAAAGCAGGTAAAAAATTGATGATAAAATATTCCTTATTTTGGATTCCTTGTGCAGCACATTGTATAGATTTGGTTTTTGAGGATATTGGAAAGAAGGACAATGTTGCAAGTGTCATTCATGATGCTAGGGCTGTGACAAACTTTATATATAATCATGGATGGTTACTATCACAAATGAGGGAGGTTTGTAAAGGGGAGATAGTGTGGTCTGGTGCAACTCGATTTGCGACCAATCATATTGCCCTTGATAGTCTTTTGAAAAAAAAGACAAATTTGAAACAGTTATTTACCAGTGATGCATGGGCTGCAAATCGATTGATTCAAACAGCAAATGGAAAAAGAATAGAACGGCGTATTTTAGATTTAGAGTTTTGGGATAATGTGGCTTCTGTAGTTAAAATATATGAGTCACTGTACCAGGTTCTAAGATTAGTTGATACAGAAGTTGTACCCACTATGCCTATTATGTATGAGTTAATGCGTGTGATGAAAGATGCAGTAAAATGACAAAGAGGGAGTAAATGAGTTCTAAACATTATACAAGACCAGTAGGATAAAATGCTCAATCACGCACAACATACTGCATGTAAATTTTATTTTGAATTGTTTGTCATTCATAATTAAAATTTAGTATAGTATTTATACTAAAATTATTCTTTTTTTTTCTTCTAGCTTACTATTTGAATTCGAAGTACCAATATATAGACAATATTGGGGATAATTCAGATCTTCTAAAAGTTGTATTTAATGTCTATGCGCAATTAAACACTGAAGCTGCAGGAATTGCTAATTTTGGAAATGAGGTAAAAAGTTATAATTTACAACTAATTTTATAATTCCAATATTATAAATTCTTTGCATGGGATTATTGTGTCGTATTAATATATATTATATACATATTGATCTCATGGGTGTAGCTCATATACTTTAAGGATGAAATGAAAAGTTTTGGTGAACGAACAGCCATTGCAGCTAGAAGCAAAATGCAACCAGGTATATAACTTTTATTACAAAAATTTACATATTAATAATAAATAATAATATCATTGAAATAATACTCATACTTATAATACTTAATGATGGTGGGTAATGTATGGAAACTGTGCTCTATCATTACGTGCAATAGCAGTTAGCATATTGTCACAAACATTATCATCTGCTGCATGTGAAAGAAATTGGTCCACATTTGCTTTAATCCACACAAAACAAAGGAACCGTCTTGCTTATTCTAAGCTTGAACAACTTGTTTACTGTTATTATAATATGAAGTTGAAACTTAGGGATATGGCAGCTGAAAAAGATAAAGTAAATGGAACTGATTTTATTGATTTATTTCAAGTACCTGCTGAAGCAGGAGACGATAATGATAATCTTATTTTTGGCTGGGTTAGACCTACCTCCTTGGAGGATGATGAGGGAAATCCTGATCCACATATTGCTTCTCACGCTCGAGACATGGGAATAAATGTTGACCAAATGATTAGAGAAGAAGTTGGTGTAGATCGTGGAGTTATTGGTTCCAGCTCTTCCGATGACCAACATACCTCTAATGGAAATAGTGAAGGAAAAGATGATGGAGATGGTGGGGTGGTGGGGATGAGGCAAGAGATTGGGATTTTGGTGTAGGAGGTTGGAATGATGGTGCAACAAGTTGGGATGTTCGTGCCGGAGGTTGGGATTAGGGGTGGGCACGGTTCGGTTCGGTTCGGTTTTGGGTAAAACCGAACCGAACTGAAAATATTTCGGTTTACCTAAAATTGAACCGGTTTAAACCGAATAAGAAATGGTAACCGAACTGAACCGAACTGATTTTAATCGGTTCGGTTCATTTTGGTTTTGGGTCTAATGGGCCTTATGGGCTTGATGGGTTTAATGAGTCATTTTAATATGTTTTAAAATTTGATGGGTTTTTGGATTCTAATTTTGGGCAAAATTTCATAAATTTTAATAGTCCAAGTCCAAAAAAACCCAAATCAAACCTAACTAATAAATAATAATATTTAATAAAAGAAAAGAAGTAGGTTAGGGTTTTTTTTTTACTTATATAGACGGTTTAATCGGTTCAAACCGGTTTTTGGGAAACCAAACCGGTTTGAACCGAAAACTTTTCGGTTTTTAATTTTTTAAACCGGTTTAAACCGAATTCATTTTATGAACCGAACCGAACACCCTTTTTTTGGTTCGGTTCGATTCGGTTTGGTTCGGTTCTGAACTTAGTGCCCACCCCTAGTTGGGATGCTGGTGTAACTGGTTGGAATGCTAGTGTGGCAGGTTGGGATGCTCATACAGGTAATTTTGATCAAAATCATGGTAGACAACATGGAGCAACAAGTCAAATTGATGAAGATTCTTTGACTATGACTCTCTTCTCAATGAGTATAGACATATAAAATAGTTCTTTTGGTGATTAGCTGAAAATGTCAGGTTCACATGTACCATATTATGGTAGTTATGGTAGTTGCAATATATTTGATTATCCTTCTCCACAAATGCCATATGCAATACCTATGCATGCAGATCAACAATATCCACCAGGTTGAGTAAATCCAAACTAACCAATTCATGGATCAGTTGGAAGAGATCAAGCAACATGCGTGTGACATATTAATAACTACCTTGAAAACTATGCAAGCACGTTTTTCCGGGAAAATTATTGTTCGAATTAAGATAGAAATGTATCTCATGTATTTGAACCAGCAAGGAATTCTTTTTGGTTTTAAATTTTAGAAATGCAATGTAATATTATGTATGAATTATGATTTATGATAGAATATTAGAAGTATGGAACAATGTGTATATATATATATATATATATATATATATATATTAATGATAATTTTGTTTATTAAATATTTAATCTATTTATATTGTATATAATATTGTAAAAATGAAAGAAAATATTATTCTATTAAATACTCAATTTTAAAAATTAAATACATATAGACTCTATCTATGTTATACTTTATAATAAACTCATAACTATGCTAATTTATCGTTGAAATATGATTCATTCAATGTATAATTACTTGTTTAAGCTTGTCTTAAAATTTCATAAAAAAATTCTAATTTAGATGTAAATATCCATCATTTTTTAAATTTTTGACAGAATATTCACCAATATCGATAATATCGTCGATATATCTATAAATTTAGAAGCTCGATATAGATATCGATACTGATATTTTATTCCTTGGACTGCCTGGGAGTTATCAAAATAAAGTTTGAGACATGCATTTGTAGGAAAAAAAATATGAACTGTTTTAACGTTTTTTTTTACTGTTCTAGGGGAAACTTACGCTTTGCTCCCTGTTGTTTCATAACAGTGCATGCTAGGCCTTGCACAAATTATAATGTGGTATTTACACTATCTGTGAGATTGCTTTTGTTTAAGAAATAATCATTTTTTTCTTAAGTTTTAAATAAATGGGTGTTCGGTAAACTTCCTAAAAGTAACTTATTTTACAATTTGCTCCTCATATAATCAGCTCTTGAGAAGTTAGGTGGGGGTTGTTTTTTTAAGCAGAAGCTGAATTTTTGTTTATGAAATATCTAAAATATCCTCATTTTTTTACTAAAAGACAATAATACCCCTACATTTAATAAAACTAAAAACTAAAAAATAAAATAGTTTCATATTTAAAAGAAAATAAAAAAATAAAAACAATTTCACTGGATGGTGGCCACCGCCGAACGGTGGACAGTCATTTTCTGACGACAACGCCGGAGGAAGCCTACTCCTCCGCTTTCGTAGGAGGTTCCTTCGTTTTGTGTTTTGAAGGTGGTGTGCCGATCGAATCTAGATTTACTACCATAAATCTGGTTGTTTTGGTTCCATCGGCGTCGATGACAAAACGTTGTCAACAACTTCTGACGGCGGAGAAGAATTCGTTACCCAAGGTTGACGAAAGACAAATGCCGTCATCACGAACACAACAAGAAGGGAAAAAGGTTCGATGAAGTGGCAGGCGGGACGGCGACGGAGTGCGCGGCGGTGTGCTGCTGTTTTCCGTTCACAGTGATGAATCTACTGGTTCTTGCGGTTTACAAGGTGCAAGCAAGGCTGTGCAAGAAGGCATGGTGGAGGAAGAGGAAACGACATCGTTTAGGGAAGAGGAAGCATGTCAGAGGACTTTTGATGCTGCCCAGAAACAAGAGTTGTTGGTCGCTGCGAATGGTGAAAAGAAAGACAAACAAATATCTGTAAATATATGATTGGGTGATCGCAAGAATTGCACATAAATCTGATTGTACTGATTGATTTTTTTTATTTTATTAAAATAATGTCTATTTTTATCATTTTATTGGAGACATTTTTCAAATTTTCAAAAGCAAAGCAATTTAAAATTGAGTTTACCAAACATCCTTCATCTTTTTTGTTGAGCTAATTATTTCTTCAATTGAGTTATAAACATATTATTTAATAAACAAAACAATCCAAAATATAGCTTAAATTTGAAATTAGGACATCAAGGGTATCCAAGTTTTATTTTTTATTTTTTATTTTTTTTAATTATAAAATTAGGACATCAAGGGTATCTAAGACAATCGTTTACTAGCTGTCGGGACCTCTGGATATGTAAGAAACTTTTGCCTACCAATACTAGTAAACATCTTGAAATCTTTCTCATAAGATCTTCATGAATATAACATTTAATCAACAGAATGTAACACATAATTTTGGTATATTTAGCATTCTGTGTGCTTTTTAGGAAGTGTATATTTATAGAATATAATATTTGGAGCTAAAGAATCATACTTGGAGCCAAAGTAAACTATTTTGAGTCAAAGAAACTTTCTTTAAGCCAATGTAATTCGAAGGCTTTTTCAGTAAGAAAACCAAGTCACACACGCTCGTACACGACTGCCACATGTCCCAACACGTTTTCCAGGAGCTTCTTGTGTCATGGAGTTATCCTTCACAATGACAGCAGACCAGTTGCCATCCAACAATGTGTGACGACGCATTTGACCTCTATGTTTGATGTTGATTTTGTTGTCGTCTTTCTCTTACGGTGTTTTTGTTCCACTGGATGGGAGTTAGTCCAATCCCATGTTTAGTGAATCCAGTTAACCGTACTGTTTTTATCCCAAATTCAATTTTATCCCAAATTCAATTTTATCCTATTGGAGAGGGATAAAATAATCCACTCCAAATCAGTGAGATTATTTATATCCCATCATCATTTATCATTGATTCAACTTCTTCACCAGCCACAAAATCTCCGGCCACCAAGTTTCGCCGTGTCGATGTGCTGCCCGTCGTCATGCCCACCAGATCTTCGCACGCCTCTAAATTTCACCGTGCGTCTCTCACTACTGTTACGTCGGCCGTCGGCTCAACCACCATCTCTGGTGCGATCTCCTCTCACTAGAGAAGATCTGGACTGAGATTGGCTAAGGTGTTCCAAGATTTGTCCAATTTTCTTCGCCTTTGGTTCTTGGAGTTGCTCTCCCTTGTTTTTCCACCATAAAAGAGAGAAAGAGGTGGGAGGAGAGAGGAGAGAGAAGAGAGAAGGGAAGAGTGGGGGAGAGAGAAGAGAAGATTCAATTTTTTTCCACCATCGTGATGGTAACAAATGAGAGAAAGTGAGGAGAGAAAGAGATTGATGAGTATGATGAGAGGAGTCAACAGAGGAGAGAAAGAGCTGTAGGGACCCCAAATTACCGATCGCGCAGCGGAAGAACTTTTTTAAAAAATATTTTTTCAATGAAATACTGAAACTACGACCAGTAAACCCTATGATTTATTTTTCGGAACAAAAAAAAACAAAAGGAATCGAAATCAAAACATTAAAGAGAAGAGAAGAAACAATTTTATTCATACCTACGTAGGGGGCTCCTTCTCTTTAATACAATATGCTCCTGGTTTGAATCACTTGATCTTCCTGGCTATCTCCCGGAATTGGTAACAGCGTGTAGGCGCGTCATGGTACTTAGGAACAACAGGAGAATATAGAGAGAAGAAGAAGAAGAAAAAAACAATTTCTTTTTCTTTTTGGCCGAACCCTAGAACACTTCTAGGTTTTTTTTTTCTTTTCTCTGAATGTTCAAAACTCTTTTGATCATATGTTTTTAGTGTTGTGTTATAGTTTCCAAAAACATATATCATATATATATATATATATATATATATATATATATTATAAAATTAATTAATTAAATCTTTTAAGATATCCGATATCTTTAAAGATATTAATTATGTTTTTAATTTGAACTCAAACTCTTTAAATTCAAAATTAAATATTTAATTTAATTTAATAAAATAATCATATTATCTTATTTTATTCAAAATCAAATATCAATTAACACCCTCCATTTAGTGATTAATAACATAATTAAATAATCTTATTATTTAATTTATTCAATCACCATTATTCATTAATTAAATAATCTTACTATTCAATTAATTCCCGAATAAATACGTGTCAATTTCGTAACACAATTAATTGGACAATCCAATTAATTAACCGTGACCCTTGTTACCTAAAACGATCGAGCTAGCAAGGGGACCTAATGGAATAGACCCACAACATTTTGAGCTCCAATAATCCTTATAAATAATTAATTAAACTCTTTAATTAATATTTCATGATTATCAACTCCGGTGTTATTTCACTAAAAATCCGAAGCTGCACTCTCTCAACAGTAGATGTTTTTACACAAACCAATAACTTTCGGTGTCCATCGATATAGCTATTACATATGGTATAGTCCTCCATAAGTAGTCCATAATTAGAGCTGGGTTATAATGTCCGTTATACCCCTCTAATTATATCTTTCCATTAAGTACTATTGATTCTCTAATGAACAATAAATCCTACATTCCTCACGGAATTAGGAAAGCGCTCATGTTGTTCAAGCCCCGAATCAACTCTTAAGGGAACTACCATCTACTTCTCACAAGAAGGAGTGGATTCCACTATTGTGTACAAACCTTCCCAGCCACAAGCCAAACCGCGATCCCAATATACGGAGCATATTGATCGGGTATACAACTCTGACCTCACCTATGGTATATCAAAAACCACGATCTAACATGAAGGAGTCGATAAGACACTCGGGATTCAGTTCACCCACATATAGCCATCATTAGTTGATATATATGAATCTCATCGTTAAACGGATTTTAGTGAGAGATTCATATAGATCATGGCCCAGTCCTATATGATCACACTATACAAGGTGCTTCCATTCTCATATCTCCATATGAATGATCCAGGATAGGATCACCGTACACTACGAAATTGACTACAGCTGTAGATTAACCACAAATAAAGTACCCAGCTTTATTTGCTATCTACGAACTCTTTAGATTGCACGTCTCTTACTGTATCCATTTGTATAGGACATTCATATATATAGTTCGAGATTACATTGGGCAATCTTAGATATTAAATGCATAAGTTATACACAATATATGACATAAGAAGAATGAATTAAACTGTTCTTTTATTTATGTTAACATACCATTTACAAATTACAAGCTTTAGGGCATAAACCCCAACAATCCCCCTCTTGCACTAAAGCATGAGAGACATATCTTGTAACCGTAGACCTTCTAGGTAACCTGCAAACACTTTTACCGGTAATGTATTTGTAAATGGATAAGCATGATTGTCCTGTGAGGCTATTTTGGTGACGATCACATCTCCTTTCTGCACTATCTCTCTAATGAGATGATACTTTCTCTCTATATGCTTCCCTCTTTTGTGGCTTCTTAGTTCTTTGGCATTAGCCACAACACCACTATTATCACAATAAAGTGAATGGGCTTATCCAGATCTGGAACAACTTCCAGATCACTCAAGAACTTGGGGAGCCAAACAGCCCCTTTAGCAGCTTCACAAGCGGCTACATATTCGGCTTCCATGGTGGAGTCAGCAATGCAAGATTGCTTTACACTTCTCCACACAATGGCTCCACCACCTAGGTGAACACTAATTCAGACGTGGATTTCCTAGAATCCCTGTCTGACTAAAAATTAGAATCCGTGTATCCTAATTCCATATCACTTAAGAACTTGTAGAGCCAAACAGACTCTTTAGCAGTTTCACAAGCGGCAACATATTCGGCTTCCATGGTGGATTCGGCAATGCAAGATTGCTTTATACTTCTCCACACAATGGCTCTACCACCTAAGGTAAATACTGATCCTGACATGGATTTCTTAGAATCCCTGTCTGACTGAAAATCAGAATCCGTATATCCTAACGGGATCAAAACCTGTCCGGAATACACTAGCATATAGTTTCTCGTTCTTCAAAGATACTTGAGAATAGTCTTGACAGCAACCCAATGATCCAATCCTGGGTTGGACTGGTACCTGCTGACTACTCCCACTGCATAGCAGATGTCCGGTCTTGTGCATCACATAGCATACATGAGACTACCTACTGCCGATACAAAGGGTACACGTCTCATATCCTCAACTTCTTGAGGCGTCTTAGGACATTGTTCCTTAGACAAGTGAACTCCATGTCTGAAAGGTAAATTACCTTTCTTGAAGTTCTGCATCGAAAAACTCATAAGAATCTTATCGATATACAATGCCTGAGACAGTGCTATAAGTTTGTTCTTACTATCCCTTATAAGTTGGATTCCTAGAACATAACTCGCCTCTCCGAAATCTTTCTTTTGGAATTGGCTAGCCAGCCAGCCCTTTACATCAGACAACACTTCCACATCATTCCCAATGAGTAGGATGTCATCTACGTATAGGACCACGAAAACAACTTTCTTGTCAATGATGCGCTTATAGACGTAAGGCTCATTGACGTTTAGCTCGAAACCATAGGTTTTGATCACATCATCAAACCTTATGTTCTAAGATCTAGATGCTTGCTTAAGTCCATAGATGGACCTTTACAGCTTGCAAACCTTTTGCTCTTGATCTGGGGACACGAATCCCTATGGTTGCATCGTATAGATGCTCTCGTCAAGATTGTCATTCAAGAATGCAGTCATGACGTCCATCTGCCAAATTTCATAATCGAAATAGGCAGCAATAGATAAAAGAATCCTAATTGACTTAAACATTGCTACTGGTGAGAAGATCTCTTTATAATCGACCCCCTCTTTCTGGGTATAACCCTTGACCACTAGGCTTGCCTTGAAGGTCTTTAACTTCTCATCTACTCCTCTCTTTCTCTTGTAGATCCACTTACACCTTATGGGTTTTACCCCATCTGGTAAGTCTACAAGTTCCCAGACTGAGTTAGAGTACATGGACTCTATCTCGAGATTCATGGCTTTAAGCCATTCCTCTTTATCAGGATCTTCCATTGCATTCTTAAATGTCAATGGATCATCCATACTATCAACAGAGACAACATCTTATCCCTCACTTACACCCAAATAGCATTCAGGCCGTCTCACAACCCTTTCACTACGTCTAGGTTGTAGTGTATCCTGATTAAAAATCATTTGACTCTCAGATGTTAATGGATCAACAACTCTTGTTGACTGAGTACTGGTCTCACTAGGCTCCAACTCATTCAATACAATTTTAGAACGAGGTATATGGTCACTAATATAGTTATCCTTAAGAAACGTTGCATTTGTCGATACAAATACTTTGTTATCTTCAAGACTATTGAAGTATCCACCTCTGGTCTCCTTGGAGTATCCTACAAGCAAGCAGACCATAGACTTGGGATCTAGCTTTCCAGTTTTGTTCTTCAGTACATGTGCTGGACAACCCCCATATACGGAAATGTCGCAAACTAACTTTTTGACCATTCCACAACTCTAGGGGAGTCTTAGGAATAGATTTGGATGGCATTACATTCAAAATGTTTGCTGCTGTTTGTAACGCATATCCCCAAAAAGAATTTGGTAATTATGAGAAACTAATCATAGATCTCACCATTTCCATTAGGGTTCTATTTCTCCTCTCCACGACACCATTCTGCTGAGGTGTGCTAGAAGATGTGAGTTGGGACACTATCCCATACTCGATCATAAAGTCTTCAAACTCTTGGTCAAGATACTCACCTCCACGATCCGATCCGATCGTAGAGTCTTGATAGTCTTTCCTAACTGATTCTTAACTTCAGCTCGGAATTCTTTAAACTTTTCAAATGTTTCTGACTTCCGTTGCATTAGGTAGACATATTTGTATCTTGAGTAGTCATCTATAAAGGTGACATAATACTCATAACCATCCTTAGCTTTAACATTCATTAGTCCGCAGACGTCTGTATGTATAAGCTCTGGCGATCCTTTAGCTCTAAGCTATTTTCTAGTAAAAGGTCTCTTAGTCATCTTACCTTCCAGACAAGATTCACAGACAGGTAAGGTGCAAACCTTTAACTCACTTAAATGTCCACTTTTTACTAGTCTGTTTATCCGGTCAAGGTTAATATGACCAACCCTTAGATGCCAGAGATACGTTTCATTTTCTGGAGAAATCTTATGTTGTTTAGTTTTTGATTTTTCAACCTTGAACATTTCGGTGTTGAGCAGTGTTATATGTATTAATGGTCTTAACACATACAAATTGTTTTCATTAATTCATGATTAAATATTCAGACCATTCTTTTCAATAATAATTGATTTATTATCAAAAGAAACAGAATATAATAGTTTTAACAACTTAGAAATGGAAATTAAATTCCGTGTAAATTCAGGAATGAAAAATACATTGTCCAACAATATAAAATTATTATTACAAAAACTCAATCTAATTATGCCAACTGTTCGTGCCTACACAACATTTCCTGAACCCACACGCATAGAGAAGGCTCCATCCTCAAGCTGTGTCCAAAAATCAGTCCACTGCAAAGAATAACAAACATGGTTAGTGGCCTCCGAATCAGCTATCCAGGGTGAAGAATCATCTTCCACTAAACACTACTCAAGAACAAGTAAATCATATTTACATTTCGTTTTCTTCTTCTTGGCTACCTCCTCTAGATATTGAGGACAGTTTCTCTTCCAGTGTCCGACCTTGTCGCAATAGAAACATATTCCCTTGCCCTGGTCGGTGGAGGCACCCTTCTTTTTACTCTGGGCTTTCTTGGGTTTGGGCTTACCCTTAGCCTTCCCAGCGGACCTTTTCCTCTTTTTATTATTAGAGAAAGATGGTTCGATAACATTTACCTCACCAGTCTTACTTTTGCTGTCCTTAGTCAAGGATTCAAAAGTAGTGAGCTTATTGAGCAACTGAGTGAGACTGAACTTTAGCATGTTCATCTCAAAGTTACTCTTAAACTGATCTAAACTCTTTGGAAGAGTCGTCAGTATAATTCTCACCTAACTGGGTTCATCAATGGCCCCACCATTGATCTCTGCCATGTTGAAATAGGACATCATGTTCAGGATATGTTCCCGAACAAATGCGCCCTCTTTCATCCGAGCAAGCATTGCGGAACGAACAACTTCGTGCCGCTTTTGCTCAGAGGGCTGCCCGAACATAGCCTGCAATGACACCATTATTTTGAATGCGGAAGTCATTGCTGCGTGCTTTATGACAAGCATGTCTGTCTGTAGGGAAAAACGGTTCAAAACGCGGTGGAAGCGAAAAATTGGGTGGTATATTTTAAAAATTTTCCTTTAAAAGAAAGAACCTTAACCCTAGATTAATTGACATATAATAAAAGTATCGTACATTTTTCACATGATGATTGATATTGCGACGATTTGAATCTGCTTGCTTCGAATTTAATCCGCAAGATCTTCCAATCCAATCACGAACGTGAATCACCTAGGAGTGTGGGCTCCCTTTCTTTGAATTGTAAACCTGAGGATGGAAACAAAAATCTTTTTCTTTTTGTTAGTCACAATAATCCTCATAGAGAAAATAAAGAACGTTTGGTCACTTGTGAATTCTCAATATTTTAATCAAAAACTCGCGTGAACCCTAATTCGATCTTGTACATTAAGCCTTTTTGATGTAAAAGCTTCTAATGTACTATCGAAAATAAAACCCTCCTTATTCTTCTTCTCTATGGCCAAATTCTACACCCCTTTCTTGAGTTGGAAGTTTTTTTTAATTCAAAAGCAAGAGAATAAAAATTCTTTCTTTAAAAAAAAACATTTTTTTTAACTCACATTCTTAATTCCGAATTTAATAATATATATAGGGTGGCCAAAATTCCCACTCTAGTAGGATTTCTACCTTGTAGTCAAATCCTCACACAAGTAGGATTTCTACCTTGTAGTCAAATCCTCACACAAGTATGATTACTTCTTCTCCAAGTCTCCTATCAATTTTGAGTTTTAACCCTATTCTAACTCATGAGTGTATTATCCAATAATAAATTATTGAATATTAAAATTGTGACTATATCAAAAACTTTTTAATTTGACTAGATAAATAAAATACTTTTATTTATCTACCTATCAAATATAGTCTTTGATATTTACCATACTACCAACAATAGTATGACACTAAGAGTCCTACTCCTAGTTAGATTTTTTTTTTACTTTTAATCAAACAATTAATTAATTAATTTCCATTTGATTAATAAAATAAAATAAAACAATATATTAGACTAATTAATTTAGCCTTGCCGCCCAAGTAAATACTTGTTCAATATATTATTTTTCCATTTTATTAAATCCATTGGACTTTAATAAAAAGTCCACATGTGAACTTGATCTATTCTTACTATAAAAGAAACAAGTCCACATGCCTTAATACAATTCTAGATGGACCCATAAATTGGTCCGATAGAATATATCAAGTGATCCATGCAAGTTCGTGTGAATTGGGGATCTTGGCGGGCTATCTAAATTTAAGCTCTAATAGACATAACCTAATCACAATCAACAAATGATTCACTTAGGTTCGATCTATTAATTTTAGTTCATTCCACTAAAGAACTAAAATTGAACTCTTAAATAAAGATAGAATAAGTTAATATTGCTCATTCATACCCTAGACAATCTTAATGGAGATAGTGTATCCTCGTGAAGAATACCAGTAATTGCCATGAGCTCGTAGACCACCTATAGTTCTCCAAGTTACCATATTTACCAATATGACCACATTTTGAACTTGGATATTTTGACTTGTCCAGAAGCCATATTTCAATAGACACTATTGAAAACTTAACGTTATGATTTAATATCCAATACCTCAAAACATCCATATGATGATTTTCTACTCTCATTTAATAAATGGAGCCACGATGTCCATATCTATAAATAAAGTCCTCTGTCGATTAACAAATGAATACCACCAAACTATCGATGATAGACTATGTTATATAATCGTGCTCATTGATAGCTCAAATGACAACACTTGCAACCATAAGTCCATCATTTATCTCAGGATTGAGATAGACTCTCTGATTGTCTTCAAGTGAAAACTTTTATCCATTGACGGTTCTAGATAAAGTATTTCACTATGATCTTATTCAGTGCACCCAGGGCACTAGATTCTTTTGCCCAAAGACACCACACTTTGATGATTTTAGACTCATCATAACACATTTGATCCCACTCAAATGATAGCAAAAGAATCTACAACTTTAACAAGATAAAGGCGCCCAACCTTTATCTTAAGTTGTGAATATTATTCAAGACTAACTAAAGAATTGTGTCTACCTCATACATATCCAGATGTACGAACAATTCTTCTTTTCTCATAGTCTTTTGACCTTATGATTATTTACTTTTGACAATTATAATAATTAAACTATAAATGCTATAAGATTTGCCAAACTAGAAATCACTTTATTAATATGAAAAAATTGTCAAATACATTATGAAACTCTTGCTATTGAGTATAATCCTAACACAAGCACTCCCGGCGGCTATGTATTCCTCTTCAGCTGTGGGTAGAGAGATGAAATTTTGCTTCTTGCAAAACCATGAGACCAAGTTATTGCTTAGGAAAAAGCAACAACCCGATATACTCTTCCTATCATCACAATTCCCTGCCCAATCTGCATCACTAAAGCCAACTAAGCTAGCATTAGTGTTAAAAGAGTACCATATTCCATAGTTTGATGTCCTATTCACATATCAAATGATTCTCTTCACAGAGGATAGATGAGACTCCTTGGGATCCGCTTGGTACCTAGCACACACACTCACACTAAAGGCAATATCAGGCCTACTTGCAGTCAAGTAAAGCAAGCTACCAATCATGCCACGATAAAGCCTTTGGTCCACACTTTTCCCACTAGCATCCTTGCTTAGTTTCAACGTGGTACTCATGGGTATGTCACAATGTTTGGCATTCTCAAGACCAAACTTCTTCACTAGGTTCTTTGCATACTTAGCTTGGGAAATGAAAATCCCATCATGCAATTGCTTAATTTGCAAACCTAGGAAGTAATTAAGCTTACCAACTAAACTCATCTCAAATTCATGAGACATCACATTAACAAATTGTTGAACTTTAGATTTGTTGGTGGAGCCAAACACAATATCATCAACATAGATTTGAGCTATAAATAGCTCACATTTGTTACTATTGATGAACAAGGTCTTGTCAACACTACCCCCAGAGTAGTCATTGTCAACAAGGAATTGAGTGAGGTGCTCATACCAAGCCCTCGGTGCTTGTTTCAACCCATATAGAGCCTTCTTGAGGCGATATACATGATTGGGGTGGTGTGGATGCACAAACCCCTTGGGTTGCTCAACAAACACTTCCTCATGCAAGAAGCCATTGAGGAAGGCACTCTTAACATCCATTTGGTGCAGTTTGAACTTGTGCACACATGATATGGACAAGAGAAGCCTTATGGACTTAAGACGGGCAACCAGAGCAAAAGTCTCCTCAAAGTCGACACCCTCAATTTGAAAGTATCCTTGTGCTACAAGTCTAGCCTTATTGCGCACAATGTTGCCATTCTCATCCGACTTGTTCCTATACACCCATTTGGTGCCTATGACATTGGTGTTCTTGGGTCTAGGAACTAGAGTCCAAACCTCATTTCTTTCAAATTGGTTTAGCTCTTCTTGCATGGCAAGAACCCAAAACTCATCATTCAATGCTTCACCAACTTTTTTAGGTTCAATTTGAGAGGTGTATCAAGTGTAGCTAATTTGATTAGCTATTTGACGCCTAGTCCTAACACCCTCATTCACATCTCTAAGAATATCATTCTTGTTGTGGAGATGTCTAACCCATAGAGCGGGTTCGTTAGAGTCCAAAGATGGATCTCTATCAAGAGGTTGAATAACCTCTTCATCTTGATTTGACTTCACATCAATAGAAGTCTCATCATATTTCTCCAAAGGAGAATCATGAACCACATCAACCTCCTCATCATGGTTAGTAATTCTAAGCCTACAATTATCTATAACAACATTGGATGATTCCATGACACTATGAGTTTTCAAATTGAATACTCGGTAGGCCTTACTATTAAGGGCATAGCCGATAAAAATTCCCTCATCACTCTTAGCATCAAACTTGCCAAGTTGATCACGGACATTAAGTATGTAGCATTTGCTTCCAAATGAGTGGAAGTAGCTAACATTTGGCTTCCTACCCTTCCATAATTCATAGGAGGTTTGCCTAGTATCGGGCCTTAGGAAAACTCTATTTCCTATGTAGCAAGCCGTATTGACGGCCTCGACCCAAAGGTTCCTAGGGACATTATTGCTAAGCAACATCACATAAGACATCTCTTGAAAAACCCTATTCTTCCTCTCTACAACCCCATTTTGTTGAGGAGTTCGAGGTGCTGAGAACTCATGGGAAATGCCAAAGCTATTACAATAGCTTTCAAAATAAGCATTTTCAAATTCCTTCCCATGGTCACTCCTAATTCTCTTAATGCTTTTAATGTGTGAGTTCTTTTCACTTTGAATTTTAGTGCAAAGCATTTGAAAATTTTCAAATGTTTCAGATTTTTCTCTAAGAAAATATTTCCATGTAAATCTAAAGAAATCATCAACACAAACAAAAATGTATCTCTTGCCACAGAGACTCTCAGTTTGCATGGGACTCATAATGTCCATATGTAGAAGCTCTAGTGGCTCCTTCATGGTGAGATACTGGCCTTTCTTGTGTATGCATTTGGTTTGTTTTCCTTGTTGACAAGGTCCATAAACACCTTCGACTTTCTTCTCAAGCTTAGGGAGGCCACACACAACCTTGAACTTATCTAAGATCCTCAAATCTCGATAGTTCATGTGGCCAAGTCTTTGATGCCACAACTCAACTTCCTCACACTTGGACATATTACAAGAGATAGCACTAGCTTCAAGACAATAGCAATTGTCACTAGATCTCTTTCCTTTTAGCAAGGTTTGTCCATTTGGCATTAAAATAAAACAATCATTTTTGTTAAACAAGACAGAGAGTCCATCATCATTTAGATGAGAAATGCTTATAAGATTGGCTTGTAAGCCATCAAAAAATAAAGCATTGGATAATGAGGGTAAATCGGGAGATCATACCATTCCTTTGTGAGTACAAAGGAGCTTTCCCATGCCTTTGAGCCTGTTTTTGATGTTGAATTTGTTCTCTCCTTCTTGGTTGTTGAGTTGGAGTAGATTTCTTTTTTGGTTGAGCTTGCATGAATTGCTTCTTGGCTTGGTGGTATTTGGGTTGAGGGAAACTTGCTTGATTAACCCTTGTTGTTTGAGCTTGAGCTTGTTTCCCTTGTGCTACCTTGACTTGAGAATCCTTAGAGCACTCTCCTAGTTCAATCTTCTTCCTAGGATGTTGTGGAGGTGGAGGCTCTTTGATGTCCTGACAAACACGATCTTGCTTGAAGATGGGGTCTCCTTGTCATCTTCATAGCTAAGACCTTTCTTATCACTTGGCCTCTTGCCAACTCCCAACATATGGTCAAGTTTCTTCGTACTTGAAGTCATCTTAGCAATGATCTCTTTTGCTTCTTCAAGCTCCTTTTCTATCAATGCCTCATTCCTTTTTGCTATCTTCACTTCTCCATTTAGATGAGTAACTTTTGTAGATAGCTTGAAATTCTCTTCCTTTAGCCTTAGAATCTCTTTCTTCCTTTCAATCTTGAACTTTGAAAATGCTCAATCAACCCTTCAAGGTCCATTCCTCCTACATCCATATTTGTTGAGTGGGACGAAGAGTCACCATCACTTGAGTCATCTTCACTTTGTTTCTCTTCCTCTTCATCATCTATTGCTAACTTACTCTTGAGAGAAGATGCAAAGGCAATAAAATTTGCCACATGTTCTTCATCATCCGAGGATTCTCATTCCTCTTCTAGGTCATCACTATTTCCTTTCCTTTCTTCTTGTTCTTTAAATTGCCACAATCCGTGGAGATGTGTCCAAAACCTCCACATTCAAAACATTGTATCCCTTTCCTTATGGGCTTATCTTGACTTGATTCAACCTTCTTGAAAGGAGTCTTCTTCTTCATTTCCTTTCCTTTGGATCCAAAGCCCTTCTTTTCAAATTTGATGAATTTCTTGAACCTTTTGACCATGAGGGCCATCTCTTCATTCGAGTCTTCCTCCTCCTTCTTAACCTTAGAGGTCTTCAACGCAATACTCTTATTCTTCTTTGGAGGTGTAAGTGTGGGGGTCCACCTAGACTCATATGCTAGAAGTCTTCCAATAACTTCACTTGGCTTCATGTTCTTGTAGTAACTATTTTCTTCAAGTGCCATCACCTTGGACTAGAACCTTTCGGGAAGCGACCTCATGATCTTTTGCTTGATCCTCCTATCTGAGTAAGGGTCGCCTAGTTGATGGCTCTGATTGACGATGTCCATCAACTTCACTTGAAAATCATTGAAGCACTCATGATCCTCCATTCTAATTTGCTCGAATTGTGTTTCGAGAACTTGAAGCTTGGAGTCCTTGACTACCCCGGTTCCTTCATGAGCCGTCTCTAGAATCTCTCATGCCTCTTTTACAATCCTAGTTGTTTGAATCAACTTGTATTGATTGTCATCCATTGCACAAAGAATGGCATGCATGGCCTTGTTGTTCCACTTGGAAGCTTCGAACTCTTGAGATGACCATTCTAACTTTGGCTTGGGAACCACACTATCGGCTTCAAGAGTTGTTTCCGGAGGAGTGTAGCCGTCTTCTATTGCCATCCATGCTCGGTCATCTATTTGGCAAATGTATGATTCCATCTTGCCTTTCCATGAGGCATAGTTCACCCCGGTAAGCAACAGGGGTCTTGTGCTAGAGGCTCCTTCAGGCCCACCTCCATTCCCACTCATAGTGTTTGGGTATGAATGAGATGAATGCTAATGTATGCAGCAAACAAAATGCAAAAATGCAAGACACACAAAGAGCAAGGATCACCTAAGTATATCTAGGAACATGCTCTGATACCAATTGAAAATACTATAAAGCGTGTGTCTACTAACCTAGGGGGGTGAATAGGTTTTAGTTGATTTATTACCAACTTTTCGACTTAATCAGTTTTAATAACGCTACCCCATATTAGCAATCAACCAATCCAAAATAAACATGCGGAAAAACAATAAAAACGCAAGGATTGATTTAAGTGAGAAACCCTCAAACTGGGCAAAACTCACGGGCTATCCTTCTAGCCACACACGGTCCTCAAATCCACTATTTGAATAAAAGTTTACAACCTAGGTTGACCTCAAGTCACACCATACTTGGTCACTAACCCTTTCACTCTACCCAACGGGCCTTTAATAGTGATCCTAAACCAACAAGCTTGTGCACTAATCCACTTAGTCACAAAACTTAACAATCAATGAAAAGATTAAGCAACCTATGTGAATATGTGACAATATTCTATCATGTAATTATTTCTAGGCTATACTAAATGCTTATCTAGGGATTTAAAGATGTCAATAAATGCAAATCATAGATATCAATATCTTAATGCAAATACATGAAGATTTAGCTAAAGGGTAAAATGGTCCTAAATGATAGCTATCAATGAACACATATTCTTAACCAACAAACAAATCCACAACCACACTCAAATCATGCTAAGACAAAGAAACATGCAATTAATTAACAAATAATTGCTAACCCTAGGTAAACAAGAACATAAAGATGAAACAAAAAGTTCTAAGTCATGTTTAATTACCTAGTCAAAAAGGGCATGAAGACCCATGAAGAATAGATGCAAGAATGAAGCTAGATGCACATGGGTATGAGCTTGGTTGAGTAAAAATGGTTTCTTGGAGCTTCTCTCTCAAAGGAACACTTTCACTCACTAAAAAATAGGTTTGTAAGCTCTCTCTCTCTCTCTCTCTTGGAGTCACTTTTTCTCACTAAGGATGTAAATTTCTGAGTTCTAGGTTTGAATGGGGAAGAAGATGAAGTATATATAGAAGCCAAATAAAACTATGTCGTTTTGGGAAAGTGTAAAAACAATTTCTGGGTAAAAACAAGCAATTCGGCGACTGGGACCCGCCGACTGCCAACCGCCAATTTGATCTAGAATGTTCTGGACAAAATCGGTTGCTAAAAAACGGTGGTTTGTGCCCGCCGAATTCCGTCACAGCGCATAACCCAATATTCGAGCGCACCAAAACGTGACCTAAACGACATCGAAACCTTTCGTATAATATACCGTTGGAAAGGTATGGAAGTCTACTTTCTACTCCAATTAATAAAACAAAATTTGGATGTTTGTAGAAATATTTATGGTTAAATGAGTGAGCAAATGTCAGATTTGGACAATAACAAGAATGCCCAAACTCATGGAATAAAACCATGTGACCAAAGACCAAACTAAAAGACTAATATGACCTTCTCAAATGGTCACTCAACGTGCTAAAAAATTAAGCACATCAACGTGCAAGCGCTGATGTTTCTGAACACACAACGGGAAACGTCAAACACAACAACCACACGTTAAGACAAACAAAGAAGTGCTCGTGTGAGTTTAGACACAAATGCAAGATAATAAACATGCATGAGAGAGTGTGTGTGTGTGCTACTAGTTTCTTCAAAGAGAGTTAAGCTTAGTGATATACATTTGAAGTGCTCTTGAGCTTGGAAATGCCATCGAAGCTTGATCACGAACAATAAGACCTAACTACCCTTACAAGCAAATCCCCATGTGGTTTATCAACGAAATAAGCCAATCAAAATATGAGGAACTTACAGGAGGCACAGCTTCACAACATCGTACTGCTACTCAAATATACCGATCCGTAGAACAGCTCTCAACTGTTTATAATCCACCTCAGCTGCACCACCGAAATACCGTTAGTGTATCTCGTTTTGGACCATCTCATGCCTCGTCTTGTCGGGAATCACTACAAACTTCAATCCGTTGATCAGACAGAATTCAACCGTGGAGAACCAGACCGAATGAGACCTAACATAAATCACATCTCATCCTCCGGCCCATCGTGATGTAGCTTGCGCAAAAGCAGCCGATAGACTACGCTAGCCAAAAACTTCGTCCCCTGATCCATCCGAAGGAAATGACAAAAACAAGACTCCGTATACCAACGCCGGTCTTCGACCATGAATTGTTCTGGTACCCTGTCCAGTGCGATGCCGATATCTCGAAGGTCGCTGAAATGGTCATGCCGAATGATGTTTCCATCGTACCATTCCCCTTCTGGAGTTTTAAGCAAATCCTTTAGCTGATTCTCCATTTGCATTTTCACAGAAATAATGCATCAGTAAATTGTAAAAGGCTCGGACATAATATAAAATAGCTCTGAAGGAGTTTAAAAAAGCTCGGACACAGTTTAAAAAAGCTCGGAAACAATTTAAAAAAGTTCGGACACAGTTTGAAAAAACTCGGAAACATTTTAAAAAAAGCTTGGACACAGTTTCAAAAAAGCTCAGACACAGTTTCAAAAAAGCTCGGACACAGTTTCAAAAGCTCATACAATTTAAAAAAGCTTGGACACACTTTAAAAAGGCTCGGACACACTTTAAAAAAGCTCGGATACACTTTAAAAAAGCTCGGACACAGTTTGAAAAAGCTCGGACATATTTAAAAAAAGCTGAGGAACAGTTTGAAAAAGCTCGGACACACTTTAAAAAGCTCGGACACACTTTGAAAAAGCTCGGACAAAGTTTGAAAAAGCTCGGACTGTTTAAAAAAGCTTGGACAGTTTATAAAAGCTCGGACAGTTTAAAAAAGCTCGGACAGTGTTTAAAAAAGCTCGGACATTTTGAAAAAGCTCAGACACATTTTAAAAAAGATCGGGAACAGTTTGAAAAAGCTCGGATACAATTTGAAAAAGTTCGGACAGTTTAAAAAAGCTCGGACAAACTTTAAAAAAGCTCGGACACGGTTTGAAAAAGCTCGGACAGTTTGAAAAAGCTCGGACAATTTTTAAAAAAGCTCGGGAACAGTTTGAAAAAGCTCTGACACAATTTGAAAAAGCTCGGACACGGTTTAAAAAAGCTCGAAAACCCAGAAAAATCTCGGAAATAGTTTTAAAAAGCTCGGAACAAGTTTGAAAAAGCTCGGAAACAGTTTTAAAAAGCTCGGAACAAGTTTAAAGAAGTTCGGAAATAGGTTGAAAAAGCTCGGAAACCCAGATCTTCAACAGATTTACAAACCCTAACCTAACCCACAACCATACTCAGATCAACAAACAAACATAATCTACAAGTTTAATCAACACCCAACATCAAACATGTACATCAACTTATCAAAAACAAAAACCACAACATAATCTAACTCAACTTACCACAATCGATTGAATATGCTCATCTGAACACTCGAAAAAGCACTGTTACTTCGCTGTCTTTTATCAGACGGAAAACCAATGTTGTTCCAACGCCGGTTATTTTTTCAGCCGATGTTTTCTCTCTCTCGTTTTTTGCTCTAAGTTTGAAAATGACAAAAACTCACTTGGAAGAGGTATTTTTGTCTAGACACCTATATTTGTGTCTTTTAAACATGAATTAGTACTGTGGTGACCTTTGCACAACACCCACCCCAAATAGTGCTATTTATTTTTTGACCCCTACTTAACTATTGGCATATGCACTTTTTTTTTTGTTTCAAAATCGAAAACGAAAAGAACTGCATGAGCATTAAGCAAAATTAAAAATTGTTCATACAGTTTATGTATGTCGACAAACACAATCAAAAAGTGAGTGCCATGCTATGTGTGTGGAAAACAAAGAGGCAAGACTGCAAGAGATGTGTGTGCCTTGTGTAATAAACCGAGAAAAAAAATACAAAGAGGAACGACACCAACTGAACAATCATGTTGTTTGTTAAAAGAAAATAATTATGTTGTTTGTTGTAACTATTTTTTGAAAAAAATAAAAAAATAAAAAAATTCTCCGTTACATTCAAAATGAATTTTGCTAACTTTATACTTTGTTTTAAAAATTTATATATTAACTTATCAATTTTGTAAACTTTATATTATGATTAGAGATGCACATTTGGGGAATGTGGATGGATATAGCTCCCCTCATCCTCATCCCCACTTCCCAGACCCTTCCCCCCCCATTTCCCCATTTCCCCATTTAGGGAAAATGGAGATGGAGAATTTTGGAGGGAGGTATATCCATCCTCAACCCCAGTTTTTCTCGTTTTTCCCGTTTTTTCCTATTTTTTCCCGTTTCCCCGTTTCCCTATTTTCCCGTTACCCCATTCTCCCGTTTGATTAAAAATAAAAAATAAAAAAAAATATATTCCATTACAAAAACAAATTAAAATCCATAATGCATTACAAATACATAATAAAATCATAAAGTTTGCATTACAAATACATAATAAAATCATAGAGTGTTACATAATATATATTTATTTATTTATATATGTTTTGGGGAAAATGAGGAAATGAGGATGGGGGAGGTCACCCCATCCCCATCCCCATCCCCATTTCAATATATTTATAGGGGAAATGGGGAAATGGGGATGGGGGGACCTCCCCCCATCCCCATCCTCATTTCAAATTGGGGATGAAAATCATCCCCATCCCCACTCCATTCCCCATTTCCCCCCAAAAAAATTTCCCAAATAAAAATGAGGACATGAGGATTTGGGGATCCGGGAAAAAATGTGCATCTTTAATTATGATTAGAGTTGTCAAAAGGGTAGGATTTGGTTTTGGTCAAATCCGGCCTTTTATTGTATATGACCGGTAAATGGTTAGAGTTTAACAAGTACAAGCTTGAAATATGGTTGGGTTTTAGAATAGAAGTCCGGTCTGGTTTTGGTCCAATCCTGCCTTTTATTGTATATCACTGGGAAATGGTCAGAGGTACAAGCTCGAAATTAGAGATGCACATTTTCCCCCGGATCCCTAAATCCCCACGTCTCCATCCCCATGTGGGAAATTTTTTTTTTTGGAAAAATGGGGAATGAGGTAGGGATGAGGATGGGGATGGGGATGATTTTCATCCCCAAATTGAAATGGGGATGTGGGTGGGGATGGGGATGGGGGGAGGTCCCCTCATCCCCATTTCCCCATTTTCCCTATAAATATATTGAAGTGGGGATGGGGATGGGGATGGGGATGGGGATGGGGTGACCTCCCCCCATCCCCATTTCCCCATTTCCCCCAAAACATATATAAATAAATAAATATACTATGTAACACTTTATTATTTTATTATGTATTTGTAATGCACATTTTATAATTTTATTATGTATTTGTAATACACTAATGGATTTTAGTTTGTATTTGTAATGAAATTTTTTTTTTTAATTTGTAATTTTTAATCAAACGGGAGATTGAGAAAAAAATGAAAAAAAAACGGAGAACTGAGATTGGGGATGGATATACCTCCCCTCAAAATTCTCTATCCCCATTTTCCCCAAATAAGGAAATGGGGGGGGGGGGGGGGGGGGGGGGGGGGGGGGGTAATGGAGATGGAGAGACCTATATCCATCCCCATTCCCCAAATGTGCATCTCTGGGAAATATGGTTGGGTTTCGGAAGAGAAGTAATTAACGGGAGCCTATTTGAGGTTTGTTAATTGACAGTCGCTAGTGTTTACCGACTTTTATAAAAAGTTAAAATGACAAAACTCCCCTTGAGACATATAATTAACAAAAAAAAATAGAATAAAATTTTTGTTAGGTCAGCATATTTAAGAAAAAAATGAATAAAAAATTTAAAATTTTAAAAAATTAAAACATCTTTAAAATCTCCACCATCCATATATATGAGACGGTAGAGATATATTCATTAAAATATGTTTACAAAAACAAAGGATTTTTTTAAAAAAAATAGATAGATTGATCTCAATTACAAAAAAAAAAAAAAACTATAAATTAAAAACGAAAATTAAAAAAAATAAAAGAAGAAGAACATCGATGGAGATCATCAATCTTAACAAACCCAGATTCATCAATCTTCAGTTCTTCACAAAGTCATCTTCATCAATTCTCCACTCCAACACCCAACATATATAATCAATCAAAACAATATGTTAACTTCACAAACCCTAAATTTTCAGATTCTTTCAATCCTAAACACAAATCGAATTCCAAAACATAAACTAGAAATAAAAATATTTCCAAACAAAAAAAAAGTTAGCAATTCTGGTTTCCAAGATCTGCTCCATTGGAGATCCAGAGCTCCATCTCAGATGAGATGGTGAGCTCCATCTAGAGTTCTCTCCTCCATCGATCTGGGTTCTCACTTTAAATATATATATATATATATATATATTTAAGATCTGGAGAGTATCTCACAAAGTCCCACAACATTATTTTTCAAAGGAGTCGATGATTTCATGTATCAGTTCCTGGTTCGAGTTGTAACACCTGAAACAATCGTAGTCGAAAACCGGCGGGTGATCGTTGTTGCTGCTTCCACTGCCGCCGCCGCCGATGGTTCTGGTTTTGGTGAAAGAAACGGTCTTCTGACGATGGCTTTTTTTTTTACGGTGGCCGTGAAAGTCGTTGACGGAGGATCAGGAGAGGAGGACCTCTCTGACTTGGGTTGAGAGCGTAGCTGCGAGGGTGAGGATGGCGGTGGGAAGGAAGGACAGGTGATCGGATATTATTGGCGGTGACGGATGCACCGTGCCTTCCCTATTCAGCTCCTTCGTACCTCTTTGACCACGACCGCAGCTTCTTTGAGATAATGATGAAGATTCATTTAAAAAAAACAAGGTTTTTTTTTTTTTTTTTTTTATTCTTTTAATTATTTTTTTTTTAAAATTAATTGTTAAAAGACAATATTACCCCTGTGATATTTCAAAGTTAACAGTCAAACTTTATCAAACTTTAATGGGAGAGAATGTGAGTGTCAATTAACAAACCTCAGGTAAGTTCCTAATAATTACTCCTTTGAAAAATTACTATGCTGCCAAGCTTAGTCGGAATCCGAAAAGCTCGGTCAATAACTTTTAATAATTTAGATTATGTTTGGTAGGAGAGAGAGTAGGAGAGATTGATTAATGAAGGGGGAGAGAGAGTATGAGGGATGGAGAGGATAACATATATCATTCATGTTGTTTGGTATTAAAAATATGGTTGAATGAACTGATTGATAAATAATTTATAAATTTACTATAGTGCCCTTATATAAATTAGAGGGTAATAAAAAATTGGAGGACATTATTGTCATTTCCCTCCAATTTTTCTTCCCTCTCTCATCCTCCCATTGATGGGTGGATTGTTTTTGGTTGGCCCAAAAGGAGGAGAGCTCCCTCCTCTTCTCCTCTCCCCTCTCTTCTCTCTCCAACCAAATAAGGGATTGGAGCTCTCCGCCCATCCCGCTCCTTACAACCCTCTCCCTCCCTCCCTCTCTTCATCATACCAAACAAAGTGTTAGTAAAAAAAATAATAATAATTAAGACCAATGCTGAAATAGCAAGCTAATCACATCAAATTGGTCTTAAGAAATGATTTTAATAAAAAACAAATTTTTTAACCAAAAGATAAAATAAATAAAAAAGCTAATAAGAGATTCTGATGATAATGTGATTGGGAATATGAAGTTAATAAAAAATATTTTTTAGATAAAAGATAAAATAAAAGATTAACATTCACAATAAATATTTTGATAAAAAGACAGCAAAGTGTGAGATTTGACTATTTGAGAATACTGTATTCAAGTAGTATTCCAACAACAACATTGATGTAATTCTCAACTTTATATATATTATTTAATTTTTTTTATTTTGAATATATTATATTTAGAGTAATGTTAGGTTTTTCAGATTTTTTCCCAAATTTCTTCCCAAATGGTGTTGGCATATGAGGTATCAATATCTTGTAAATCATGAGATTATATGGTGAGTGATGTGATGTTGATACCTTACATGCCAACACTATTTGGAAAGAAATTTAGGAAAAAAATTAGAAAACCTAACATTACTCTTATATTTATTACTAAAGGGGGTGTATTGAATTATGATTCTCAAGGACATTTAAAGACATTTTTTAAGTGACAGATTTTCATAGGTTTCTATGACTTTTATAAATCCACATAGACTTTCATTGATTTGTTTAGACATCGATCTCAGACTTTATGGATTTATTTAGATATCTATCTCAGATTTTTATGGATTTATTTAGACATCTATCTCAAACTTTCATGGATTTGTTATCTCAGATTTCTATTATAGTGGCCCAATAACACAATCTATACACTCAACCAATATGATCCATTAATACAATTTGCAGTACTAACAACAATCTCTGTTTTCTTCCTTTTCTCTTATATTACCTTTCACGTCCTTAATCAGCTATTTCCTTTTCCAGTTCTCCAATTGTCTCTCCATAACCATTGAGTATTGTGAACCCTGTAACAACGTAAACCTTCTTTCCTTCAAGACCTTCACATATCTTACCACAAGCAAAATATGATATATATATATATATATATATATATATATACAGTAGGTTTCAGGTCCTACACATTTTTTTGTATGAGATTTTAGATTATAGTATCATATGTGACAAACAAAGAAAAATAAAGCAGAGTACGAGAAGATGACCAAAAACTGAAATTAGGAAACTCTTGCTCAATTTTCTTTTCTCTAACTGTAATGTAATGTTGTCTCTTTGTAACGATATAAGGTGTCTCTAACATAGCCATATTGTATTATAATTAAATTGGATTGAATCATACTGTATTGTATGGGAGTATCTCGTTTGCACCCAATCTTGTGACCATATCATTTATCAATATACATATCACCTCGGATGTCACAGCATCCCACCTTGGATGATATTGATGATATGTATATATATATCCAGTGGTCCATGATTCTAATATGGTGATTCTGATATGGTCACATAGGCTCTCATCTGCACAAAATGATGGTTGAAAAGTCCTTTAAAATAAATAATCTTGTTCTTTTCATTTGTTTGATTTGCCGGTCAAGCTATATGTTTATATATTTAAGCATTAATATTTTTCTATTTTATGTCATAGAACACAAGCTATATGTTTATATATTTAAGCATTAATATTTTTCTATTTTATGTCATAGAACACGTTGGATTGTCCACCTCATGGGCACATTGTGATTGATGAAGGTTTGTGTATGACATGTGTCGAATGTGTGTTGCCATTTTCTTATTGGTTTGATGAAGGTTTGTGTAATCCGAAATCACTGTTTGAAGTTATATATATCAATAATATTATTACTTCTCTTTTATTATTTCTTTTACTTTACCATTTCAATTACTTAAGTCAATTAAAAAATAAGCTAACGACAATAATTTCAACTCAATTACTAAAGTCAATAAAATGAAAGAATGTGACATAGTTTATAACAATTTTGATAGCAAAATTAAAAGGAAAATATTCAACATTCATAACTCATCTTCATTGATTCTCATTGTCATCATTGTGTCCTGCATCCATCCACATATTCAAAGCTATAGCATCTCTCCATTCATTAGCTTCAGTTCGTTGTTGTTCTTACGTTTGGAAAATTGGTTCAGGATCAACTTCATTAACTGGTTCAGGATCCACTTCGTTATCTTGTTCAATGGGAAATTCGTCAGATCTACACTTATTTAGAATAAAGTTGTGTAGTTCTACACAAGCTGATACAAGCTCTGTTTGTGTCCTAAACCGGAATGGAGGTGCATAATTGAAAATTGTGAATCGTGATTTGAATATAGCAAATATTCTCTCAATGACATTCCTCAAAGAAGCATGACGGAGATTGAAAAACTCAACTTCATTTGCAGGGTCACGTCCTTGACTACCAAACTCTTGGAGATGATATCGAACACCTCGAAACGGAGCCAAAAATTGGCGTCGGTTTGGAAATCGGCAATCCACTAAGTAATATTTACTTAATAATACAATGCAAATACTTTAGCATGCAACGTATGGCCTAATGTAAAGTTAAAAAAAATGTGAACCTTGTGGCACTTTAAGTGCAGCCCTCCTCCTTGTTAGAGCATCAGTTAACAGTTTTGAATCACGAGCTGAACCCTCCCACCCACTTAGGACATACATGAATTCCAAATCGAAATTACAAGTTGCTAATACATTTTGTGATATGATTCCGTGACGATTACGATAGCTACTTATGTCACGTCCTGTTATCATTGCTGGAATATGAGTGCCATCAATACCTCCGATACAATCCTGAAATAAATCCCTAGCTTTATATTTTGATTCAAATAAAAAGAAAAATAAAAGCATAGGACATACATTTACCTTAAAGTAAGGGTAAAACCTAGTGCTTTCCCTTAGTTTAGATGGCAATGATCCAGGCTTGGCCAGTATATCCGGTGCTATTGCGTTTAAGGCCTTCAAAACTTTATTAAAATTTATACTGACTGTGAAGTGTGATTGGCCGAATGTGTCGCGTACTAGACAATATCTATTATTGTGGCCAACAATGAACAAAAATGTTGCAAGCATTTCTTCTACACAAATGAATCTTGTATTTTGTAAGAGTGTCTTTTCTCTAAGAATACTGCATAACTTTCTGAACACATCAGGATACATTCTATACCTCGGTCGAAAATGTTCAAGATCTTGATTCAAGACATTATGTACGTAATTTAATCCTTTCGCAGTAATCCGTCGCCGAATTAATGGACGTTCAACATATTGCTCGCTCATGACAATCATAAACTCATTTAGCACATGGACCACAACTTGAATTTCTATCAACAAATGCTTGATAATTTCATAAAATTCTTCATCTTCCTCAAGTTCTTTAACATCCATATCTTCCCCGTCAGTTTCCTCTTCGTCAATTTCATCTACCTCTATTCCTTCCCCCTCAATTTCCTCTCCCTCAATTTCGTCTTCCTCTACTTCATTCTCTCCATACATTCTTGATTGAGACATTATATAAACGAACAGCTAGCCACATAATAAAAACATTATCAAGTTACATATACAATTTACAATAAGCACATAAGAAAATATATTAGCCAACCATCTAATAGATATCATCACTGAACTACTTAAAACAAACTGAAATATGAATTAAAATGAAGCAAATATCAAAATCAGTACAAAAATAATACATTGCATGTTCAAACAAAAAATTTATTATACCAATTAACTAACCAAAAGAAGTCAATCAAAATGTTGATAAACAAAAGAAATTTCCAAAAAGCATGATTTATTATGATCCAAATAACCACTCATTTCAAATTGTAGGTGATCCAGTTTGAGCGCTCCTCAGGTAACATTTTCAGAAATGCTACCTTTTTTGTTTTATTAGTAAGCAATGCAACCGCTTTGTATCGAGCACGTTCATCCAAATTTGGAGTCTCTTTGATAGCTTCCCATATACAACTTTGTCTCTCTTTTTCCCTTTTCTCCATCTCACTTTTCTCTCTATCTTTTTCCCGTTTCTCCAATAGGCTATGTACTCCCCGAAAGTCAACGAAAATAGAATCAGTGCTAAGAGAAATTATCTCCATAATCCTTGCTTTATTGTTGGTCTCATATGAGCTAATGTTCCCTTCATTGTTGGTTCTAGGTCATTTCTTTTGGCTTGTGCTAACTGGGTGAACTTCTAAACTAGTGGCTGAAAAGGGTAAAGGTGAAGAAGATTGTCTAAATGGTGGAGGTTGGTGTAATGATTCATTCAGATTTGATACAAAGGCCTCATTGGCCTCATCGGCCTCATCATATACAAAGTCACCTAATGCAGTATGTTTATCTTCGACACCAAAAATTCTTGCATCAGTTTCATCACTCAATCCTAATGAATTTTTCCCAGTAGCAGTTGCATTCCCAATTACAATTTGCAAATCCTCGTAGTCATCACAATTTTTATTGCGAAGGCCTCTATGAGTCAGGTGGGACTATAAAAAGAAAAGAAAAGAAAATTGTTTAAAAGTTAGTATGCACTCAATTTACCAAACATAATACACTTGAGAAAAGTTCAAAACCTAACCTTAAAGTAATCTTCTCAAACTTCTTCAGGAGCAGTGAACTTCTTTGTGGTTGCATCCCACCCAAACCCAGAGCTATGACGCATAAGCTAAGAATATTTTTGATATTCTCTCTTAAAGAATTGTAACCGACTCAAGTAATTGTTATGAGTTTTTTGGCACCCGAGTTTTTCATTAAGTATGGGAAGTATCCTGCTTTCTACAATTGCCTTGCTAAGGATGCCATTCATATCACACCATCCACGAGATGCAGCATCAACCATGAGTTGTAACAATATTTTGCTCACTTCAATGGACCAATTGCTATAAGCAGTCCTGGCTTTTCCTTTTCTATTCCCTTCTTGTGCATCTCCCATTTGTAATGTTACTATATATGCAAACTATTCAAGACAATAACAGACCAAACAATTTGTATTAACAAGCATAAACAAAGCATAACAAAAATTAGAAAATTGCATATGAAATTGATCCATAGATTTATAAATGATAATAACTTTAAAAACAAGATTCAATCCATATGTCTCTAAAGGGGAATATGAAAACTTAAAAAAAAATTTGACAATTACATGCAATCAAGTCTAAAAAATCAAATTAATTCAAGCAAACAAAAGAAATGAAATTGCTTATAGTTGACATCAAATTATGTACAACCAGGTCTCAAAGATTACATGCAATCGGGTCTAAAAAAGAAAACAAATTAATTCTAGCAAACAAAAGAAATCAAATTGCTTATAGTTGACATCCAATTATGTACAATCAGGTCTCAAAGATTACATGCAATCAGATCTAAAAAAGACAAATTAATTCAAGCAAACAGAAGAAATCAATTTTTCAATCAATTTGTTAGGGTTTTGATATTTTAGACAGTGCGTGTGTTAAAATTTTAAAGAGCAAATAACACCATACTTTTGCATGCAGAAACAAATGTATGGAAATATGACACAAAGGTAACAGATGAAAATACCTTTTAGTAACCAAAAAAAATCTAATAATAACAATTTACAAATTAAAAAAAAAAATCATTGCACATACTCATATTTTCTACGAGGGATTGAGGGAGGAGACATGACTCGAATCCACAACTTCATCTTGTCAACAATTTTCATGTTGTAGATGTAAATTTGGACAATTTTTGGTGAAATTTCCCGTGGATGCAAATTTAGACAAGATATTTTTAGTTATTTTGTTTTTAATTTTTTAGATGCTCAAATCTGTGTCGGAATCACAGTAACCATAAAGGACAAAATTACTCATAGCAGAAAAACAAAATTTGCTTCTACTGAAACCAAACAACCTTCAATTTGTTTTTACGAAAAAAGAAGAAGCTTATGATGATATTGAATTAAGGATATTTGTGCATTTAAATTATTGTTTTTATCTTTATCACAAGTAAACAAAAGAAACCAATTTGTCAATCAAAGAAGAAAAAATGTTGAAAAAAAAGACAAAAGAGAAGGATTTGGCAGGTTATTCACTAGACTAGACCGGTGAAGAAAAATCAAAGGCAAAGCGACTCAACAATCATGCATGAATCTATGTATATTCAACATTCATATAAAAAAAGCATAACCCTCACCCAAAAACCCTAGCAACAAGAAAAACTCAACCGGATTATCGTAAGCAACAAGAAAACGTGGGAGATGGAGAAAAATGAGTGTACCAAAAGAGACGAAAGAAGGTTGTTCATCTTTTGTAGAGAGATAGATGAAGGCTGTTTGTTTTTTGTAGAGAGATAGGTCGTGTGATGAAAATCTTTGAGGAGAAAGCTGGAATCGTTATGGCCTTTAATATTTATACCTCTCACCATAAAGTCCACCAAAATCCAAGACCTAAGAAAATCCTTTAAAATCTAGTCCCAATTGAATACACCTTGATTTTTGTAGACATTTTTAAACTCTCAGTTCAGTACACCCAGATGTGGAAGGATTCTTTAAAATTCCATAGAAATCTGAATTAAATACCACTGGATTGATATAGACTCTTTTAAAGTCTTTAAATGTCCAAATTGAATATACCAGGATTTATAAAGTCTTTAAATGTCCTCGACAATCCTAATTCAATACACCCCCTAAATGTTTAAATAACAGCAAGTGAACTGTTTCATTCAATTTTGACCATTGTGGTTTGATTCTCACCGTATTCACAATTTTAAGATTAAAATTGATTTTGTATTGGTCCAGTTGGGTCAGAGTCATTTGAAATTACAAATCCAACCCAATCCAGCCTGGTCCGGTGAGTATAGTAACTAGGCCGAACCCATAATTAGATAGTCTCGAGGATTTCAGGCTATGCTAGCTCGACTTAACCCTTTTGATATCACATTAATGACTCTTCCTAAATTTTTGGTTTTAATGTATTGAGAGTTGAGACCTTTAATAACAAATTTATAGCTTCGCTTGCAACCATTCTAAAAAAATATGCTTCATTGTTATAAATCAAAGCATAAAAATATTGAAAGTAATAATACTAACCAAGAGAGAAGAATGAGAGGAAATCAATTCTATGAATTTATTTATTTGTATCTCAAAAGCTCATACAGTGAGCCTATATATGGGCACAAGGAGAATTGAATTTACAATGAAATAGAAGAGAATTAGTTACTTTACAATGAAATAGGAAAAGAGATCAAGAGAATTAATAGCGAATTATTCTTTAGGTGATGGTAGTCAATTATATCACAACACTCCCCCTTAGACGTACGCCACCTTGATAATAATTTATGAGATTCTTCTAAAAAAAACTAGACGTGCTTAAATACTGCCCCATTAAAAACCTTCTCAGGAAAACCCAGTGGAACAAAACCAGATCAATGGAAAAAGAGTGCAGTGCACAAATGTCCAAATGAAAAATGCTCTCCCCCTGAAAAATGCTTCATTCTCAATCTTGTAGTTTGCTAAGTCGACGCATCCCAATGCCATATATCAATTTCTCTAATGTTGTTGTGGGTAAGGTCTTCATAAATAAATCTGCAAGGTTATTTGTAGACCTTGTCTGCTTGACATCAATTTGTTGACTTTCTTGAAGTTCATGAGTGTAGAAGAACTTTGGTGATATGTGCTTGGTTCTGTCTCCCTTGATGTATCCTCCTCTGACTTGTGCAATACAAGCTACATTATCTTCATATATTATTGTTGCCAAATCTATGATTTGGGGCAGTTTACAAGTACTCTGGATATGATGAATAGCGGACCTCAGCCATACACACTCTGGACTTGCTTAATGAAGCGTAAAAATCTCAGAATGATTAGAAGAAGTAGCAACGAGAGTTTGCTTGGTAGAGCACCATGAAATTGCTGTACCATTATATGTGAAAACATATCCAGTCTATGAACGTGACTTATAAGGATCGAGAGATAACCAGCATCAGTATAACCAACGAGTCCTGAACTATTTGACCTTGAATAAAACAAACCCAAGTCTATAGTTCCTTGAAGGTATCAGAAAATATGTTTGATCCCATTCTAATGTCGTCGAGATGGCGTAGAATTGAATCTTGCCAATAGATTCATAGAAGATGCAATATCCGGTCCCGTACATTGTGCTAAATATAACAAAGCACCAATTGCATTAAGATACTGTACTTCTCTGGATCAAGTATCACTTCATCAATATCCTTAGGTCGAAATGGATCTTTTTGGGATCTAAAGACCGAACAATCACATGAGTAATCAAAGGATGAGACTTATCCATGTTGAATCTTTTTAGAATCTTGTCAACGTAAGCTGATTGATGGACAAATATTCCATCCGATTTATGCTCGATCTCTAGGCCGAGAAAAAATTTCATTTTCCCCAAATCTTTCATTTCAAATTCTCTTTTCAAATATTCAACAGTTTTTAGAAGCTCTTCAGGAGTAACAATTAAATTCATGTTATCGACATATACTACTATTATGGAAAATCCGGTTTCTGATTTCTATATGAATATAAACGGACATATAAGATCATTAATATATCCCTCATTTATAGGATATTCACTAATACGATTATACCACATTCGTCCGGATTATTTTAAACCATAAAAAGATCGTTGTAACTTTACTGAATATAAGTTACGAGAATTTGAATTATATGCTTCTGGCATTTTAAATCCTTAGGGGGTTTTCATGTATATATTGGTATCTAGTCACCCATATAACTATGCTTTCACCACATCCATAAGACGAACTTCAAGTCTTTCGGAGACTGCAAAACCTATTACGAATTGAAACGTAATTGAGTCCATTATGGGAGAATATGTCTCATTGTAATCAATGCCTAGTCTCTAAGAGAACCCTTGCGCAACGGGTCGTGACTTATATCTCACAATTTCATTTTTCTCATTACGTTTTCGAACAAATACCCATTTGTATCCAACGGGTCTGACGTCTGGACTACTGGTCCAAAAACTTCTCGTTTGGCTAATGAAGCCAATTCTGCTTGAATTGCTTCTTTCCACTTAAGCCAATCATGCCTTTGTCCACACTCCTCAATAGTATAAGGTTCTGATCATCATCTAAAAATTTAGAAGCTACTGTAGATGCAAATATATAATCGATGGTTATTTTATCACGGCTCCACGATTCTCTGGTATAATTTATTTAAATCTCTTTATTTTGAAATTCCTGCACCTCTTCACGATTTTGTTCCTTCAGGGGCTTTAGCCTCTTCAGGGGCTACTAACTCTTCTAGAGTTGATAAATCAGAGAGAGTGGTATTATTCATAGCTCGAGCATTATTTTTTATAGGATCCTGATACTTTACTTTCCGTTTTCTGGGAATTGTATCTTTTGAACCAATTGGTCTACCACGTTTTTGGAGTACAACAGATGATTCATTTGTTTCTGTTTGATTAGATTATTCTTCAGGAACAATCACCCGGGCTGGTGTGTTAGCAGTTGGTATTTGAGATTTTTTTACTTTAGTTGCATCTGTAAATGCATCAGGTAACTGATTTGCAATCATCTGAAGATTAACTATCCTTTGTACTTCATTTTCAAATTGAAATGTACGAGGGTCTAAATGGGTCATATTTCTAACATTCCATGAAAATTCACATTTCTCTTCAGGAGAAAGTTTTCTTTTGAGCTTCTCTTCAGGAGAAGTTTTTCCTTTCCCTAATGAATGGAAAATTGTCTTATCGAAATGACGATCCACAAATCGTCTTGTAAAAAGATCACCTGTCATGAGTTCAAGAAATCTAATTATTGAAGGTGAATTATAACCAACATAAATCCCTACACGACGTTGGGGACCCATTTTAGTCCTTTGCGGTGGTGTAATAGGGACATGTACTGCACAACCAAATGTGCATAGATAAGAAATGTCCGGTTCATGACCAAAAAAATTTGTGTTGGAGTATATTGATGAGATGCAATGGTTCGAAGATGAATTAATGCTGCTGCATGTAGCACAACATGACCCCACACAAAAGTAGGTAATTACGTTATTAATAATAAGGTTTAGGCAATTACCTGTATACGTTTGATGAAAGATTCTGCCAATCCATTCTGGGTGTACACATGCGAAACCAGATGTTCAACATCTATCCCCATCAATATGCAATAATCATCAAACGTTTTCGATGTAAACTCACCAGCATTGTCCATTCGTATGCTCTTGATTGGATAATCTAGAAAATGTGCTCAAAATCTAATAACCCGCGTCAACAATCTAGAAAAAGCAGTCTTACGTGTAGAAAATAAGCATACATGTGACCATCATGTAGATGCGTCAATTAATACTATAAACTTTATTAGAGACTAAATAGAAAAATAAATGCAACAAAACAATTCTAACAAACGAAAAGAAAAAAAAAGCTTCCCAAATTCTAAATAGGAAATAAAACCAGTCATAAGAAAAGAAAACTAATAAATTCTTAATTGGTATGGACATGCCCTTCACCAATTAAATGATCTATTTTCCATTATGATCCTCAAAAAAATCAGAAACATCAAGGTAAGTAATGTCTACAGGATTAAAATGATCTGCAAAGTTTGTTTCAACTTTCTTGCCTTTCTTTTTCATGGATGCTAGATAACGATCGACCAAATGTTTTGGCGTACGACAAGCACGTGACCAATGTCCAGTCATGCAACATCTATGACAAATGTCTTCTATATTTTTAATATGCTTATTCCTTTTGTCATGCTTGGCTTCATAAACATTTCGCTTCTGGGAAACATTTTTCTAGTTTCCCTGACTTGAGTTTCTTGATCACCATGGCCATGAGAATCGCGCCCACGCCGACACCCACGCTTCCATCCATGACCTAGACTAGGTCCATGGTTATTCCTTAAGTTAGCATTTGCTTCTGGAAATGCTGAGGAACCAGTTGGGCGTAGCTCATGATTTTTCAGTAACCACTCATTGTTCTGTTCTGCAACTAAAAGACAAGCAATTCGTTCAAAATATTTAGTAAACCGACACTCTCGATATTGCTGCTACATGAGCACATTCGAGGCATGAAAAGTAGAAAAAGTTTTTTTCGAATAAATCTGCATCGGTTAAAGTCTCCCCACATAATTCAAGATCAGAGGTTATGTTAAATAATACAATATTATAGTCAGCAACAGACTTAAAGTCCTGCAATCTCAAATGATGCCAACTGTATCGAGCTCTAGTAAGGACCACAATCTTTAGATGGTCGCATCGTTCTTTAAGATTTTTCCATAGAGTCAACAGATCTTTCACCGTGAGATACCTAGTCTTCAAAGCCTCATGCAAATGACGGCGTATGAATATCATACCTGTAGCCTTGTCTTGTGCATTTGAAGTATTATTCTCGTTGATAGCATCAACCAAGTTCTTTGATTGCAGTTACAACTCGATATCAAGAATCTATGATTGATAGTTCTTTCCAGAAATATCAAATACGGCAAATTCTGGCTTTGTGAAATTCGACATTCTAAAATGCTAAAATGAAAAAAAAAGTTAGGTATGAACCAAATAAAAACAAAACAATTCGTTAATACAATATTTGAGCCAAAAATATACAATCTTGGTCAGTATAATATTAACTATGCAAAAAACAACAAAAACTGCTAATTTGCTTGACAAAAACAAATTGACATGCAAATATAAAGTGGATTGATTTATTTTAACCACACATGTATATAAACAAAATATCAAACAAGCAACATAGGTTAATATAATTCGGATTCCTTTCAAAACTTGGATTCATCATCATTTATTATTATTATTATTACATAGATCTTTTTCGAGATCTAATTTAGAACTTCAAGTTCTAAATGATTTCAAGGATTTAGAACTTCAGGTTCTAAATAATTTCCAAGATTTAGAACTTCGGGTTCTAAATAATTAATTTATTATTTAGAACTTCAGATTCTAAATAATTTTAAAATCAAGAACTCTTAATTCTGATTTTCCTAATCAGGAACTTCTGGTTCCTTTTTCTTCCGATTCAAGAACTTCTGGTTCTTATTTTTGAATCAAGAACTTCTGGTTCTGATTTCGAATGCAATCTTCTTGTTGCAAACCTTTATTATTAATAATAAGAAAGGAAGAAAAAGAGATAATAAAAGAAAAACATTTGTGCTGATAACGTGTTATAAATCAAAGCATAAAAGTATGGAAAGTAATAATACTAACCAAGAGAGAAGAATGAGAGGAAATCAATTCTATGAATTTATTTATCTGTATCACGAATGCTCATACAGTGAGCCTATATATAGGCACATGGGGAATTAAATTTACAATGAAATAGAAGAGAATTAGTTACTTTACAATGAAATAGAAAAGAGACCAAAAGAATTAATAGCGAATTATTCTCTAGGTGGTAGAAGTCAATTATATCACAACATTCATGTTATAATAAAAATATACATTAATATTAAAATATTTTTACTTATTAGATTTAAGTTTAAGTTCTTTTAATCAACTCAAACTCTTTTGGTTTAAATATTTTAGAGGAGTGCTAGATACACTCTCTCAACTCACTCTCCCAACCAATTCTTTCTTCTCCTTTTGACACTTGTCTTATATTGACTTTTCAAAAATAATTTTAGAGCCCTCATTAATGAATTACTTTTACATGTTATTTAAAATTCAAATCATCCACATATTCCCAAATTGCCTTTTTTTTTACACCAAATTGTCATTTCCAAATATGTGAGCAAAAATCTTCAAAGGTAAAATGGGTTTAATAATATTTATTAAATTTATTTTATTTTATTTTAAAAAGAAAATTAGAAAATATATTATTAACTATATTAAGGTTGTTAAAATACAATAAACATTGACATCTTGCCTTTTGTAATATATTTGAGTTTTGATATTATTAATGAAAATTGAATTTTTTCAACTATATTTTTCAAATCGTGTAAAAATAATTACTTTATAAAGTATGATGAATTTATGATATTTTTTAGACAAAATCAATAATTTTTCAAGTACAAATTGTGTTTGTTATGATATTTAAGAAAATAAAAAGAGGTATTTAAAATAATAATATTATTAATATTTGAAAAAAGGACTATGATAGTTTAGTGTAAAAAAAGGGCAATTGGAAAGATATGATGGTTTGAATTGTAAATAACATGTAAAAACAATTCATTAATGATGACTCTAAAATGTATTTCAAAAAAGTAAATAATAGACAAGTGTCAAAAAGATAAGAGAGAATAGCTTGGAAAAGTGGGTTGAGAGAGTGATTCCAGCACTCCTCAATATTTTATTAGTACGAAAACAAATCACATTGTTTATAAACTTTATATATTAATTTTATTTATCCACAAACTATATACCATTTTGTTATAACAAAATTATATTAAATTTTTATTAACTAATAAAATATAAATTAATTCTTTTTGTTTGATTAAATATTAATAGTATTAATACATTAAAACGAGGTTGCAATACAAGAAATTTTATCTAACCGCAACAAGTAATGTTGTGATTGATGGTTAGAACAACAATCGTTGTGCGCTGCCTTAGATGTGTAGTGCAATAAATCTAGTATAGTAAATTAATCTCCTACAAATTAATATATTTTCTAAATTAATAAAAAATTTCGGTCCCGACTCGGGTCAATGTAAAAAATTAATAAACTCCTATATTGTAATAATTAATAAATTCTTTTAAAAACCCAGTGTAAAATCCCGGTCCCAACTGTCACATTAATTAATAATTCCATAAAATTACAAAATATATTACATAATAATCAAGAACTAAAAAAGTACTTTAAGATGCTAGTTTGCATAAGGTCACCATGCTTGATATTTTTAACTTCATCCTTTATCTCTTAAATTGTTCTCTTGTTATAACCAAGAAGATATAAAAGAGAGAATTTTGAAGAGCTGTTAGGAATAGAATTTTTAGGTATATCTTAAGATACCTTTGTTATATACAACCAAAAAATAAGCCTCATCGTATATGTGAGTATCCTTGGTCACTAAATAATCACATTCCCAAAAGGAATTTGAAATTTTCTTAATAAATCTTTCATAAACAAGAAATCTTGAAATAAAAAATAAAAAATAAAAAATAAAAAAACCTTCCCTAAAGAAGAAAACCGACTAAACAAGAAATCCTAAAAATGAACTTTTCCTAAATAAGAAAACTGATTTCTACATATTTTCTAAGACAAAATAACACTTTACAATATAAAACCCTTCAAATTAATAACCCCTCTAAATTAACACTCAATGATAGGTCCCAAAAATATTAGTTTAGAGGAGTCCTAATGTATATTGTTATAGATATTTAAAATAACATGATTTGAACGTTGGTAAATATATCTTGTAATTTATTTATATAATAAAAGCTGTTGCATTTCTATGTTCAATAAACAAAAAAGTACATTGTAATTATGGGTGCTCAATTACTCAATCTATGTTGTAAGATTTATATTTTATTCTATTTATATAAATTACATTTATATTAATTTCATAAGTATATACTTTACTAGACTTGGCAATTCACATTGGACCAAACCCGACACGACCCGTTTATTTTTTCAACCCAACATGATCTATTTATTAAACAGGTTGAGTCTTTCAAACCCAACACGACCCATTTATCAAACGTGTAACCCGTCACGACCCTATTTAATAAAGCATTCAACACAAATCACATTGATTCATGTCTGCAATCTAAAGAACCATGCAATTCAAAAATTATTAGGTGCATTAACTTATCCAACATGTTCGATGAAATTAGAAGCGAATTTGGAGGTATGATTCTAATTTCTATCAATCGTCTGGAGTGAACCATTGAATTGAAACAAATTGGAGCTGTCAATTCAAGTTTCTATCGCCATGTGTGGCTACCATTACAAGACCACATTCCCATACATAAAAATCTTACGATTAATCCACAAACTCTTGATTTATAAATGCCAACTGAGCAAGATATCGAGAGGGGCTTGCTCGAAATTGGGTGATGGTGATAGAGCGAGAGACGGTGACGTAATGATAGAGTGAAGAGAACGACTGATGGAAGAGAGAAAAGAATGAAGTTGGCAAAAAGAAGAGGTTCAAGAGAAGGAAACAGGTTTAGGGATTCATTTCAATATTTTCTTAAATACTATATGTCAAATTACAAGTATATCTGTCAATTAATTTTAAATTACCATATTATCAATATTAATCGTGTCAACCTGCCAACCCGTTAGCGAAACCCAACACGACTAGTTTACCAACCCGAACCTATTTAGGCAAACCTTAACCTATTAATTTTCATCGGGTTTGTGTCGGGTTCATGGGTCGTGAACGAGATTGTCCGGTCTATATTTTATGACCTAATTTCATATCAACAACAAAATACTTCTATCAAAGAACTCAAAAACCACTAACTATCCTGAATCCACAAGGACCACAACTCATATGTCAGCCATATGAGGCCAATATCTCTTATGTCACCCCACCTATATCGATGTACTAAAGAAAACTACATATATTCTTTTATACAACCACAAATACCATGTCACGACAGCTCAATCAAACAACATAAAAGACTCCATATCTACTTTTTTCACAATCACAAATGTCATTGTAAGTAATAATACTACAAAACTAGCTGTTCTACAACAACTTGCACAACTTGATGCAATTCTTTATCCAAGCGACAATACACCTGATAGCTTGATTTGATTAATGTTCCATGCTCATCTATCGGTCAGCATAAATTTATATCTTTATATACCACATCAACCCAAACTTTCCGATAACCTTTTTCCAAGATGCATGTGGTGTAGTATGGCCTTGGGATCTATAGATGCAATTCTCAATTCCGTAACAAATTGATCTTTTTCATCATCATCATTTGGATACCAATGTAATAATTGGCATCATGCATTTCAATTTGTAATTCATCTTGTGTCATAGGAACACCCTCATATTGTGACTACAACAAGTATAATTTATAAATGCTGACCAGAAACACTATATTTAATTAAGTAATAAATGATCATATTTTAAGTTTTTAACCTGAAGAGTACATGTATGAAAATGAGTAAATGCTTTAGAACCTATTGTATTCTTCATTGCAATTCTATTTTGTAAAAAAAATATTATTAGTAAAAACATATATTAAGAAATATATGGTCCGCAATCAAATATGACAGAAAGACATTGTATTACATGCTCATTTTATTTCATTATCCCATCCACTATCTCCTAAACATGGGTGAACCCAGAAAATATTTGCGACTCGCGTTAAATTATATATACATATATAGTCTTTTGTTTCCTCAGTACACACTAACAATATAAAGTTAACTCATTAGCTATCAATTGTTGGATTTATCAATATTGTCAAAACCCATGAACCATTTGTGTGATTATCCTTTTATTTATTGATAATTTTTTTATAGGGCTGCCCGGGCTACAACCCAGGACAGTCCTCTCATAGATCTGCTTCTGCTCTTGAAGGCTTGATAATTCATCATTTGTTAATTTTAACTTTGCTTCAATTTGTCTAATCTTTTTTACATATTGAATTTGTGCATCTACTCGTGACAGAGTAGTTCCAAATCCAATGCCTCTCACTCACCACATTTTTCTCTTCCTAAAACTTTCTCAATGACATCTTCCTTTATGTTGCTTTCATTTGGAGGACATTCTGACGAACGCAGTTCCTTAATTTCATCATGAATACATTTAAATGACAATGTTTTAAAAGGACAAAAAAAAAAAACTTACACTTGGTTGAAATTATTTCTTACCAAGACATTGTAGATATTCACTAATAGGTTCGCCTTCCTTTCTTTTATGACGTTTAATCCAAACATCAACTCTTGTTATGGATTCCAAGTCCTTTATCTTTGGTTTATTTTTTCTATAGTACAAAATTAAAATTGAAATGTTTAATTTGAAAAAAAAAATCAATTTAATACTTTCAATAACAAAATATAAATATTGAGAAAACAAAATCTAACCATGTTATGTTGCAACTTGCTCTTCGTTCAGTTGTGTGATGGATTTGTTGACTTAGTCTCATAGCTTCATAGTTCTTAGTCATTGGCTATAATAAACCAATACAAATATTATCAACAAAAAATACTGAATATAATACAAGAGAATTATAAAATGATAATTTATTTTCAATAGTATCAAGTATTGCTCACTTTAAATGCAAAAGATGTTATGTATTTAATAAAATTATGTTATTCTTTATAATTTGTTATATTTTTTGGTTTAATAATCTTGAATGTACATTTTTCCTGTATTTTTTCTTCCCTAAGCTTTATTGTAATAAATTATTTGAATTGTCTCCAATGATCACAAATCTTTCTAAAGATGTAGTCCTTACTAGAGTCTAATAATTTGAAATATTGTTGAATAATTAACCATAAAAGTCATACAATTAATTTAATCAATAGATAAATTAATGACATAAAAAGAAAAAACATGTAGAAACATATAAACATCTGGATTACTTATTGTTGTATCGTGACATCCTTATCTGTTATTTGCTTAATTGGCATTGGATGTCGTCAAAACATCAACCAACAATATTTGCTACAATAAAATCAGCAAGACAATGTAAACTGCAACAAACAAACAACAACTTATGCAATTTAGCTAAGTGAAGGCAGCCACCAAAAACAAAACTTTGAACTATAATAACTACAAAAAAACTAAACTTTGAACTAAATATTGTAATATATATAATAATATATATTTTTCATATAATGTACTTACCATAAAAGAATACCACAACATATCTTTCATTTGGGTATCAAGTTGTTTCCAATTTATGATGAATAAGTACACGCTCTCTTGCAACACTTCCAATAAATGATGAAAGGTTAATAGAAGATCCATCAATTGTTTTGACCGTGCACATTCAAATCAACTTCAACAAATTCTTTGCCTTTCAATTTTGCCATTTGAGTGGGTCCGTGAATTATTTTTTTCTTTGCATGTCATTGACTTGAGTATTTTGTGTATCATGTTCACTTGAAGTATTTGTATCACTTGGGTCTTCATTCCTAGAATTTTGCTATTCATTCGAAATGTTAGGGAGTATGCCTTAAAGCAAGGGTTTTTCCTGTAATAAATCATTTGATATCAATAAAAGTATTTTATTTACAAATAAATTATGTAGCATATATAAATCGTTTATTATATATGTCAAAAGAAAAATATTCTAAGGATCCAAAACTAAAATAACATAAAGAATTATTCACATAAAGAAGTTTATGTGTGGTAGACATAACTCTTTATTCAGTCTTAAAATGTTCACAATTTAAGATACAGGTTAGACACCTTATCTTGATTAAAGTTGTGGGTCTACTTTTGTTTTTTTTTTTTTGTTTTAATTGGGAAGTGATGAGTCTAGAATCACCAAGTGAAAGATTTTGAACAAAAAACTTAGTACATATGATGTATTGAACATATCAAGTGAATAGTATATTTCGATTTTACCGTCAATAGAATAATACATTAATATTAGAGCAATTGAAATATCTATCTTAATCTTGAGATAAATAATGTAACTCATGTATTATGAGTTGTAAGGTGACCACATAATAGCAGTTTAATCCCGATATTTTGGCGTTATTGATTCATATATCATAGCTAACATATATTTATAGATATGGACATTATGACTCTTATAATCAAATAAGAGTAAATACCACCTTAAGGGTTTTACTAGGACTTGGATAAGGATAATAAATATTGGTACCGAGTATTCAATAAAGAGTTATTGAATCATGATTTATGATAAATCAAAATTATGCATTAAACGTAAGGACGTTCTTAAGGAATAAAATAATTAATAATACAACGGTCAAAAAACATTTTAATTATTGGTATTTTTTATGAGTATACTTATTTCACACAATTGCTTAGGATAAAAATATTTAATATATTTTATTTTAATTCAAGAGTACAATTTCAGTTTTTAGTGGACTCAACTGAAATTAATATATTTAATCTCAATTAATTAAAAGTTAATTGGTACTTGGGTCAAATATATTGGAGCTTTTAATTAAAATAACCCGTGGATCCTCAAACATCACAAGTTAAATTGGATCATCTAAACAGCAAGACAAATACCCATCTTACTTCTTTTATTTTATTTCCCATTAGGAATGAAAAATAATCAAAACATGATTTTGATAGAAAAATAAATAAAAGAAGATAAAAAGGAAATGATTTCTAATAAGATTTCACTTACTAAATCACAATATGATTTGTGATTCTTGTGTCCTATGAGAAAACAAATTAGGGCGCGTCATGTAAGCGTTTTTCATTTGCTGTTTTCAAAAATAAAAATAAAAATGAAAACAGTGTTTTTGGTTTCAGTTTCAAATTCTGACAACAAGTCTGGTAACATATATTGGAAGCTGTATTCTGAAAATGAAAATGAGAAAAACGCATCTAATAGATTAGCCAAAAATTTTGCAATTAGCTAACAAAAACAATTTCCTTCTGTAAATTACACAATCCCTTAATTTCCAGTTCTTCGAAATATACTAATTGTACATTTAAAACTCCTCAATCCCAAATTTCTTTAAATTTCCAAATTTCCTCTCTTCAATTACAGTGACAACAACATAGCTTCTACAAATTCCGTTTCAAAGCAAATGTATTACCAAGATCAAGTTTCTGGTCAACCTAGAGAAAACAGAGCTCCAAGTCCAAATAGCCCCAACACAAACCTGATAATAATCATCCTCCAATCCACATCCTCCAATCCCCACCCCCTAAATTCAAGACACTGCCTATAATAATATGCCCCCACAATTGGATCCCCAACACCAACAATAGCTCCAACAACAACAACAATATGTTCACTACATCCCCTAGTGCCAATTTCATCCCATTGTCACCCAATTTATTCCCCACCACAGCAACAACTCCACCACCCAATTGACCAGCATTACCCAGTTTGTGCTATGCCTGTCTCACAAACACAACCATACATGTATATGCACTCCAACATAGCTAACACTGGTGTCGCCGCCTATAACAAAGACACAACACCACCTGTTTACCTTACAAACACTATTACTCAAGCTAAATCTAGAAATTACGTTTTATCTCTTCAAATTTTTTTTTAATGAAGAAATCTGGAAAATTTCTAGATTGTCCTCTCTTCAAGCTTTTTTTTTGTTTATTTTGTTTGAGAAGAAGGAGCAGATCAGAAGAAAAAGAAGAAGAAGAAGAAGAAATTGGTGGGTCGATCTACGTTTGGAGGAGCAAATTGGCGGCGAAGAAAGGGCATATCGGAAGAAGCAGAAGAAAAGATCGATAAAGAAGAAGAAGAAGAAGAAGAAGAAGAAGAGAAGAAAGAGAAAAAAGAAGAAGATCTGTTGAATGTAAAAGAAGAAAAAAAATGAATTTTTTATTTTTTGAAAAACAAAATGCAAAACAAAATGGATAACATGTTATATGTGTTTTTCAATTTTAATACTGATTTTTTTTTCATTTTTTTATTTTTTTAAATAAAATAAAAAACCGTTAATGAACGCAAATTCAAAATCTTTTTTTGAAAACAAAAACAAAAACGGGCTGAAAAATAGTTGCAGAACATGACCTTATTCTTTTCTAAACCTATAAATAGGTGGCTTAAGAGAAATAATAGAATTACACCAAGCTTGTCATTCTCATTAGCGTTTACACAAGCTTGAAAGTAAGTTGTAAGTCTTAAATTTTATTTGATCTTTTAATCTTTTTCTTTAAGTCTTGTTGGTGGATTTACACTTTGGTTCAAAGAAAAAGGAGCTGACACTCTTAGGTGATTCAATCTTGTGCTAAGTGTGGAAGATTTGCGAAGACTAAACTAAAAAGGTAACATCTAAATCAATTCAATTTCCAATAAGTTTAGAATACGATCCGGCAATGTTTTGATTTTTTTTAAGTTCCGCAAATATATTTGTTTACAAAACGGTTATTTTTCCCTACAATTGGTATCAAAGCCATGTTGCTATTTTCTAAATTAGTGCATCTTGAATCAAATCTTCCTACGAATCTTTAAATTTCTTCGATAAGCATGTTATGTTAGAAGAGATGGCACTCTAGGGTTTATAATATATATGTGATAATTAATATGTATGTGATGAATGAGATTAATTATTATTTTAATTTGGATCTTATCTATGGTCTAAAGTTTTATGTGTATTTTCCCACTATCATCGCCATGTTTCCTTCTTGATAGATTTAAATTTTTTTTCATTAAGCTTTTATATTTCAATTATTGATGTAATCGAAGAAGAGTTCGAGACAAATCCAACGGTGAAAACAGCGAAGGAATCCGGTTCCACACGTGCCCGTAAGAGCCGTCAGAAGATTGTTGCGCAACACTTGCGCGCCAACTTTGTTGGGGTGCGTGTGGCTGGGTTTCGGGGCAATTTTGGGCATGTGGAACTCCAAGAAGACATGGAAAAATATGTGGGGAGTTTGCTTTCTTGTTGGGGAATTTTTTGTTTCGGGAATAAATGTTTAGGAAAGACTTGTTAAGTGGTTTCTAACTACTTATGAGAGTCTGATTCCTTGAAGAAAGATTTTATTTTTTATTTTTCTTAATTTTCAAGTAATTGATTTCATGAACTCAGAAGAGTTGTGAATTGGGTGGAAATCTATTTTTGAAAATAAAGTTTTATTTTTATAAAAAATATTGAGTTTCCTAATTACACAAAAGTTGTGAAATAGTTGGAAACCTATTATGATAAGGATTCTTTTCCAACAAGTTTTAATTAACAAGAGTTGTTGATTTACTAACTAAATTTTCCTTTGATATAATTCATTAATTAACAAGTTTGTGGATTAGATTGAATTATTATTAATCTGGGAGTATGCGAATACAAGTTCAAGACGAAGACGAAGACGAAGACATGAAGATACAAGTTTTTTTAAGCTTTGTAATTTTTTTAGGGATGACCATAGAGAACATTATTATTTATTTGTTTATTTGGCATATATTTTATTATTTGGATGATTATATGAATGCTTTCCATAAAATAACATTTCATATAGAATAGTGAGTGCCACTCATATCTCTTTTATGCCATGACATGCATCAAATGGTTTAGGTTTCTAAAGGCATCTAGAAAACTTGGTAAATCATTTGAGTGTAAATTCACAAACGCTAAAAATTGAGTGGGAGAAGGTATAAGATACCTTGGCCTCCAGAGTTGATCAAATAAGATGTTTCATTGATACTCCACTAGGAGATCATATGAATAGAATCTTAGGAGATCTTGTAATGCGATAGACTAGACATTAACTTGATCAAGATTATATTTCCCTAGGAAATAATCTTGTGATAGAAAATTGAGGGTCGAAACTTTTGGTTATACACTCAACACAGATTTATTAATATCCTCATTAGAGTTCTTGTTAATAAAATCCATAAGGCTAAATTGAAGGTGATAATTAATATTGAATATCGGATATTCAAGATATATCAATAATAATAGATTTCAAATCCAATTAATAAATGCAAAGTTGGAATCCTACGTGTCTAGGATAGTTCTTGCAAGGAAAGACTTTGTTCCTAAGTGGATCGTCGTGTACTACCTCCTTTTCCTGCGAACTACCAGAAGTGTTGTTAACGATGAGGATTTATAAAATGGATATATGAAATCTTCAACTAATAAACAAAACATGTACTCCCCTAGGATGCATGTTGTTTATTGAGTTAGATGACAAGCGAGAATATATACCACTGAGAAGATTCTTGTTAAGAACAAGGATAAAGAGATCCATACTCTTAAGTGTAGAAATATAAGTCTTCTGCTAAGACCAATCCCAAAAGAAAAGGCAAGAAGCAAATGAAGAATAAGGTTCTTGGGCCTGTCAAAAGGTTGACTAAGAAGGGTGGGAAAGACAAAGGAAAGTGTTTCCATTGTGGGATCAATGGGCATTGGAAAAGAAATTGCCTCAAGTACTTAGCGATCAAGAAGGAAAACAGTAATTTGTATTACCTAGAAACATGTTTTGAGGCAGCTTCTATGGAATCTTGAATTATAGATTTTTGAGCCACTAATCTTGTTTACAGATGTTCTGGGAAACAAGAAAGCTAAGTAATGAAGAAGTTAGTTTTCTCTTTGGCACTGGAGCACAAGTGTTGGCTGAAGTATAGGGAGAAGTTTTATGTTGATAGTTTTAGAAGTTTGATTTTAAAAGACGTTTATTCTCTACCGAAGTTTAGGAGAAATTTGATTTATGTTTCTAGCTTGATTAGACTTGGTTATTCGATTGTTTTTAATAAATAAGTTATTTTTAGTAAGAATGACAAAGTCTTATGCAAAGGTACATTAAAAAATGATCTTTATCATATTCAAACTAAAACTATCTCACTGCTTAACACTGAACATGATGAACCAAATTCAAAGGGAATAAAATTATCTAATGATGAAACTTACTTGTAGCACTTGAGATTAGGACATATTAATCTAAATATGATCAAAAGGTTGGTAAGCGATGGAATTTTAAGTGAGTTAAAAATCCAAGAGCTTTCAACATGTGAATCTTGTTTAGAAGGTAAGATGTCCAAAAAGCCATTTATGGTAAAATGATGAATGTCTAGGACTCATACATACATATGTATGTGGTCCCATAAACATTCAAGCAAGGGGAGGAAACGAGTCCTTCTTCACTTTCACAGATGATTTCTCGAGATTTGGATATGTGTATCTCATGCGACATAAGTCAGATGCTTTTGAAATGTTCAAAGCATTTAAAGCTGAAACTGAAAATCAACTTGAGAAACACATTAAAATCTTGAGATCCGATAGTGATGAGGAGTATCTCGCTGGTGAGTTTTAGCAATATCTTATAGAAAATGGAATTCTATTTCATCTTTCCGCGCCAGGAATGCCTCAGCAAAATGGTGTGACAGAAAGAAGAAATAAAACTCTCTTGAATATGGTTAGATCTATGCTTAGCTATTCAACACTTCCATAGTCCTTTTGGGGATTTGCCTTACAAACAACTATATACATCTTGAACAATGTACCGTCTAAATCTGTTTCTCAAACACCACATGAGTTGTGGAGTGGGCAAAAGTCTATTCTACGACACATTAGGATATTTGGATATCCAACACATATGTTGGAGGGAAAGACATAAAAGATGGAATGACGTTTGCAGACGTGTTTATTTGTTGGATATCCAAAAGGAACTAAGAGATATTATTTCTATCATCCATTGGATAATAAGGTATTTGTTTCGACAAATGCAACCTTCTTAGAATAGGACTATATGAATAAATTTGTGCCCAATAGTAGAGTTATCCATAATGAACTTTCATGAGAGACAACTCAACAAAGTGTTTCATCTAATCAAACACATACAATGCCAACGGATGATGTAGCTGTTGGGATTTATGCCATAAAGCTTGTAAATTGTAAATGTGAATGAAATAAAAGAAGTAGTTTATTCATTCTATAAATATGTCTCATACATTTATATCATGTGTACCATAACATCCAAGATTGTCAGATGTAATCTCTAACTGAGTATATGAGTGTCATCTAAAGAGGAATTCGGTTTGAGATGAGAAATGTAAAGAGATCCTAGATAGCAAATAGAGCTGGGTACTTTATTTGTGGTTAATCTACAGCTACGGTCAATTCCGTAATGTACGGTGGTCTTATCTTAGACCATTCATATGGTAATATGAGAATGAGACACCTTATATGATGTGATCATATAGGACTGGGCCACGGTCTATATGAATCTCTCACCAAGATCCTTTATAAGATGAGATTCATATATATCGACTAATGATGGCTATATATGGGTGATCTTAATCCTGAGTGTCTTATCGAATCCTTCAGGTTAGATCGTGATTTTTGATATACCATGGGTGAGATCGGAGTTGCATTCCCGGTCAATAACTTCGTATGTTGGAATCACGGTTTGACTTATGGTTGGGAAGGTCTGTACACAATAGTGGAATTCACTCCTTGCGAGAAGTAGATAGTAGTTACTTTAAGGGTTGATTCGGGGTTTGAACAATATGAGAGCTCTCTTTCTTCCATAAAGGAAGTTAGGATTTATTCTTCATTAGAGAATCAATGGTACTTAATGGAAAAGATATAATTAAAGGGGTATAATAGACTTTATGACATAGCTCTAATTATGAACTACTTATGGAGGATCATACCGTATGTAATAGCTATATCGATGGACAACTGTAATTTCGATTTGTGTAATATATCTACAGTTACGAGAGTGCAATCTCGAGTTTTTAGTGGAATAACTCTGAGGTTAATAATCATGAAATATTAATTAAAGAATTTAATTAATTATTTCTAAGTATTATTGGAGCTCAATACTGTGGGTCCATTAGGTCCCCTTGCTAGCCAGATTGATTAAAGGTAACAAGGGCCACGGTTAATTAATTGGATTGTCCAATTAATTGTGTTACGAAAGTGACACGTATTTATTCAGGAATTAATTGAATAATGAGATTATTTAATTAATATATTGGTAATTAAATTAATTAGATAATTAGATTATTTAATTAATGAATTGATAATTATGAATTATTAATTAATTATTAATTGGAGGTTGCAGATTCAAATCAATACTATAATAAAGATAAAATAATTAAATTATTTTATTCTTTACGAAGTCTAGTATTTAAGTACAAGTCAACTAGGGTTATGTAAGAGTTATAATCCTACTCTACCTAGGACACTTAAATACTAATAATCCTTTTAATATACGGAAATATATTTTGAAAAGGATTTGTATCAAGTTATATATATATATATATATATATATATATATTTATATATATATATCTATATAGATGTATTTACATAATTTGAAAAAAAAAGATAAAAAAAAAGTCTTATTGTCATTGATTAAACAAAATACACAAAAAGCAAAAACCTATGGGTAAATTACACTGAACCCCTTGAGGTTTAGGCAAATTACACTTAGATGGAACAGTTTCTTTATTATACACTAACACCCTCAAAACTGAAATTTAACTTTTAATATGCCTAAAATGCCCCTAGTTATATTACTTTAGAAGACATTGCTGAAAAAACATAAATAATGAATTCATTCAACCATACATTTAATTAACATGACAATGTTTGGCATAAAATTAAATATGATGCATGAACATATTTAATGAACAAGAAAATCCCTAAAAACTGTTTCTACGCCACGACAATCCAACATACCACAAGCAAGTGCCGTCTTAGGGTCGGTCAAATTCTTGCATGTTGGATCGAGACATTCCCAATCAAATGATATACCTGAATAAATCTTATTCCTCTATCATTCAACCATCGTTTATTTCAGTCAGGTTTACAATTAATAATTTTAATTAAAACCTTGTGAGTGTGACCCACCATTTCAGATCTCTTAACTTGAGAATTGCCGCCTTAGGGTCGGTCAATCCCAAAATACACTTAGAAAACCTACCCATTAGGAAGTCAACCTTGGTATTGAATCTCATGGAGACCCTCCTTAGGGAGGACGAAAAACAGCCGTCTCGCCCACTTGAATCTCATAGTGTTGAACTAATGATGGAAATTGCGGGATATAATGTCATATATCCCTCCCCCACTCACTATTTTTGAATTAGGGTTTTCAATTATTAATGCATCTAGATATTACTAAGATTAAATGGCTAATTTCAATCTAAATGTCTAGGGCATATATAACAAATTATTAAAATCTTATTCTAATAACAAATAAACTATTCCGATTTTTAACAAATTAAAAATCTAGTTCATTATTCAAATTCTAATCCATGTAAATTATTTTATTAAGACTAGAATTATTTAATGCGATTTACCAAGTTGTAACTATTAAAACTAATCACATTATTAGGTCCAATTATATGGGCTTTAATCTGATTAATCCTTATATTAAGAGAAGGACCTAACTAATCTAACTAATTAAACAATTTAATTAATAAACTAGTTATTAATGAGAATTACCAAGTTTTTACCCTAAAAACCAATCTCATTATTAATTGTCAATTATGTGAATTATACTAAATTTTTAATCCAATTAAAAAATAAAACACATAATTATCAATGGCTATTATGCATGTATGATATATCAAAATTATATATTCATATGTGTAGGCACACCTAATCTAAATGACATGTATATGCATGGCAATACTTTAAGCATCTCATAATAAAAGCATACATGAGTTGACTGAGTACAATGGGTTATTTAACTTTAAAATATATATATATATATATATATATATATATCTAATTACAAAAGTAATTCAAGGCATTTCTTGGTCTTCAAGAATTTCAATATTCTTCTAGTCTTTTGGATTCTTCCTATTTGGGTTTTTAACCAAGTCCAACTTGATTAATTTTTTTTTTTATGTTGTGATCCATCTCATGAATCAAACATAAAGCCTAAGTATTACTCTAAAACTTATTGGAGGCCCAAGGCATAAAAAACAACAAAAAAACAGCCCAAAATCTTTTTCGAATTCGGAAACCCTAGCGCTTTCGCGCGTGGCCGTCATTCGCACACATGGGCTACCCGCGTTGTGCTCCTACGCACGCTAGCGTTTCTTATTTTGCTCTTCCGCCTTTCATCTTCTTCGTTAGATTTCTTCATAAATATTTTACAATAAAATACATAGCAAAAAAAATACAACAAAGAAAATACAACAAAAAAAAAATTTTAAATAATAAAAATACATACCGGCATTAATATTACATTGAAAAAAATATATTACAACCTTTAACAAGAACCCTAAACGCATTGTACCATACAATTTCCGATCAACCATGTTTATAAAAAAATATAAACATCATACAATCATTAGAAAGTGCCTACACATACCATGCATACAAATCAAAGAATAAAACTATGAAAAAATAAACTTTTATTCTTATATATTATATAATTGGCTCTGATACCAATTGTAGAAACCCGGATTTACGTTGCCCAGAGGAAAGAGAGTTTTAAAATTTTTTATACAACTTGTAAACCGTATACAACATATAAGAATATATAAAGATGGATTTAGATCATACCCTTGATGCTAACTCCTTCGTTTCTTTAAGCTTTATTCCGATTATGAACCACCAAGTCTTCATTGCTATGTCCCGCGATCCGGTAACTGTGTGTGGGCACGTCATGATATTCCAGGAACTGAGAGGAGGATGCAGAGTCTTGAAGAAAACGTATTTTCTTCTTCACAAAATTCGGCCACATCAAGATTTTTTTTTCTTGGCCAAAATCTCTAACCTAGTTTTTTAGGTCTTTGCTTTGGGTAAATTACACTGAACCCCTTAAGGTTTAGGTAAGTTACACTTAGATGGAAAAGTTTCTTTATTATACACTAACACCCCCAAAACTTAAATTTGACTTTTAAAATGCCTAAAATGCCTAAAATGACTTTGCATTAAAAGAAATAGAATATAATTGTTCCAACATTTTGGACACAGAAATCAAATTTCTTGTGAATCCAGAAATAAAATAAACATAGTTTAAAATAATAAAAATATTTTCAAACTGGAGTCTAACTACTCCCACTGCTCTTGCTGACACGACATCCCTTGACCCAACACGCATAGAGAAGGCTCCCTCCTCAAGCTCTGTCCAAGAATCAGTCCATTGCAAGGAAGAGCAAACATGGTTAGTGGCCCCTGAATCAACTATCCAAGGTGAAGAATCATCTTCCACTAAACATTATTCAATTACAAGTAAATCACATTTACCTTTTACCTTTTTCTTCTTGCTTTGGGCTTTCTTGGATTTGGGCTTACTTTTAAATATTTATTCAGGTTTAAATGAAAACAACTTGGATGTTTTAAGATAGTTAATTCATACATCATTGCTCAATGCTGAATTGGTTAAAGTTGAAAAACCTAAAACAAAACGATAGAAAATTTCTCCAAATAATGAAACGTATTTATGGCATCTAAGACTTAGCCATATTAACCTTGACAGGATAGACAGACTAGTTAAAAGCGGGCCTTTAAGACAGTTAAAGGATGGCACCTTACCTGTCTGGAAATCCTCTTTAGAAGGCAAAATGACCAAGAGACCTTTTACTAGAAAATGGCTTAGTGCTAAGGAACCACTAGAGCTTATACACTCAGACGTTTGTGGACCGATGAATGTTAAAGCAAGGGGTGGTTATGAGTATTATGTCACTTTTATAGATGACTACTATAGATATGGATATGTCTACCTAATGCAACAGAAGTCGGAAACTTTTGAAAAGTTCAAAGAATTCCAAGGTGAAGTTGAGAATCAATTAGGCAAGACTATCAAGGCTCTACGATTGGATCATGGAGGTGAGTATCTTCACCAAGAGTTTGAAGACTACTTGGTTGAGCATGGGATTGTGTCTAGACTCACAGCTCCTGGAACACCACAACAGAATGGTGTTGCGGAGAGAAGAAACAAAACCCTAATGGAAATGGTGAGATCTATGATTAGTTTCTCATCAGTACCAAATTCCTTTTGGGATATGCACTACAAACGGCGGCTTACATTTAAAATGTAGTCCCATCCAAATTTGTTCCTAAGACTCCCCTAGAGTTGTGGAATGTTCGTAAAAGCTAGTTTACGACATTTCCACATATGTGGGTGTCTAGTACATGTATTGACGAACATAATTGGAAAGCTAGACCCTAACTCTATGGTCTGCTTGTTTGTAGGTGTTAATAGTCAAAATTGGCTAAGGACCAAAAATTTTTTTTTTCACCTCCCAGACCTGGCTCCATACCCGGGAGTTTCCACCAGGAGACCATTCTATCCAGAGCCGAACTACGATACCACCCCAGGAACAAGGGCGGGCTCCGGAAACATCTGGGATAGAGCCCGGAACAATCAGATCTAGCCCACATCACCAAAACTAGAAGTTCTCCGAAGTCGAGGTCACCTCGCAAATGCTCTAGAAACTCACCTATTCCTCGTTGACACAGGAGAATATCCCTAGAAGGCCGCACCTAGCTTCAAAAGATCATGGGAAGCCACACCTAGCTTCGAAAGGTCAGAGGAAGCCACACCTAGCTTCGAAAAGGTCAAGGGAAGCCAGATCTGTCTCCTAGCTTGATGAAACTTCTCAGATATCGAGGTCGGAACACTGATCGACCTCACTAGTTGATGCACCACACCATACCATATTCAACGACCTCTATAAAGGATCATGCTGTAAAGATACGAAAATACACTGGATCATATCTGGAAACGTTACCTAGAACAAGTAATAGAATCCAAAGAGGAAACAAACTGATCTCCACCAAGATATTCTCAATTCGGCTATTAACTTAAAATCAATGACATTGAAGCAAGAAATCCCGCCCGATAAGGAAGGGAGAGACTGAGAAAATCAAGGGAGAATCAGTTGATTTAACCTATAAAACTATGTATAAATAGAAAGAAAGAAAATGAAAAGAGGAGACTACTATTCGACAGGCATACGAAAAACACTCGACCATACCCCAGAAAGAATTGAGAGCAAAAAGAAAGAGATTTGTATTTGTATACCATGCACGTTCATTAAAAAGACTCTTGCTTTCTTTTGGGTGAATTGCATCATTATTCCTTGTCATTTTATATATCATCGCTACACATACGATCAATCTTGGCCACCACCTATGTGATAGTGGTCTCGAGGGTGTTAACTGAGATTTCTCGCCCCGAGCAAAATTTCCGTTAACACTTTCTGGCGCCGTCTGTGGGAAAAAACCTTACACCCAATTAACCAATTATTTGCATTTACATTTTCATTGTTTTACAGGAATTATGAGGCTCCGCTCCTCCCAAGGCCAACATAGGGTCTCAGAGCAACCTCCGGCGAGGCTAACACGAAAGGCCCCAAGAAAGGGGAGGAAGTCTGGATATAGTAGTCTGGATATAGTAGTCAAGCTCTGGTCCAAACAACCAATGCGCGGGCTACTGGCCACCCTATAGTGAGCAAGGCCGCGCTCGACCAACAAGCAGCGGCCTTCGTAGAATCCATCCGCGTCCGCCTGCTCGCTGAAGGCATCACAATCCAGCCAACCAACCTGAATGATCATGGAGAGCCGAGCAAGCTCGGAGCTAGGCCACCTGCTTTCGATCGCCTAGGTCCTCCTCTTCCAGAGCCGGCCAGAGATAGGTCAGGGCCCCAACGTTCGATCCGTGATAGGCTGGGACCCATGCCCCTAGTTCCGAAAAGATTTTCACAATATTAACCCAGGCGAGTTAAGTTTGCCGCTGATGCTTTTACCCGAAAGCCGCGAGGGCTATCTCATCCAACTACATCTAGGAGAACTGCCCGGGCCCTAGAGGAGGAAAGTAGACAAACTCCCCGAGTGGATCCTATCCAGGAGGAGGACCGGATAGAAATTGCCAGTTCATCGAAAAGACTCGACAGTGAGGAATCTGAGGTTAACTCGAAGAGACCTGGGAACAAGCGACTGAGGGATCAGCTGGCAAAGCTGTAAAAAGAGGTCCAGCAGATAAGGAAGGGAAAGAATAAGGAGGACAAAAAGGATCCCCTGAGCGAGATGAGCGCTCCCTTCACTAGGAGGATCTGGGAAGCAGAGCTCCCCCCAAAATTCAAAATGCCAGTAGATAAGTTCTCTGGAACGGAAGATCCTCTAAGCCACCTAGAGAGCTTCGTTCAACAGATGGAGGTCTAGAACACTACCAGAGCAGCTATGTGCAGAATGTTTCCAACGACCCTAACCGACTACTCGAAAACCCTGTTCAGAAAATGCCTGTTGGCAGCGTGGATTCTTTCACGAAATTATCAACAGATTTTTGCTCACAATTCCAAGGAGTCAAACCTCGTCCGAAAGATCCCATACACTTCTAATATGTGATTCAGGAATGGAGTGAGACTCTTCGGTCGTACGTGGAACGATTTCACAAGGAGGTCATACAAATGAGAGTTTTCACCTGAAAAAGAAACCCTCGCCAACTTCAGGCCGAACCTATGGGCATGAAAGCTTTTCCGTTCCTTTGCCAAGAGACCTCCCGAGACTTACCAGGAGGCCTACGACCGGGCTCTTGAACAGGTCGAGAGCGACGAACAACTCAAGGTCAAGATGGAACACGACGACATGAGAACGGTAAAGCGTCTGAAGAAAGAAGCCCCCAAATTTGAGCCAGTGCAGAAAACTCAGAATAAACCTCCCAACAGGTCGACCTATCGCCTCCCTGCTCCTCTGCATAGGCAAGAAAGATATCCAGCAAAATGAACCCTTCCCCGGGCTTCGCAGCCTCCCAGGACCGTGGCTCCAGTAATGCAAGGGGAAAAAAGGGTATGACTACTACACCCTTTTGAATGCTTCCAGGGAAACGGTCTACCTTGCCATACGAGATAAAGGGTTACTCCAAAAGCCTGCTCCTATGAAGGCCCCAGCTGACAGGAGAAACCGGTACAAGTACTGGGACTTCCACGAAGACGTGGGCCACAACACCTCAGAGTGCTATAATTTGCGCAACTAGATTGAAGCCCTGATAAGGGGAGGATGCCTGATTGAGTTCTTACAACAGGTCAGAGATAACATTAGGACTGGAAGGGAGGTACAAGCTGAAATCCGTGAAGACGTAGAAAAGAGGAAAGGGGAACATGCTGACTTAATGCAACAGATCCAGGTGATACACACTATCAGCGGAGGTCCTACACTGGCTGGCATTTCCAATAACTCCCGGAAAAACCACGCAAGAAAGATTCCCCACATCGGGGAAAGCCGGGGATCTTCGAAGTCAGCCAGAGCCCGACAGAACCCTCCCAGTCAGCGCAGATCGTTTTTACCGAAGCAAATGTCTTCAACACTGTGCAACCTCATGATGATCCCATGGTAATCACGATACAGATCGCCAACTGTCTCGTCCATCGCGTGCTCATGGATACAGGTAGCAGTGTAGATATCCTCTTCAAGGATACCCTGGAAAAATTGAACCTGAAGCAACGTTGTTACAATAGCTGTACCACTTCGCTTTACGGTTTCACTAGAGATTCAATCATACCAGTGGGGTCGATGATCCTACCAGTAATCATCGGAATCACCCCTCTCCTACAGAATGTTATGATCGACTTTATTGTGGTGGACACCCCATCGGCCTACAACGCCATCCTAAGGAGACCTTTCCTGTCCTCCTTGAAGGGAGTCTTGTCCGCATACCACCACGTCCTGAAATTCCCGGTTGGAACCAAAGTAGGAGAGGTACGTGGGGACCAGCAGGCAGCCAGGAAATGCTAAGCATTATCTACCAATCCTACAGCCCTAGCGAAACATTGTGTACAGGTGACATTAATCCAGAAAGACATGGATACATCCCGGATAATACAAGAGGAGAAGGAGCCCGCAGAACATCCTGGGCATCCGGAGAGCGAACCTATTATGCCCTACGAGGAAGAACGGAGTAAGGAATGGGCTAGCGGGAAGCCCGTAGATAAACTAGAAGAGATACCCATCAGGAATGACGATCCCTCCAAGGTCGTCAAGGTCGGAGCCACCCTTGATCCAGAAGTAAAAAGAGGACTAATTGACCTTCTCAGGGAGTTCAGCGACATCTTCGCTTGGAACCATGATGAAATGCCTAGAATCTCGGCATTATTGGCCGCCCACCGACTAGCGGTAGATCCAATAGTCAAGCCCGTCAAGCAGAACATGCATCACTTCAACGCTGATAGGAATGCTGGGTGCAGGAAGAGGTTGATAAATTGATCAAAACAAGGTTCATCAGAGAAGTACGTTACCCCAAATGGATCGCCAACGTGGTCATGGTTACGAAGGCGAATGGGAAGTGGCGTATGTGTGTCGATTACACCGACCTCAACCGGGCTTGTCAGAAAGACAGTTTTCCTTTACCAAAGATCGACCAGCTGGTTGACTCCACATCCGGAAATAAACTTTTGAGTTTTATGGACGCATTCTCAGGATACAACCAAATTTAAATACACCCGGCTGACCAAGATAAAACCAGTTTCATTACTGGGCAGGGCTTATACTGCTACAAGGTGATGCCGTTTGGTTTGAAGAATGCGGGGGCCACATACCAGCTGCTGGTTAACAAACTGTTCAAGCCCGAGATAGGAAGGACGATGGAAGTATATATCGATGACATGATCATGAAATCCCCAACCGCAAAAAGACATCAGGAAGACCTTCGCAAAACCTTCCTCATACTGAGGGAAAACTAGATGCGTTTGAACCTCTCCAAATGTGCCTTTGGGGTAACGGCGGGGAAGTTTCTGGGCTTCATGGTTCATGAGAGAGGTATAGAAGCCAACCCAGAAAAAATCAAAGCTATCTTGGACCTGGAATCCCCAACCTCGCTCAAGCAAGTACAGATTCTGACTGGACGGGTGGCGGCACTCAATAGGTTTATTTCTCGCTCCACCGATAAATGTCTCCCTTTCTTCAAGGCCATCAAACAAGGGAAAAACATGAAGTGGAGCTAGGAGAGCGAACATGAAGTGGAGCCAGGAGAGCGAACATGAAGTGGAGCCAGGAGAGCCAGGAGAAAGAATACCTAACAAGCCCCCCATTGTTAGTCAAGCCGGTTCTCGGAGATGAGTTACACATCTACCTGGCCGTATCAGAAACTACAGTAAGCGGGGCTTTGGCCAAGGATTGTAGCGATGGTTTTCAAAGACCCATATACTATGTGAGTCATGCATTGACCAAATCAGAAAGGAATTACATTCTCATGGAAAAGCTCACTTATGCTCTGGTGATCTCAGCGAGGAAACTCCGTCCCTATTTTCAAGCTCACACAATAGCAGTGGTGACGGACCAACCCCTCCGCCAATTTTTGCAAAGACCAGACGTGTCTGGAAGGTTAGTCTTATGGGCCATAGAGCTCACTCAGTTCGACCTAAAGTATAAGCCCCAGACTACGATTAAGGCACAGGCTTTGGCCGATTTCATGGCAGAATTCTCAGCGATCCCAGATCAAGATGATCCCTCAGTATCAAATGAGCTCCCTGAGAAGATATCCGAGGTCGACAATTGGTCGGAAGGCTGCAAGCCATGGACCCTCTTTGCAGATGGAGCATCAGGGCAAGCCGGGGGAGAAGCTGGCATAGTTTTAATAGATCCGGAGGGGACCGAATTCTGTCACTGTTTCAGATTCGAGTTTAAAACTACCAATAACTAAGCGGAATATGAAGCCCTCCTAGCCGGGATGAAAGTAGCCATTGAACTAAAGGCCAATTACCTACAAATCAAGAGCGATTCATTGCTTGTTGTAAACCAGGTGACTGGGGTCTACCAGGAAAAGGGAGATAATATGGCTGCCTACCTAAATCTAGCTCAACTGCTAAAAAGCAAATTTAAGGGACTTAAGATCGATTAGGTGCCTTGACACCAAAACCATCTCGCAAATGTTCTAGCTAAAATAGCGGCGAACAGAGGCCAGTCCCTACCATGGGGAATTCCCCTCCAAGTAATCACCCAACCAAGCATAGCCACAAATGGAGAAATTTGTTCCCTGGATCGCCTGCCTTGCTGGATGGACCCAATTGTCACCTACCTTCTTGAAGAAGAGCTTCCCAAAGGGCCCGACCAAGCCCGAAGAATTAAGAGACTCTCAGTTCGATACTGTATGGTGGACAGGTACCTCTATAGGAGGGGCAGATCCCTCCCCTTACTTAGGTGCTTACATCCCGATGATGCTAAGTGTGCATTGAGAGAGGTCCACTCTGGGGTCTGTGGGAACCACATAGGTGGGGAAGCTCTAGCCTATCAGGTGCTTCGTATGGGGTACTATTGGCCGACCATCCACCAATACACAAAGAGTTTTGTGCAATCTTGCGAACCTTGTCAAAGAACTTCAAACTTGAACCACCAGCCACCCGAGCGACTGTCGTCCCTCAGTTCACCTTAACCCTTTGCCATGTGGGGAATCGACCTAATTAGGCCACTCCCTACCGCTCCCAGACAGATGAAACATGCTATCGTAGGCTATCGACTACTTCACAAGATGGGTCGAGGCAGGACCTCTTTCTTGAATATCAGAAAAGAATACAACCAAGTTCATCAAGACTAACGTGGTATGCAGATTTGGGACCCCTCTCATCATTATAGCCGACCTAGGGAAGCAATTCGACAACGCCTGGTTCAAAGACTTCTGCAAGGGATTGGGGATCGACCTCAGGCTCGCTTTAGTGGCTCATCCCAAGACTAACGGGCTGGTAGAATCCACCAACAAGACTATCAAGAAACTTCTGAAAAAGAAGCTACAGCAGAAGAAAGGTAAATGGGCCGAAGAGCTGCCAGAAGTCCTCTGGGCATACCGGACTACAAAGAGAACAGCTACCGGGGAGACACCTTACTCCCTGGCTTTCGGGGTTAAAGTAGTCCTCCCAATCGAGCATAAATTAACCTCGTTCAGGGTACAACACTTTGAGCCCAAAAGTAACGAAGTCAAGCTCCGGGCTAATCTAGACCTCTTAGAAGAAAAACAAGACCGGGTAGCAGAGAAAGTAGCGATCTACCAGAGCAAGATCGCTAGATACTTCAACCAAAAGGTCAGAGCCCGGGAACTCAAAGAAAGGGATATGGTACTTAGGAAAGTGACCCTGAACACTCGAAAAAGGTCGGATGGAGTCTTAAGTCCCAATTGAGAAGGGCCATATTTGATAAAGCTAGTTGTTCGCAATGGGGCTTATAAACTCGAAGACATGGACGGACGATCCATCGACCACACTTGGAATGCAGATCATTTGAGGAAATTCTACCCTTGAAGGGAGTTCTCAAGCAGACTACCCCCACTTAGTTTTCGTTACAGACCCTAATAAAGATGTACTACATCTCGATCATCAATAAAGTCATTTTCCTTTTCTTTTCCATCTTTGTCTCCAACTATGTTCAACATTAGTGACTATACCCTTGTGTGGGAAACTCAACATAAACACTTCGAGTCCAGGAAATAGCTCGATAGCCCTCCTGATGCCTTGGTCGGGCTACCACCCCCAAGAAGGATCTGAGTGTAAGAGCATAGTTGCCCTCCAGATCTCGAGACCAGGAAATAGCTCGATAGCCCTCCTGATGCCTTGGTCGGGCTACCTGCCCCAAGAAGGATCTGAGTGTAAGAGCATAGTTGCCCTCCAGATCTCGAGACCAGGAAATAGCTCGATAGCCCTCATGATGCCTTGGTCGGGCTACCACCCCCAAGAAGGATCTGAGTGTAAGGGCATAGTTGCCCTCCAGATCTCGAGACCAGAAAATAACTCGATAGCCCTCCTGATGCCTTGGTCGGGCTACCACCCCCAAGAAGGATCTGAGTGTAAGAGCATAGTTGCCCTCCAGATCTCGAGACCAGGAAATAGCTCGATAACCCTCCTGATTCCTTGGTCGGGCTACCACCCCCAAGAAGGATCTGAGTGTAAGAGCATAGTTGCCCTCCAGATCTCGAGACCAGGAAATAGCTCGATAGCCCTCCTGATGCCTTGGTCGGGCTACCACCCCCAAGAAGGATCTGAGTGTAAGAGCATAGTGGCCCTCCAGATCTCGAGATCAGGAAATAGCTAAGTAGCCATCCTGACGCCTTGGTTGGGCTATCGCCCAAAAAAAAAATATATATATATATAAATAAAATGTTTGTTTTCGTGTGCAGGATCAAAATCATCATAATTCCCTACACGAGTCTTAATTGTTACTACAGATGTCACTCTGGATCCTATTCAAGACCAGAAATAAAATAAGAATTCTCAAAAGCAATTCGATTTCTCATTAAGGACAAGGGGAGCCTATCCCCCGATAAGGCTACATCCACCAAACGGGGAGCCCAACCCCCGAGCTCGGGCTATATATATATATAAAAAAAGCTAATAAGGGCAAAACGGGGTGCCCACCCCCTTTTTTTCCGGGCAATCAAGCAAAAAAAAAAAACAAGTCATGATGAACTGTTTCAAGCTTTGGGACTTTCTTGGCTCTCCTCCGCTGGCCCTCATCTTTCTTGCTGATCTTCGCCATCAACCCCCGCTACAGATAGCTGTCCATCTTGGTTATCCTCCCCGACCGCTCCTCCATTTAGAGGCTTCATCGGTTGATCAGCAGGATCTTCCTCCAAAACCACATTAATCACGTCCATAACCTCAGGCGGGATAGCCGCATCAAGAAGGGCAGCCATGGACCCCGTCTGGCTCCTGTCTGTTAGGATTATGCTCAATGGCAAGAGTGTAATATTGTAATTGACAATCTTCTCATATTAATAAAGTGAATTCTGATTCTTACAATTACTTATAACATTTATTATTATAATTGTCAAGGTAAATAATCATAAGGTCAAAAGACTATGAGACATGAAGAATTGTTCATACATCCAGATATGTATGAGGTAGACACAATTCTTTAGTTAGTCTTGAATAACGTTCACAACTTAAGTTAAAGGTTGGGCACCTCTATCTTGTTAAAGTTGTAGAATTCTTTTACTAGCATTTGAGTGGGATCAAATGAATATGATGAGTCTAAAATCATCGAAAGGTTTTTGAGTAAAAGAATCTAGTGCACTAGGTGCATTGAACTGGATCACAATGAAATACTTTATCTAGAACCGTCACTAGATATAAGTCTTTTCATTAAAGAGGACAATCGGAGAGTCTGTCTTAATCCTGAGATAAATGATGGACTTATGGTTGCAAGTGTTATCATTAGAGCTATCAATGAGTACGATTATGTAGCATAGTTTATCCTCGATAGTTTGGTGGTATACATTTGTTAATCGATAGAGGACTTCATTTATAGATATGGACATCGTAGCTCCATTTATTAAATGAGAGTATAATATCATCATATGGATGTTTTGAGGTATTGGATATTAAATCTCAACGTTGAGTTTTCAATAATGATTATTGAAAACATGGCTTCTGGACAAGTCAAAGTATCCAAGTTCGAAATGTGGTCATATGAGGAAATATGGTAACTTTGAGAGCTATAGGCGGTCTATGAGCTCTTGGCGATTACTGATATTATTCACGAGGATACACCAACTCCTATAAGATTGTCTAGGGTATGAATGAGAAACATCTCCTTATTCTATCTTTATTTAAGAGTTCAATTTTAGCTCTTTAGTGGAATGAGTTAAAATTAATAGATTGGACCTAAGTGAATCATTTGTTGATTGTGATTAGGTTGTTTCTATTGAAGCTTAAATTTAGATAGCCCGCCAAGATCCCCAATCCACACGTATTTGCATGGATCACTTGATATATTCTACCGGGCCGATTTAAGGGTCCATCTAGAATTGTTTTTAATATATCAAGAATATAATATGTCTATTATTTAATTAATGGGCTGCACTATTATATTAATATATTAAAAGGAGACATGTGGGCTTGTTTCTTTTAGTAAGAATGAGTCTGGTTCACATGTGGGTTTTTATTTAAAGTCCAATGGATTAAATGGAATAAGAAAATAATATATAACCCATTTATATAAGTGGGGCGGCAAGGTGTATATATTAACCTAATATATTATTTTGTTTCATTGTTTTAATTAAATAAGAATTAGTTAATTTATTAATTAATTATTTAATTAAGAAACAAATCTTTTTCTGATCAGGAAATATATTTCCTAAAGTTATACTATTGGTAGTAGTATATTAAAAGCAAAAGACCTGTTTGATAAGAAAATAAATAAATAATTTTATTTATTTAATCAAATAAGAAGTCTTTTTATTTAGTCAATAAAAGAATAAAAATATCTATGAGTTAGTTTAGGTTTTGAAGTCTAAAGGTTGATGGAAATTAGGGTGCAACACAAACTCTTTTTGGTATGTGATTTACGGCAACCCTAGTCCATTTAGAGGAAGATTTCGCAATCCTAAATAGAAGAGGAAGAAAAATTTCGGCCACCTATATAATACCACATATAGAATTCGGCCACCATAGTTGATTGAATGATTCAATTTTTCTTTTTCTTCTCAATTTATAGAAAAGGATAACTTTTATTCTACTAAACATAAAAAAGAGAAGAGATTATTCTTTGATAGTACACTGATTGCTTGTTCATCAATAAGCTTGTGTGTACAACATCAAATTAGGTTCATGTGAGTTTCGATCATTAGATTGAGAACTCAAAAGTGACCGGAATAATTTTTGTCTTCTTTTGATTATTTTGTGACTAACAAAAGAAAAAGAAAACTTTGTTCATCCATTCTTAGGTTTGCAATTCAAAGAAAAAGGGAGACCACGCTCCTAGGTGATTCACGTACGTGTTCGGATTGGAAGATCTCGCGGTACGGTTCACGGCGGAGTACTGTTCACAATCACTGTTCACGCGGGTACTGTTCACGGGGCATCAGAAAAGATTTTGCGGATTACCAATCGACGTAAGTCAATCGGATCACGCGTCAAGAGGTATTTACCTCTAACCGTATATATTTGAGTTTAATTAATTAAAAGGTTAAGGTTCAACTTTGAGAAAATTTTAAAACCATACGAAATCTATTCTTCGTTTCTTCCGCTGCGTTTTATATCGATTTTTCCCTATACTGTCGACCTCCATCTCTGTTAAAGGAGGATCCTCAGATGGGCTCCTAACCTCTTCACCAGCTCCCGACTGGTCCTCCTCGGATCGAGAGGACAACACTTTACTGGAAGACTCCCCGGGACCTGAGGTAGTAAAGGTAGGAAGAGGAAATGGAGGATCTGTTTGGGCGGGCTTTTTCCCAGCACCTGCTTGGCTCGAAGGGACCACCCTGTCGCCTTCAGGGCGAGATAGCTCGGCAGCCTTGAGCATTATTTCCTGTCTATCCCAGCCGGCAAAAGACGACAAATCAAAGGGAGGAGGAAGAGCTTCCGCGGCCTGAAAGGAAGCATAGAAATATTCATCGTTGAAGGAGGTCTCCTCGTCAGCTTGCAGCTTGGTCACCTGAGTAATCAGAGACTAACTCTCGAGGTCCAACTTTTTAGCCTCAGATCTCCAGGAATCCCGCTGTCTAGCCCGTCGGAGAGATTGAAGATGCTCTTGATCATAAGATTGCTTCATCTTCTCATGATAGCAGCGATGCTCAGCCATCTCGACCTCGATCTTTCCCTAGCTAGAAGTCATATCTTCCACTAAGGACTGGGCCTTCTTGAGCAATTCCCTGGCTTTCTCTGCTTTGGCTTCGGATTTTGCAGCCTGGTCATGGAGGAGGGCTACCTGCTGGCCCATCGCAACATTAAACTTGAAGGACTACAAAATACAGAACCCGAGTTAGAAACTGAACGAATTAACAAGAATAGCACGAAGGAAATACAATTACCTCATCTAAAATAGCAGACCCCTTGGTAATAAGGACGTCCACAGGCATGAATTGCTCCAGGACTTCATCCCGCGCTGCCGAGCTCGACTGAGGCCGGGAGCGATTGGAAGGAACCCTCACGACACCTTTCCCAGAAACCTCTGAGGCTTTGGTTGTTGGAAGCGCAGCGGAATCAGGAGTTTGAGTCGAAGGGGTAGCAGCTTTAGCGACCACAGCCGAAGGGACAGAAGCAGCCGGACCAGCCACCTGGGGAGCTTTACCCAAAGCCTGGAAAGCCCGCGAAGCAAGAGTAGCCATCTTGGACCCATCTGGAGAGATAGATGAAGCAAGAGCAGGTTCGACCCCAGTGGAGGGAAGAGAAACTCTACCTTGAGGAGAGCGTGAGACGTGGCGGGTGGCCGGTTCCCCCACAAAAACTGTGAGTAAGCAGATTAAAAAGGAAAATGTTAGAACCAAGATGAGTAAAAAGGCAAAACAACTCAATGACACTTACGAGGAATAACGTCTGAGATCCGTAAATATTTGTTCACCCTACGAGAATCAAAGGCTTCAGCAGTAGGGAACTTTAGGTTCAAATAGTTCTGGGCTAGAATAGCCTTCAAGACGGCTTTGGACTCAGAAGGCAGGGAGTCCCGGTCCTATGAGGGCTTGTCACTGAAAGCCGTGGGAACCTCAAATTCATGCCCTCCAATGAAAATCGAGCTCCCCCAGTCATCCCCTGCAAGGATCCATTCTTCTTTCCAAGCGGGGTCCTTCTTCGAAGCACCAGGAATGATGAAGTTAAGCTTGTTCTTGGCCTTGGCATAAAACTGGCCTCGAGGAGCGCCAGACAGGCTCCCAATCTGGAAGAGATAGGCTAGCTCCTCTGCACCCGGCTCCCTCGTCACCTTACTCATCTGACATTGTTCCCTCCATAGTACAAGGAAACCAATCAGATGCCTCTAGAAGCCAGGCGTCAACTGGAGGGGAGCAAGCTGGATGGTGTTAAGAGCCCGCCGAAGATTCGGATGAAGGGGAAGCCTAACCCCGTACTCAAGAGCGGCCACATAAATCGGAAGCACGCCTTTAGGGCGGTTGAAGAACTCATAATTTTTGGGAGGCACCGAGATGGATACGCTGTCAGGGATGCCAAACTTTGACCTCAAGCGGTCAATCGAGACCGGGTCAACGATGGAATCTGGGACAACCCGAAAATCATAAGGAGGGAGCCTCTCCACAAGGGGACCAGGAGCCGAGACCCGATGCTCCCCCGCGGCGTCACCGTCCGCTTCTTTGTCGGAATCTTCGTCGACGATATCTAAAGGATGGTCAGGATGGTTGGAAAACCCAGTCTCAATGGATACGCTCCTACTTGACCGCCGACGTTGTGAGGTGGGCGGGGAATCGTCGCCGTCAGTGAAAATACACTCTTAACGTGTTTCTACAATCTAGAGGGGGGGGGGGGGGGGGTGGTGAATGGGTTGTTAATCGATTATTACCAATTTTTCGATTAGTCAATATTAAACAAATAATCCAATTAAATCAAACATACAAAATCAAGTGTAAAGTGCGGAATAATAAATAACACTTGATTTTTACGTGGAAACCCTCAAACAAAGGGAAAAACCACGGGCTATCATTCTAGCCACACACGATCCTCAAATCCACTATATGAGTAAAAAGTTACACCCTCAAGTGATACTCGGACTCTCGCTCTAGATAACCTCAGGCTATGGACACTACCACTCGCCACTCTTGGTTCAATCCCTAGTGATATCCACTGATACACTACTATTGGCGTGAGCACCTCCTACTCTACCTGCAGGCCTTTTACAATGGATTCTTGATCGATGCTTGCCAACCACAACTTGGTTGCAAGACTTCAGTGCTTGTGCAACTTCACCCCGAAGCCACAAGACTTTGACTCAATGAAGAGTATAGGGTCTAAGTGAACAATCAATGAATGCTCAACACAATATATGTTAGACCAAACATACAATGCTTAACTAGATGTAGATAGTGCAATACAACATCCTAGTTATCAAATAACGCCTACATGTACACACATGAGGTCTCAATTAGTTGTAGAGAAATTCTAACAACCTAATTGTCAATTAAATTCACATAAACATTCACAAACTTGACTTGATGCACAAAGTCAACCTAATCATCAATTAAGCATACATGAATATTTATGGATTAGCTATTTAGGCATATATGACCTAATAATGCAAGCTATCACAAACAAACACAATCAAATATTCATGAACATTAACTAGTTGATTAAAACACAATTTCTCAACCTAGTTATCAATTAATCACACATGAATATTTATGACCTAGCTTTTAGGCAAAAATGACCTAATCAATTAAGCTATCAAAATGCAAACCCAATCATGTTATCAAGACTCATAAATATGCAATAATAGAGTCTAGGTATTTAATCATGCAATAAATACCTAATCTAGAGTAAGAAGAGCAATAAATGATATTTAAAGAAGTTCTTGCTTACCTAGTCATGAAACAATGGAGACCCATACTCAAATGATGTTGAATGATGCAAGATGGAGATGGGTTTTGGCTTTGGAGAGTCAAAGATGCTTTCTTGAAGCTTTCTCTCTCTAGGAGCTCTAACCTCTCTCTCAAAATGAATTTTTGAGCTCTTTTTCAGCCAAGAAGAGAAGAGGAAGAATATATATGAAGCCCTAGATAAAACTACATCGTTTTGAACTTGGGAACCAGAATCCCGTCAAAACCGCTTGCTAGACCGCGGCACATGTAAGTGTCCAGACTGCGGTACATACAATAGTGCACCGTCTGGACAACACTGCGGTTGGGACCGCTGTGCGTGCAAGTGCACAGGTCGCGGTCCACGTCGCGCATGACGCACCGGAGAATACCGCTCCGTGCGTCGCGGTGCAAGCAAAGCCTGCCGAGCGGTCTAGGCCGCGCCAAAGGGAAAAATCCCTTTTTAACACTCAAGACAAAAGTCAATCTTACATGAATGTTGTGCAAGTGTGAAGTGAGTGAGATGCACACAATGAAGCATAATTAACATGTCAAACAAGATATGATATCTAATGTAAGCTAGTGAGTGTTTTAGAAAAGGATGCACACTTATACAAACAATAAAGAACACAAATGCAAGATAAACAAAACATGCATGAAGTGTGTGTGTGCACCTAAACTCTTCAAGAGACAAAGTCAAGTGAATATACCTTTTGCTCTTGAAGTCATGGAGATGCTTGGAAGCTTGCCAATGCGGACCTAAGCTACCCATTACACAATCATCCCCAATGTGGTGGTTTGTCATGAAATAAGCCAATCATAAAATCGAGGTCCTTACAGTCAGAACTCCTCCTAGCCCGTTTCCCTAGAGTAAAACTGACGACCTCCTCGCCGTCGATTATGGAATCAGCTGAATCGCAACTGGTTTCGACATAGTAAAAGCCAATAAGGACGAAGAATGAAGAAAAAAGCAAGCTTGGAGGAAAGGCTATGAAAATATTTCTTAGCAAAAAATTTTTTAGTTCTAGAGACGTAAGGAAGACGAGGAGAAAAAAAAATATATATATATAGGCAGGAGGGCAACATCACGAGATACCGAGATACTCGTTTGGTAACGGTAAAAAATCTCGGGGACTACAGTAACGTAACCAGATTAAACTCAGAAGCAGGCTAATCATCTCACGCCACATCACTTACGCAGTTAAGAGGGAGATCTCCCCAAGATTCTGGTAACGGTAAAAAATCTCGGGGACTGCCGTAACGCAATCAGATTAATTCAGAGATAAATTAGTCGGTTCGCATCACGTCACTCTAATGAGGAAATTTCCCCAATATTTCGGTAACGGTAAGAAGAGGAAGATTTCCCAAGTAAAGTAAAAATCTGACCCCAACCCCAAGCTCGACGTCTGGTGTTCAAGTCAGAGGGGACTTCTGTTAATAACCAAAATTGGCTAAGGACCAAAGAAAAATTTTCCACCTCCCAGACCTGGCTCCTATACCCGAGAGATTCCACCAGGAGACCATTCTATCCAGAGCCGAACTACGATACCACCCCAGGAACAAGGGCGGGATCCGGAAACATCTGGGATAGAGCCCGGAACGATCAGATCTAGCCCGCATCACCAAAACTAGAAGTTCCCCGAAGTCGAGGTCACCTCGCAAATGCTCCAGAAACTCACCTATTCCTCGTTGACACAGGAGAATATCCCTAGAAGGCCGCACCTAGCTTCGAAAGATCAGGGGAAGCCACACCTAGCTTCGAAAGGTCAGGGGAAGCCACACCTAGCTTCGAAAGGTCAGAGGAAGCCACACCTAGCTTCAAAAAGGTCAAGGGAAGCCAGATCTGGCTCCTAGCTGGATGAAACTTCTCAGATATCGAGGTTGGAACACTGATCGACCTCACTAGTTGATGCACCATACCATGCCATATACAACGACCTCTATAAAGGATCATGCTGTAAAGATACGAAAATACACTGGATCATATCTGGAAACGTTACCTAGAACAAGTAATAGAATCCAAAGAGGAAATAAACTGATCTCCACAAAGATATTCTCAATTCGGCTATTAACTCAAAGTTAATGACATTGAAGCGAGAAATCCCGCCTGATAAGGAGGGGAGAGACTGAGAAAATCAAGGGAGAATCAGTTGATTTAACCTACAAAACTATGTATAAATAGAAAGAAAGAAAATGAAAAGAGGAGACTACTATTCGACAGGCATACGACAAACACTCGACCATACCCTATAAAGAATTGAGAGCAAAAAGAAAGAGATTTGTATTTGTATACCATGCACGTTCAACAAAAAGACTCTTGCTTTCTTTTGGGTGAATTGCATCATTTTTCCTTGTCATTTTATATATCATCGCTACACATACGATCAATCTTGGCCACCACCTACGTGGTAGTGGTCTCGAGGGTGTTAACTGAGATTTCTCGCCCCGAGCAAAAATTTCCGTCAACAGTAGGTTATTCCAAGGAGACTAGAGGTGAATACTTCTATAGTCCTGAGGAGAACAAAGTATTTGTATCGACAAATGCAACGTTTCTTGAGGATAACTATATGAGTGATCATAAAACTCAAAACGAAACTGTATTGAATGAGATGGAGCCTGGTATGACCAGTTCTAAGTCAACAAGAGTTGTTGATCCATTAACATCTGATAGTCAGATGATTTCTAGTTAGGATACACTACCACCTAGACGTAGTGTGAGGGTTGTTGACAACCTGAACGCTATTTAGGTATTGGAGAGGGACGAGATGTTGTCTCTAATGATAGTGTAGATGATCCATTGACATTTCAGAATGCAATGGAAGATTCTAACAAAGATGAATGGCTTAAAGCTATGAATCTCGAGATGGAGTCCATGTACTCCAACCAAGTCAGGGAACTTGTAGACTTACCAAATGGGATAAAACAAGTGGACCTACAAGAGAAAGAGAACAGTGAATGGGAAGGTAGAGACCTTCAAGGTAAGGCTAGTGGCAAAGGGTTATACCTAAAAGAAGAGGTGGATTATGAAGAGATCTTCCCGCCAGTAGCCACGTTTAAATTTATTAGGATTCTCTTATCCATTGCTGACTATTTTGATTACAAAATTTGGCAAATGGACATCAAGACTGTGTTTTTGAATGGTAATCTTGATGAGAGCATCTATATGATGCAACCAGAGGGATTCCTGTCTCCAGATCAAGAGGAAAATGTTTGCAAGTTGCAAAGGTCTATTTATGGACTAAAGCAAGCATCTAGATCTTGGAACATCAGGTTTAATAATGCTATCAAAACCTGTGGCTTTGAGCAAAACGTCGACGAGCCTTGTGTCTACAAGCACATCATTAACAAGAATGTAGTTTTCTTGGTCCTATACGTAGATGATATCCTACTCATTGAAAATGAAGTTGGGGTATTATCGGAAGTAAATGCCTGTCTAGCTAGCCAATTCCAAATGAAAGATTTGGGAGATGCGAGTTATGTTCTAGGGATTCAATTAATTAGGGATCGTAAGAAAAAACTCTTAGCATTGTCTCAGGCATCATATATCAACAAGATACTTATGCGATTTTTGATGTAGAACTCCAGGAAAGGTAATTTACCTTTTACGCATAGAGTTCACTTGTCTAAGGAGTAGTGTCCTAAGACAAATCAAGAAGTTGAGGATATGTACATGTTCCCTATGCGTCTGTAGTAGGCAGTCTTATGTATGCTATGTTATGCATGAGACTTGACATCTGCTTCACAGTGGGAGTAGCCAGTAGGTTTCAGTCCAACCTAGGATTGGATTATTGGGTTGTTGTAAAGTCCATTCTCAAGTATCTTCGGAGAATGAGAAACTATATGCTAGTATATTCCGGACAGGATTTGATCCCGTTAGGATATACAGACTTTGATTTTCAATCAGACATGGATTATAGGAAATTCATGTCTGGATCAGTTTTCACCCTTGGTGGTAGAGTCATTGTATGGAGGAGCGTTAAGCAATCTTGTATTTTCGACTCCACCATGGAAGCCGAATATGTAGCAGCTTGTGAAGCAGTTGAAGAGGCTGTCTGGCTCTATAAGTTCTTGACTGATTTGGAAGTTGTTCTAGTCTTGATAAACCCATCACACTTTATTATGATAACAGTGGTGCCATGGCTGATTCTAAAGAACCAAGAAGCCACAAGAGATGGAAGCATATAGAGAGGAAATATCATCTCATCAGAGAGATAATGCAGAGAGGGGATGTGACTGTGACCAAGATAGCATCGCTGGACAATCATGTTGATCCATTTACGAAGACCTTAACGGCTAAAGTGTTTGACTGTCACCTAGAGGGTCTAGGTTTACGAGATATGTCTTACCTGCTTTAGTGCAAGTGGGAGATTGTTGGGATTTATGCCCTAAAGCTTGCAATTTGTAAATGTGAATGAAACATTAATAAAAGAAGTAGTTTATTCACTCTGAAAAATCTGTCTCGTACATTTATATCATGTGTACTATAACATCCAAGATTGTCGGATGTAATCTCTAACTGAGTATATGCGTGTCATATAAAGAGGAATTCAGTTTGAGATGAGAAATCTAAAGAGTCCGTAGATAGCATATAGAGTTGGGTACTTTATTTGTGGTTAATCTACAGTTGCGGTCCATTCCGTAATGTACGGTGGTCTTATCCTAGATCATTCATATGGTGATATGAGAATGGAGGCACCTTATATGATGTGATCATATAGGACTGGGCCACGATCTATATGAATCTCTCACCAAGATCCGTTATAAGATGAGATTCATATATATAGACTAATGATGGCTATATATTGGTGATCTTAAACCTGAGTGTCTTATCGAATCCTTCAGGTTAGATCGTGATTTTTGATATACCATGGGTGAGATCGGAGTTGCATTCCCGATCAATAACTTCATATGTTGGAATCGTAATTTGGCTTGTGGCTGGGAAAGTCTGTACACATTAGTGGAATCCACTCCTTCTTACGAGAAGTAGATAGTAGTTCCCTTAAGGGTTGATTCGGGGCTTGAACAATATGAGCGCTCTTCTTCTTCCATAAAAATAGTTAGGATTTATTGTTCACTAGAGAATCAATGGTACTTAATGTAAAAGATATAATTAGAGGGGGATAACAGACTTTATGACCTAGCTCTAATTATGAAATACTTGTGGAGGATCATACCGTATGTAATAGCTATATCGATGGACAACTGTAATTTTGGTTTGTGTAATACATCTACAGTTACGAGAGTGCAATCTCAGGTTTTTAGTGGAATAACTCCGATGTTAATAATCATGAAATATTAATTCAAGAGTTAAATTAATTATTTCTAAGTAATATTGAAGCTCAATAATGTGGGTCCATTAGATCCTTTTGCTAGCCCGATTGATTAAAGGTAACATGGGTCACAGTTAATTAATTGGATTGTCCAATTAATTGTGTTACGAAAGTGACACGTATTTATTCAGGAATTAATTGAATAATGAGATTATTTAATTAATATATTAATAATTAAATTAATTAGATAATTAGATTATTTAATTAATGAATTGATAATTGGAGGTTGTAGATTCAAATCATGACTGTAATAAATAAAATAATTAGATTATTTTATTTTTTACAAAGTCTAGTATTTGAGTACAAGTCAACTAGGGTTATGTGGGAGTTAGAATCCTACTATACCTAGGACACTTAAATACTAATAATCATTTTAATATATGGAGATATATTTTGAAAAGGATTTGTATCAAGTTATAAATATATATATATATATATATATATTTACATAACTTGAAAAAAAAAGGAAAAAAAAGACTTATTGTCATTGATTGAGCAAAATACAAAAAAAGCAAAACCTAGAAAATCTAGGTTTGAGATTTTGGCCAAGAAAAAAAAATTCTTGTGGTGGCTGAATTTTGTGAACAAGAAAAGGCGTTTTCTTCAAGCCTCTGCATCCTTCTCTCAGTTCCTAGAAGATCGTGACGTGCCCACATACAGTTACCGGATCGCGGGACATAGCGAGGAAGACTTGGTGGCTCATAATTGGAATAAAGCTTAAAGAAACGAAGGAGTTAGCATCAAGGGTATGATCTAAATCCATCTTTATATATTCTTATATGTTGTATACGGTTTACAAGTTGCATACAAAATTTTAAAACCCCCTTTCCGCTGTGCAACGTAAATCTGGGACATAGTGGGAGTGTAGTACGACAACCAGATAGATATATCGATCTTGGAGAATCCATTGAGCATCTTCCTAATGATATTGATCCATATACGTATAAGGAAGCAATGGAGGATGTTGATGTTAGTCATTGGCAAAAAGATATGGAATTTGAGATAGAGTCTATGTACTATAATCAAGTCTGGACTATTGTAAACTTGCCTGATGGGATCAAACCTATAGGATGTAAGTGGGTATATGAAAGTACAAACACGATTAATTTGCTTAAAGCTAACCCAGAGGGGGGGGGGGGGGGGGTGAATAGGTTATTACACCTTTTTTCAATCCCTTGAAACAAACAAAAGTTTGTCCCTCTAGATAGCTTGTATCACTATTTATTCAACATAAGCAAGCACATATATACTATAGAAAAGAATATTCAATTAGCTTGGTCGAATATAGTCTATAATTTTCATGTGAAAAGATTATACTAAAACATAAATCATTAAGCACTTGTACTTATTTATATATGTTCAATATACACAAGTTCTAAACAAAGTGTCACTATTTACAAGTAAATCAAATTATAAGAATAAATGAAATATACTACTTTGATCAAGTATATATTTGTATCTCACATTTGTACAAGAATCTTGTACTTACAAATATATCAATCAATAAGGATCCAAACAAGATTTGATCAAACACATATACAAATAACAAAGAGATAGGGATAGAGACTTTTGACACATTATTTTTTTCGTGGAAAAACCTTCGAAGAGGAAACATCCACGGTTTGATTCCACAATCACCGCCAACACCACCTTTCACTAGTTAGATTAAAGTACACCCTTAAAAAGTGACCACTTCAGATGATACACCCTCTATTGGATATCCCTCTTATCCTTCCCTCGGGCCTTTTACTAATGAAAGACTTTCAACTTTCTATCCAAGACACTTCACATGTCTCTAGAAAGTTTACTTGCTTGACTATCTAGAACTTTACATTCCTAGCCAAGACCTCCTTGCTCAACTATCCGGATCATCACAATCCTAGTTAAGACTTCTTGCTCAAATCGAAACTTCACACTCCAACAAGTGACTTCAACCTTTTGCAAGGCAAATGATCTAAGTGTAATGAAAATGATGCAAACACATGCAACATAGAATATGTGATCAATATATCCTATGGAAATTAGAAATGTCCAATAAGCACACAAGGTAAATTTTTCTAGTTTAAAAATCCAAATAACAATGTGATCAAACAAATGATGCATGTACATATTAAATGTATGGATTAAGTACACTCCATGAAGAACTAGACTTAGGCATTAAAGTTCACAAAATGATATTGCCTAGTTCTTAAACATGAACAAAAACCTAGAGCATGTAAAACACCAAAAACATGTCAAATCCTAGATTCTATTCACGTTACTAAAGCTTGAAAATCATAGCATATTCATAAAGCACATATTCAAGACTTTATAACTAAAACCAACAATGCTAGAATCAAAATAATCAATTACATATTCATTGAAATTTTCTAGCAAACATTTAGAGCACATATTAACAAAATAATCAATTACATCCTAATAGACTTTAAATATGCAATTAACTGTGCTAATCCTAAATATGTTCAACTAAAGAGTCCTAGCACATGTATAGGCTCTCAAACATCAAAATACAATCAACTGAAGCACAAATATCCCTAGATAATAAGCTAGTCACAGTACAACTCACAAGCATGTGAAAATATAGATTTAATAAAATCTGTTAATAGCCAAATTTGGCTAGGGACCAAAGGGAAATTTTCCACCCTCTAAACCTGGCTCCATGCCCGAGGTCATCGACCAGGAGACTATGTTACCCGAAGCCGAGCTACGATACTACCCCACAGGAATAAGGACTAGCTCTAGAAACACCCGGAGTAGAGCCCGGCTCGGTTAGATCTAGCCCGCATCACCGAACCTGAAACCAGGAAATCCCCCCGAAGTTGGGATTACCTCGCAATCTCTCCAGAAGCTCGCCTATACCTCGCTGACATAGTGGGGTGTCCGTAGGAGGCCGCACCTAGCTCCAAAAGATTAAGGGAGGCCAGACCTAGCTCCTAGCTAGACTTAACTCCTGAATATCGTGGCTAAGACATTGATCGACCTCACTATCTGATGTACCTCACCATAATATACACCATATTCAACGACCCCTATGGGGGATCATGCTAAACCTGAAGACTCACTGGATCATATCTTATGACGTTACATACGTACAGAACAAGTAAATAGAGTCCAAGTAGGAAACAAATTGATCTCCACCAAGATATTCTCAACTCAGCAATTAACTCAAAGTCAATGACATTTAAATGTAAAATCCCGTCCGATAAGGAGGGAAGGGATGGAGAAAATCAAGGGGAGAATCAATTAGTTTAACCTATGAAAACAATGTATAAAAGAAGTACTTCAGCCTTCAGAAAGAGGAGACTACTTTTCGACAGGCATACGACAACAACCCTACTACACCCTAGAGAGATTGAGAGCGATTGAGAAATATTTGTAAACGATACACCATTCATAAGAGTAAAGAAAACATTTTCATTCTCTTTTGTTCATTCTCTTTTGATGGTATTGATAATAGTATTTTCCTTGTCATTTTTAACTGGCACTGACTAGAATACATTCTACCTTGACCACCACCTCCGTGGTAATGGTTTTGAGGGTGTTAATTGAGATTTCTCACCCCGAGTAAAATTTATGTTAACACTTTCTGGCGCCGTCTGTTGGGAGACCCTACACCCAGTTAATCAAGTGAACTATTTGCATTTGCATTTTCGTTGTTTTACAGGAACCATGAGGCTCCACTCTTCCCAAGGACTACATGGAGTTTCGGAACAACCTTCGACAAGGCCAACGCGAAAGGCCACAAGGAAGGGGAAGAACTCTGGGTATAGCAATCAAGCTCCAGTCCAAACAACTAATGTGGTGGCTTCCGACCACCCTATAGTGAGCCAGGCCGCGCTCGACCAACAATTGGCAGCTTTCGTGGAAACCGTCCGCATCCGCCTGCTCGCCGAAGGCATCACAGTCTAGCCAACAAACCCGAATGATCAGGGAGAACCGAGCAGGTTCGGGGCTAGGCAGCTTGCTTTCGACAGCTTGGGACTTCCTCTTCCAGAGCCAGCTCGAGACAGGACTGTGCCCTAACTTTCGATCGAGGATAGGCTGGGACCCATGCCCCCAGTTCCGAAAAGACCTTCACAATATCAGCCCAGGCGAGTTAAGTCTGCCGCAGATGCCTTGACCCCGGAGCAACGAGAGGTACCTTGCCCAACGGCATCGAAGAGGAACACTCGGGCCCAAGAGAAAGAGAATCGACAAACTTCCCGAGTGGATCCTGTCCATGAAAGGGATCAGATAGAGGTCGCCAGTTCATCTTAGGGACTTGACAGCGAAGAATCCGAGGTCAATTCAAAGAAACCTGGGAACAAGCGACTGAGAGATCAGCTGGCAAAGCTACAGAAGGAGGTCCAACAGATAAGAAAAGGAAAGAACAAGGAGGATAAAAAGGATCCATGGAGCGAGATGAACGCTCCCTTTACTAGGAGGATCCGGGAAGCGGAACTCCCACCAAAATTTAAAATGCCAGCAGATAAGTTCTTCGGAACAGAAGATCCTCTAAGACACCTGGAGAGCTTCGTCCAACAGATGGAGGTCCAGAACACTACCAGAGCATCTACGTGTAGGATGTTTCCAACGACCCTAACCTACTACGTGAAAACTTGGTTCAGGAAGCTGCCTACTGGTAGCGTGGATTCTTTCATGAAGTTATCAACCGATTTTTGCTCGCAGTTCCAAGGGGTCAAACCTCATTCGAAGGATCCCATACATCTCCAATATGTGATTCAGGAATGAAGTGAGACACTTCGATCATACGTGGAACGTTTTCACAGAGAGGTCACACAAATGGGAGTTTTCACCGAGAAAGAGACTCTCACCAATTTCAGGCTGAACCTGTGGGCGGGAAAACTTTTCCGTTCCTTCACCAAGAGACCTCCCGAGACTTATCAGGAGGCCTACGATCAGGCTCTTGAGCAGTTCGAGATCGACGAGCAACTCAAAGTCAAGATGGAACTCGACGATATGAGAGCGGCGAAGCGTCAGAAAAGAGTAGCCCCCAAATCTAAGCCAGCTCAGAAAACTCAGAATAAACCTCCCAATAGTTTGACCTATCGCCTCCTCGCTCCTCAACACAGGCAAGAAAAATATCCAGCAAGACGAACCCCTCCTCGGGCTTCACCACCTCCTAGGACCGTAGCCCCCGTAATGCGAGGAGAGAAAGGGTATGACTATTAAACTCCCTTGAACGCTTCCAGGGAAACAGTCTACCTTGCTATATAAGACAAGGGGCTACTCCAAAAGCCTGCTCCCATGAAAGCCCCAGTTGACAGGAGGAACCGGTACAAGTACTGCTACTTCCATGAAGACGTGGGCCACAACACTTCAGAGTGTTATAATTTGTGCAACCAGATTGAAGCCCTGATAAGGGGGGATGCTTGATTGAGTTCTTGCAGCAGATTAGAGATAACATTCGAACTGAAAGGGAGGTATAAGCCGAGATTCGTGAGGATGCAGAGAAGAGAAAGGGGAAACATATTGATTTAATGCAAAAAATCTAGGTGATACACACCATCAGCAGAGGGGCCACATTGGCTGGCACCACCAATAATTCCTGAAAAAACCATGCAAGGAAGATTCCCCGTATAGAAGAAAGCCAGGGAATCTTTAAGGTCAGCCAAAGCCCGATGGAGACCTCCCAGTCAGCACAGATCGTTTTCACTGAAGCAGATGTCTTTAACACCGTGCAACCTCATGATGATCCCATGGTGATCACGATACGAATTGCCAACTGCCTAGTCCATCGCGTGCTCTAGATACAGGCAACAGTGTAGATATCCTCTTCAAGGATACTTTGGAAAAGTTAAATCTAAAGCAATGATGTTACAAGAGCTGTACAACTCCACTTTATGGGTTCACCGGGGATTCTATCATACCGGTGGGATCGAAGATACTCCCAGTAATCGTCGGAACCGCACCTCTTTAACAGAATGTCATGACAGACTTTGTTGTGGTTGACACCCCATCGGCCTACAACGCCCATCGGCCTACAACGCCATCCTAGGAAGACCATTCCTGTCCTCCTTGAAGGGAGTCTTGTCCATATACCACAATGTTCTGAAGTTCCCGGTAGGAACCAAGGTGGGAGAGGTACACGGAGACTAGCAAGCAGCTAGGAAGTGCTACGCAGTGTCTGCCAATCCTACGGCTTTAGTAAAACAGTGCGTACAGGTCGCAATAGTCCAGGAAGACATGGAAACATCCCAGATAATCCAGGAGAAATGGAGCCCTCAGAGCATCCATAGAATGAACCCATAATGCCTTATGAGGAGGAACAGAGCAAGGAATGGGTCAGCGGGCAACCCGTAGATAGACTAGAGGAGATACCCATCAGAGATGACGATCCCTTCAAGGTCCTCAAGGTCGGGGCTACGCTCGAGCCAGAAGTGAAAGAAGGCTTAATTAATCTTCTCAGAGAATTCAACGACATCTTTGCTTGGAGCCATGATGAAATGCCTGGGATCCCGGTATCATTGGCCGCCCATCGACTAACGGTAGACCCAACGGTCAAGCCTGTCAAACAGAAAAGGTGTCACTTCAACGCTGAGAGGAACGCTGCGGTGCAGGAAGAAGTAGATAAATTGATTAAGGTAGGGTTTATCAGAGAAGTGAGCTATCTCGAGTGGATCGCCAATGTGGTCATGGTCACGAAAGCGAATGGGAAGTGGCGTATGTGTGTCGATTACACCGACCTCAACCGGGCATGTCAAAAAGACAGTTTTCCTTTACCAAATATCGACCAGTTGGTTGACTCCACGTCCAAAAATAAACTTCTGAGTTTTATGGACTCGTTCTCAGGATACAACCAAATTAAGATTCACCCAGCTGACCAAGATAAGACTAGTTTCATTACTGGGCAGGGCTTGTATTGCTACAAGGTGATGCCATTTGGTTTGAAGAATGCAGGGGCTACAGACCAGCGGCTGGTTAACAAGCTGTTCAAGCCCGAGATAGGAAGGACGATGGAGGTATACATCGACGACATGATCACAAAAACACCAACCACAGAAGGACATCGGGAAGAACTTCGCAAGACCTTTCTTATACTAAGAGAAAACCAGATGCGGTTGAACCTCTCCAAGTGTGCCTTCGGGGTAACAGCGGGGAAGTTTCTAGGTTTCTTGGTTCATGAGAGAGGCATAGAGGCCAACCCAGAAAAAATCAAAGCTATCTTGGACCTGGAATCCTCCACATCACTCAAACAGGTACAAATTCTGACTGGGCGTGTAGCGGCGCTCAACAGGTTTATCTCTCGCTCCACTGATAAATGCATCCCTTTCTTCAAAGCCATCAAACAAGGTAAAAACATGAAATGGAGCCAGGAGAGCGAGCAAGCAAGCTTTCTAAGCCTTGAAAAAATACCTAACAAGCCCACCGTTGTTAGTCAAGCCAGTTCCCAGAGAGGAGCTGCAGATCTACCTGGCCGTCTCAGTAACTACAGTAAATGGAGCTTTGGCCAAGGAGTGTGGGGACGGGGTTCAAAGGCCCATATACTATGTGAGTCATGCTTTAACCAAGTCAGAAAAAAATTATATTCTCCTGGAAAAGCTCGATTATGCTCTAGTGATCTCGGCGAGGAGGCTATGTCCCTACTTTCAAGCTCATTCGGTAGCAATGGTGACGCACCAACCTCTCCGCCAATTCTTACAAAGACCAGATATGTCCGGAAGGCTAGTCTTATGGGCCCTAGAGCTCACTCAGTTCGATTTAAAATATAAGCCCCGGACTATGATTAAGGTACAGGCTTTGGCAGACTTCATGGCAGAATTTTCAGCGCTCCCAGGTTAAGAGAATCCCGCAGCACCAAATAAGATCCCTGAAAAGACCTCTGAGATCGACAATTGGCCGGAAGGCTGTAAGTCCTGGACCCTCTATACTGATGGAGCATCCGGACAAGCTGGGGGAAGAGCTGGCGTAGTTTTAATAGACCCGAAGGGGACTGAATTCTGTCACTATTTCAGATTCGAGTTCAAAGCCACAAATAATGAAGTAGAGTATGAAGCCCTCATAGCTGGGATGAAGGCAGCCATCGAACTAGAGGCCGATTACCTACAAATCAAGAGCGACTCATTGCTTGTTGTCAATCAGGGGTCTGGGGTGTATCAGGCAAATGGAGATAACATGGCTGCCTACTTAAAGCTAGCTCTGTTGCTAAAAAATAAGTTTAAGGGGTTCAAGATTGATTATGTGCCTCGACACCAAAACCACCGCACGGATGTTCTGGCTAAGATAGCTACAAATGGAGGCCAATCCTTGCCACGGGGAGTTCCCCTCCAAGTGATCTCCCAGCCAAGCATAGCCGCAAATAAGGAAATATGCTCCCTAGATCGACAGCCTTACTGGATGGACCCGATCTTTGCCTACCTCCTAGAGGGAGAGCTCCCCGATGAGCCCGATCAAGCCCGAAGGATTAAAAGACTCTCGGTTTGATATTGCTTAGTAGACGGGTACCTCTACAGAAGGGGTAGATCCCTTCCCTTACTTAGATGTTTGCATCCTGACGATGCTAAATGGGCACTAAGAGAGGTCCACTCTGGGGACTGCGGGAACCACATCGATGGTGAAGCTCTAGCATATCAAGTGCTTCATATGGGGTACTACTGACCGACCATCCACCAAGACGCGAGAAGCTTTATACAATCTTGCGAGCCATGTCAAAGGACTTCAAACTTGAACCACCAGCCATCTGAGCGACTGTCGTCTCTTGGTTCACCCTACCCTTTTGCCATGTGGGGGATCGACCTAAGTTGACCGCTCCTACTGCTCCCGGACAGGTGAAATATGTTATCGGGCTATCGACTATTTCATAAGATGGGTCGAGGCCGGGCCTCTTTCTCGGATATCAGAAAAGAATTCGACCAAGTTCATCAAAACCAACGTGGTATATAGATTCGGGACCCCTCTCATCATTATAGCCGACCTGGGTAAGCAGTTCGACAATGCCCGATTCAAAGATTTCTACAAAGGATTGGGGATCGACCTCAAGCTTGCTTCAGTAGCCCATCTCCAGACTAACGGGCTCGTGGAATCCACCAACAAGACTATCAAGAAACTTCTAAAGAAGAAACTACAGTAGAAAAAAGGCAAATGGGCCGAAGAGCTACCAGAAGTCCTCTAGGCATACCGGACTACAAAGAGAACAGCTACCAGGGAGACACCTTACTCCCTGGCTTTCGGATTTGAAGCGGTCCTCCCCATCGAGCATAAATTAACCTCATTCAGGGTGTAACATTTTGAACCTGAAAGTAACGAGGTCAAGCTCTGAGCTAATCTGGACCTCCTAGAAGAGAAACAAGACCGGGTAGCGGAGAAAATGGCAATCTACCTGAGTAAGATCACTAGATATTTCAACCGAAAGGTTAGAGCCCGGAATTTCAAAGAAGGGGATCTGGTGCTTAGGAAAGTGGCCCTGAATACTCGGAAAAGGTCGGATGGAGTCCTAAGCCCCAATTGGGAAGGGCCATATTTGATAAAGTTAGTTGCTTGCAATGGAGCCTACAAACTCGAAGACATGGATGGACGACCCATCGACCACACTTGGAACGCATATCACTTAAGGAAATTCTAACCTTGATCAAGGAGTTTTCAAGCAGATTACCCCCACTTAGGTTTCATTAGAACCCCTAATAAAGATGTACTACATCTCGATCATCAATAAAGTCATTCTTTTTTTTTTCTCTTTATCTCTGACTATGTTCAACATTAGTATCTACATACTCGATAGGGAAATTCAACATAGACACCTTAAGACCAGTGACTAGCCGGGGAAGCCCCCTCGCTACCCTTGATGCCTTGGTCGGGCTACCACCCCCAAGAAGGGTCTGAGTGTAAGAGCATAGTTGCCATCTGGACCTCGAGACCAGGAAATAGCTAAACAACCCTCATGATGCCTTGGTCGGGATACCACCCCCAAGAAGGGTATGGGTGTAAGAGCATAGCTGCCATCCAGATCTCGAGACCAGAAAATAGCTAAACAGCCCTCCTGATGCCTTGGTCAGGCTACTACCCCCACGAAGGCTCTAAGTGTATGAACATAGCTGCCATCCAGATCTCGAGACCAGGAAATAGCTAAACAGCCCTCATGATGCCTTGGTTTAGGTTACCACCCCCAAGAAGGGTCTGAGTGTAAGAGCATAGTTGTCATCTGGACCTCGAGACCAGGAAATAGCTAAACATCCCTCCTGATGCCTTGGTCGGGCTACTACCCCCAAGAAGGGTCTGAGTGTAAGAGCATAGCTGCCATCCAGGTCTCGAGACCAGGAAATAGCTAAACAGCCCTCATGATGCCTCGATCGGGCTACCTCTCCTAAAACGGATTTAAATATAAATATTTGTTTTCATGTGCAGGATCAAGATCATCCTGATAAGAATTCCCTACCAAAGTCAGAATGAGGTATCAACAAGTTATCCTCAAGGATGCAGTTCTGGTTCCTAGTCAGGACCAGGAATAAAACAAGAGTTTCTCAAGTGAATCGGTTTCTCATTAAAGACTCTAAGAGTCTATCCCCCGGTAAGGCTACATCTATCAAACAGAGAGCCCAACCTCCGAGCACGGGCTACAAAAAAAAAACAACTAAACTAATCAAGAGCAAAACGGGGTGCCCACCCCTTTTTCCGGGCAATCAAGGCCAATCATAAACAGGCCGCGTCAAGCTTTGGAACTCTCTTGATTTTCCTCTGCTGATCCTCCTCCCTCATGCTGATCCTCACCATCAACCCCCCCTTCAGGTAGTTGCCCATCTTGGTTATCCTCGCCAACCATCCCTCCATTCAGAGGCTCCTTCTGTTGATCAGCAGGATCTTCCTCTAGGACTTCATTAATCACTGACATAACCTCATATGGGATATCCGCATCAAGAAGGGCAGCCATAGACCCCATCTGGCTCCTATCGACCTCCATTTCCACTCTAGAGGGTTCCTCAGACGAGCTCCTAGCTCCTTCCCCAGCTCCTGGCTAATCTCCTTCAGATTGCGAGGACAAAACCTTACTTGAAGACTCCCCATGACCTAAAGCAGTAAAGATAGGAGGAGGAAATTAAGGATCTGCCTGGACGGGCTACTTTCTGGCTCCTGCCTGGCTCGAAGGAACCACCTCGTCATCATCAGGGTGAGACAACTTAGCAGCCTTGATCATTATCTCATTTCTATCCCAACCGGCAATGGATGACAGATCAAAGGGAAGAGGGAGAGCCTCTGCGACCTGAAAGGAAGCGTAGAAGTATCCATCACTAAAGGAGGTCTCCGCGTCAGCTTGTAGCTTGGTCACCTGAGCAATCAAAGCCTGATTCTCGAGGTCCAACTTCTTAGCCTCAGCTTTCCAAGAATCCCTCTACCTGGCCTGCCAGGTAGATTGGAGACGTTCTTGATCATAAGACTGCTTCGTCCTCTCATGATCACAACGAAGCTCGGCCAGCTCGATCTCAATTTTTCCTTGGTTGGAGATCATTTCTTCTTCTAGGGTTTAAGTCTGCTTGAGCAATCCCATGGCTTTCTTGGCTTCGGCTTCAGCCTTAGCAGCCGGGTCACGAAGGAGGGTTACTTGGTGGCCCATGGCTACATTTAACTTGAAGGCCTATAAAATACAAAACCAGGGTTAAAAATTGAACAAGCTGGCAGAAGCGGTATGAAGAAAATACAATTACCTCAGCTAAGACAGCAGACCCCTTGGTAAGCAAGACATCCACGGGCATTGAGGCCATCCTGGAGATCCCACCGCCCGGACAGATGTGATGAACTATTCCAGGACTTCATCCTGCCCCGTAGAGCTCGACTGAGGGCAGGAACGGCTAGGAAGAATCCCTGCGACACCTATTTCAAAGTCCTCCAAAGCTCGAGGGGTTGGAAGCGTAGCGGAATCAGGAGGACGAATCGAGGGAGTAGAAACTTTAGCAACAACAACAAAAGGGGTAGAAGCGGTTGGACCAACAGCTTGGGGAGCCTTACCCAAAGCCCAAAAAGCTCACGATGCAAGGTTGGCCATCTTAGACCCAGCTGGGGAGGTAGATTGAGCAAAAGCCGGTGCGACCCCAGTAAAGGGAAGATGAGTTCGAGCCTGAGGAGAACGTTGGATGGTGCGGAAAGCTGGCTCAACAACAAAAACTATGAGTAAACAAAAAAAAAGGAAAACGTCAGAACCAAACTAGTCAACAAGACAAAGCAAGACGATTCAGTGACACTTACGAGGAGTAGCATCTGAGATCCACAGGTATTGATTCACCTTACGAGGATCAAAAGCTTCAGCGGTTGGGAACTTCAGGTTCAAGTAGTTCCTAGCTAGAATAGCCTTCAAAATAGTTTCAGATTTATAAGGCAGGGAGTCCCGGTCCCACGATGGTTTGTCACTAAAAACTGTGGGAACCTCTAACTCATGCCCCCCCAATAAAAATCGAGCTTCTCAATCATCCCCCGCAAGGATCCATTCTTCCTTCCAGGCGGGGTCCTTCTTCGAAACGTCGGGAATAACAAAGTTGAGCTTGTTCTTGGCCTTAGCATAAAATTGACCTCGGGGAACGCCAGATAGGCTCCCGATTTGGAAAGGTTAGGCCTGCTCCTCTGCTCTGGGCTCTCTCATCACCTTGCTCAACTGGCATTGTTCCCTCCATAGCACGAGGAAGCCAATCAAATGCCTCCAAAAGCCGGGCGTCAACTGGAGGAGAGCAAGCTGGATGGCGTTGAGAGCTCGCCGAAGAGTAGGATGAAAGGGAAGCTTAACCCCATTCTCGAGAGCTGCCACATGAATTGGAAGCATGCATTTAAGGGGGTTGAAGAACTCATAACCCTTGGGAGGTACTGAGATAGAAACGCTGTTGGGAATGCAGTACTTAGACCTCAAACGATCAATCACGTTCGGATCAACGGTGGAATCGGGGACTACCCTGAAGTCATAGGGAGGAAGCCTTTCCAAAGGGGGGCCGAAAGCCAGGACTCGATGCTCCCCCGTGGCGTCACCGCCAACCTCTTTATCGGAGTCTTCATCGGCTATATCCAGAGGATGGTCAGGATGGTTAGAAAACCCGGTCCCAATGGACACATTCCTGTTCGACCGCCGACGTTGCGGATTGGGAGGAGAATCATCGCTGTCTACGCTCCTCCTTGCCCGTTTTCCAGGGGCAAGGCTAAAGACCTCTTCGCCCTCAACTATGGAATCAACGGAATCACGACTGGTTTTCGACATGATGAAGTCGGTGAGGATGAGGAATGAAGAAAAAGATATGCTTGAAAGAAAGTTTATGAGAGAGTTTATCTTGGGAAAATTTGAAATTTGAGAGATATGATGAAGACGTTGAGATAAACAAGTATATATAGGCAAGATGGCAGCAGCACGAGCCGTCGAGATCTTCGATTAAGATCACAAAAAATCTCGGAGACTACCGTAACGCAGCTGGATTAACTTGGAAATAAGTCAGTCAGCTCACGCAACGTCACTTGCGCAGTTAATGAGAAGATTTCTCCAAGATTCTGGTAATGGTAAAAAATCTCAGAGACTGCCGTAACGCAGCCGGATTAACTAGGAAATAAGTCAGTCAGCTCACGCCACGTCACTTGTGCAGTTAATGAGAAGATTTCCCCAAGATTCTGGTAACGGTAAAGAAGGAAAGATTTCCCAAATAAAATAAAAAATCTGACCCCAACCCCAAGCTCGACAACCGATGTTCAAATCAGAAGGGACTTCTGTTAATAGCCAAATTTGGCTAGGGACCAAAGGGAAATTTTCCACCCTCAAAACCTGGCTCCATGCCCGAGGTCATCCACCAGGAGATCATGTTACCCGAAGTCGAGCTACGATACTACCCCACAGGAATAAGGATCGGCTCTAGAAACACCCAGAGTAGAGCCCGGCTCGGTCAGATCGAGTCCGCATCACTGAACCTGAAACCAGGAAATCCCCCCGAAGTCCGGATTACCTTGCAATCTCTCCAGAAGATCGCCTATACCTCGCTGACATAGTGGGGTGTCCGTAGGAGGCCGCACCTAGCTCTAAAAGATCAAGGGAGGCCAGAGCTAGCTCCTGGCTAGACTAAACTCCTGAATATCGGGGCTAAGACACTGATCGACCTCACTATCTGATGTACCTCACCATAATATACACCATATTCAACGACCCCTATGGGGGATCATGCTAAACTTGAAGACTCAAAGGATCATATCTTATGGCGTTACATATGTACAAAACAAGTAAATAGAGTCCAAGTAGGAAACAAATTGATCTTCACTAAGATATTCTCAACTCAGCAATTAACTCAAAGTCAATGACATTTAAATGTAAAATCTTGTCCGATAAGGAGGGAAGGGATGGAGAAAATCAATGGGAGAATCAATTAGTTTAACCTATGAAGACAATGTATAAAAGAAGGACTTCGGCCTTCAGAAAAAGGAGACTACTTTTCGATAGGCATACGACAACAACCCTACTACACCCTAGAGAGATTGAGAGCGATTGAGAAATATTTTTAAACGATACACCATTCATAAGAATAAAGAAAACATTTTCGTTCTCTTTTATTCATTCTCTTTTGATGGTATTGATAATAGTATTTTCCTTGTAATTTTAAACTAGCACTGATTAGAATACATTCTACCTTAACCACCACCTCCGTGGTAGTGGGTTTGAGAGTGTTAATTGAGATTTCTCACCCAGAATAAATTTCTGTTAACAAAATCTAACTCAAATACAAGTCTCTAATTAAGCATACCTAGCTTATAATTGAAGCTCTATCTCTTAAAAGAAATTGTTCAAGTAACATACGTGTAGAGAAGAAGAAAATCCATGGCAGTTTATGATCATAAAGCTCAAAATACAAAAGATGAATCAATTACCTTGATAAAATGTGCAGTCCCAAAATTAGGTGTAGAAAAATAACAAAACTTGAACAAATGAATTCAAAGTTGGTCTGAGATGATAGAGAACTTCAATACAAAGATTCTCCAACTTGAATCACTCAAATCGGATAAGAAATGAGTAAGATATTATGTTTGGAAGTTGACAAAATTTGGAGAGAAAATTCTGCACAATTTTCTTCATGAAAACAAAATGAGAGGGAGAGAGGTATTTAAAGGAAATGGGAGGGAAAGTGAGGTGGAGAGAAGGGCAAAACGTGAAAGGCCAAGCACCACGCCACATCAGCCTCCCATGGAGGCCACGCGCCTCCACGGGGGCAGAGTGGCTCCTTTCCCGTGGAGGCCACACACCTCCATGGGGAAGGGGCACAAATGGCAATTTGCCATTCTCCCTTCCCACGCGTACTGTGTTCTTCGACCGTATTTTAGCCTTCGAACTCTAATTTTGAATCCGTTTTTAGATTACAAACTGGGACTTTCTCACAGACATGTATGTCAACAAAAATTTCACAAAAAAAATAAAGAAATCGACTCGATATACAAGGACGAAAACCATGCACTTTAAAAGCATGGAAAGTTTTGTAACTTCCAACTCGGAACTCAAAAACTTACGAATGAGTAACCGAAACGTTCAGAACTCAATAACGAACAATATGCGACCATATTCAAGTCCGATATCATAAAAACACAAAAAAAAAAAACACAAGAACACACAAGTATGTCATTTCCTAGATATAATCCTAGAACATGCAATTTTACAAAATTTGTCAATTTAAATCTAATGCATATGCATACAATAATGTGTGTGTATGTGTTATATAAGTTGAGTTCAACGATGTAGGGACACATATGAATGCAATGTGTGTGTGTACCTAAAATAACCTTGCAAGAGGAATGAGGTCTTAATATACCTTTGATGTGTAATAAAGCTCCCTCGTCTTGAAGACTTCACTTTGCTTGATAAGTTGCCAATTCTTCCTTGAAGCTTGAATCATAATAAACCTAGACACCTAATCAAATACCAAGGAAATATTGTTTTGATATTGAATTATGCCAACATGACTCAAAAACCTAACAATCTTCCCCTTTGACAAATTCCATGTCAAAACACATGTACAAATACTAAAAAATAAAGTGAAGATTGGTCACAAATCACATTCTCACATCACATTGAGTTTGAACAAATCCTAGACTAATCTTCAATAAATCTTGAACTTCTTCATGTGATCTTCTCTTGATATTACCTAAAAATAAACTTGAAGAGCAATATATATATATATATATATATATATATGTGTATACAAGAGAGAATATATGGCAATATACATATTTGAGCAAGATAAAGCAATAAAGTCCAAAAATGGATATATGTCAACATGTAAGCACCCTCTAAAGACATGCATACTATCCATAAAAAAATTCTCATTCAAATAATACATGCCAAGAAATTCAAGATTCAAAGTATTTAAAGTACAAATACATATAAAAGTACTAAGATTAAGATGAGTTAACTTTTTAGTATCATATTTTTCTCCCCTCTTTTGACATGAAATTAAGCCAAAAGGAAAAGAAATGATACCACAAAATCAAATGATTCTTTGTTATCCACTTGTGCCTTTAAAGAATTTCCCCGATTGGTTGATCTTTCATAGTACTTTGAGGTGGAAGCTTTGCTTGTGGAAATGCTATCATCCAAGCTCTTGATTTTAGCATCTTGTTGCACCACCTTAATAGTTAGCTCCTCAATCTTCTTCTTTGACTCAACAAGCTCTTCTTGTAGTTGTATGGCACAATCGGTAGATAACTTGAGCTTGATACATTGCTTGATTATTGATTCTCACTAAATAGCCTAAATGTATTACTAGCCCTACCCTTATTTTTGTATGACATAAAAGTCAAACGTTTTTCACAAAATTTTCCCAAGGGGAGAAACACATCATCATCTTGCTTTTAAACTCCTAGTGCCATATATAAGTGAGTAATGAACCCTAGAAATGCAAGCTTCTTGTCCAACCTAGTTGTATAAGCTGCACTCTTAATATGTTCCATTAGAACTTCTCCAAGGTTTATTGGATTGTTAGTCACCAAATCATACACAATCTTGATCTACTCTTGGTTGAGTTCAGTTGCATTTAAAGAACCTACAAGATTGGCACATACAAATAGATGCCAAAAGGCACTCACCTAGGTCAACTTAGATTGATTGATAAATGCACGTTTTCCCCACTAAAAGCCAATATCTTCACAAAGTGTATAGTATTGGTGCTTAACCTCTCACGGATTATCAACCTAGAGTGTATAGAATTAATTACCCATTTGAGATTTGATAGAAATTGAGATTAATAAGTCTGGATTTCACTTGAGGAGTGTACTCTTGTTCAATCCTTTTATTCAATTGAGCTTAAGAAAACCAAGTAGAGTGTATACCAAATTCTTTACTCAAATAATTTCCCAACAAATTAGCAAATAGAGTAGTGGTCAATCAAATACCAATTCATTTTTGAAATCAATTGAAACAATAAATAAAACATACTTGATAGATTAGTAGAAAAGATACAGTTCAATACAATGCCCCAAGTTCACAAATGAATCATATCAACCCCTTAGTTGGGATTTAGCTACTCATAATCATTAAAGAGCAAAATCTAAGAGAAGACAGTGAGAATGAACCCATGAATAGATTCTCCTTCCTTGAAGCTTCAAATCCAATCTTTTAGAGCTCTTGTTGAGTAAAAAATCAAAGAGATGGTGTATGGGTTTGGATGATTTTGGGAGAAAGTGATTCCTAGATCTAGAGAGAGAAAATGTGATGGAAAATGGGTGTGTGAGAGCGTGGCTGAAGTCAGACACGAATCTATATATAGGATTCCAAAAATAGGTCTGATTTCTGATGTGGCAAAGTCCTGACGCACGTAGTGTGCAGGTAGGGACCCGCGCAGTGAACCATGCACTGACACTTTTCAGCACTCCAATCATTGGTTCGCTAGTAACTGCACGGGTAGAGACCTGTACAGTACCCGTGATCTGGGCAGCTTGGTATTTTCCAGAGGATTTCTAGTCATCGGTTAACTGGTTAACGGGCTAGTATGGACCCAAAAAGTTCTGGAGCTTGGACTGCGCGGGTAGTGCATATGAACGGACCCGCCCACAGACCAGCGAACAATAATCTTCCCTTTTACTTCCTTTGGCTGGTTTCATGCTCGAATTTTCCACTTTCCTTCACCAAGACCATGATTACATCTATTGCCTGCAAACACAACAAAAGAGCCCATAAGAAATGAAAATACGCTCGAAAACAAGACAAAGGACAAGGAATGACAGCCAAAATATAGAACAAATCTGGCACAATCAAATAGCCCCAAACCAAACATTTGCTTGTCCTCGAGCAAACTCAAGAAAAAATGGAGGCACGACAAAAAAATGACTCGATCTAAAGTTTTCCTAGAATCGAAAACAAACAATTCAAATAGACACATGTCCAATCGGTGATGAGATGCAAGGATGTGTGATAGAGAGAAGTAGACATATGCAAAAATGTTCTAAAACAACTCGGAGACACTAAAGGGAAACTCGCACAATCACGAATCCCATATGTAAGAGTGCTCTTGTATCGGGAACTACTCACTCCCACACCTTGAGCATAATTCGCTTCAACTCTAAATCTCACTTGGAGTAGCTCTCTTCTTTTCTGCTCAGAGTCCTAAGTTCACACTCAACTAGGTATGCAAAGATGGAATTTATACAAAAGATTCTAATGCATTCTATACATGTAAATTGAAAGACCACTAATGTCTATGAACTAGTCTAGGAAGGATTCACTATGCTATGAGTGTGGAAGATCAAACTTCAACAAACATTCATAATCAAGACTAATTGGACATCAAAAAGGTATTTTCTCTTCGGCTGTAATGGGGCCATAGGGTTAGATGTGGTGAGCAAAGAAATAGGGAAATTTTGAGTTCAAAAATCACTAATCATGCTCAAATGAATACACAAACACCCAATACAAAGCTCTACAAAATGACAATTTATGTACTAGCGTCTAGGCATTTAATTACATGCACATTTATGCTACACAATTGTACTCAATTTTGTGAGTATTTAACCATTAACCATTACATTTCAAGGCTCTTACTTTGCCTTTTTTTTAAGAACAGTAACATTTGACAGTTTGGCTCTAAGTGCAATTTTTGGCACTTTTACATTTTGAGCCCATGCTTGCACATTTACATCATTGCCTAATTACACGCTATTTCATATAAGAGCTTACACCTTTCAACCACCTTACACACACACACCCACCCACCCACATGGTTGGCCATTAAAAGGTTGGTTTGTGTTTGGCTTATTTTCATTGTGGTTCCAAACGAAAGGTAAGTGTTTGGCCTCAAATTTGGCTTTGAAGCATATATAAGGGATTTAGGAATGTGTTTAGGCTTTTTAAGTAGTTAATGCACACACATTGCCTAAGATCATTTCCATGATTAGTATATCAAGGGAATGAATGCATCCATCATCAATCCACTATATGTACGAGATATATGTTCTACGACATGTGACACATATGACGAGAGAAATGTTTTGGAATAGAAAAATTTGTAACACTCAATGCCCTTTTTAATAGGCTTGTATTTGTGAACTCTCGAGTAGTCTCCACTATTAAAACAAGGTGCAAGAGCACCGGGTCCCCTCAATTTAAGCACAAAAAGGATGAGACTAACCCATGAAGTGCAAGTGAGACCTTAGAGTGACAACTGGCTACTACAGAAGCTCTAAGTGCATACACACACTCACCAAAAGCACACACGCAAGGCATCACACCCAAGCTATTTAAAGCTCAAAAATTTGGCTATGTGGCAAATGAAATTCCCTTAACCACTTATAGTGTAAAATATACCTAGAGGGAGGTGGCGAGGGGGGGAGGGGGGGGATGAACAGGTATATGCTCAAATTCTTGCACTTCTTTTTCACACAACCAAGTTAAGCACCCTTAGAGCATTTAACAAGTAAATTACTTTAACAAGTTAAATTAAATCCAATCAAGCAAGTGTTAAAACAATACAAGTTAATGTAAGTAAAGAAAATAAAAAATACAAAAATTAACACAAGAGATTTTTACATGGTAAAACCTCAAAATGAGGAAACATCCACGGGTTGATACAAAAACCACCGGCAAAAAACAAATCAGTATGACAAATAGAAAATACACAATCAAGAGGCAATCAACATAAGATTCACTCTCCAAGCTATTTACACCTATTTTACCCTCGGGCCTAGTGAACTTACTATGCCGACTTCCTATTCAAGACCTCACGTACTCTAGGAAGATTTCTTGCTTGCCTATCGAAGTCCTCCCAACTCTAGACAAGACTTCCACGCTTAGCTATGCGGATCATCCTGATCCTAGCCAAGACTTTCAATGCTTAGCTATCCAAGTTCTCCCGACTCTAGCCAAGACTTCCAATGCTCAAATCAAAGAATCACACTTAGAAATGAGACTTCCAACCTCTTCACAAGGCATATGATCTAAGTGAATGCAAATGATGTAAACACAAGCAAATAGAGCAAGTTGATCAAACATACTAAATGAAGAATTAGTTTTGTACTAATCAAGCTCACAAGCAAATGTAACTAATTCTTATGAACATGTAATTAGAGATGTAGATTAGGCATTCAAAATCATTCATCAAAAATATCTACAAACCTAAACATGTCAATCAAAGCTAGAACAACTGTCATTTTTAGTTAGATTATAAACTAGAAAAATATACATTGTATGCTCATTGATTATTTTTAGTTTCCATAGGATATATTGATCACATATTCTATGTTGTATATGTTTGCATTTGCATACATTTGATCATATTAGGAAGTCCTTGTAAAAGGCATGAAGTCTTGGTTAGGATCGGGATGATTCGGATAGTCAAGCAAGGAAGTTTAGCTAGGATCGGGATGATCCGGATAGTTAAGCAATGAAGTCTTAGCTAGGATCGGGATCAATCAAGGAGGTCTTAGATAGGATCGGGATGATCCAGATAGTTAAGCAAGGAAGTCGTAGCTAGGATCAGGATGATCCGGATAGTTAAGAAAGAAAGTCTTAGCTAGGATCGGGATGATCCGGATAGGTAAGTAAGAAGTCTGGGCTAGGATTGGGTTGATATAGATAGTTAAGTAAGGAACCGTTCTAGAGACATAGGATGTGTCTTGGATAGAAAGTTGGCAATGTCTCTTTCATTAGAAGGCCCTAAGGTTGGGTAGGAGTGATGTCCAATAGAGAGTGTATCATGTCGATTGGTCACTTTTGAGGGTGTACCTTTATCATCTAGTGAAAGATAGGTTGCTGGTGGTTATGGATTCAACCCGTGGATGTTTCATCTTCGGAAGTTTTACCACGTAAAAAATAATGTGTCAAATGTCTCTATCCCTATCTCTTTTATGTTTGTATATGTGTTTGATGGTATCTTTTTAGATCATCATTTCTAGATATCTTTGTAAACAAGATTTTTGTAAAGTGTGAGATGCAAACACTCATTTGATCAAAGTTGTATATATCACTTGTCTTTGTAAATTGACTTATTTGTATATAGTCATTCTTTGATTTGTACTTGTATACATATTGGACACACACATATATATATATATATATATATCGATACAAGTGCTTGTTGATTTATGTTTTAGTATAATCACTTCACATCCAAATTGTAGTCTTTAATTGATATGCTAATGGAATATACTCTTCAATAGTCTATATAGACGAAATTTGTAGGGACGATTTTTTTTTTTCGTCCAAATAGATGATCTACTGAGACAAAAATGTTTCGTCCCTGAAGGTCTTACCACTTTAGACGAAATTTGTCCCGATAGACAGTCTTCTGGGACAATTTTTCTCATCCATAAAAGTTTTATCAGGTTTGCAATTTCTAGGGACGAATAACTCTTTTCGTCCCAATAGGTTGTCTATTGGGATGACAAAAAAAATCATCCCTAAAAATTTCGTCCCTATAGCCCAAATTTGTTGTAGTAGGGAACATATCAGGTCTTTTGCCTATTCTGGACTTCGATATCTATAAAGAAGTTTGTTTCCTAATCAGAGTATGCTTTATGACCCCTAATTTGAATATGATTCTTCTTTTGCGTATTTGAGTCGTGACTGCATTGAATTCTATGTTATCGACATGTCAAGCATCTGAGCGTATCTGAAAATTGTCCACATATCGCTTTAGCCGATCGTCTGCCAAACCCGACCAAATCTCTTTCACCCCTGACCAGGGATCTACACCTGATCGGATAGCTAGACCTGATCATTTGGGTTTCCCGACCTTGGTAGGACATTTTTCACCCTGCCATCTAAGTAATCTTGACCAACGTTGTGGGGCTATCTTCTAGCCATCTAAGGTTGACTTAATCAAGTCAATATTCATTGACACGTCACTTATTATCTCCTTGAAACATGAAGTTTATGCTGACTTGTCAACCTCTTAGATTTTACCAATAACAATACCCCCTTAAACATTCGAACCGAGCATCTTGCTTAACAAAGAGAACTCGTACGGTGAGATATGTTCAATTAGGGAGCCTTTTTGTCTTGTAGCTCATTAACACTCATTAATGCTTAACAGCTAAGTTTAATATTTTAACCACAAATGTTTGATTTGACGCAAATGACGTAACTGACAACGGTTGATTCAAATTTCAAATGGCGCGTGATCTTCAGGATTCGTACACCAACCCCCACTCTCTCATGACGTCACTTTCACCTATATATATATTCAAAACTATTCATTTTCCCTCTCACATGATCTTCGCATTTCTCTCTCTCAAAACTGTAACCCTATCTTTCTTCGAAGTTTTTCATCACTCGATTTTTCTTCGAAACTCTTCATCTTCTCCGGATCTTCAACTTCAACTCCGTCAATGTTCACGTTTCATCCACTCCAATCATTCAGGTATGGAACCTATTACCCGTCACCGCTTTGTTGAATTATTAATGTGTACTGTTGAAACTGGTGACAAAGAGAACGTCGATAGGATTGAGTTTATTTTACGGGGACACCTTCAAGATTACACCCCTATAACTCAACCCATAGCTCTCAGCTTTGAATACTCAGTTGCTCACCCTGAGTTTCAACCTTCATATCATGATCCAAACACTGCTAACCCAAATATTACCTCTTCGAATACATGCCTAGATATGTCGAAGACTTCAGGATCCGGTAGGGGGAGTAGGACGGCTGCTAAGGACTCCCTAGTGGTTGATTTAAAGATTACTTCCCAACTGCTAAAGATGGAAGACGACCCCAAGAGGCGTCGGGCCCACCTATTGAGGTTTTCTGCTGAGCAGCCAAGTGCCTTTGATTTCGAGGTGAATGTGGTGACTAAGCAGTAGATAATGAAATACAACGAAAGGTTTGATCTCCCTCAGTATTAATTTTAAACACCCCTGGAAGAGGAGGTTTCCAAAATTATAAATAATTACATAATAAAAATCTGAAAATGATTTCAAATAATGTAACTTATTTCATTTACCTTTCTAACTTAAAATCAAAAGATTTTAAAAGTTACACTATTTAAAATATGTAGTTTTGTGCTTTATTATTTACATATAATATTCCCTTCATTTTGTTCCAATTATTTGATTTCACAATTTAGATTCACTTCATTTTGTTCCAATTCATTTTGTTCCAATTGTTAGATTAAACAATTTGACTTAGTCATTAATAGTAAATTTGAATAAGTTGTAAAATCCATTTATAATGTGATAATATGATATATATCTTTTAACATTTTAACTGTTTTTTGTCAAAATGTAGTGAAATGTAAATATATTTTTTTGTTGTTGTTCAAAGCAAATTGTAAAAATACACATTATATTGTTGTTTCTAAAATTATAGAATTAAGTTACTTGTAAGTTTAAATAATTGCTCATATATAAATTTACAATGTATTTCACATTCTTGAGTAGTCCAATTTGAGTTGATGTCATCTTATTTTTAAGGAATTAAACAATATTTTCATTAAGAATATTCATATAAAAGTTATTTATTGTTAATCAATGACCCACATATCTTGTACGAATTTTATTATACTTAGTATGAGTGTTTGTGAGCTATTAATTTAGCATTATAAATTTATAATATATTTACTTAAAAAAGTCGATAAATTTAACGATAGATAGCTAAGAAATTAACTTTACAATGTTAGTACATTTTACAATATTAGCATATACAGAGGAAAAATAAACTATTTATATATAATTTAACCCGAAAAACAAATATTTTCTGGGTCCGCCCTGGATGTAGAATCCATCTCAATTAACATAAGTCCTGATGATAAAAACAAAACACTTCAGCCAAGGATGATGATTAAAGGAAAAGGCAACATTTTTCAAAAGAAACATGATTCTTTAAGAAAGACAAACATCATAAGAACAAAAGCACAGAGATTCTCTTTTAAGCATTTCAAAACACTAAAATGATAAAGAACCCAAGATTTTATTTAAATTTTTTAAATGAATAATAAAATATATTACATTTGAGAAAGACAATTACAAAATTATTGATGAGGAGTCAAAAGCATGAACTCCTTGTGAAATAAGGAGAAGTATTGATTAATACATCCGAGGTCTTCCGATTCCGACCAAACAAATTAGCTCAAAAATAAGGCTGCGTTTAAGTTTGTCTATTGTCCAAAGACTGTAAGGTGTTGAATTGTGACTGAAAACTAAACTATATTGGGCTGCAATAGAGTCACCTTTTTCCGTATCATATTTTAACCGAACCCTCAAAATATCCTAATAAATTGGAAAACAAATTTCCAAATTGTTCTATGAAATATGAATTCATTTTTCACACATACTCAATTGTGATTTGTGAATTGAGTTTTTTTAACTCAAATGACAAACAATATCAGATGATGACCATGGTGATGATGTAGAGAACTGTAGTAACCAAACCAGATGTTACAAAAGTACAATCCATCAGGATCAATCAACAGTAAGACCACACATACACAATTCTTCTAAAAGCAGACCCATTAGCTAGCTGTCTGTGAACAAGAAAAATAAAAGCAACCAAGGACAACGACTAAAAGCAAGCTGCAAAAGTAACTTCTTTGAGAAGGCAAATACAGCTTCTTTCAAAAGGCAATAATTCAAAATAATAATTATTAGATAATTAAATATGAATTGTTAGGTACATGTTGACACTTGACAGGACCAATAATCCAAACACATATACAAACATCACTAGAATAACAACAGAGAAATTCTCTCATAGTTAGTAGACTATAAAGTTCCTCAAATCAAACCAAGACAACTACAACAGAGATAAGAGAGAGTTTTCACTTCACTTGCAACATCAACATATTCTCAAATCTGAAGGAATACTTGCATTGCATCAAAGCTTTTCTTTTGATCATCTTAATCAAAGTTTCCTCCTAGTATGTATTTCTTTTCTACTGTACTACGTATTTTCTGCTATCTAGGAAGAAGTCTTCAATTAGAATAAGGTTTTAATGTTTTTTTTTCTTATAAAACAATGAGCATCAAATTCGTGATCTCGAGTTTATCTGGTGATCCTTCGCCGGACTGGAAAATTGATGAAGTTTCAAAAGAATCAGTTTATTCGAAAGGGATATTCAATTTCAAAAAAAAAATATTCAATCCAAACTACTAAGGGAGACATTTCGTTAAACAATGAGAAAGTATCAATTCCATTGTTTGATCCTCTGGTGACAGCAAAGCATAAACAAAAGTATAGTTATGTACATATAGGATTGGTCCAGGTTTTCGTCACACCCCTTGTGTACAGTGGGGTCAATGGCTTTATTTCTTTTTTTCTCAAAGATAAGAGATTGTTTGATTTCAATGATTCCTTTTTAAATATTCCTCAAGCGAGTGAGATAAAAGACCCTATTAATTTTTTTCCAAACTTGATGGTTTCTCTTGAAGAGATTGATGTTTTGCATCATCTCTCTCTCAATGTTAAGTTTAACAATCTCCGAGTGGAAGAGGATAAAGAGTTTGTACTTAGATTGACCTCCAAAGTTTATGTTAACGGAAATTTTGCTCGGGATGAGAAATCTCAGTTAACGCCCTCGAGACCACTACCACGTAGGTGGTGGCCAAGATTTATTGTATATGTAACAGTAATTTATAAAATGACAAGTAAGCAAGGATGTTTGTATTGAATGTGCATGGTGTACAGATACAGAGATTCTTTTCTCTTTGCTCTCAACTCTCTCTAGAGAATGGTTGATTATTTGTCGTATGCCTGTCGAATAGTAGTCTCCTTTTTCATTTCATTTCTTTTTCTATTTGTACATAGTTTATAGCTCAACAGACTGATTCTCCCTTGATTTTCTTAGTCTCCTCCTTATCGAGCGGGATTTCTTGCTTTAATGTCATTGACTTTTGGATTAACGTCCGAATTGAGAGTATCGTGGTGGAGATCAGTTTGTTTCCTTTTTGGATTTTATTACTTGTTCTGCATGTAGGTAACGTTTCCAGATATGATTCAATGCATTCCTCGTATCCTTTCAGTATGATCCTTTATAGAGGTCGTTGGATATGATGATATGGTGTGGTGCATCAACCAGGGAGGTTGATTAGTATTTCGACCTTGACATCTGAGAAGTTTCATCCAGCTTGGAGCCAGATCTGGCTTCCCTTGACCTTTTCGAAGCTAGGTGTGGCCTCGACTGATCTTTTGAAGCTAGGTGTGGCTTCGACTGACCTCGCGGCCTTTTAAGGACATTCTTCTGTGTCAATCGAGGTACAGAAGAGTCTCTGGAGCATTTGCGAGATGACCTCGACTTCAGGGAGCTTCCATTTTTGGTGATGCGGGCTAGATCTGATCGTTCCGGGCTCTATCCCGGATGTTTCCGGAGCCCGTCCTTGTTCCTGGATGGTATCGCAGTTCGACTCTGGATAGAGAGGTCTCCTGGTGGAAGCTCTCGGGTCCAGGCTCTATCCCGGATGTTTCCGGAGCCTGCCCTTGGTTCTGGGATGGTATCGTAGTTCGGCTATGGATTGAGAGGTCTCCTAGTGAAACTCTCAGGTATAGAACCAGGTCTGGGAGGTGAAAAATTTCCCTTTGGTCCTTAGCCAATTTTGGCTATTAACAGAAGTCCCCTCTGACTTGAACACCAGACGTCGAGCTCGGGGTTGGGGTTAGATTTTCAATTTATTTGGGAAATCTTCCTCTTTTTACCGTTACCGAAATATTGGTAGAATTTCTTCATTTGAGTGACGTGTTGCGAACCGACTAATTTATCTTCGATTTAATTTGATTGCGTTACGGCAGTCCCCGAGATTTTTTTACCATTACCAGCATCTTGGGGAGATCTTCCTCTTAACTGCGTAAGTGATGTGGTATGAGATGATTAGCCCACTTTCGAGTTCAATCCGGTTACGTTACTGTAATCGATTTTTTTTTTACCGTTATCAAACGAGTATCTCGGTAACTCATGCTGTTGCCCTCCTGCCTATATATATATATATATATATATATATATATATATGTCTGTTTTCCTCCTCATCTTCCTCACATCTCTTCGAGCTAAAAACTTTTTGCTGAGAAATATTTCCATAGCTTTTCCTCCAAGCTTGCTTCTTTCTTCATTCTTCGTCTTTTATAATGTCAAAAAACAGTCGTGACTCAACTGATTCCATACTCGACGGCGAGGAGGTCGTCAGTCTTACTCTGGGGAAGCGGGCTAGGAGGAGTTCTGACGGCGACGATTCCCCGCCCACCTCACAACGTCGGCGGTCAAGTAGGAATGTATCTATCGGGACTGGGTTCTCCAACCATCTCGATCACCCTTTAGATATCGTCGATGATGACTCCGACAAAGAATCGAACGGTGGCGATGCGGGGGAGCGTCGGGTCTCGGCTCCCGGTCCCCTTGGGGAGAGGCTCCCTCCCTACGATTTTCGGGTTGTCCCAGATTCCATCGTTGACCCGGTGTCGATTGATCGCTTGAGGTCGAAGTTGGCATCCCCGACAGTGTATCCATCTCGGTGCCTCCCAAAAATTACGAGTTTTTCAACCCCCCTAAAGGCGTGCTTCCGATTCATGTGGCCGCTCTTGAGAACGGGGTCAGGCTTCCCCTCTATCCAACCCTTCGGCGGGCTCTCAACACCATCCAACTCGCTCCCCTCCAGTTGACGCCTGGCTTTTGGAGGCATCTTATTGGTTTCCTTGTATTATGGAGGGAACAATGCCAGATGAGTAAAGTGACGAGGGAGCCAGGTACAGAGGAGCTGGCTTATCTCTTCCAGATTTGGACCTTGTCTGGGGCTCCTCGAGGCCAGTTCTATGCCAAGGCCAAGAGTAAGCTCAACTTCATCATTCCTGGTGCCTCGAAGAAGGACCCCGAGTTGAAAGAGGAATGGATCCTGGCGGGGGATGACTGGGGGAGCTCGATTTTCATCGAGGGGCATGAATTCGAGGTTCCTATGACTTTTAGTGACAAACCCTCCTGGGACCGGGACTCCCTGCCTTCTGAGTCCGAAGCCGTCTTAAAGGCTATTCTAGCCCGGAATTATTTGAATCCGAAGCTCCCTACTGCTGAAGCTTTTGATCCTCGTAGGGTGAACAAGTATTTACGGATTTCAGACGCTATTCCTCGTAAGTGTCGTTGAATTGCTTCCCCTTTTTACTTGGCTTGGTTCTAACATTTTTTTTTTACAGTTTTTGTCGTGGAGTCGGCCACATGTCACATCTCACGCTCTCCTCAAGGTGGAGCTTCTCATCCCTCCTTTGAGTTCGAACCTGCCCTGGCTTCGTCTATCTCTCCGGCTGGGTCTAAGATGGCCACTCTTGCCTTACGGGCTTTCCGGGCTTTGGGTAAAGCTCCCCAGGTAGTTGGCCCGGCTGCTTCTGCCCCTTTGGTCGTGGCCGCTAAAGTCGCTACCCCTTCGACTCAAACACCTGATTCCACTGCGCTTCCAACAACCAAAGCCTCGGAGGTTTCTGGGAAAGGTGTTTCTTCTGGGAAAGGTGTCGCGAAGGTTCCTCCCAGTCACTCCCGGCCTCAGTCGAGCTCGATAGGGCAGGATGAGGTCCTGGACCAGTTCATAGCATCATGTCCGGGTGGCGGGATCTCCGAGATGGCTTATATGCCTGTGGACGTCCTTATAACCAATGGGTCTGCTATTTTAGCTGAGGTAATTGTATTTCCTTTACGCTACTTTTGTTAATTCGTTTTTTACTAACTCGGGTTCTGTATTTTGTAGGCCTTTAAGGTTAATGTCGCGATAGGCCAGCAGGTAGCCCTCCTCCGTGATCGGGCTATAAAAGCCGAGGCTAAAGCAGAGAAAGCCGAGGGACTGCTCAAGCAGGCTCGGTCTTTAGTGGAAGAGGTGACTTCCAGCCAAGGAAAAATTGAGCTCGAGATGGCTGAGCTTCGCTGCGATCATGAAAGGATGAAGCAATCTTTTGATCAGGAGCGTCTTCAATCTCTCCGGTGGGCTAAGCAGCAGGATTCCTGGAGATCTGAGGCTAAGAAGCTGGACCTCGAGAACCATTCTCTGATTACTCAGGTGACCCAGCTGCAAGCTGATGCGGAGACCTTCTTCAGTGACGGGTATTTTTATGTTTCCTTTCAGGCCGCGGAAGCTCTTCCTCCTCTATTTGATTTATCGTCAATTGTGGGCTGGGACAAACAGGAAATAATGCTCAAAGCTGCCGAGTTATCTCACCCTGAAGGCGACAAGGTGGTCCCTTCTAGCCCAGCAGGAACTGGGAAGCAGCCCGCTCAGTCAGATCCCTCATTCCATCTTCCTTCCTTTATCACCTCAGGTCTTGGGGAGTCTTCCAGCAAAGTGATATCCTCTCGATCCGAGGAGGACCAATTGAGAGCTGGTGAAGAGGTTAGGAGCCCATCTGAGGATCCCCCTTTAACAGAGATGGAGGTCGACAGGAGCCAGATGGGGTCCTTGGCTGCCCTTCTTGACGCGGCTATCCCTCCTGAGGTTATGGACGTAATTAATGAAGTTTTGGAGGAAGATCCAGCTGATCATCCGATGGAGCCTCTAAATGGAGGAGCGGTCGGCTAGGATAACCCATTTAGACAGCTACCTGTAGAGGGGGTTGATGCCGATGATTAGCAGGAAGGAGGAGAGCCATCGGAGGGGAGCCATGAGAGTCCCAAAGCGTGAAGCGGATGACTTGTTTTTGATTGCCCGAAAAAAAGGGTGGGCACCCTGTTTTGCCATTATCAGTTTTTCATTTTCCTTTTTCTTTTTGTAGCCCGAGTTCGGGGATTGGGCTCCTCATTTGGATGTAGCCTTATCGGGGGATAGGCTCCCCTTGTCCTTAATGATAAATCGAAGCGCTCTTTTGAGAATTTTTATTCTGTTTCTGGTTTTGCATGGGATCCAAAGTAGCATCTGTATCAACAATTAAGATTCGTGTAGGGAATTATGAAGATTTTGATCCTGCACACAAAAGCAAACATTATCTATATATATAAATGTTTTTTTTTAAAGGGGTGATAACCCAACCAAGACTTTAGGAGGGCTACTTAGCTTTTTCCTAGTCTTTGAGATCTGGTGGGCAACTATGCTCTTACACTCAAATCTTTCTTGGGGGTGGTAGCCCGACGCATTAGGAGGGCTATCGAGCTATTTCCTGGTCTCGAGATCTGGAGGGCAACTATGCTCTTACACCCAGATCCTTCTTGGGGGTGGTAGCCCGACCAAGGCATCAGAAGGGCTATCGAGCTATTTCCTTGTCTCGAGATCTGGAGGGTAACTATGCTCTTACACTCAGATCCTTCTTGGGGGTGGTAGCCCGACCAAGGCATCAGGAGGGCTATCGAGCTATTTCCTGGTCTCGAGATCTGGAGGGCAACTATGCTCTTACACTCAGATCCTTCTTAGGGGTGGTAGCCCGACCAAGGCATCAGGAGGGCTATCGAGCTATTTCCTGGTCTCGAGATCTGGAGGGAAACTATGCTCTTACACTCAGATCCTTCTTGGGGGTGGTAGCCCGACCAAGGCATCATGAGGGCTATCGAGCTATTTCCTGGTCTCAAGATCTGGAGGGCAACTATGCTCTTACACTCAGATCCTTCTTGGGGGTGGTAGCCCGACCAAGGCATCAGGAGAGCTATCGAGCTATTTCCTGGTCTCGAGAGGTTTATGTCGAATTCCCATACAAGGGTATAGTCACTAATGTTGAACATAGTTGGAGACAAAGATGGAAGAGAAAAGGAAAATGACTTTATTGATGATTGAGATGTAGTACATCTTTATTAGGACCTGTAATGAAAACTAAGTAGGGGTAGTCCGTTTGAGAACTCCTTTCAAGGGTAGAATTTCTTCAAATGATCTGCATTCCAAGTGTGGTTGATGGATCGTCCGTCCATGTCTTCAAGTTTATAAGCTCCATTGCGAACGACTAGCTTTATCAAATATGACTCTTCCCAATTTGGACTTAAGACTCCATCCGAGCTTTTCTGAGTGTTCAGTGTCACTTTCCTAAGTACCAGATCCCCTTCCTTGAATTTCCGGGCTCTAACCTTTTGGTTGAAGTATCTAGCGATCTTGCTCTGGTAGATGGCTACTTTCTCTGCTACCCGCTCTTGCTTTTCTTCTAAGAGGTCTAGACTAGCCCGGAGCTTGACTTTATTACTTTCAGGGCTCAAAGTGATGTACCCTGAACGAGGTTAATTTATGCTCGATGGGGAGGACTGCTTCAACCCCGAAAGCCAGGGAGTATGGTGTCTCTCCGGTAGCTGTTCTTTTTGTAGTCCGTTATGCCCAGAGGACTTCTGGTAGCTCTTCGGCCCATTTACCTTTCTTCTGCTGAAGCTTCTTTTTCAGAAGTTTCTTGATTGTCTTGTAGGTGGATTCTACCATCCCGTTAGTCTGGGGATGAGCCACTGAAGCGAGCCTGAGGTCGATCCCCAATCCCTTGCAGAAGTCTTTGAATCGGGCGTTGTCGAATTGCTTTCCTAGGTCGGCTATAATGATGAGAGGGGTCCCGAACCTGCTTACCACGTTAGTCTTGATGAACTTGGTTGTATTCTTTTCTGATATTCGAGAAAGAGGTCCTGCCTCGACCCATCTTGTGAAGTAGTCGATAGCCACGATAACGTGTTTCATCTGTCCAGGAGCCGTAGGAAGTGGCCCAATTAGGTCGATTCCCCACATGGCAAAGGGATAAGGTGAACTGAGGGACAATAGTCGCTCGGGTGGCTGGTGGTTCAAGTTTGAGGTTCTTTGACAAGGTTCGCAGGATTGCACAAAACTCTCTGCATCTTGATGGATGGTCGGCCAATAGTACCCCATACGAAGCACCTGATAGGCTAGAGCTTCCCCACCTATGTGGTTCCCACAGTCCCCAGAGTGGACCTCTCTCAATGCCCACTTAGCATCATCGGGATGCAAGCATCTAAGTAAGGGGAGGGATCTGCCCCTCCTGTAGAGGTATCCGTCCACCATACAGTATCGAACTGAGAGTCTTTTAATTCTTCGGGCTTGGTCGGGCTCTTCAGGAAGCTCTCCTTTAAGGAGGTAGGTGACAATTGGGTCCATCCAGCAAGGTAGGCAATCCAGGGAACAAATTTCTCCATTTGTGGCTATGCTTAGCTGGGTGATTACTTGGAGGGGAATTCCCCTTGGTAGGGACTGGACTCTGTTCGCCGCTATTTTAGCCAGAGCATCGGCGCGATGGTTTTGGTGTCGAGGCACCTGATCGATCTTGAGTCCCTTAAATTTGCTTTTCAGCAGCCGAGCTAGATTTAGGTAGGCAACCATATTATCTCCCTTTTCCTGGTAGACCCCAGTCACCTGGTTTACAACAAGCAACGAATCGCTCTTGATCTGCAGGTAGTCGGCCTTTAGTTCGATGGCTACCTTCATCCCGGCTATGAGGGCTTCATATTCTGCTTTGTTGTTGGTAGCTTTAAACTCGAATCTGAAATAGTGACAGAATTCAGTCCCCTCCGGATCTATCAAAACTATGCCAGCTCCTCCCCCAGCTCCTCCGGATGCACCGTCTGAAAAGAGGATCCATGGCTTGCAGCCTTCCGGCCAATTTTCGACCTCGGATACCTTCTCAGGGACCTCGTTTGATAATGAGGGATCATCTGGATCTGGGATCACTGAGAATTCTGCCACGAAGTCGGCCAAAGCCTGTGCCTTAATCGTAGTCTGGGGCATATACTTTAGGTCGAACTGAGTGAGCTCTAGTGCCCATAAAACTAGCCTTCCTGACACGTCTGGTCTTTGCAAGAATTGGCGAAGGGGTTGGTCTGTCACCACTTCTATTGTGTGAGCTTGAAAATTGGGACAGAGTTTCCTCGCTGAGATCACTAGAGCATAAGCGAGCATAAGCGAGCTTCACCAGGAGAATGTAGTTCCTTTCTGATTTGGTCAAGGCATGACTCACATAGTATATGGGTCTTTGAAAACCGTCCCTACAATCCATGGCCAAAGCTCCGCTTACTGCGGTTTCTGATACAGCCAGGTAAATCTGTAACTCATCTCCGAGAACCGGCTTGACTAACAAAGGGGGGCTTGTTAGGTACTCTTTCAAAGCTTGAAACGCCTGCTCGCTTTCCTGGTTCCATTTCATGTTCTTCCCTTGTTTGATGGCCTTGAAGAAAGGGAGACACTTATCGGTGAAGCGAGAGATAAACCTGTTGAGTGCCGCCACCCGTCCAGTCAGAATCTGTACTTTCTTGAGCGAGGTCGGGGATTCCAGGTCCAAGATAGCTTTGATTTTTTTCTAGGTTGGCTTCTATACCTCTCTCATGAACCATGAAGCCCAGAAACTTCCCTGCCGTTACCCTAAAGGCACATTTGGAGGGGTTCAAACGCATCTGGTTTTCCCTCAATATGAGGAAGGTTTTGGGAAGGTCTTCCTGATGTCCCTTTGTGGTTGGGGATTTCGTGATCATGTCGTCGATATACACTTCCACCGTCCTTCCTATCTAGGGCTTGAACAGTTTGTTAACCAGCCGCTGGTATGTGGCCCCTGCATTTTTCAAACCAAACGGCATCACCTTGTAGCAGTATAAGTCCTGCCCCGTAATGAAACTGGTATTATCTTGGTCAGCCGGGTGCATTTTAATTTGGTTGTATCCTGAGAATGCATCCATAAAACTCAAAAGTTTGTTTGCGGACGTGGAGTCAACCAACTGGTTGATCTTTGGTAAAGGAAAACTGTCTTTCGGACAAGCCCGGTTGAGGTCGGTGTAGTCGACACACATACGCCATTTCCCATTCGCCTTCGTGACCATGACCACGTTGGCGATCCATTCGAGGTAATGTACCTCTCTGACGAACCCCGCTTTGATCAATTTATCAACCTCTTCCTGCACCGCCGCGTTTCTATCAGCGTTGAAGTGACGCCTCTTCTGCTTGACTGGCTTGACTGTTGGATCTACTGCTAGCCGGTGGGTGGCCAACGATGCCGGGATTCCAGGCATTTCATCATGGTTCCAGGCGAAGATGTCGCTGAATTCCCTGAGAAGATCAATCAATCCTCTTTTTACTTCTGGATCAAGGGTGGCTCCGACCTTGACGATCTTGGAGGGATCGTCATTCCTGACGGATATCTCTTATAGTTTGTCCACGGGCTGCCCGCTGGCCCATTCGTTACTCCGTTCTTCCTCGTATGGCATGATAGGTTCATCCTCCGAATGCCCAGGATGTTCCGCGAGCTCCTTCTCCTCCTGGATTATCCGGGATGTATCCATGTCTTCCTGGATTAATGTCACCTGCACACACTGCTTCGCTAGGGCTGTAGGATTGGCAGATACTGCGTAGTATTTCCGAGCTGCCTGCTGGTCTCCGCGTACCTCTCCCACTTTGGTTCCAACCGGGAATTTCAAGACGTTGTGGTATATTGATGAGAAGGTTTTTGCCGTCAGAAAACCGTCCGTCAAAACAATTTATAAAACCTATGCGATGCGTTCACAAGTATAACTACAAGCAAAGCGGCAAGCACGGGTGTCGTCCACTGAGATCGGGGTAGCGTTGATAAGATTAGGATTAATATAACTAGTATGCATAAAAGTAAATGATGGTGAATGGAAATACAATATAAACTAAACTATGAAAGCAAATGAAATAGGATGATAATGGAGTGATGAATGAATGATGATGGAACTACGGAGTTGATGTACTCGTAAGTGAATATTGGGGCAATTGCAACAGACTCTCAATTAAGTACGTTTTGACAAATGTAACCAACCTAGGGTGTATAGTGTTGGTATATATCTCTAGCAAGAGGTCAACCTAGGATGTATAGCGAAGACCTCCTACTAGCGATTAATCCCTCTTAAGCAACCAACAGTGGCTAGTTACTCAATTGGGACTTGTTCCATGAATGCTCATCTATCTAGCTATGGCTCAACCTATTACTAATGTAGCCATCCTAGAATGTATAGTGATGGCTTCCAATTCCCTCACAAGTGGCCGACCTAGGATGTATAGTGAAGGCCACCCGTTTGAGATTGGATGAGGCTTTAGGTTATCAACCGAATTCTACTCGAAGGTTAGTTCTCGTAGAATCACTAAAGTAGCCAACCTAGGGTGTATAGTGGAGGCTTCTAATTCTCTCACAAGTGGCTAACCTAGGATGTATATTGAAAGCCATTAATTCGAGATTAGATTAAGAGCATGGTTATAGAGCGAGATTTCTGGAAATCCTTCCATTCAATGAAGCATTAGACAACCTAATTGCCTACTCAAGTAATCCAAATCAATCATGCTAAGAGAGTGTATCCAAGCAAGTCAATAATGGAAATCAATACAAGAAATGGAATGAAATATAGAGATAGAATAAATATAACACATAGAGTTTATTTACAAAGCCCAAAATATCCATCAAACAAATAACATCAACCCTTAGTGGGGTATTTTAGCTACTCATGTTCTATTACAAACCAATAAACTAAGAGAGAGAGTAGAGATAACCCTTGAAGATTAATCTCCTTCCTTGAAGCTTGAATCCAAGTCTCCTAGTTGCCTTTGATTGAGTAGAGATGGTTTTGATGAGAGGGAGATGTGTTTCTAGCTTAGACTACAAGTGTTGGGAGGTATGGTGATCCTTTGGTTCGTTCCCATCCTTTTCTATTTATAGAGGATGGAAAAATAGGTCACTTAAGCTTGAAACCAGAAACTGTCGCGCGAATAGTGCGGGTGGAGTGCGGGTGAATTACCCGTACTGTACCCGCACTGTAAGAGTTTTCTTCATCTTCAGGTCTCTGATCTGGGCGATAGTGCGGGTGGAGTGCGGTTGGATTACCCGCACTTGACTCGCACTTGACCCGCACTGTAGTTGCACTTGAGTCGCACTGACTGTCAGGTGCAAAATCCCTCCTCTGTTTTGAGCAATAGTACGGGTGGAGTGCTGGTGGATGACCCGTACTGTACCCGCACTCTAATGTCAGGTGCAACTTCAACTTCTCTGGTTTGGCAACAGTGCGGGTGGAGTGCGGTTGGATGACCCGCACTTTACCCGCACTTTAACGTCAGGTGCAACTCAGCTTCTCTAGCTTTGGCAACAGTGTGGGTGGAGTGCGGTTGGATGACCCGCACTGTAACTCTTCTCTTGTATCAAGTCCCGACTATGATCATGAGTGTGGTTGGAGCGCGGTTGGAGTGCGGTTGCGACCCGCACTTGACCCGCACTGTAGAACTGCTTATGATCCTTTGTCTTTCCTTTTGCCCCTTTTCTGCCAGAATCACTGCAACATGCTTCCAAACCCCGAATTACATCTATTGCCTGCAATTAACACTAATGAGCCTATTAGACATAAAATATATAGAAAATACACACAAGAACAAGGCAAAGGAATAGGAATGAGGGCCGAAATATACAACAATTTAGGCACGATCATATATGGATAAGACTCCCTTCAAGGAGGACAGGAAAGGTCTCCCTAGGATGGCGTTGTAGGCCGATGGGGTGTCCACCACAACAAAGTCGGTCATTACATTCTGTTGGAGCGGGGTGACCCCGATGATTACTGGGAGGATCATTGACCCCACTGGTATGATCGAGTCCCCAGTGAAACCGTAAAGCGGAGTGGTACAGCATGTTGTAACAATGTTGCTTCAGGTTCAATTTTTCCAGGGTATCCTTTAAGAGGATATCTACACTGCTACCTGTATCCACGAGCACGCGATGGACTAGACAGTTGGCGATCTGTATCGTGATGACCATAGGATCATCATGAGGTTGCACAGTGTTGAAGACATCTGCTTCGGTGAATACGATCTGAGCTGACTGTGAGGGCTCTGTCGGGCTCTGGCTGACTTCGAAGATCCCTCGGCTCTCTCCGAGGCGGGGAACCTTTCTTGCGTGGTTTTTTCGGGAGTTATTGGAAACGCCGGCCAATGTAAGACCTCCGCTGATAGTGTGTATCACCTGGATCAGTTGCATTAAGTCAGCCTGCTCCCCTTTCCTCTTTTCTGCGTCCTCACAGATTTCAGCTTGTACCTCCCTTCCAGGCCTGATATTATCTCTGATCTGTTGTAAGAACTCAATCAGGCATCCTCCCCTTATCAGTGCCTCAATCTGGTTGCGCAAGTTATAGCACTCCGAAGTGTTGTGGCCCACGTCTTCGTGAAAGTCGTAGTATTTGTACCGGTTTCTCCTGTCAGCTGTGGCCTTCATGGGAGCGGGCTTTTGGAGCAACCCTTTATCTGGTATGGCAAGGTAGACTGTTTCCTTGGAAGCATTCAAAGGGGTGTAGTAGTCATACCCTTTTTCCCCTTGCATTACGGGAGCCACGGTCCTGGGAGGGGTTCGTTTTGCTGGATATCTTTCTTGCCTATACGGAGGGGCAGGGAGGCGATAAGTCGACCTTTTGGGAGGTTTATTCTGAACTTTCTGCACTGGCTCAAATTTGGGGGCTTCTTTCTTCAGACGCTTTGCCGTTCTCATGTCGTCATGTTCTATCTTGACCTTGAGTTGTTCGTCGATCTCGACCTGCTCAAGAGCCCGGTCATAGGCCTCCTGGTAAGTCTCGGGAGGTCTCTTGGCGAAAGAACGGAAAAGCTTTCCTGCCCAGAGGTTTCGCCTGAAGTTGGCGAGGGTTTTTTTTTCAGTGAAAACTCCCATTTGTATGACCTCCTTGTGAAATCGCTCCATGTACGATCGAAGAGTTTCACTCCGTTTCTGGATCACATATTGGAGGTGTATGGGATCTTTCGGGTGAGGTTTAACTCCTTGGGACTGTGAGCAAAAATCGATTGATAATTTTGTGAAAGAATCCACGCTTCCAACGGGTAGTTTCCTGAACCAGGTTTTCGCGTAGTCGGTCAAGGTCGTTAGGAACATTCTGCATATAGCTGCTCTGGTAGTGTTCTTGACCTCCATCTGTTGAACGAAGCTCTCTAGGTGGCTTAGAGGATCTTCTGTTCCAGAGAACTTATCTGCTGGCATTTTGAATTTTAGAGGGGAGCTCTGCTTCCCGGATCCTCCTAGTGAATGGAGCGTTCATCTCGCTCAGGGGATTCTTTTTGTCCTCCTTACTCTTTCCCTTCCTTATCTGCTGGACCTCTTTTTATAGCTTTGCCAGCTGATCCCTCGGTCGCTTGTTCCCAGGTCTCTTCGAGTTAACCTCAGATTCCTCACTGTCGAATCTTTCTGATGAACTGGCAATTTCTATCCAGTCTTCCTCCTGGACATGATCCACTCGGGGAGTTTGTCTACTTTCCTCTTCTAGGGCCCGGGTAGTTCTCCTACATGTAGTTGGACGAGATAGCCCTCGCGGCTTCCGGGTAAAAGCATCCGCGCCAGACTTAACTAGCCGGGGTTGATATTGTGAAAGTCTTTTCGGAGCTGGGGGCATGGGTTCCAGCCTATCCCGGATCGAACGTTGGGGCTCTGGTCTATCTCGAGCTAGCTCTGGAGGAGGAGGTCCTAGGCAATCGAAAGCAGGTGGCCTAGCTCCGAACCTGCTCGGCTCTCCCTTGATCATTCAGGTTGGTTGGCTGGATTGTGATGCCTTCAGCGATGAGGTGGATGCGGACGGATTCTACGAAGGCCGCCGCTTGTTGGTTGAGCACTGCATGGCTCACTATGGGGTGGCCAGTAGCCCGCATATTGGTTGTCTGGATTGGAGCTTGACTACTATATCCAGACCTTCTCCCCCTTCCTGGGGCTTTTCGGGTTGGCCTCGCTGGAGATTGCTCCGGGACTCTGTGTTGGCCTTGGGAGGAGCGGAGCCTCATAGTTCCTGTAAAACAATGAAAATATAAATGCAAACGATTGATTAACTGGGTGTAGGATCCTTACCACAGACGGTGCCAGAAAGTGTTAACGGAAATTTTGCTCGGGATGAGAAATCTCAGTTAACGCCCTCGAGACCACTACCACGTAGGTGGTGGCCACGATTTATTGTATATGTAACAGTAATTTATAAAATGACAAGTAAGTAAGGATGTTTGTATTGAATGTGCATGGTGTACAGATACATAGATTCTTTTCTCTTTGCTCTCAACTCTCTCTAGAGAATGGTTGATTATTTGTCGTATGCCTGTCGAATAGTAGTCTCCTTTTTCATTTCTTTTCTTTTCTATTTGTACATAGTTTGTAGGTCAACAGACTGATTCTCCCTTGATTTTCTCAGTCTCCTCCTTATCGGGCGGGATTTCTTGCTTTAATGTCGTTGACTTTTGGATTAACGTCCGAATTGAGAGTATCGTGGTGGAGATCAGTTTGTTTCCTTTTTGGATTTTATTACTTGTTCTGCATGTAGGTAACGTTTCAAGATATGATTCAATGCATTCCTCATATCCTTTCAGTATGATCCTTTATAGAGGTTGTTAGATATGACGATATGGTGTGGTGCATCAACCAGGGAGGTTGATTAGTATTTCGACCTTGATATCTGAGAAGTTTCATCCAGCTTGGAGCCAGATCTGGCTTCCCTTGACCTTTTCGAAGCTAGGTGTGGCCTCGACTGATCTTTTGAAGCTAGGTGTGGCTTCGACTGACCTCGCGGCCTTTTAGGGACATTCTTCTGTGTCAATCGAGGTACAGACGAGTCTCTAGAGCATTTGCGAGATGACCTCGACTTCGGGGAGCTTCCAGTTTTGGTGATGCAGGCTAGATCTGATCATTCAGGGCTCTATCCCGGATGTTTCCGGAGCCCGTCCTTGTTCCTGGGATGGTATGGCAGTTCGGCTCTGGATAGAGAGGTCTCATGGTGGAAGCTCTCGGGTCCGGGCTCTATCCCCGATGTTTTCGGAGCCCGCCCTTGTTTCTGGGATGGTATCGTAGTTCGGCTATGGATTGAGAGGTCTCCTGGTGAAACTCTCGGGTATGGAACCAGGTCTGGGAGGTGGAAAATTTCCCTTTGGTCCTTAGCCAATTTTGGCTATTAACAGTTTATTATAAATGGACAAAAGAAGAGGTGAAACCTGCAACCAAAGGTCATGGCCCTGGAATCGAAATAGTTTTTGAAAATAATAACTCAAGTGTATGTCTAATAACCTAGAGGGGGGTGAACAGGTTTTAATCAAGTTATTTACCAACTTTTCTTAGTTAGTCAATATTAAAAATTCACCCCATAAACAAACATACAAAATCAAGTATAAAATGTGTAAATATAAATAACACGTGATTTTTATGTGGAAACCCTTCAACAAGGGAAAAACCACGGGCTAACCACTTTGCCACACCAATCCTCAAATCCACTATTGTAATGATGCTTACAACCTAGGTTGACCTCTAGTCACACCATTCTCGATCACTAACCCACCACTACTACCCAACGGGAATGAATTCTTGATCACTTTGCTTGCCAACCACGCCTTGGTTGCAAGACTTCACTTGCTTTTGCTCTACACCTTGTAGTCATAAGACTTAACTCTCAAGAAGAGATAAACAACATATGTGAATATGTTAAAATATTCAAAATGCAATTAATGTTAGGCAACACTAAATGCTTATCTAGAGATGTGAATATGGCAATAAGCACGAATCCTGGATATCAATGTCTATATGAATACTCATAAAGACCTAACTAGATGTAGATATGCAAATCTTAAATCTATTCATCAAACAAGACCATATCAACACAAGATGTCACACAAAATGGCAAGGAAAATAAATGCAATTAACAAGTGCAATCAAGAAGTCCTAATCAACAATATCTAAATACAAAAGCATAGATATTCAGCTAGAGGGCAAAATTGTCCTAAATTCTAGCTATCAATAAAACTAAACTCGACCAATATTCAATGTCTCAAACATGTTAGAAACAATATTAAGCAAGGTGACATGCATTTAAGCAACAAATAAATGTTAATCCTAGGCAAACGTGTCATAAGAATGAAACAAGAAATTCTAGAGCATGTAGAGATTACCTAGTCAAAGAACACAAAAAGACTCATGCTTAGAAGATGCTAAGATGATGCTAAAAGCTCATGGGAAAGTGTTTGGTTGAGTAAAGGTGAGTTCTTGGGAGTCTCTCTCTCTCTCTCTCTCTCTCTCTAACAAAGAAAGCTTGGTCTCTCAAAAATGGCTTCTTGGACTCACCATGACGAAGTGCAGAGAAGATTAGGTATAAATATAAGCCCTAAATGAAGCTACGTCGTTTTAGGAAAAGAAAATAACCAAAATAGAGCTTTTTTGCTGTATGCTTAGACGAGCATACTGCGGAAAACTACTGTGAATTTTTCACGATACATGTTCCGCGGTTCGCTTCGATGACCGTACTGCTGAAAACTACTGAGAACTTTTCACTGTACATGTTCCACGGTTCGCTTCGACAAGCGTACCGTGGATAAATTGTGGCCAATATCCGCGGTTCACAGAAACAACAGGCGATGTACACTTAGACGGTGTGTACCACAAGAATTCAAGAAACTTGAATTCCAACGGGAATTTTGACCAAATTCCTATTCCCCTAGACCAAACTTAGAGAATGAAATTCCCTTAATGTTATAGAGTCAAATATACCTAGAGGGGGGTGAATAGGTATAGTCTCAAAATTCTTGCAACTCATTTTTCTTCACAAGGTAAACAATTGCACAAAGAAGCTTTATCAAGTATATTGATTCAACAAGACAATATGGATACAATTAAGCAATAGATGAATCAATACAAATTCAAGAAGAGTAAAGTTAATAAAAATCAAAATCAACACAAGGGATTTTTACTTTGTAAATCCTAAAAATGAGGAAACATCCACGGGTTGATACCACAACCACCGACTAAAGCAATTCACTATGACAGATAGGAGTTGCACACTCAAGAGGCAATCAACACAAGATTCACTCTCTAAGCTATCAACACTTATTTTACCCTTGGGCCTAGTGAACTTACAAAGCCAACTTCTTATCCAAGACCACACGTCTCTAGGAAGCTCCCTTGCTTGTCTATCCAAGTCACCCCGACTCTAGACAAGACTTCCTTGCTTAGCTATCCGGATCACCCCGATCCTAGCCAAGACTTCCTTGCTTAGCTATTCGGATCACCTCGATCCTAGCCAAGACTTCCAATGCACAAATTGAAGATCCCCTCTCCAAAATATGACTTCCAATGCTCAAACCAAAGAATCACTCTAAGGAATGAGACTTCCAACCTCTTTACAAGGCAAATGATCTAAATGGATGCAAATGATGCAAACACAAGCAAATAAAGCAAGCTGATCAAACACACTCTATGAAGAATTCGTTTAGCACAAATCAAGCTCACAAGTAAATGTAACTAATTCTTATGAACATGTGATTAGAGATCTAGATTAGGCATTCAAAATCATCCACAAAAGTATCTAGAAACCTAAACATGTCAATCAAAGCTAGAATAACAAGTTTTCAACAAAAAGCACAAAAACCAACTTTGAAATCAAGTGAACAATTTAACACTTGAAATCAACAACATATTCAACAAAACAAGAACTAGATTTAGATGATAGAGATCACAATCAAAATAACCTAATTCTAGAACATGTGACTAAAACCTAGAAATCAACAATCAAGATCAAATCACAAAGTTATTCTAGATTCAAGTTCATGTAGGGAAAAATCGATATAAAACGTAGCGGAAGAAACGAAAAATAGATTTCGTATGGTTTTAAATTTTTTCTCAAAGTTGAACCTTAACCTTTTAATTAATTAAACTCAAATATATACGGTTAGAGTTAAATACCTCTTGACGCGTGATCCGATTGACTTACGTCGATTGGTAATCCGCAAAAATTTTTCCGATGCCCGTGAACAGTACTTGTGTGAACAGTACCCGCGTGAACAGTGATCGTGAACAGTACCCCCGCCGTGAACAGTGATCGTGAACAGTACCGTGAGATCTTCCAATCCGAACACGTACGTGAATCACCTAGGAGCGTGGTCTCCCTTTTTCTTTGAATTGCAAACCTGAGAATGGATGAAAAAAGTTTTCTTTTTCTTTTGTTAGTCACAAAACAATCAAAAGAAGACAAAAATTATTTCGGTCACTTTTGAGTTCTCAATCTAATGATCGAAACTCGCGTGAACCTAATTCGATGTTGTACACACAAGCTTATTGATGAACAAGCAATCAGTGTACTATCAAAGAATAATCTCTTCTCTCTTTTATGTTTAGTAGAATAAAAATTATCCTTTTCTATGAATTGAGAAGAAGAAGAAAAATTGAATCATTCAATCAACTATGGTGGCCGAATTCTATATGTGGTATTATATAGGTGGCCGAAATTTTGCTTCCTCTTCTATTTAGGATTGCCGAAATCTTCCTCTAAATAGACTAGGGTTGCCGCAAATCACATACCAAAAAGAGTTTGTGTTGCACCCTAATTTCCATCAACCTTTAGACTTCAAAACCTAATCCAACTCATAGATATTTTTATTCTTTTATTGACTAAATAAAAAGACTTCTTATTTGATTAAATAAATAAAATTAATTATTTATTTTCTTATCAAACAAGTCTTTTACTTTTAATATACTACTACCAATAGTATAACTTTAGGAAATATATTTCCTGATCAGAAAAAGATTTGTTTCTTAATTAAACAATTAATTAATAAATTAACTAATTCTTATTTAATTAAAACAATGATACAAAATAATATATTAGGTTAATATATACACCTTGCCGCCCCACTTATATAAATGGGCCATATATTATTTTCTTATTTCATTTAATCCATTGGACTTTAAATAAAAGCCCACATGTGAACCAGACCCATTCTTACTAAAAGAAACAAGCCCACATGTCTCCTTTTAATATATTAATATAATAGTGCAGCCCATTAATTAAATAATAGACATATTATATTCTTGATATATTAAAAACAATTCTAGATGGACCCTTAAATCGGCCCGGTAGAATATATCAAGTGATCCATGCAAATACGTGTGGATTGGGGATCTTGGCGGGCTATCTAAATTTAAGCTTCAATAGACACAACCTAATCGCAATCAACAAATGATTCACGTAGGTCCAATCTATTAATTTTAACTCATTCCACTAAAGAGCTAAAATTGAACTCTTAAATAAAGATAGAATAAGGAGATGTTTCTCATTCATACCCTAGACAATCTTATAGGAGATGGTGAATCCTCGTGAATAATATCAGTAATCGCCAAGAGCTCATAGACCGCCTATAGCTCTCAAAGTTACCATATTTCCTCATATGACCACATTTCGAACTTGGATACTTTGACTTGTCCAGAAGCCATGTTTTCAATAATCATTATTGAAAACTCAACGTTGAGATTTAATATCCAATACCTCAAAACATCCATATGATGATATTATACTCTCATTTAATAAATGGAGCCACGATGTCCATATCTATAAATGAAGTCCTCTATCGGTTAACAAATGTATACCACCAAACTATCGAGGATAGACTATGCTATATAATCGTACTCATTGATAGCTCTAATGATAACACTTGCAATCATAAGTCCATCATTTATTTCAGGATTAAGATAGACTCTCTGATTGTCCTCTTTAATGAAAAGACTTATATCTAGTGACGGTTCTAGATAAAGTATTTCATTGTGATCCAGTTCAATGCACCTAGTGCACTAGATTCTTTTACTCGAAAACCTTTCGATGATTTTAGACTCATCATATTCATTTGATCCCACTCAAATGCTAGTAAAAGAATTCTACAACTTTAACAAGATAGAGGTGCCCAACCTTTGACTTAAGTTGTGAACGTTATTCAAGACTAACTAAAGAATTGTGTCTACCTCATACATATCCGGATGTATGAACAATTCTTCATGTCTCATAGTCTTTTGACCTTATGATTATTTACCTTGACAATTATAATAATAAATTCTATAAGTAATTGTAAGAATCAGAATTCACTTTATTAATATGAGAAGATTGTCAATTACAATATTACACTCTTGCCATTGAGCATAATCCTAACAGTTCATGTCCTTAAAAATTAGCTAAAAGATGTTCAATTAAAATCACAAGAGCTAATTTCGAAACTCATCCAAACAAGTCTAAAATTGGAATCAAAATCACTCTAAAATTTTTTCTTTTATCAAATAAGAAGATTCATCAAGTTGATCACAAAATAAAAATGGAAAGAAGATGATTCGCTTACAAATGATGAACACACGAACTGCGATCAGATCACCGTAAAATACTTGGATATCATTTGACTCTAAAAATGCTTGGAACTTGTTCCTCTCTTCAAGACCAACAATTTCAGCTTTTGAAAATCTAAAATCAGAGTTGATTTTAGAGAGATATCACAAAATCAAAATTGGACAAGATGTGAAAAATTTCTACACGAAATTTGAATATATATGGAGGGAAATTGAAATGGAGAGAGAGAGAGAGAGAAGGATTCAACCACCAATCATGCCTTTCCACCTCACCTCCCCATAGAGGCGCGTGACCCCCACAGGGGCAGAAGGGTGGCTTTCCCATGGGGGCCATGTGCCTCTACGGGGTAGGGTACTTTGGCACTTTGCCAACCCTTCTCCTTTGCTCCCTGTCGTGCACTGAAATGTTTTTCGACCGTTCTCTGGCCTTCAAACTCTGAATTCAAATCCGTGTTTTGATTACGAACCAGTATTCCCTCAAATACAAAAGATTTCAAGAAAACTTTTACAAAAAATATGGAATTCAACTTGAAAAATAAGGATGACAACCATGTACGATAAAATCACGGAAAGTTTCTTAACTTCCTAGTTTGAACTTGAAACTTAATGAATAAGTAACCGAAATGACCGAAACTCAATGAAGCATAATATAAGGTCAAATTTAAGTTTAATAACATAAAAACACAAACACATAAACACAAGAACACACAAGTATGTCATTTCCTAAATATAGTCCTAGAACATGCAATTCTACAAAATTGTCAAATTAAGTTTACTGCATGTGCATACTTCAATAAGTGTGTGAATGTGTTATATAAATTTTTACACAATGTTGCAAGGACACATATGAATGCAATGTGTGTGTGTGCACTTGCGCCTTGCAGAGGAGAAAGAATCTTGATACTTTAGCATCCAAGTAAGCATTTTTCCTCTTGAAGACGAACTTTTCATACGAAGTTGCTTTCCTTCTTTGAAGCTCGATCCAATCATGATGAACCTAAGCAACTAAGCAATACAAACAAAGAGTGTTTTGTTATGGAATCAAGCCAACATAAATCTAAAACCTAACAGAGAAGAAATGTGCCTTCTTTAGAGGTCAAACATCGCGCTGAGACAAGCACGCCAACGTGCATGCAGGAACGTTTCCGAACAAACAGACGGAAATGAATTTTTGCCACATAAAACCACACTTAAGTCTAAGAATGAAGTGCAAGTGTGATTGTGAAACGAATGCACACATATAAGCAGTGAACAAACAAATGCAAGATGACTAAGACATGCATGATAGGGGTGTGTGTGTGTGTGTGTGTGTGTGTGTGCAACTAAATCTCTTCCAGAGGTTAAGAACAATTGATTGCCTTTTTGAAATTTGGAAGCTTGCCAATGACGAACGTTTAAGCTACCCGTTACATAACAACCCCCAATGTGGTTTGTCATGAAATAAGTCAATCATAAAAATGAGGTTCTTACAGTTTTTAATCAAAAGAACATGAGAAGTCCAAAAGAACTCACTCCCAAAACTATTAAAAGGAGTGACCTACAATTCCTTGAGGGTTGGACTATCCAGGACGAGATTCCAAAGGAACACCAACACAATTCGCCAAGATTCATCCACCTTCCTAGCTGGAGATTCAAGCTTGAGTTTCCTCAACAATGATGGAATGATAAAAGCAAAAGTAAAATCATCAGAATAGTAAGAAGAGGAAAGTGTTTTCCTAATGAGGAGTTTCACCTAGTACAACTTTGTGTGTTTTCTGTTTTCTTTATTAATTTTTAAGTTTGGTTAAGCTTTTGTGTAGTGTTAAATGTTAATACAGTGTGCTGTTTGTATAATATTGTACGTGTGACAAGTTATCTACTAGTGCTTTCGCAGAATGTAAGTTATTTAATAGTATGGTATGATGGTCTACAAAATTTTGGAACAAGTTCTCTCCAAAACACCATTATTATTCTCTCAAATGTTTTGGCAATGCCTTTAAACTATAGCCTCCCAAATTATAATGCTCCAAAAATACATTTTACTAGTGTGTCAACCCTTGCGATGCACGGTCTATGTTTAATAAGATCATTTAAAATATGTGTTTAATACTATTTTATTTACGGTATACAACAAATTTTACGAATTAATAATTAAGCAAATTAAGCAAATCGAACGTAAAATAAGATTTATTTTCATTCTAGCATCCCTTCTTTATATTGTTGTGTTGAGAACAACAATAATTTATAGATTTAATCACAGGATCAAAATTGTATATTTACATTTAAAAAAATCAATAACAATAAGTAATTAACAAAAAATAAAATAAAATAAAATAGGAAAACTAATATAATTTTTTTTTAGAAAGATCAATAATGTACTGTAACACTAATGATTGAAAATATATGTTTAGTAGACGTAATGAAACTCTGGTAACAGGAACCTAAAGGAAAGATTGATCGACTCTTGATGCATAGGCTGATAGTTTGATACAATGAAATACATGATTGTAATGACCTGTAATTAGTAGAAAAATATTTTTATCAGATTAATATATAGAAAAACAATCAAAATAATATTTTAAAACTAATTAAGATCATAGTTTTAAGGTTTTGAATTATACCTCAACAAACACACTTCTAGCAATTGTTAACATCTTGATTAGTTTGAAATGATATACCTATAAAAACAAAAACTAAAACACATAAAAATCAAAGAGCATAAGCATAATTTAATAGTAGGTGATTTTTACCTATTAAAATGGGTTTTGATTCCATCATTTACTTGTTCCCAAAAAAAAGTATTATTATGTAGACAAAAATGCATAGGATCATCGAAAATTATCCAAAATTCTTATATTTTGACATGATAGTTATGTTCATCAAGCATCTACAATGATGCGTAGAATCATCGAATATTATTATGGACATCAATAAAGAGCTAGAAGATTCTTTAAATCCATAATAATATATGTACTGCATATTCACAATGGAGATTTGTAATAAGAACATCTCTTTAAAAAGTTGGTTTTGAAACCCATCTTCAAGGGGATATATATGAACATATTCATCCACCAAATGAACTATTTCATTATTTTATGGTTCTAATTGAAGCGTGTGGACATGTATGTTTATTATCAAGCATCTCCATAATACATGCACAGATTAACTGTTTTTCGGGCATAATTTCCAAATTATCCAATCTAGTCAATGCGCCTTGATAATATTGAATTTACTGATATTTGATGAATATTGCAAAGCAGTTGGGATTGATGTTAAACATCTAGTTATCATATGTACTCATACTCATAATGGATAAGCGGAATTACTTATAAAACGTATCCAGAGAAAGTTTTCTCCAAAAGAGAAGAGTAAATGAAAGTTTTCTCCAGAAGAGAAGAGTAAATGAAAGTTATTCTTGTACAAAATATAGATATCAGTTTAGTTCTCTAAATATGTAACAAATATGTCTCATTCAATCTTTGTATCACTCAAACATGAAAGATAATTGATCATCCGATGATTATTAATCAGTTACCTAATATATTAAAGGCAACAAAATTTTATAAGTTGTTATCTCATGAACCCAGCCAAGTGATTGTTCCTTAAGAACAATCAGAGCAAAAAAAAAAAAGGGCAAGATAAATCATCTGATGCATATCAAAAATTTATAAACCTCTTTCGAAAGGTAATGCTCCCAAGAAGAGGAAAGTAAATTATCGGGATCCTAATATAAACAAAACTCGAATAAATTCACTTTCTCTAAGATTACTCAAGAAGAGTTAAATGTCCCTAAGAAGGTGATAGCTCCACATTTATACATAGTGTAGCCAAATTTCCTATTGATTTGTGTTTGTTTCTCAAGCGAATCCGAGTTTCTAATTATTTAAATAACTTTTTTCAATTCAAAGTTTGCTCTGGAGCCATCTTAACATGATTGGAGTTGGAAAAGAGCGAAGCATTTCAAAAAGGATTTTAATTGTCCCTCCAGGAGTAAAAGATACCTTCCATGCGACTTGAAGGCATGTCACACTTAATGTCGCTTTCTTCTCTGTCAAAAAAACACATTCAAGTCTCTAGGAGACAAGGCAACCTAAGATGTGACTTGAGCAGGTCACTTTTCAAGTCACCTTTTGCTCCAGCAAACAAAGCGGCCTGAGATGTGCCTTGAGCAGGTCGGTTTTCAAGTCACCTTTTCTCCAAGAAGTTAGAAAATTACCCCTTTGCCCTTACCCTATTTCCTCCCCATATATAAACCTTCCTTATTTTCAGATCAAACCACCACTCTCCAGCCCAAAATCCTACTAAGAATATACCTTTCTTAGAAACCAATTCACTAAATTCACATCTTGACACATTCTTCCATTCATACACCACATAGAACCTTCAAATCCATATCATTTCATACTATTGGGCAAAGAAAGATGAAGAAGAATCGAAAGAGAAGAAGTTTTAAGCAAAAAAGAGATAGATCTCCATCATAATTTTCTCTATCTATCTTTCTCTTTTTATTCTTATGATAGCCATGTTTAGATTTCTCTATACTTTTTGTATGGCTTTAAGTGTTAATATAAACTAAACTTTTTACGCTAAGGCCAAGATGAAGCTCAATCCATGACTATATAAATAAATGACCCTCAATTTTATCTATGCTTATTTGTGTTGTTGTATGAAATATTCATGTGCTTAATGCTTTTGCATGCTTAGCTATCATTTAAATGATATATTTGTGGTTGTGTGATGGACTGAGAAGTGAATCATATCACGTGTTCGATGGATTGCTCAATACAAGTCTAGAAAGGTAGAGATACGTGAGGCTAGCTTGTAGGATTCATATTGTGTGCCATAATCTTATGAACTTGTGTGTAATTCGGATAATCATCGAGAGATATAATGTTGGTATACATGAGTGATGTCTTTATTGCTTGAGATAGTTTATAGACTATTTTAGGGTCACACGAATCTACAACATTCATTTGCATAATTAGGTTTAGTTAATGGGTCTGGATTAAAGATAGAATTGGTTGGGTGAATTCTAGGCCTTAGCTAACTTCTCATTTAAGTTACAACAATCTTATTCTTGTGTTCGTGTGTTTTAAGTAATTCCATTATTTTGCAATAGTTAGATAAGTTTAGCTTTAGTTCTTTTGAGATTGAAATTACATCATTTTCAATTATTTAGATAGTAGCTTAATCAATCAATTTCGGTACTCAACTACTCAATCCTTATGGGAACGATTCCCTCTTTACCATATACTACTTCACTACCTCGTACGATTGTGAATGCCTCCCTAGTTTGAGTAGGAATTACATCAATTTTTAGCGCCGCTACTTGGGATTGAGCATATAGTTGATATTGATATTGGTTGGTTTATTACTAATTTGAACTTTTTCTTTTTACTTTATAATTTTTTTGTTTGTTCGTTCTTTTCAGGCAGACTACTCTTATATACACCTACATACAAGGAGTAGAGATCTTGTGTCCTTCTATTTTGATCCAGAAATCGAGAGGTTGGCTCATAGGAAAGTGGTAGACTATACAAGCTTTCTACCAAGGAATCATAATTTCAACAAGAAACTTGGTAGATGCGGCTGCTGGAGGTTTATTAATGAAAAATAGATGGATGCGGCCTATGATCTCCTATAAGAAATGGCCATTAACAATAGTCACTGGGGTAATGAAAAGCAACTCCTAAAGCATATTCCGGGTGTGCTTGAAGTAGATGAGTTGACAAGTGTGAAGGCTCAACTTAAGGCGCTCACAAAGCAAATGAACAAGATAAGTGCGGGGCAAGTCAAATGAATGTTGATAGTTGTGAATTGTGTATGGGTCTACATTTGAGTAAGGACTGCCAAATTAGGAACCGATTTGCTTCAGGGTCTTCAGATCAAGTGGCTTTTGTGAACTACAACTGGAGCTTCAACTACCAACAAAATGCATACCAAAATCCCCAAAATAACCCATATTCAAACACATATAGCCCCATATGGAGAAACCACCCCAACTTCTCATTGAAAGACCACCAATCCCAACAACAAAACCTCAACCAAAGACAACCTCTCAGATTCCTACAACCCCAACAACAACAAAACTTCCCTAACCAACAAATAGGATTCCAAAACCAACTCTCTAACAACCAAGGAGAAATGAAGCCTACACTAGAGAACCTTTTCTCGAAATACATGAACAAGCTTGAAGTGAGAATGGAGTCTCAAGATTTAGCCTTGAAGAAGCTTGACACGAAGATTGGCCAAGTAGCCCAACATTCTCAAGCATCAATCAAGAATTTAGAGGTGCAAATGGGGCAATTGGCAAGGGCTATGCAAGGAAGGCAACAAGGAGCATTGCCTAGTAACCCTGAAACCAACCCAAAAGACTAGTGCATGGCGATATCAATGAGAAGTGGTAAGCAAATGGAGCTAACAACAGGATTTAACCTTGAAAAAGAAGTTGAGGAAGAAGATAGAGGAAATAGAGATGAAGGTTCTACCTTTCAAATCCATGGAGAGAAAGAAAAGAAAGAAGATGATATACTCGACAAATCTTTCAATCTACCTCTTCCACTACAAGTTAAGGCATATGTGCCTCCAATCCCTTATCATCAAAGATTAAAGAAGCATAATAAGGATTAGAACTTCTCCAAATTCCTTGAGATATTCAAGAAATTGTACATAAACATCCTTTTTACAGAAGCTCTAACTCAGATGCCCTAGCTCAGATGCCCTAGTATGTGAAGTTCCTCAAGGATATCATATCCAAAAAAAGGAACTTACACAAGAACACATGGATATCATTCAGAACAAGCTACCTCTAAAATTGAAGGATTCAGGGACCTTCACCATTCCTTGCACGATTAGAAGTTCAGAATTTGGTAAATCACTTTGTGATTTGAGAGCAAGTATAAATCTCATGCCATACTTGGCTGTTAAGAAGTTAGGACTAAGTGAAGTGAAGGCTACTAACGTGAGTCTTTGGTTAGCGGACCAATCGGTCAAGTATCCGTATGGATTTATTGAAGATGTTTCAATGAAGGTAAGCAAGTTTTACTTCCCATTTTATTTCGTTGTGCTAAAGATGGAAGAGGATATGGAGATCCCTTAGATTTTGGGATGACCATTCCTAGCAACTGGTGGGGCATTGATAGACATGTATTAAAGGAAGTTAACATTACAGGTCGGGAGTGAAAATGAGGTATTCAACGTGGTCAAAATCACCGAGAGTCTCTCACAATCTGAAACTTGTTTGAGAATTGATAAAGTTGACACTCATGTGGGTTAAGTCTTCAGTAGAGACATTCTGAAGGAGCCACCTAATTCTAGCATGGTTCATGATGCAAAAAGAAAGAAGATGAATGAGAGCCGTAAAGTAGACTTACAAGGAGTCGTAAACAAAAGTCAGGCAACTTGACAAGAACGTTTTTGTCGGTAGAAAATGCCTGTCAAAAGTAATTTATAAAACCTCAAATGCCTCAAAATGTTTACAAAACAAGTAGAATGGCAAAAGGTTAAAAAATAAAATGCAATTACAATTAGACTAACTAATATAACATGCAATTGGTGTTAATATATGATAGTGGGAACTAAAGAGTTGATGGATCCAACATGTGAATATGGGCAATGTAGGAACTAGCATGAATGCACTTTAATCTTATGTAACCAATCAATCATGTTAGGATTGGTTGTATACCACTTATGAGTGTCCAACCCATCATGTATAGTATTGGCCACCCACAAATGGTTTTGCAATGAAGGAATATCTATCAAATAAGGGACTAATCTCTTTGTTTGAATTCACCAACCCATCATGTGTGGTGTTGATGCTTAATCTCTCACAAACAACCAATCAAATCATGTATAGGATTAGTTACCCATTTGAGATTAGATAGAGTTGAGATTAATGTGTCCGGATTTCACTCAAGTCATGTACAATTGTTCAATCCTTCCATTCAAATAAGCATAAGAAAACCTAGCATCATGTATACCAAATTATCTACTCAAATAAATCCTCAAACAATTTGCACAGAGAGTCATGTACAATCAAATACAAATCATCCTTGAATTCAATTAAAACAATGAATGAAACATATATGATAGATTGATAGAAAATATAAGGTTCATTACAAGCCCAACATCCACAAGTGTCTCACATCAATCCCCTAGTGGGATAATTAACTATTCATGACAAATACAAGAAAATAACAAGGAGAAAAGAGATAAAGAATACCCATGTTGAGAAACTCCTCCTTTCTTGAAGCTTGAATCCAATCTCCAATGTCCTTGAGTAGATGATAAGGATGATGGTTAGGTTTTGTGAGGTTAGTGTTCTTAGGAGAGAATTGTATGAGAGAAAGGAGGAGAGAGTATGAGAGAGAAGAGGAGAGAAGAAGAGCTTTTAATCATAAAATTGGTGTATTTATATGCTAGGGAGGTTAGGGCACGATCTGGGCTTGAAAAGACATCATTACCCCTCTAAAAATTGCTTAAAACCCGTCATTTTTGGTGTTGGAAAATGTAGTGCATGGGTATAGCACGGGTAGTGCACTGGTAAAAAAATAGGTATTGCACGGGTAGGTTACCCGTGCAGTTACCCGTGCAGTTCCCGTGGACAGCCGCGCAATAGTTACTAAAATGGCCATAACTTCTTCTAGATAACTCGGAATCGTAATCAGTAAACACCGCTGGAAATTAGTCTTCTGGGGCTTTCCGAATATATTTAATTCGAAATGTGGTTCAATCCGAGGAAGGAGATATGATCCTTTGAAGTTGGATGATTTGCACACATATTTTTTTACATTTTCAGCCCTTTTGTCACCAAATCTCACTTTTGTGTCTTCTGGTCTAGGCAATGTGCACGGGTGAATGCACGAGTGATAACTGTGCAGTTACCCGTGCACTGAGCTTTTCTCAAAATCCATCTTCCGGTGCACGGGTAGGTGCACAGGTATGCTACCCGTGCACTATGGCCTTTAATACCCCCATTTTTGCACCACTTGTCTTCTTTTGATCCCGCTTCTTGATTTTTCACCTAATTCCTGCAATATCAACAAAAGAGCCATAAATACACATATAAATACCCAAGAACAAGACAAAGAGAAAGGATATGAGGGCCAAAATGTATGACATTTTTGTCTCAATCAAATACCCCCAAACCAACCCTTTGCTCATCCTCGAGCAAACTCAAAACAAAACAAAGACATAAGACTGAAAAAATATGACTCGATCTAAAGATTCCTAGACTGAAACAAATAATTCAAACTGCCGCATGTCCAACTGATGATAAGATACAAAGATGTGTGATAGAGAGAAGTAGACATATGCAATATAATCTAAAGCAACTCGCAGGCACTAAAGGGAAACTCGCACAATCACGAATCCCACACCTAAGAGTACTCTCATATCAAGAACTACTCACTCTTACCCCTCGAGCGTAATTCACTTTGACTCTAGCCTCTCATGGAGTCTCTCTTTTCTTTCCGCTCAGAGTCCTAAGTTCACACTCAAACAAGGTATGCAAAGATGGAATTTATGCATAGAAATCTAAAACATTGCATACATGTAAATTGAAAAATGGATAATGTTTGTGAACTAGCCTAGGAAGGATTCACTTATGCCATGAACATGGAAGATCATGCTTCAACAAACATTCCCAATCTAGACTCATCATGGATCAAAAAGGACTTTCCCTTTGGTTGTAATGGGGTGATGGGGTATAATGTGGTGAACAAACAAAATAGGAAAAATTTGGAGTTCAAAAATCACCAATCATTCATAATCATACTCACACACACCCCATATTTAGCTCTAATTAACATTCATACACTTAGCGTCTAGGCATTCACTTAAACACACATTTGTGCTACACAATTGTACTCAATTTTGAGTACTTAACCATTACACTTCAAGGCTTTTTTTTTCTTTTGCATTGCTATTTTTTTTCTTCTTTTTCTTTCTTTTGCTTTTCTTTTTCTGTTCTTTTTTTCTTCTTTTTTTTCTTTCTTTTTCTTCTCTTTTGTCTTTGCAAATATATATTTGACAATTTGACTCTAGGTGCAATTTTTAGCACCTTTACATTCTTGAGCCATTTCTTGCACAACTTACATAATTGCCTAAATACATGCTATTTCCACATTAGAGCTTACACCTTTCCAACCACTTACACACACACACACAAAACCCACATGATTGGCAATTAAGAGGTTGGTTTGTGTTTGGCTAATGGCTATATTGTTAATTGTGGTTCCAAAAGAAAAGGTAAGTGTTTGGCCGTAAATTTGACTATGGAGCACACATAAGGGACATAGGAATGTGTTTAGGCTTTTTAAGTAGTTAAATGCACACATATCGCCTAAGATCATTTCCACAACAAGTCTATCAAGGGAATGAATGCATCTATCATGCAATCCACTAAGTGCATGATATGTATGTTCTATGGCATGTGACACATATGACGAGAAGAGTGTTTAAATAGTAGAAAAATTGTACACTCAATGCACTTTTTAAATAGGCTTGCGCTTGTGAACTCACGAGTGTCTCCACTATTAGAACAAGGTGCAAGAGCACCGAGTCCCCTCAACTTAAGCACAAAAAGGATGGGACTAGCCCATGACATGCAAGTGAGACCCTAGAGTGACAACTAGATGCTACATAAGCTCAACATGCATACATATACTAGTCAAGAGCACACGCTCAAAGCATCACATCCAAGCTAGTAAAAGCTCAAAAATTTTGGCCAATGCGACAATTTTTGACAAATTTAGACCAAAATGACTCAAAAACAAAAGACGACTCAACAAGGCGTCTACACCCCCAAACCAAAACCCAACATTATCCTCAATGTTGAAGACAAGAGAGTCTGGCCTAGCGGTGCGCACCTAACTAGACTCCAAACATAACAACCTAGGCACTAATCATGCACAATCAATGCCCAACAAAATAAAAAGACTCAAACATGGCTCATCATAAAATAAGGCATTCTATGTAAATATGGCATTCTATGTAAATATGGCATTAAGCACAAACCAACATCAATCATTTTCTTTCAATCAAAAATTACGGAGTGGGGACATGATGACCCCCAAACCGAATTTCACTATATGCACAAGACCTATACAAAATGTGAGTAATAAAAAATAACCCCCAAACCAAATGGGACTATATATATGCAATATGAACCTGTACACTCACATATGTATCCACAAGAGCCTTCGGCTCATCTCATCAAGAATGAATAAATTAATCAATGCAAAAATTCAAGTAAATGATCAATATGTTCACAAAAATATATCATCCAAATATCTCTCAACACAATTATCCTATCATCACAAAAATTATTTAAAGAAAACAAGTGAACTAAAAGCAATAAAGGTTTAGAATTCTAAAACCGATGGTGGTTGCATCCTAGCAATTCTCTTATAAAGGTATGGCTCTCGCTCTTTTTATGAGCACTCTTGGCATGCTTGTCCCTCCAAGACGCACAAGTTGTCATTGTTTCCTACCAAGAGATGAAGAGCCTCGCATTGAAACACAAGCTGCAAAAATTCACTTCCTCCAGAAGCAGTAGATTATCTGCCACACTAAAACACATATTAAAAAGTTCAAGCAAGCAAGATTTTCCTGAATAGATGCCCTTGCCCAACCACAACATGGAACACCACTCATTATTAAAAAAAACAATCTAAACAAGCCAAATACATCCCACAATAAATTTTACCCCCAAACCTAGTTCTTCCTCTCTTCACAATTAACAAGCACAAATTCACACATAAAGGGAGAGAGAAGTAATAGATTAAATAAGGAAAAATAGATTGTGCAATTCATGCATCAAAAATATTCAATGTGATGCTAAGGGTGGCTTAACCAAGTTGAGAAACTCTTTCTTCTTAGGAATCCACACAAATTTTGGTAAGTTTCCCATTGTTTCAATTCCCATGATTTTTATTGGTTAATCAAATCTTTCCTCACCCATAATTTCTTTACCCTAGGTGGACTTTTCCTATTCCTAGGTCCTTTTTTTTCTCTTAACTCTATCAAAATTGCAATTGTTAGCTCTTACATTCTCTCTTTTTGAACAAACATAGCAAATAGGATTTAAGTTAGAGGAACTCCCTTTTGATGAGTGACTTTGAAGTTGTTGGACTTGCTTCGCTTGTAATGCGTTAACCTCCTTCCCCACCCTGTCTAGTTGAACTATGAAGTCACACTCTTTCACTTTTGCTATCTTGAGGGCATCCCTTTTCTTGCTGAGAGCTTCTTTAACTTCCTCCCAAGCATTGGCTTATAGCTCGATCTCCAATTACATGTTTCTTGATTTTCGAGCCTTCTCTTCTATAAATTCTTCAGATTGTCTTGTTAATTCTTTCAATGCCTCCAATGCTTTATCTTTTTCAAATTCAAGTCTCTCGAGTTGCTCTTCGAACTCCTTGTTCTTGTCAGAGACATCTTCATTCTTCGTCATGAGTGTACTATTTTCCACTCTGAGTGATTTCACTTCAAGTATAAGCTTCTTGTTTAGCTCTTGGAGATGGTTTATCTTTGACATTTCTAAGGCTTCCTTGCCTTCTAGCTCCTTCTTCAAGAGTTGTGTGTTCTTCTCATAGCCTTCCCTCATGTCATTTTTTTCTCGGAAGACATCTTCTACTTTCACTTGAAGTGCATCATTTTCCTTCTTCAACAACTCCATCAACGCTAATAGCTCTTTCCCGGCATCCATCATTGCTTTGCACGTCTCTTCCAACATTTGGCTTTTATCCTCCTCAAGGTTCCTTTGTGATCTGTCCCTTGGTGGGTATGAACTGGTATTGTAGCCTTGACTCGATACCCTTATGGAGGTGTTGACACTTCCTTCAAATCTGGACTCTATTCCTTGGTTCGGCCAGCTAGGTAGCACATAATTTTTGAAATTCTGTTCGGCTGCCTTATGAGATGATATAATATCCTTGTTGATACGACACTCATCCCGCATGAGTTCTCTCATCTCATCTTCGAATGATCTGCTCATAGGTCAGTAGCTTGGCCTTGAATCTTGCATGAAGAATCCCGTAGAGTCCTAAAAACATGCAAAATCAAAAACAAAAATACCAAAAGAAGTAAAAAGAAACAAAAAGACTAAAAACTCTAAAATAGATAGATTGCTAGAAAACTAGGATTAGCTACCTAATTGGCACATTTCCCTGGCAGCGGCGCCATTTGACGAGAGCGTTTTTGTCGTTAGAAAATGCCCGTCAAAAGTAATTTATAAAAGCTCAAATGCCTCAAAATGTTTACAAAACAAGTACAATGGCAAGCAAGGGTATCGTCCACAGGGAAAGGGAAACTATGTGGCTAAAACTAGTTAACTACTATTAAAGTAAAACAAAGCATGTAAATGTCAATGGTTGATTTGAAAAGGTTAAAAAATAAAATGCAATTACAATTAGACTAACTAATATAACATGCAATTGGTGTTAATATATGATAGTGGGAACTAAGTAGTTGATGGATCCAACAAGTGAATATGGGCAATGTAGGAACTCACATGAATGCACTTTAATCTTATGTAACCAATCAATCATGTATAGGATTGGTTGTATACCCCTTATGAGTGTCCAACCCATCATGTATAGTATTGGCCACCCACAAATTGACGTGCAATGAAAGTATATCTATCAAATAAGGGACTAATCTCTTAGTTTAAATTCACCAACCCATCATGTATGGTGTTGATGCTTAATCTCTCACAAACAACCAATCAAATCATGTATAGGATTGATTACCCATTTGAGATTAGATAGAAATTGAGATTAATATGTCCAAATTTTACTTGAGTCATGTACTCTTGTTTAATTCCTTCATTTAAGTAAGCATAAGAAAACCTAGCGTCATGTACACCAAATTATCTACTTAAATAAATCCTCAAACAATTTGTAAAAAGAGTCATGTACAATCAAATACAAATCATCCTGGAATTCAATTAAAACAATGAATAAAACATATATGATAGATTGATAGAAAATAAAGGTTCATTACAAGCCTAACATCCACAAGTGTCTCACTTCAATCCTTTAGTGGGATAATTAACTACTCATGACAAATACAAGAAAATAACAAGGAGAAAAGAGATAGAGAAGACCCATGTTAAGAAACTCCTCCTTTCTTGAAGCTTGAATCCAATCTCCAATGTCCTTGAGTAGATGATAAGGATGATGGTTAGGTTTTGTGAGGTAAGTGTTCTTGGGAGAGAATTGTATGAGAGAAGGGAAGAGAGAGTATGAGAGAGAAGAGGAGAGAAGAAAAGCGTTTAATCATAAAATTGGTGTATTTATATGCTAGGGAGGTTAGGGCACGATCTGGGCTTGAAAAGACATCATTGCCCCTCTAAAAATTGCTTAAAACCCGTCATTTTTGGTGCTGGAAAGTGCAGTGCACGGGTATAGCACGGGTAAAAAAACTGGTATTGCACGGGTAGTGCACAGGTAGGTTGCCCGTGCAGTTACCCGTGCAGTTCTCATGGACAGCCGCGCAACAGTTACTAAAATGGCCATAACCTATTCTAAACAGCTCGGAATCGTAATCCGTAAAAACCGCTGGAAACTAGAATTCTGGGGCTTTCCGAATATATGTAATTTGAAATTTTGTTCAATATGTGGAAGGAGATATAATCCTTTGAAGTTGGATGATATGTACACACATTTTTTTACATTTTCAGCCATTTTGTCACCAAATCTCACTTTTGTGTCTTCTGGTCTAGGCAATGTGCATGGGTGAATGCACGAGTGATACCCATGTAGTTACCCATGCACTGACCTCTTCTCGAAATCCATCTTTCGGTGCACGGGTAGCTGCACGGGGTGGTGCACAGGTATGCTACCTGTGAACTATGGCCTTCAATACCCCCATTTTTGCACCACTTGTCTTCTTTTGATCCCGCTTCTTGATTTTTCACCTAATGCCTGCAATATCAACAAAAGAGCCATAAATACACATATAAATACCCAAGAACAAGACAAAGAGAAAGGATATGAGGGCCAAAATGTATGACATTTTTGTCTCGATCACAACTCCCCTGATAAAAGGCAAGAGGGAGATGGATAAAAGAGGAAAAAGAAAGAAGAAATCTTGCTTGATTGAGGAAACATGGAAAGCTAATAAGTTTTGGATGAGGGTGTTCTATACCCCACATAAGTCGAGAAAGGAATATGGCAATGATGTTGAACCTATTGGTGTTTCGGGTTGATGAGAGGGGCAAAATGCGACTATCAGAGACGTTAAACGCGCTTGGTGGGAGGCAAGCCACCTAGGTAACTCTTTTTACTCATAACTTTTAGTTTAGTTTGATTTAAATTTTTGATAACATTTTGTTTAAATCTTGCAAAATTTTCTTTTTATTTTTCTTTATTTTGTTTATTTTAGTTCCTTTCATATCTTACTTAGAATTAAGTCTGCAGCATTGTATTGTGCCTATTTTTTAGTTTTGTTTTGTGTTTGTGTCTGCCCCCGCAACACCCTCCAATCTGCTTATATGTGCCAACATTCCGGACAATGTTTCGTTTAGGTTTAGGGGTGCGGCCATCTAGTGACCATATTGTGTCCTCTAATTCTTGGATCATTGTGTTAAATGTTGTTATCCAAAAATTTTCAATTTTTGCTTGATTGTGTGTTTGTAGAGTCTAGTTCTGTCCTTTTTCATGCTTTATAAGCCAAAATTTGGAGCAATTCTTAAGCTTGTTGAGATGCTTTTGGGTTGTGCCGTTGGAGGCAATTTATTGTATGCTTTTTTTCTCTGAGTTTAGGCAAAGGATGGTGCTAGTTAAAGATGCACCATATTGCTTACACGAACCTTACCAAACTCTAAGGTGCCTTAGTAAATGGGTATCGCGCTTAAGATGTCTAAATCATTAATGGAGACTAACCGTGTGAGGCCAGAGCCTATATACCGTCCTTATGAGTGAAAAAAAAATTCATGTCAAATCTTAAACACTCTTCTTGTAGATAAATAAGCAAAAATAAAAAGGACTTCATTCCATTGCATTAGGCATTAAAGAACAACATTTTAAGATCATCACCGTAGTTTTCGCCTTTGTTTGCTTGCTTAACTCGTGCCTTTAGAGATGACGTAGACCATGTGTGTTAGTCACTTACAAATAACCTAAACACATCCATTTTGTCTTGTGTGTGTGCTTGAATGTCCCAACTATGTAGACCTATACACTAAACCCAATCATTGTACCTTCCCATATCATATACACATCACCACATTATACCCAAAAATGAAACCATCCCCTTAGCTATGATTATGGCTAGAGAACATAGAGAAATGAAGCTCAAAGAAGTAAAAAAAAATTGCAAAAGTAGCGTGCACTGAGGCAAAGTGTAAATTGTGCAAAGAAAAATGCTGAAAATGAAATAATCAATAAGTGCTAAAAAGAAAAACACAAAAAGCCCGAAAAGCTCAATATGTAAAAAATTGCCAAAATGTAAAGCAACTCCAAATGGCACAAAGTGCTTAAAGTCAAGATCCGTGCCTAGACGCTCGATTAAAGTGTAAATAGCTTACCATGTGGAATCCTTTAGCATAATCACTAGCTTGCCTACAATACCATATCCACTTAGCCTCTCCATCACCTACAAAATCATAACATCACTTGAACCTTAAAGAAATCCTTATTGATCTTTAGGAGCGGTCTTACTTGTAGATGACTGTGTTCTATAGGAAAGATGACCACCATGAGGACCAGGGTTGTAGGGAGGATGGTCACTAGGGTGACGAAAGTCATCATCAATTGAGGGTTCAGAACGAGGGACTTTGGAAACAGAGGTCCCTTTTACCCTCTTAGAAGTTTTTCTGGCAGCAGTATTTTTAGTCAATTTTCATTTTGGATTTCTGAGAGATAGGTAAACTTCCTCCACTATTGCCTCGCCAGTAGGTATAGGAGGAATGTTTGGGTCATAAACATAAGTATGTTCCACAAAGTCATGCTCAGGGGGAGCAATCCCTTGAGCTACCTGCTCAGCGGCTTCTTTCTGGTTGGCCTTATCCAAGCTTTTAGCACGTTCAGCTTGTTCGTCAGTAACCACATCATAATCAAACACTGGAAAGTATTCAAAATGGTATTAGTTTGATTAAAGGCACTAATGAATAAAGATTAAATCAAAGGACATGCAGACTTAAAACATTTTTGCCCCACGGAGATAGTTGGGAAAAGTCCTGCTTTTGTCAAATCCTTCGCCACCAAAAGTGACCGATGATTCTTGTCTTTCCTAGACTAGGTGGCAACTTTCATTACATGCCCAACTTTCTCTCTGGTCAACAATGGGGGAGATTCAGACCAAGCATCTAGATTAACGAAATACTTAGGAACACTATTCTTGGTCTTCCCTTCGGATCCGTCTCCGACCACCACCTGACCCTAATAATCCGAGATGAAGAACCAGCTATTCTTCTAGAATTTGTTTGATGAAGGAAACCCCCAAATGAAGTCTTTTTGATCCTTCTGAGTTGGGGGGAGGTTTGGTGTCTATGTCTTTTGGGATCTTATAAGAACCTCACTTTTATGATTGGTTTATTTCATGACAAACCAAATTAGGATTATTTGTAATGGGTAGCTTAGGCCTCCAATTGTGATCCTCTATCAACAAGCTTCCAAGATCCCAAAGAGCTTCAAGAGAGGTAGTTTACTTGTGCTTAACTCTTTGAAGAGATTTAATTGCACACACTCACAACTCATGCATTGTCATATCTTATATAATTGTTATGTGCTTCATGTTTTTGCACATTCGTGTTACATCTTCTTTCATGTATGCTCTTTACTATTGCATCTTGATTGATTGGTTGAGGGTTAGAAGTCCTTGCATGGTTACTATTATGTGACCACTGTGTAACTGACGTGTCACCGATGTGTGACCGATGTGGCTGCATTATACATTATCACAGCGGTGTGCATTACAGTAGGTTACTGCTGTGTGACCATTATGGCACCGCTGTGTGACTGATGTGGCTATGTTGTACATTATCACAGTGGTGTGCATTCAAATAGGTTACCGATGTGTGATCGATGTGACTCCCACAACGGTACTCACAGCGGTCGTGCCCTGTTTTTGCCCAAAACGACACCGTTTCACCTTAACCTCTTATATATATATATATATATATATGTTCTCTTCTCTCCCATTTCGTTTTAGGAGTCCAAGAAGCCATTTTTATGTGACCTGCCTTTCTTTAAGAGAGAGAGACTCCCAGGAACCAATTTTTACTCAGCCAAACACAAACCCCATGTGCATCTAGCATCTTATAAGCTTCCTCTTCTCATGGGTCTTCATGCTTTCACATCCTTGTAAGTTGAACATGTCCTAGAACCTATTGCTCATCTTTGCTTAGGGTTAGCAATTATTTTGTTGATTAATTGCATGTATCTTTGATTAAGCATGTTTTGAGTATGTTTGTATCTTTGTTTATTGATTGAGATTGCCCATTCATTGATAGCTAGCATTTAGGACCGTTTTTCCCTCAAGCTAAGTCTTTACGCCTTGCATTTAGACATTGATGTGTAAGACACATTGACTGAATTTCTTGATTGCATTTATTGTCCTTGCCATGCTTTATGACAACTTGTGTTGATTGGGCTTTGGTTGATGACTAGGTTTTAGATTATCATATCTTTATCTAGTTAGGTCTTTATGAGCACTCATATAGGCATATTGATATCTAGGATTGTTGTTTGTTGCCATCATTAAATCCATAGACAAGCATTTAGTGTAGCCTAGCATTATTTGCATGTTTGAATATTTTTACATATTCACATAGTTTGTTTTATCTGTTCTTTGATAGTTAAGTCTTGTGACTATGAGTGTATATTGCACAAGCAAATTGGTCTAGAATCACTATAAAAGGCCCGTGGGTAGTGGTGGTGGGTTAGTGACTGAGAATGGTGTGACTAGATGTCAATATAGGTTGTAAACATCATTACATATTGTGGATTTGAGAACCGTGTGTGGCTAGAAGAATAACCCGCGAGTTTAGCCCAGTTTGAGGGTTTCTCACGTAAATCAATCTTTGTGTTGTTTATTGTTTTTCCGCACATTTACTTGTGATTGATTGCTTGCTAATATGGGGTGGGTAAAGTTGATAATATTGATTAAGTCAAAAAGTTGGTAATTAATCAATTAAAACATATTCACCCCCATCCCTCTAGGTTAGTTTAGACACACCTTATTGTATTTTTAGATCCAATGATTTATGGAGTTGGACTGAAGATGGAAAGTACCTCCACCATCTGATTGACTGAGTGTGTAGAAATGGTGGATCTTTTTGGGGGTCGATGGATTCTTTGAGCCAATATCCTTCCATAGCTTCCACAAGCATACTAGGATCATGTATGAGTTGCGGTCAGCTGAGCGGGTGCAATCCCAGCGTCTGCCAAAAATCTAGCAATATAAGGTTGAAGAGGCAAAGTAACCACTGAGGTAAGTATGTCTCCACATATAGCAACAACACTAGGGGGCGGGCTCCAAATGGCTCGGTTGTCGTCACGGAAGAGCTTGATCGAATGAGGAATGTCAAACCTCTTAGTGTACTCATCGATTTTTTGATTGATAACTGCATTAACCTCAATATCATAAGCAGAAGGCTGAGTGTCAGAAAATCTCAGCAAATGAGCCCAGTGCTCATTTTCAGCATCCTCTAGCCGAACGGTTTACGATATAATCTTCAGGTGGGTTGGGGAAGAAACTTTAGCAGTGGTTTTGCTACCATGACGGTACGAGCTGATCTTGTCATTTCTGGGCAAGTTTTGACAGGAGAAACAGTGGGATTAGCTTAAGAAAAATGAAACTCAAGTTGTGCAAGAGTGTAATCAACATTAAGAGCTACAGGCTGGGAATTGGGAGTGAAAACTTGTAGGTTACTTTTCAAAATAGATTCGATTCTATCAGCAGTTTCCTTATCACCAACCTCAATAACTTAACACAATAATTCAACAAAATGATAGCGAGTGCGAGGTCCCATTAGAACTAATCTGATACTTCGAAACGAAGCAAAGAAGCAATGTTGATCTTAAAAGAAATCTAATATTCGATTACAAGAGATGATTGAAAATTTTAAAGAACAATCGAAACTAAAGAAGAAGATGTTTTTAAGGATTACGGTTTGTTTCTTGAGAGAAGAATTACGTGAGAAGCTTGAAATAGAGGGAAGACGAAGAATTTCAAATTTTATAAGTGGCGCTAATGTTATCCCAAGATTGAAAAAGGTACACGTGTGAGTGGTGGTTGGTGCACATTCTCCCAAATCCATCGCCCACGCACCCACTAACAGGTTCACAAGTGTCAATCAATGAGTGTAATCAGCCATCGCGAGTCCTATCGGCATGTCAAATCAGTTGAATAGTCGGATGTTCTTGATAAAATTGAATGCTTAGCTGTTAATACAAGACCAGCATTAATGAGCTAGAAAAACAATACTTAAAGATATAATTAAATATATCTCGTCGAGAGAATCTTCTTTGCAGAAACTAATGAGATACTCGGCTCAAATATTTAAGAGAGTATTGTTATTGGTAAAATCTGGCAATATTGACAGGTCAGCATCGATGCCGGGAAAAACGATGATCAAGTATGCCATGTCACCTAGATGGAACCGATTGTAGTTGACCAAGGTTCAACCTTTGACTCTGGCAAGATCCAGTCAGGTTTATCATATCGATTGGGTAGAGATAACATAATCGTGCTAAACTAACCGGCCAGTAGAGAAACCTGGTCGGGCTAAACAACCGATCGGGTTAAAGATACACTGGTCGAGGTTAAGTAACCGATCAGGTTAAGAAGACCCGGTCGGGTTAGATAACCGGTCAGCCAGTGATAAGTGAAAGACATTAACTCCAAGTTGACCACGACTCAAATACAAAGAGAAAGAATCTTACACAAAAAATGAACCACAAAATACAGTCCAATAAGGAAACAAACATCTTTAAAGATATTGGAGTACTTGTACACTAAGAATTAGGGTTCTATACATGTACAAATAGGCCCTTAAATGCCATTATGTACGTACGTGAAATTGCAGACAACAGCAAGAGTGTAAGAGAGATTGAGAGTGTAATTAATCTTTACATAGTGAAACCTTGTTCTCGCCGTCTCCGGCAACCGTGGTTTTTTCCCTTTAGGGTTTTCCATGTAAAACTTTGTGTCTTGCATGCTCAATTATTACTTTTTTGCTTTACAGTATTGTTAGTAATTGTATTAACGGTGTTGGACTCATGGCTTTTTCCATAATCCAAAAATCACCGTCAACAGCAGATATTTATATTAAAATCCCGAAAGGATTTAAAATACTAAAAGCATATAAATTGAGATCTCGTAATCTGTATTTAATGGACCTACAAAAATCCTTGTATTGATTAAAAATAATATGGACAGATGTGGTATAACTATCTCAATGAATATCTGATAAAATAAGGGTATAATAATTACAATATGTACCCATGAGTCTGCATAAAGAAATCAGAATTTGGATTCGCTATCAGTTGATGACATGAATTTAATTGGAACTCTTGGAGAGCTCCTGAAAACTACTGAATATTTGAAAAAAAGGGAATTTGAAATGAACGATCTGAGAAAGATAAAATATTATATGGGCCTAAAAATTGAACATAGATCAAATGGAATGATTGTCCATCAATCAGAATATGTTGAAAAGATTATGAAAATATGACATATGGATATTACTCATTTTTTAACTAATCATATAGCTGTTAAAACTCTTGATCCTAAGAAAGATCCATTCCAGCCAATAGAAAATGGTGAAAAGATACTTGGTCCTAAAGTATCATATCTAAATGCAGTTGATGTTTTGTTATATCTGGCTCAATATACTAAACTGGATATTGCATTCTCAATGAATATACTTACTAGGTTTAGTTCAGCACCAATTCAAAGGCATTGGAATGTGATTAAACATCTTTTTCGTTACCTTCATGGAACGAAATATTTATGATTATTTTATACAAAATCTAACAATTTTTGAGATTTACTTGGTTATGCTGATGTTAGATATCTATATGATCCATGAAAAGCTCGTTCACAAACGAGACACGCTTTTACCTATAATGACACAGTAATTTAATAACGCTTCATAAAGCAAGTCGTTGTTTATACTCTCTCCAATCATTTATGCCACATTGAGTGGAACTACTATATCTGTCAAAGGTTTAACCTTCACTGAATCTTAGGTGGCACCCATTCCGCAGTTGGCGGACTATACACTACTGCTCCAATAGCTAGTGGGGCATTTCATGAAATAAACATCAGTATGCGTCAGTTTAGCAATTTAGAAGATTGCTTCAAAAGAAATTTTATCAGGGGGAACGTTCCATTAGAGGGAGTATATGAAATGAAGTATATTAATATTTTGGGGCATATGTGCATTGTACTCTTTTTCCTTTCGATTAGATTTTTGTCCAATTCGGTTTTCCTGATAAAGTTTTTAATGAGGCAATTCTCTAAGCACACCCAAAAATCATTTGATCCATAAAGATTATCATAATTATTACATTGATCTAGTAGATTATCGTTTGTAGGTTGTCTTAATCAAGAAAATCATTGTAAATATTACTTTGATCCGACAGATCAATGAATATATTTATTGAGATTTTTATCCCACTAGGTTTTTCTAGTAAAGTATAAATGTGAAAAATGTTTTGAAGAAAACATTAATTCTTGACATATGTGAACTATACTTTTTTTCCCTTCAATTGAGTTTTTGTTCTACTAAGTTATCCTGGCAAGGTTTTTAATGAGACAGTTCTGATCACGTCCAACACCACTTGATCCGGAAGATAATTGTATATATATTTTACTAAATTTTTATGCCATTGGATTTTTCCTAGAAAATTAAAATACAAGTGGTGAAAAACCAAAAAGGGTGTTGAAATAAGAAGGCTTTCCCCACTTGTCAAATACTTACCCACTAAGTAAACCAACATTACTTGCCCAATAAGTAAACCAACATGCAAGAGGACAAGTGGCCAATGTAATTACTATCACCTCCTTTTATCATCTCTTTCAAAGTCTATAATAGATGTGATCTCATTTGTAAAGCTCTCTCTGAAAATCAATACAAACTCTTCAAATTCTATCGTCTCTCTCACTTTATTTCTCTCATTTCATTTATTTGTTATTTCATTTAACCACAATGGAAGGGAATAGTCACCCTTTTCCCAAATCATATTTTAAGTGTTTAACTGAACCCCTAAATTATCTTCTCCTAGAAAATGGCAATTTGCTAAGAAATTGGAAAACAAATTTCCAAAATGTTCTATGAATTAATTTTTCTACACAAAGACTCATTGTGATTTGTAAATTGACTTTTTTAACTCCAACAATTTCAGATAATGACCATGGTGATGATGCAGAGAACTGTAGTAACCATGCCAAGTGACAGATGTACAATCCATCAGGATCAATCAACAGTAAGACCTCACATACACAACCCTTCCAAAAGCAGACCCATTAGCTAGCTTTTGGTGAACAAGAAAAACAAAACACAAAAGCAGCAAAGGACAATAATGACCAAAAGCAACTTCTTTGAGAAGGCAAATACAACTTCTTTCACAAGGCAAATGATTCATGAAAAAATAAAAATAAAAATAATAAGGTACATGTTTGCAGGATCAATAATTCAAGAACATGTACAAACATCATTAGAATAACAACAAAGAGATTCTCTTTACTCTTCGGTGCCTATAAAAGTTCCTCAAATCAAACAAGAGAACTACAACAGATTTAATAGAGAGTTTTTACTTCACTTAAAACATCAGCATATATATTCTCAAGGAATACTTGCATTGCATCAAAGATTTTCTTTTGATCATCCCAATCAAAGTTTCCATCTCCTAGTAAGTATTATCTTTTCTACTGTACAAATACTTATATTTTGTATGCATTTTCTGCTACATAATATTGAGTAGCACAAGGAGTATAGTTAAAACCAAGAACAAGTCTTCAACTTTTTATTTTATTTTTTCTAATAAAACATTGAGAATCAAAGTCATCACAGTAAAAAATGATCCTTTGCCAGACTAGAAAATTCATAAAATTTCAAAAGAATCAGTTTATCCAAAAGGGATGTTCAATTTCAAAAACAAATATTCAGTCCAAACTACCACAGGAGACATTTCATCAAACAATCAGAAAATTTCGATTACATTGCTTGATCCACATGCAATAGCTAAGCATAAACACAAGTATAGATATGTGCATATAGGATTAGTCCAGGTTTACGTCACGCCCCTCCTGTACAGGGGGATCAATGGCTCAATTTCTCTTTTTCTCAAAAATAAGAGACTGTTTGATTTCAATGATACATTTTTAAATGTTCCTCAAGCAAGTGAAATCAATGACCCTTTTAATTTTTTTCCAAACTTGATGGTTTATCTTAAAGAGGTTGATGTTTTGCATCATCTAACGCTCATTGTCAACTTTCACAATCACACTATGGAAAGTAATAAGTTTGTACTTTCATTGATTTGTAAAGTTCATTATAAATGGATGAGAGGCTAAGGGATTCCTGATGCAGCCAAAAGTTACAGTCCTGGAATTGAAAAAGTTTTTCGTACAAGAAACATGAGAAGTCCAAAAGATCTCACTCCCAAAACTATTAAAAAGAGTGATCTACAGTTCCATGAGGGTTGGAATGTCCAGGATGAGATTCCTGAGGAACACGAACGCAATTCGCCGAGATTCGTCCATGTTTCTGGCAGGAAAGTCAAGCTTGAGAATAAGCGAGCTACCAGGCAGAGTTTCACAAGCATATAACATTAAGAAGAGGAAAGGAGGAGACAATTTCATGAAAGATTTTTCCCTGATGAGCAATTTCATTCAAAACTTTGTATGTGTTTTCTATTTTATTAATTTGCAAGTTTTGTCAAGGTTTTGCATTGTGTAAATACAGTTTGCTGTTGATATAATATGTTAATCCTGTATTGTGTCACTGGTTATCTACTAGCATTTCCTTAAAGGGACCTTAACGAAAATTGATAAGGCATGTTTTGGACATGGCCAAGATAAATGAACGTTATTCACCACTAAAATGATACATTGGGCGGTGGTTCATTCATATGTTGAAGTTCATAAACAAAGAAACAATCAATATGATAAATCTTTGGTTTCAGAAAATTTGTCAAAGAAACGAAATTTGGCCTATCTTAACACTACTTCATTAATATCAGATTATACAAAATGATATTTTGGGGGTTTTTTTATTAATTAAGATCAGATGATGATGGTGGTGATCATGATGCAAGAACTTTACTAACCATGCTCACGGCAATGAAGATGACTGATGTAGACAAGGGCAGATCAATTGGAGGGCTGCCCCCTGGCTATAGGCGGGCAGCCCTCCAGAAAAAAAATTCTACATATTAAATAGGGATAATAGTTTAATAATGGAATAGAAAGCTAGAAAAGCATTGGATATAGGGACACTATGGAGTAGGAACATAGGATAATGTGCACAACTTTTTCAACAAGTTTATTTCTCAGAAAAAATATTGTAAACTTTATATAAATTGGTTTTTTTTTCTTATTTAGAAAATTATAAATATATATATATATATATATATATTATATTTTGAAGAAAAGAAATCCATTAAACAGCAAAAGCCACCTTACACCTGGTCTGGGCAATCGCCCAACACAAAGGAAGAAATACTAAGAGGATAATCCTCCATCCACACAGCCTCAGAAACATAATGTAAACCCAACTTAGCAAGATTATGGGCCGCCATATTAGCCTCCCTATGAGCAAAAACAACACAACAGTTGGGAGATGACCTCAACAACTGAAGCACATCTTAGACAATGATCCCAATCTCCGCATAGGGGAGCTGACCATTATTGATAAGAGAAACAACACTTAAAACATCATACTCCACCGCGCAAGAAACAATCCCCAAAGAGATACCCAGCTGCAAACCCCTCAGAATGGCCACATATTCAGCGATTTGAGCTGTAAAACCAGCCAAGATTGGCTGGGCACACGAAGCTAAAACCTTACCAGCAGCATTTCAAATGATTATACCGACCCTTACTTTCCTATTAATCCCATCAATGGCCGCATCAGAATTAACTTTAAACACCCCTAGAAGAGGAGGTTTCCATAATTATAAATAATTACATAATAAAAATCTGAAAATGATTTCAAATAATGTAACTTATTTCATTTACCTTTCTAACTTAAAATCAAAAGATATTAAAAGTTACACTATTTAAAATATGTAATTTTATGCTTTTTTTTACATATAATATTCCCTTCATTTTGTTCCAATTATTTGATTAGACAATTTAGATTCACTTCATTTTGTTCCAATTCATTTTGTTCCAATTGTTAGATTAAACAATTTGACTTAATCATTAATAGTAAATTTGAATAACTTGTAAAATCCATTTATAATGTGATAATATGATATATATATATATATATATATATATATATATATATATATCTTTTAACATTTTAACTGTTTTTTTTTTTTCAAAATGTAGTGAAATGTAATATATTTTTTGTTGTTGTTCAAAGCAAATTGTAAAAATACACATTATATTATTGTTTCTAACATTATAGAATTAAGTTACTTGTAAGTTTAAATAGTTGTTCATATATAAATTTACAATGTATTTCATATTATTGAGTAGTCCAATTTGAGTTGATGTCATCTTATTTTTAAGGAATTAAACAATATTTTCATTAAGAATATTCATATAAAAGTTTTTTATTCTTAATCAATGATCCATATGTCTTGCACTGATTTTATTATACTTAGTATGAGTGTTTGTGAGCTATTAATTTAGCATTATAAATTTATAATATATTTACTTTAAAAAAGTAGATAAATTTAACGGCTGATAGCTAAGAAATTGATTTTACAATGTTAGTACATTTTACAATGTTAACATATACAGAGGAAAAAAAACCATTTATATATAATTTAGCCCGGGTAACAAATATTTTCTGGGTCTGTCCTGGATGTAGAATCCATCTCAATCAACATAAGTCCTGATGATAAAAACAAAACACTTCAGCCAAGGATGATGATTAAAGGAAAAGGCAACATTTTTCAAAAGAAACATGATTCTTTAAGAAAGACAAACATCATAATAACAAAAACACAGAGATTCACTTTTAAGCATTTCAAAACACTAAAATGATAAAGAACCCAAAATTTTATTTAATTTTTTTAAATGAATAATAAAATATATTACATTAGAGAAAGACAATTACAAAATTATTGATGAAAAGTCAAAAGCCTGAACTCCTTGTGAAATAAGGAGAAGTATTGATTAATACATCCGAGGGCTTCCGATTCCCACCAAACAAATTATCTCAAAAATAAGACTGCGTTTACGTTTGTTTATTGTCTGAAGACTGCAAGGTGTTGAATTGTAACTGAAAACTGAACTATATTGGGCTGCAATAGAGTCACCTTTTTCCGTATCATATTTTAACCGAACCCCCAAAATATCCTAATAAATTGGAAAACAAATTTCCAAATTGTTCTATGAAATATGAATTCATTCACAAATACTCAATTGTGATTTGTGAATTATGCTTTTTTTTAACTCAAATGACAAACAATATCAGATGATGACCATGGTGATGATGCAGAGAACTGTAGTAACCATGCCAGATGACAGAAGTATAATCCATCAGGATCAATCAACAGTAAGACCACACATACACATTATTCCAAAAGCAGGCCCATTAGCTAGCTGTCTGTGAACAAGGAAAACAAAAGCAGCTAAGGACAACGACTAAAAGCAAGTTGCAAAAGTAACTTCTTTGAGAAGGCAAATACAACTTCTTTCACAAGGCAACAATTCAAAATAATAATTATTAGATAATTAAATGTGAATTGTTAGGTACATGTTGACACTTGACGGGACCAATAATTCAAACACATGTACAAATATCACTAGAATAACAATAGAGAAATTCTCTCCTAGTTATTAGCCTATAAAAGTTTCTCAAATCAAACCAAGACCACTACAACAGATTTAAGAGAGAGTTTTCACTTCACTTGCAACATCAGCATATTCTCAAATCTGAAGGAATACTTGCATTGCATCAAAGCTTTTCTTTTGATCATCTCAATCAAAGTTTCCTCCTTGTATGTATATCTTTTCTACTGTACTATGTATTTTCTGCTACCCAAGAAGAAGTCTTCAATTAGAATAAGGTTTTAACTTCTTCTTTTTTTCTTATAAAACAATGAGCATCAAATTCGTGATCTCGAGTTTATCCGGTGATCCTATGCCGGACTGGAAAATTGATGAAGTTTCAAAAGAATCAATTTATTCGAAAGGGATATTCAATTTGAAAACAAAATATTCAATCCAAACTACAATGAGAAAGTATCATTGCCATTGCTTCATCCTCTTGTGATAGCAAAGCATAAACAAAAGTATAGTTATGTACATATAGGATTGGTCCAGGTTTTCGTCACGCCTTTCGTGTACAGTGGGGTCAATGGCTCCATTTCTCTTTTCCTCAAAGATAAGAGATTGTTTGATTTCAGTGATTCCTTTTTTAAATATTCCTCAAGTGAGTGAGACAAAAGACCCTATTATTTTTTTTCCAAACTTGATGGTTTCTCTTGAAGAGATTGATGTTTTGAATCATCTCACTCTCAATGTTAAGTTTCACAATCTCCAAGTGGAAGAGGATAAAGAGTTTGTACTTGGATTGACCTCTAAAGTTTATTATAAATGGACAAAAGAAGAGGTGAAACCTGCAACCAAAGGTCATGGCCCTGGAATCGAAATAGTTTTTGTAAATGATAACTCAAGCGTGTGTCTAATAACCTAGAGGGGTGAATAGGTTTTAATCAAGTTAATTGCCAAATTTTCTTGATTAGTCAATATTAAAAATTCACCCCATAAACAAACATACAAAATCAAGTATAAAATATGGAAATATAAATAACACTTGATTTTTACATGGAAATCCTTTAACAAGGGAAAAACCACTGGCTAACCACTTAGCCACACCGATCCTCAAATCCACTATTATAATAATGCTTACAACCTAGGTTGACCTCTAGTCACACCATTCTCGATCACTAAGCCACCACTACTACCCAACAGGCCTTTATAATGAATTCTTGATCACTTTCCTTTCCAACCACACCTTGGTTGCAAGACATCACTTGCTTGTGCACTACACCCTGTAGTCATAAAGACTTAACTCTCAAGAAGAGATAAACAACATATGTGAATATGTTAAAATATTCAAAACGCAATTAATGTTAGGCAACACTAAATACTTATCTAGAGATGTGAAGATGGCAACAAGCATAAATCCTAGATATCAATGTCTATATGAATACTCATAAAGACCTAACTAGATATAGATATGCAAATCTAAAATCTATTCATCAAACAAGGTCATATCAACACAAGTTGTCACACACAATGGCAAGGAAAATAATGCAATTAACAAGTGCAATCAAGAAGTCCTAATTAACAATATCTAAATGCAAAGCATAGATATTTAGCTAGAGGGCAAAATGGTCCTAAATTCTAGCTATCAATAAAACTAAACTCAACCAACATGCAATGTCTCAAACATGTTAGAAACAATATTAAGCAAGGAGACATGCATTGGATCAGCAAATAAATATTAATCCTAAGCAAACATGTCATAAGAATGAAACAAGAGATTCTAGGGCATGTAGAGATTATCTAGTCAAAGAACATAAGAAGACCCATGCTTAGAAGATGTTAAGATGATGCTAAAAGCTCAAGGGAAAGTGTTTGGTTTAGTAAAAATGAGTTCTTGGGAGTCTCTCTCTCTCTCTCTCAAAGAAAGCTGGTCTCTCAATAATGGCTTCTTGGACTCCCCATGACGAAGTGTAGAGAAGATGGGGTATAAATATAAGCCCTAAATGAAGTTACGTAGTTTTAGAAAAGAAAAAAATCAAAACAGGGCTTTTTCTACTGTACGTTTCTGCTGTACGCTTAGACTAGCATACTGCGGAAAACTACTGTAAATTTTTTGCAGTACATGTTCAGCGGTTCGCTTCGACGAATGTACTACGGAAAACTACTGTGAACTTTTTACAGTACATGTTCCGCAGTTCACTTCGACGAGCGTACCGTGGATAAACTATGGCTAATATTAGTAGTTCACAGAAATAATGGGCTCGATACACTTAGACGGTGCGTACCACGGAAATTCAAAAAACTTGAATTTCCAAAAGGAATTTTGACCGTCTTCCATAGACCAAATCCCTAAGCCCATAGACCAAACTTAGAAAAGAAAATGGCCTTCTCTAGAGGTCAAACACCGTGCTGAGACAAGCATGCCAACGTGCATGCACGGACGTTTCCGAACAAACAAACGGAAACGAATTTAAGCCACACTAAACCACACTTAAGTCTAAGAATGAAGTGCAAGTGTGATTGTAATTGTGAAACGAATGCACACATATAAACAGTGAACAACAAATGTAAGATGACTAAGACATGCATGATAGGTGTGTGTGTGTGTGTGTGTGTGTGTGTGTGTGTGTGTGTGTGTGTGTGTGTGTGTGTGTGCGCGCGCGCGCGCAACTAAATCTTTTCAAGAGGTTAAGAACAAGTGATTACTTTCTTGAAGTTCGGAAGCTTTCCAATGACGAATGCCTAAGCTACCCATTACATAACAACCCTCAATGTGGTTTGTCATGAAATAAGCCAATCATAAAAATGAGATTCTTACAGTTTTTAATCAAAGGAACATGAGAAGTCCAAAAGATCTCACTCCCAAAACTATTAAATGGAGTGACCTATAAATCCCTGAGGGTTGGACTGTCCAGGATGAGATTCCAGAGGAACACCAACACAATTCCCCAAGATTCGTCCACCTTCCTAGCTGGAGATTCAAGCTTGAGTTTCCTCAACAATGATGGAATGATAAAAGCAAAAGCAAAATCATCAGAACAGTAAGAAGAGGAAAGTGTTTTCTTGATGAGGAGTTTCACCCAGTACAACTTTGTGTGCTTTCTGTTTTCTTAATTAATTTGTAAGTTTGGACAAGCTTTTGTGTAGTGTTAAATGTTAATACTGTATGCTGTTTGTGTAATATTGTATGTGTGACAAGTTATCTACTAGTACTTTCGCAGAATGTAAGTTATTTAATAGTATGGTATGATGGTCTACAAAATTTAGTAACAAGCTCTCTCCAAAACACCATTATTATTCTCTCAAATGTTTTGGCAATGCCTTTAAACTATAGCCTCCCAAATTATAATGCTCCAAAAATACATTTTACTAGTGTGTCAACCCTTGCGATGCACTGGTCTATGTTTAATAAGATCATTTAAAATATGTGTTTAATACTATTTTATTTACGGTGTACAACAAATTTTACGAATTAATAATTAAGCAAATCAAACGTAAAATAAGATTTATTTTCATTCCAGCATCCCTTCTTTATATTGTTGTGTTGAGAACAACAATAATTTATAGATTAATCACTGGATCAAAATTGTATATTTACATTTAAAAAAATCAATAACAATAAGTAATTAACAAAAAATAAAATAAAATAAAATAGGAAAACCAATATACTTTTTTAAAAAAAAGAGCAATAATGTACTGCAACACTAATGATTGAAAATACATGTTTAGTAGACGTAATGAAACTCTGGTAATAGGAACCTAAAGGACAGACTGATCGACTCTTGATGCATAGACTGATAGTTTGATACAATGAAAGACATGATTGTAATGACTTGTAATTAGTAGAAAAATATTGTTATCATATTAATATATAGAACAACAATCAAAATAATATTTTTAAACTAATTAAGATCATAGTTTTAAGGTTTTGAATTATACCTCAACAAACACACTTCTAGTTGTTGTTAACATCTTGATTAGTTTGAAATGATATACCTATAAAAACTAAAACTAAAACACATAAAAATCAAAGAGCATAAGCATAATTTAATAGTAGGTGATTTTTACCTATTAAAATGGGTTTTGATTCCATCATTTACTTGTGCCAAAAAATAGTATTATTATGTAGAACAACTAAATAATGAATTAATTACATAATCAAAATAGTATATTTACATTAAAAAGTCAATAACATTAAGTAATTAACAAAAAATAAAATAAAATAGGGAAACCAATATAATTTTTTTTATTAAAAAAAGCAATAATGTACTGCAACACTAAAGATTGAAAATACATATTTAGTGGACGTATTGAAACTCCCGTAACAGGAACCTAAAGGAAAGACTGATCGACTTTTAAAGCATAGGCTGATAGTTTGATACAATGGAAGATATGCTGTTAGAAAAAAATTGTTATCGGAGATTAATATATAGAAAAACAAATCAAAATCATATTTAAAAACTAATTAAGATTATAGTTTTAAGGTTTTGAATTATACCACAACAAACACACTTCTAGCTGTTGTTAACATCTTCATTAGTTTGAAATGATATACCTATAAAACCAAAACTAAAACACATAAAAATCAAAGAGCATAAGCATAAGTTAATAGTAAGTGATTTTTACCTATTAAAATGGATTTTGAATCCATCATTTACTTGTGGGTGGAAAAAATGTATTATTGCGAAGAACTACCAAAGAATGAATTTATATAAACTCTTTAATTAACTATTGAACAAAGAGAGAGGGGGATAGGAAGATGAAATGAGAGGAAGAATACAATTATATATAATATATGAACAAATTAAAAAATTTCTAAAAAAACAAAACAAAACAAATCCTAAACTTTGTACATTCCTCACATTAAATTGATGATTTCGGTTTTCTCATATAAATTCATTAATTCTTCTTATTCTTCTTATATTAATCAATTACTGATATTAATGAAGTCAACAACCATTGAACTTTGTACATTCCTACATTAAATAGATAATTTCGGTTTTCTCATATTAATCCATTAATTATTTGTATTCTTATTATACTGATCAATTATTGTATTAACTAAGTCAAATCCATTGAACTTGGAAATATAAATTATATAAAAGGAAAATAATTTAAAAAAATTAATAACATTGAATGCATAATTTCGGTTTTCTCATAATAATCCATTAATTATTCTTATTATTCTTATATTAATCAATTACTGATATTAACTAAATGAAAATCCATGATATTAATTAAGTCAAAAACCATTGAACGTGGTAAATTCCTACATTAAATGGATAATTTCGGTTCTCGTATTAATCCAATAATTATTCGTATTCTTCTTATATTGATCAATTACTATATTAACTAAGTCAAATCCATTAAACTTGGAAATATAAATTATATAAATGGAAAATAAATTAAAAAAATTAAAAAGAAATTGAATGCATAATATCGGTTTTCTCATATTAATCCATTAATTCTTTTTATTCTTCTTATATTAATCAATTACTGATATTAAATAAGTCAAAATCCATTAAACTTGGAAATATAAATAATATAAATAGAATTGTTTTTAAAATTAACAACAATTAATGCATGCCACATGTCACAACCACATCAAAAGTAGATATTTTTATTTATTTTATCTGATTTATGTTTTAAAATTTCTTTGAATTATTCTATTTTTGCTTTCGATACTTTTATTTCTTCAATTTTCTCTTGTATCGACCTTTTCAACCCGGTTGTGACAATTGTTAATTATTTCATTTCCAATTTATGGTATAAATGGCTTGATTTTGTGAAAGGAGAAGGAACGAAAAAATAAAACAAATAAAACAACTCTTCTTCTATTAAACTACTAACATAATATAATAGACATAATCTTACAATTGAAATTAACATATGTTAGAAAGAAAAATACATTAAAAAAATTGACTACTAATATAATTTATGAACCCCTTCTTGCAAAAGCATGCCACTATTTTTAAACATGAAATATATATATCTTGAAATTGTTATCATATGTTCACTTCATATGTTAACTTCAATTCTCATGCTTTCAATATGGAGTGATTATCGTATCTTGATTATGACTTGGTGTTTGTAGGAGCCAAAGAAGTGATGACCTTATATAATAAAACTAACCAAATATGATTAATTAATTAATTATTCAATGTCTTTTGAATTAAATAATATTAATGTCTTTTGAACGTGGATAATATGAGCTAAATACTATATTACTAATTAATATTATTAAACAGAGACACATCATATTATATATTCATATTATCATATTATATAATACAATATAAATATTTTTTTTAATAATAATAAACAAGGTTTTAAATTATCAAAAATCCAATAGAAACATCATCTTTCTATTTAATTTTTCTTTAACATGAATTATATACAAACGGAGTATAGTTCGAAGTGTATCACAGAGATTTTGAATGGTCTGTTGTTCTTGTGTTGCTTGCAACTCTTGAAGTGGCATCTCTTCATAACACATTCTATGGTAAGCCAAAGCCTGTGCAAGATTCATTAGTGTTGAACTTGAAGTGAGCCTTTGGCAAACACTTCGAGGAAGGGGCATCTCATTTAGTCCTCTTCGGCTCTTCTTTGACTGCCCATCGGCAGTAAAAAGTTCTTGCAGTGCTTCCACTGCTACGGTTACACTGTCATCCCGCTGCATGGCTCCCACTACATTGTCTGACAAGAGAGCAATCGGGGAAATATCAGTTGCCCTCAGAAATGGAATCGGCACTGTATTACCTGCTGCATATATGGACCAAAGCTTGTCTTGCAATGCAAAAGCTTTCTTGCTGATGGTTTCACTCTTCAATGTGCTACTGTTGACATCCCCGCCAATTCCAAGCTTTCCTTGAGAAGTGTTGTTTATTTTGGGGTTTTCCTCGAATGAGAGAGATGTCAAAGGAGAAGAAGCCTGTATGGTCTGTGCAACAGGATGCAATTCTGCCAACATATTGTTTGCAACTCTTGTATCAGCCCTAGTTTCAACTGATTTACCCCTAGTGACACTAAGTGAAGGGGCTTCAACACGTCCATGAAGAGATGAAGGCTCTTTAGCATTGGAAGGTTGAGTCTTAATGATTGTCTTATCAGTCTTGTCCACACTGAATTACAACAGTATCAAAGCCACCTTCACGATCCAGTTCCACATCTTCTGGTATACGTTGGTTCCGTAAAGTACTAGCTGCAGGTACATTCTGAGGCTTTGATGGAACAGTGTCTCCATAATCCTCATTCAATTTTGCACATTCTGATTCAGTATCTTCTGATATATCTGGAACAACATTTTGGGCTTCCAGTTTCATTGAATCCCTGACTTGCCTAGACTTTTCAATCTTCGGCAGCATGGCAGAAGCTCCAAATTTGCATCTCTTAATGAATTTATGCTTTAGCATTTCAGCTGCAGTGGGACGTAGGCGTGGTTCTTTTGTGAGACACTTTGCAACAAAGTCATGAAACACAAGAGACCATTTTTCTTTATCCTCAAGCATTGGAGCCGACTCAATGGATATCATGAACAAAACCCTCATTGGATGAACCGTTGACCTTAGAGGAAGTCCCTCCGCCATTTCAATGGCAGACACACCAAGAGCCCATACATCCACCTTTCCATCATAGCGACTTTCCTGAATAACCTCAGGAGCCATCCAATGTGGAGTGCCAATGAACGTGTTGCGTTTTGACATGGTCCTTGTAAGCTGCGCTGCAACCCCAAAATCACCCAATTTGACCTCTCCTTGTTCAGTTAACAAGATATTACCACCCTTAATATCCCTATGGACCTTGAAAATTGAGTGCAAATAAGCAAGGCCCTTTAAAGCCTCCCTACAAATATATGTTGTTTGATACTCCTCCAAAGGCTCCTCAATCACATTCATCAAGTCAGCAACACTTCCACCCCCACAGTACTCCATCACTGACACGGGAGTGTCCCATTGCATGACCTCGGTTCAAGATACAAGGGGAATTCAAATTCTCACTTTAATTTGTTAAACATCAGTTCATGTTCGAGGGGAAATTTGGAGACTTCGTAACTTTTGTTTCTGGAAGAATTAGCTGACGTACCTTATGTCATTGGAAAGATCAACCTCTTAACTTCAAAATTGATCTTTTGAATTATATCATTTGGAAGTTCCAAGAAGGAGTTATCACTATTTTTATTTTTAAGGTTCAGCTTACAACAATTACGGGATTTGAAGATTTCAGCTTTAATGTCTTTAATTTCTCAAGTTTCCAATGCTTTGAATTATGTTATCATCTTTTATTTTTGTCCCTTTTCTATGCATGGAGGGTTGTTCCATGATTAGGCTTTATAATAAGCCTCTATCCTTGTAAAATAAGTTAATCAATATTGAATTTCAGAATACTATCTCTTTGACATTTTTATCTTCCAACTCTTTATCTCTTTGGTGGATTTCCATTGAGTGGTGAGTTTATAATTGGTTCTATATCCTTGGTTGGTTGAGAGGGTGGTGTTTCTGTATCCCTTTAGATTAGTCTTGGTGGTGAGCCATTTCAACTAGTTTACTAAGGGTGGTGATATCTATATCCCTTAGAAAATTAGTTAGTCTAGCTTTATTTATTCTTGTGTGAGATGGACTGGTTTTATATGTTTTTTTTCTTGCGTGTGGGCTGTCTGTGAGTGTGTTTGACGTCGGTGGATATTGTTTAGGGCTGTCTGGCACCAATCACTATCCAAAGATACTCTTCACCTTGGTAACTCCCAAGGTAGCGCACAACATTTGGATTACTACACTGCTGCAACATCTCAATTTCACCACGAATTTCTTCATATCCCTCCTCCCCTTCAGTTAATGATATAACTTGGATGGCAACAAGCTTAGAAGTTCTGATATCTCTAGCCTTGTAAACAGCCCCATAAGACCCTTTCCCTAGTTCGTTAAGCTATTCATACTTGGTGGTTGGATCTTCTCTGGTAACTGTTGACGGTGATTTCTGGACTACGTGAAATCGATCACTCGTCACACAAAATATGCAAAGTTGATGATTATGTAATAAATTGAAAAGAGTGAAAGAGATTGAGAAAGCAAGATTTTACGTGGTAAAACCTCAAGGTGAGGAAACATCCACGGTTGCCGGTGACGACGAGAGAAAATTCACTATGTATAATACGATTACACACTCGTCCTTACTTGCTCTCTTCAATATTTAATGATTCGTTAACCCTTGTTGGGAATTTTTAAGGTCTATTTATACTTGTATAGAACTCTAGTTCTTGGAATACAAGTAAGAGAAAGGTAGTAGTGATTTAATTGAATTCTGACTTGTTGGGGTCGTTGTAGTCATATCAGGACTTTTGCTTATTTTGGGTTATGATAACTATAAGGAAATTTGTTTCCTTATCAGAGTATGCTTCTTGAGACCTTATTTGAGGAGGATTCTTCTTTACATGTTTGAGTCGTTATAACGTTATCAATATGCCAATCGTCCGATCGTATCTAAACTTTATCCATGTGTCGTTTAACCGATCGTCTTTCAAACCTGATCAGATCTATTTTACCCCCGACCAAGGATCTTTACCTGATCAAGTAGTTATACCCGATCATTCGGTTTTCCCCCGATCGTTGTTTGTGTAACCCGATCAACCTAATTACCCTGGTTGGATTTTCCTAACCCGACCATCTAAGTAACTCTGATCTGTACTGTAGGGATATTTTCTAATTATTTTAGGTTGGTTCGATTTAGCTGACATTTGCTGATACGTCACTTGTTGTTTCTATGTTATACGGTGTTTACGCTAACATGACACCTTTCCAAATTGAACCAATAACAATACCCCCTTAAACATTTAAACCGAGTATATTACTCAATGAAGATAACTCACACGGTGAAAACATGTTTAACTCGGGAGTCTTCTGTCGTGTAGCTTATAAATGTTGCTTGCTTCTAAACGGCTGGCTTTTAATCTCACCCATAAATGTTTGATTTGTCTAGATGATTTAACATGAATGACGCAACCATTGACAGCGGTTCAAATTTCAAATGGCACGTGATCTTCGGGATTCGCACACCAACCACTACTCTCATGACGTCATCTTCATATATATATTTCAAAGATCTCTCTACTTCCCCTCTCACACGATCTTCTTTCCTTTGCACTCCATAACTCTTCGTCTTCTCAAACCTTTTTCTAAATCTGCATTCTTCCAGATTTCTTCGTCTTTGTGGATTTTCGTCATTCTCAGAGTTCTTCTCTTTCTTTAATTATCAGGTATGGATTCTGCTACCCGACATCGTTACATTGAGTTGTTGATTCATTATATTGAGATAGGTGATAGAGAAAATATTGCTAGGGTTGAATCTATATTAGGAGGATTTTTTCAAGATTTCTCTCTTCCACCTCAACCCATTCCTCTTAACGTTGACTATTCAAGGGTTATTCCTGAATTCCAACCTTCTCTTTTTGAATCGAATATTGCTAATCCTTCTGTTTATTCTCCAAATGTGAAAATACACAAAGTGTGACTAATTCAACCTAGAGGGGGGGGGTGAATAGGTTTTAGTTGATTTATTACCAACTTTTCGACTTAATCAATTTTAATAATCCTACTCCATATTAGCAATCAATCAATCCAACATAAATATGCCGAAAACAATAAAAACACAAGGATTGATTTACGTGAGAAACCCTCCAACTGGGCAAAACTCACGGGCTATCCTTCTAGCCACATACGGTCCTCAAATCCACTATTTGAACGAATGTTTACAACCTAGGTTGACCTCAAGTCACACCTACTTGGTCACTAATCCTTTCACTCTACCCAACGGGCCTTTAATAGTGATTCTTGACCACAAGCTTGTGTACTAACTCACTTAGTCACAAAGCTTAACAATCAATGAAGGGGTTAAACAACCTATGTGAATATGTAAAAGATATTCAAACATGCAATTAATGCTAGGCAACAATAAATGCTTATCTAAGGATTTAACGATGTCAATAAATGCAAATCCTAGATATCAATATCTAAATGCAAATGCATAAAGATTTAGCTAGAAGGGTAAAATCGTCATAAATACTAGCTATTAATGAACAAGGCTCTCAACCAACAAACAACAACTCAATCATGTTATAAATGCCAATAAACAAAAAGATATGCAATAAATTCACATAAAAGAGCTAACCCTAGGCAAACAAGAACATAAATAAATACAAAGAGATTTAGGGCATGTTCAAGTTACCTAGTCAATGAAAGCAAGAAGAATCCATGATGAGATAATGCTTGAAGATGTTAGATGCACATGGATTTGTGTTTGGTTGAGTAAAGATGAGTTCTTGGGAGTTTCTCTCTCTAAGGGAAGTTTGGCCTATCAAAAATGGCTTCTTGAACTCATGAAAAATGAGCAAGGAAGAAGATAGAGCATATATAAGGGAGCCCTAGTTGAAACAGCGTCGTTTTGAACTTAGGGCACAAAATCCCGTCAATACCGCTAGATGGACCGCGTCTGAGGCAAGTGTCCAGACCGCGGTACACACAGCAGTGCACCGTCTGGACAACAATGCAATGCAGGGCGCTGTGCATGCAGGTGCACAGGCCGCGGTATGGGCAACAGAGGCTTACTGGACAACACCGCGACTTGGGTGGCTTTGCGTGCAAGAGTACAGGAAGCGGTACATGAAGCATGACTCTGCTGAGGTATACCGCTCTGTATGCCGCGGTGCAAGCATGTCTTGCCAAGCGGTCTAGGCCGCGCTAAGAGAAGAAATTCTCTTTTCTCGGCAAACTCAACACACTAAGAGATGTGCAAAATGTGCAAGTGTGGAGTGTGAAAAGAGGCACACAATACATCATTCAATTACATGAAGATAGGAACATAATGCATGCAAGTGAGTGTGTGCAACTAGATCTCTTCAAAGAAAGTTAAACTAGTGAGATACCTTTGAAGTGCTCTTTGAGAGAGATGATGTCCTTGAAGCTTGATCACACTCAAGAGGCCTAAATTACCCTTACAAAGAATAATCCCCAATGTGGTTTGTCAACGAAATAAGCCAATCAAAATATGAGGAACTTACAATCTCCCCCTTTGGCTATTTCGTGACAAAACCACCACTCACAAATCATCCTCACAAAAAAGTAAAAACTAAAGGTCAACAAAGAGATATTCTACATTACAAAAAGATACCTAGATACTAGGTCTTCAAAACTTCAAGCTCTTGTAGAATAGCCATCCCTACAAAACAATGAGACTACACTTTCCAAGACAAGTGTATGTGAGGTGATCAAGAGAGATAAATAAATAAGAGCAATTTGCATAATAAAAGAAAACTACAACATGCAACATGCAACATGCAAATGCTCCCCCTATATAGGTTACTCCCCCTCAATGGGACAATCTCTCCAAATATGCAATCCCCTTAAATAAAACTACATTACTCCCCATTTTTGTCATGAGATAGGCAAAGTAGTATTCCCCAACTGGGTCACTTTAGCAAAGAGAGCTATTGCAAGATAAGTGCATAATCATATACAACAACTTTATGCAACTCAATTAATAGAGAGAGAATCATTGAGAGTTTTATTGTTTAGAAGAAAATGTGTGACTTAGTTGCTTTGGATGTAAGACATGTAACATCATGGTTCAAGCAAATGGTATTTGGCAAAGCAAACATCAAAAGGGTTTCCAAAAGAATTCAAACCAATTTATACCCTTTTGTTATAAGCAAACAAGATATAGTTTATCAAAATGAATTTCAATTTATGAGCAAAACAAGACATGAGTGACTTTTGCACCCTTTTTGATTTTTCCGGGTGGGATACCCGTATGATAGTAGTCTTGTTAAACTAATAAAGAGAGAGAGAAGACTAAATTTGGATGAGACATCCTTATTTATTGCATGGATACTAGATCCTTATTGGGTTTAGTTTTCTCATTTGCTTTCACACAGATTTTGCACTAGAGCAATCAAAAGCATTTCATGCATATTATTTTAAGCATGTCATTAAAAGTTCTCATGTCATGGAGATAAATTATGGGTCATTCAAGTGTACTTTCCCAATCAAAATCTCCTAGTCCAAAAATGCATTTTTGAACATAGAGGTGACATGGATTACAAATCAAGCAAGGCACACTTATTAAATAAAAAGCCATATAAGAATATATATAAGCACAACCAAAAATACTCACGCAATTAATAAAGAAGCATAAAGTTGATCAAGTTTTTGCTTATTCCAACATGCAAGGTTGCTCTCTTTGCTTGAGTTCCCCATAAGGGGTCAATCACCAAAACACATCAAGGCATATGACAAATCCCAATAGACCTACTAAGTGACTTGAACCTAGTTGAGTCTAAGGGCTTTGTAAATAAATCCGCTAGTTGATCATTAGTGCCCACATGCTCAAGTGCAATGCATTTGTTTTCAACTAGTTCTCTAATGAAATGATGCCTAATGTCAATATGCTTTGCTCTACAGTGCTGAACAGGATTCTTTGAAATGTTAATTGCACTCATGTTATCACAATAAAGGGTAAGAATACCTTGATCAAAGCCGTAATCCACAAGCATTTGTTTCATCCAAAGGAGTTGTGTGCAAGCACTCCCGGCGGCTATGTATTCTGCTTCAGCTATGGATAGAGAGATGGAATTTTGCTTCTTGCAAAACCATGAGACCAAGTTGTTACCTAGGAAGAAGCAACCGCCCGATGTACTTTTCCTATCATCACAATTTCCTGCCCAATCTGCATCACTAAAGCCAACTAAGCTAGCATTAGTGTCAAAAGAGTACCATATCCCATAGTTGGATGTCCCATTCACATATCGAATGATTCTCTTCACGGAGGAGAGATGGGATTCCTTGGGATCCGCTTGGTACCTAGCACACACACCCACACTAAAGGCTATATCGGGCCTACTTGCGGTCAAGTAAAGCAAGCTACCAATCATGCCACGATAAAGACTTTGTTCCACACTCTTGCCACTAGCATTCTTGCTTAGTTTCAAGGTGGTACTCATGGGTGTGTCACAATGTTTGGCATTCTCAAGGCCAAACTTCTTCACTAGATTCTTAGTATACTTAGCTTGGGATATAAAAATCCCATCATGCAATTGCTTGATTTGCAAACCTAGGAAGTAATTGAGCTCCCCAACAAGACTCATCTCAAACTCATGAGATATGACATCAACAAATTTTTGGACTTTGGATTTGTTGGTGGAGCCAAAAACAATATCATCAACATAAATTTGAGCTATGAAAAGCTCATCTTTGTTCCTCTTGATGAATAAAGTTTTGTCAACACTACCCCTAGTGTAGTCATTGTCAACAAGAAATTGAGTAAGGCGCTCATACCAAGCCCTAGGTGCTTGTTTCAACCCATATAAAGCCTTCTTGAGGCTATAGACATGATTGGGGTGGTGTGGATCCACAAAACCCCTTGGGTTGCTCAACAAACACCTCCTCATGCAAGAAACCATTGAGGAATGCACTCTTAACATCCATTTGATGCAATTTGAACTTGTGCACACATGATATGGACAAAAGAAGCCTTATGGACTCAAGACGGGCAACCGGAGCAAAAGTCTCCTCAAAGTCAATACCCTCAATTTGAGAGTATCCTTGTGCTACAAGTCTAGCCTTGTTGCGCACAATGTTGCCATTTTCATCCGACTTGTTCCTATATACCTATTTGGTACCTATGACATTAGTATCCTTGGGTCTAGGAACAAGAGTCCAAACCTCATTTCTTTCAAATTGGTTTAGCTCTTCTTGCATGGCAAGAACCCAAAACTCATCATTCAAGGCTTCATCAACCTTTTTGGGTTCAATTTGAGAGGTGTAACAAGTATAGCTAATTTGATTAGCTATTTGATGCCTAGTCCTAACACTCTCATTCATATCTCCAAGAATGTCATTCTTGTTGTGGAGATGTCTAACCCATGGAGCGGGTTCTTTAGAGTCCAAAGATGGATCTCTATCAAGAGGTTGGATGACCTCTTCATCAAGACTTGACTTCATATCAATTGAAGTCTCACCATTCTTCTCCAAGAAAGGATCATCAAGCACAATGACCTCCTCATCATGGTTTCTAGTCTTAGGCTTACAATCATCTATGACAACATTAGATGATTCCATGACACTCCGAGTTTTTAAATTGAAAACTCTATAGGCCTTACTATTAAGGGCATAGCCAATAAAAATCTCCTCATCACTCTTGGCATCAAACTTGCCAAGTTGATCTCGGTCATTTAGAATGTAGCATTTGCTCCCAAATGAGTGGAAGTAGCTAATATTTGGCTTCCTACCCTTCCATAAGTCATAGGAGGTTTGCCTAGTACCGGGCCTTAGGAAGACTCTATTTCCTATGTAGCAAGCCATATTGACGGCCTCGGCCCAAAGGTTCCTAGGGACATTGTTGCTAAGCAACATCACACGGCCCATCTCTTGAAGGACCCTATTCTTCCTCTCAACAACCCCATTTTGTTGAGGAGTTCTAGGAGCCGAAAACTCATGGGAAATGCCTAGGCTATTGCAATAGCTTTCAAAACAAGCATTTTCATATTCCCTCCCATGGTCACTCCTAATTCTTTTAATGCTTTTAATGTGTGAGTTCTTTTCATTTTGAATTTTAGTGCAAAGCATTTTAAATTTTTCAAAAGTTTTAGATTTTTCTCTAAGAAAATATGTCCATGTAAATCTAGAGAAATCATCAACACAAACAAAAATGTATCTCTTGCCGCCGTGACTCTCGGTTTGCATGGGACCCATAAGGTCCATATGTAGAAGCTCTAATGGCTCCTTGGTGGCGAGATACTTGCCTTTCTTGTGCATACTTTTGGTTTGTTTCCCTTGTTGACAAGGTCCACAAATGCCATCGACTTTCTTCCCAAGCTTAGGGAGGCCACGCACAACCTTGAACTTATTTAAGAACCTCAAATCTCGATAGTTCATGTGGCCAAGTCTTTGATGCCATAACTCAATTTCCTCACATTTGGACATATTGCAAGAGATAGCACTAGCTTCAAGACAATAGCAATTGTCACTAGATCTCTTTCCTTTTAGCAAGGTTTGTCCATTTGGCATGAAAATAGAGCAATCATTTTTGTTAAACAATACAGAGAGTCCATCATCATTAAGATGAGAAATGCTTATAAGATTGGCTTGCAAGCCATCAACAAGTAGAGCATTGGACAAGGAGGGTAAATCGGGAATGGAAATAGTTCATTTCCCTATGACTTTCTTTCTAGATCCATCACCAAAGGTGACAAATCCTCCATCCTCCAAGACAAGGGATTTAAAGAAGCTCTTGTTCCCCATCATATGCCTAGAACACCCACTATCCAAATACCAAGTGTTAGAGGCATTTGCCTTCAAGGCAATTTGAGCCACATAGCAAGAATAGTTATTCCTTCTAATCCACCTAGGTGTAATTTTCTCATTCCTAGTGGTATTAGTCACATTGGCTCTAGATTTCCTAGGATCATGGAAATTTGCTCTAGATTTCCTAGGAACATGCATTTTAGCTCTAGCTCTATTTCTTTCAATCATGCTCTTGATTCTACACATTTCAATGTATTTGAAGCAATTAGGTCTAATGTGACCATCAACACCACAAAGTGACACGTGGGAATAAAATAAGAAGACATACCATGCCCTTGTGAGTACAAAGGGGCTTTCCCACGCATTTGAGCTTGTTTTTGGTGTTGGATTGGTTCTCTTCTTCTTTGTTGTTGAGTTGGAATGAATTGCTTCCTTGGTTGACCTTGCATGAATTGCTTTTTGGCTTGATGGTATTTCGGTTGAGGGAAACTTGCTTGAAGCACCCTTGTTGATTGAGCTTGAGCTTGTTTCCCTTGTGCTGCCTTGACTTGAGGATCTTTAGAGCACTCTCCTAGTTCGATCTTCTTCCTAGGATATTGTGGGAGTGGAGGCTCTTTGTTATCCAAACTCTTAACAAACACAATCTTGCTTGAGGATGAGGTCTCCTTGTCATCTTCATAGCCAAGACCTTTCTTATCACTTGGCCTCTTGCCAACTCCCAACATGTGGTCAAGTTTATTCGTGCTTGAAGTCATCTTAGCAATGATCTCTCTAGCTTCTTCAAGCTCTTTTTCCATCAATTCCTCATTCATTTTGGCTATCTTCACTTCTTTATTTAAGTGAGTAGCTTCGGTGGATAGCTTGAGATTCTCTCCTTTTAGCCTTTGAATCTCTTTCTTCATCTTCAATCTTGAGCTTTGAAAATGCTCAATGAAGCCTTTAAGATCCATTCCTCCTACATCCATATTTGTTGAATGGGATGAAGAGTCACCATTGCTAGAGTCATCTTCACTTTGTTTCTCTACCTCTTCATCATCTATTGCTTCCTTACTCTTGAGAGAAGATGCGAAGGCAATAAAGTTTGCCACATGATCCTCATCATCTGAGGATTCTCCTTCTTCTTCCAAGTCATCACCATCGCTCCACGTGGCGGCCATGGCCTTTCCTTTCTTTTTATTTTTCAAATTTCCACAATCCGTGGAGATGTGTCCGAAACCTCCACATTCGAAGCATTGAATCCCTTTTCTTATGGGCTTGTCTTCACTTGACTCAAACTTCTTGAAAGGAGTCTTCTTCTTTATTTCCTTTCCTTTGGATCCAAATCCCCTCTTCTCAAAATTGATGAACTTCTTGAATCTTTTCACCATGAGGGCAATTTCTTCATCTGAGTCTTCTTCCTCCTTCTCAACCTTAGAAGTCTTCAGAGCAATGCTCTTTTGCTTCTTTTGAGGTATAGGTGTGGGAGTCCATCTAGACTCATATGCTAGAAGCCTTCCAATAACTTCACTTGGCTTCATATTCTTGTAGTCACTATTCTCCTCAAGAGCAGTCACTTTTGACTCAAATCTTGCTGGAAGCGACCTTATAATTTTTTGCTTGATCCTCCTATCCGAATAGGGATCACCAAGCTGATGGCTCTGATTGACTATGTCCATCATCTTCACTTGAAATTCGTTGAAGCACTCATCCTCCTCCATCCTAATTTGCTCGAATTGTGTTTGGAGGACTTGAAGCTTGGAGTCCTTAACCACCTCGGTTCCCTCATGGGCCGTCTCTAGAATCTCCCATGCCTCTTTTGCAATTCTTGTTGTTTGGATCAATTTGTACTGATTGTCATCCATTGCACAAAGAATAGCAGCATAGCCTTGTTGTTCCACTTGGATGCTTCAAACTCTTGAGTTGACCATTCCGACTTTGGCTTGGGAACTACACTTTCGTCTTCAAGAGTCTTTTCCGGAAGAGTGTAGCCATCTTCAATTGCCATCCATGCTCGGTCATTTATTTGGCAAATGTAAGACTCCATCTTGCCTTTCCAAGAGGCATAGTTTATTCCGGTGAGCAAAGGGGGTCTTGTGCTAGAGGCTCCCTCATTACCACTTCCGTTCCCACTCATAGTGTTTGGGTATGAATGAGATGAATGTTTATCATGCAACAAACACAAACAAAATGCAAGACACACAACGAGCAAGGATCACCTAAGTGTATCTAGGAACCCGCTCTGATACCAATTGAAAATACACAAAGTGTGTCTAATACAACCTAGAGGGGGGTGAATAGGTTTTAGTTGATTTATTACCAACTTTTCGACTTAATCAATTTTAATAATCCTACTCCATATTAGCAATCAATCAATCCAACATAAATATACGGAAAACAATAAAAACACAAGGATTGATTTACGTGAGAAACCCTCCAACTGGGCAAAACTCACGGGCTATCCTTCTAGCCACATACGGTCCTCAAATCCACTATTTGAACGAAAGTTTACAACCTAGGTTGACCTCAAGTCACACCTACTTGGTTACTAACCCTTTCACTCTACCCAACGGGCCTTTAATAGTGATTCTTGACCACAAGCTTGTGTACTAACTCACTTAGTCACAAAGCTTAACAATCAATGAAGAGGTTAAACAACCTATGTGAATATGTAAAAGATATTCAAACATGCAACTTAATGCTAGGCAACAATAAATGCTTATCTAAGATTTAAAGATGTCAATAAATGCAAATCCTAGATATCAATATCTAAATGCAAATGCATAAAGATTTAGCTAGAAGGGTAAAATCGTCCTAAATGCTAGCTATTAATGAACAAGGCTCTCAACCAACAAACAACAACTCAATCATGTTATAAATGCCAATAAACATAAAGATATGCAATAATTTCACATAAAAGAGCTAACCCTAGGCAAACAAGAACATAAATAAATACAAAGAGATTTAGGGCATGTTCAAGTTACCTAGTCAATGAAAGCAAGAAGAATCCATGATGAGATAATGCTTGAAGATGTTAGATGCACATGGATTTGTGTTTGGTTGAGTAAAGATGAGTTCTTGAGAGTTTCTCTCTCTAAGGGAAGTTTGGCCTATCAAAAATGGCTTCTTGAACTCATGAAAAACGAGCAAGGAAGAAGATAGAGCATATATAAGGGAGCCCTAGTTGAAACAGCGTCGTTTTGAACTTAGGGCACAAAATCCCGTCAATACCGCTAGATGGACCGCGTCTGAGGCAAGTGTCCAGACCGCGGTACACACAGCAGTGCACCGTCTGGAAAACAACGCGGTGCAGGGCGCTGTGCATACAGGTGCACAGGCCGCGGTATGGGCAACAGAGGCTTACTGGACAACACCGCGACTTGGGTCGCTTTGCGTGCAAGAGTACAGGAAGCGGTACATGAAGCATGACTCTGCTGAGGTATACTGCTCTGTATGCCGCGGTACAAGCATGTCTTGCCAAACGGTCTAGGCCGCGCTAAGAGAAGAAATTCTCTTTTCTGGGCAAACTCAACACACTAAGAGATGTGCAAAATGTGCAAGTGTGGAGTGTGAAAAGAGGCATACAATACATCATTCAATTACATGAAGATAGGAACATAATGCATGCAAGTGAGTGTGTGCAACTAGATCTCTTCAAAGAAAGTTAAACTAGTGAGATACCTTTGAAGTGCTCTTTGAGAGAGATGATGTCCTTGAAGCTTGATCACACTCAAGAGGCCTAAATTACCCTTACAAAGAATAATCCCCAATGTGGTTTGTCAATGAAATAAGCCAATCAAAATATGAGGAACTTACAAAATGCATATCCAGATATGTCGAAGACATCAAGATTTGGTCGGGAAAACAGACCCAGCTCAAAAGATTCATCTCTAATAGATCTAAAAATTCCATCATAACTGGTGAAGGTGGAAGATATTCCCAGAGAACGGCGAGCATTTTTGATGAAATTTTCTGCCGAACATCCCAGTGCTTTCGATTCAGAAATAAATGCTGTTGACATACCAGAACTAGTCAAGTATAGCGAGAGATTCGATCTTCCTCGCTCGGTAAAACTTTTCCTGGATGAGAGGCGTGCAATCTGGAATCCCCCTCATGGTGCAGTGGCTATTTATGGGGCAATGCTCACATCAGGGGTCACACTTCCCCTGCAGCCTTTTATTGCTCGATTTTTAGCCGATGCTGGAATTGCTCCTGCTCAGCTTTCACCGAACTCCTACTGAGTGCTGATGAGCCTATGGCACCTGTGGAAACATATTGATGCCAAGTACCCCCCCCCCCCCCCCCCCCCCGACCCCATAAAAGATTCATAATTTCTACACCCTATGACTATCAGATAATGGAGGAACATTTTAACTTCAATCTCTTTCTATGAGCCATTGGATTCCCGAGGGATATAACCAACGGCCTTCACCTCCATCTGACAAGGACCACAAAGGGTTTATCTGGGGATTTCCCACTTTCAACAAATATTGGAAGAATAGTTGGTTCTTTGTCCTAAGCGACTGGGGCGAAATAGTGGTAGCAGATGGTCACCAAGAATTAGCTAGAAGCGCAGTTCCCTGAAATTTCTATATTCTCAAACTGTAGAATAAAACTTCTGCTATGCTGACTGAGTCCTAAGCTCAGAATTTTGTCAAGGTTGCTCAAACGACGTGGGAGGCTAGGGACCAAAGCACCTTGTTTGTCTAAAAGGCCCTTCAAGACTCAGGATTATTCCCTCCAATTTCAAGCCGGCGAAAACGCTGTGAGTACTCCTTCTCTGAGTCTTGGTTTTATTTTAAGCTTAACTTTGTATATTCTGATACTCTTTTGCTGGCTTCAGTGTACAAGATGGACATCGTAGCTAGGGAGCAGGCTGAGAAGATCAAAAATGTTGACAAAGTCAGTCGAGCTGAAACTGCTTCTCAAATAACTCAAGGGATCGCCCCCTCTGAACAAGTTATGGTTGAACATGTTTATCAACCTGACCCCAATATTCCCCCGAACACTCTTGATGAAGAAAGGGGAAAGAATCCCTCTGACCAGGATAATGAACAGAAAATACCTCTTAGAGGTTCGAAAAGGAAATATGCCAATAAAATGGCAGGTCATCGTTTACCCAAGCCTTCCGCGAGATCACTAGTCAGCAAAGTGACCAAGACTGCTGCTGGCTCTTCTGCTCCCGATGCTGCTTGGGGAAAAGCGAAAGCTAAATCTACGACCAACCTAGGAGCTTATCGGACTGGAATCAAACCAGTTATTATCGAGGAAGATGAAGGGGATCAAGATACTCTAACCGATCTGGTTCGAAGGGAACATCGGTCGAAAAAAGAAAATAAATGTACCTCTGATCCATCAGCAGTTCCACATCCTGAACCCTGAACTGATGATCAAGCCGTTGTTCCATCAATAGTAATACATCCTGATTAACAGACTCACCCCCCCCCCCCCCTCTCAATCTTGTATAGGTCGGTCTCTCTTCAAACTACTCATTCAACTAATCGTGGTAAAGCTCCAATGCAACTCTCTATTAAGCATCAGATAGTCTTTACTGACTCGGACTCTAATGATGAACAAGCCAGCCCTAACAAAGTATCAGCCTATCAGCCGTTCCCGTAAGTTTTCTATAGGATCATTGCCCGATGTAACTGGGACCTCCCTCGAAGGAAGTACTAAAGTGAACCCATCGAGGGTTTCTGGTCAGAGACAACCTATCGCCACACCTTCGGTGGCTACTCCTGGATCTATTCCCATCATAAATCCAATCTCCACCGACCAACAACCTCAACGCCCCGACGTGATGGAAGCCCCCACTGCTCCCGAGGGTCTTGGCTCAAGCGGAACATCAGTCGACCCCCTTGATATGTTAAAGTCCATGTCTTCTGGAAGGGGCTACGTTGGTGAAGGTTACTGGACTAATATTTGGAATGCAAACGATTGGGAGCGAGTCCGTGCCATTTATAATAATGGTGTATATGTACGTGCTTTCCATTCTCTTACCAATTCTTTTCGTTTCAAGTTTTAGTCATAACATATTTCTCTCCTTTTCTAAGGCTGTGAAGGAGATAGCTAGGGCTATAGTGACTCAAAGGAAGCAAGCTATCGAAATTTCTCGTCTAGAGAAGGAGCTTGAGGAGAGAAAAGAAACGATCAGTTCCGTTTCAGCCTCTGAGTCAAAATTGAAAGTATCCTTCGAAGAAAAGCTAAGGAAGCGTGACCAGACTGATGCTTCCCTTAGAGAAGCTGTATCCAATGCTGAAACCCGAGCGGATAAAGCGTCAGCTAGCCTGAAGGAACTCTCAGTAAAGAACACCGAGCTTGAAGCAAAACTAGCAAAAGCCGAACAACGGTGCACGGATATGGAGCAGAAGCTTTCCTTGGCTGAACGAGTAGCTGCTGACCAGGAGATGGAGGCTCAAACTGCAAAGTAGACTCTGACTGCCTCACAACAATCTATGCTTGCGGCTCAGCATGCATCCGAAGAAGCCAAAATTTGTTATGAAAGATTAATCGAAGACTTAAAGCAACAGGAGGTCAGCGTGGAAGTTCTTTCTCAAGAAGCTAAGCTTGCCCTTAAAGTTCAAAGTGTTGATTGCTATAAGAGATCTCCCGCGTTTGAGGCGGTCTGTTGAGGGAGCTTGAGAGAGGGCTTGCCAATACTCGGATGTTCTTCGGAGGTAAGGAGAGGGCTACTAATGAGGCTCACCTGAAGTGGGATCGGACGATTAAAAAGCATAAGGCTGAGTCTCTGAATGCCATAAGGAATCAGAGGATGAGATGGAGGGCTTATTGCAGATCTATAGGGAAGGACTCTCATGCAATGCATCTGGAACTGCCTTCCAAATTCTCCTTGATTTCCTTTCACTCGGATGATTCGGCATCCAAACGAATGATGTTGGCCCCTTGCCTGAAACAGATTGTTCTCCTTTCATGGTCGAGAGCCCTGACGATGACATTTATTGGCCTGATTTTAGTGATTTGACCAAGGGCTACGGAGAAGAAGACCAACCCCCGAGTAGTTCTGGTCCTGGCGGTCCCTCGAACATCTCTAGAGCTTAACTTTCATCCTGTCACATAATGTATCACATATTTTTGTAAACTTTTTTCATACAAGTGTTTAAATCATTCTCAATGATATAAATTTTAGTTTGCTTGTGTGATAACTATTGATATTTGTTATTCGATCAATTATTTGATTAACTGATCACGATCGATCGATTTTAAACGATACATATTAACCCGTTCAGCTATTTCATTAACTGATCGAACTTAGTTAATTTAATTATCATCCTCCGTTGGTTTGACTACTATCTAGCTACTTGTCATCCTGATCGGTTATCTGTGAACCGACCGGCTTTATTTTAACTTTTGGTTATGCTCGGATAGTGCTCTTTCGCTATACCATATACATGGTATCCTTTTATAGACTCTTGTCTTTTATCTGGTAACTAAGTCACCGGGACGCCTCCCAGTAGTTTGTTACTCAAGATTCTGTACGTTGAGGGTTTCGTTTATCCTATTAACTTATCTTAATCGAGCATCTGATTAGCGGGTGTGAAGGTAAAAGAATTTATAGATTGTCTCATCCAACTTTCTGCGCATCCCATCAGGTATATCACCTGAAGGCGCTCTAACAGTGCTTTTATCGCACCCGGTTAGTTTCGGTGAAGGTACACTGTCTTTGCGACATGTACTTTCGGCCTCATCACTAGGCCCCTTGATAACCCGTTCGTGGTTTAATGAGATTTGCTTTTGAAATCGAAAGCAAAATCAGAACACTATTATTTGAACAATGCTTTCCCTCGAAAGGCTTTTATTAATATCTCAGACATACTATATGAAGAGACAAACAGTTAATTATAACCGAAATTTGTAATTATTTTAAACTATAATAAAATATCTAAGAATCCTGAAAGAAATCAAAATAAGAGAAACCCCTCAAGGGTAAAATATCTTCAAATTTTGAGAGTTGCATGGTCTGGGTAACTCTCCTCCTTCTAGTCGGACAAGGCGATATGCTCCATGCCCAGCTAGCCCAACCACCTGATAAGGCCCATTCCATTTGTCTGCTAAATATCCAGCTGCCTTATCATTTGTGTTTAGTGATACTCTTCTGAGAACCATATCCCCGAGTTAGAACTTTCTCTCCCGAATATGCGAATTGTAATATCTAGCAACCCTTTGCCAGTAGGCTGGGTTTCTTACCACCGCTATGTCCTTTTTTTCTTCCAACTCATCTAAGTTTTGTTCTAGCATCCCCACATTTAAGTCTTGTTGGTAAAACTGGACTTTGGGAGAGGTATAGGTTACTTCGTTCGGGATAACAGCTTCAGTCCCGAAGGCTAAGGAATAAGGAGTTTCTCCTATTGATGTTCTTGAGTTGTGCGATATGCCCAGAGCACCTCATGCAACTTGTCTGCCCAATTCCCTTTCTTTCCATCGAGCTTTTCCTTCAAGGTGTGCTTGATGATCTTGTTGACTGCTTCGGTCTGACCATTAGTCTGAGGGTGAGCTGGTGTAGCATAATAGTTCTTGATGTGGAATTTTTGACACATCTCCCTGAAATTGTCACTATCGAATTGGGTTCTATTGTCTGTGACGATTGTATCTGGGATCCCAAATCGATAAATGATGTTCTTTTTCACAAAGCTAGTGGTATTGGCTTCGGTTATGTGTACTAATGCTTTCGCTTTAGCCCACTTTGTGAATAGTCTACTGCCACAATGGCATGCTTCGCACCACCCTTAGTTGCCGTTGGCATAGGACCAATCATGTCCAACCCCCACATCGCAAATGGCCATGGGGAGGTCAGATTCCTCAAATGTTCCAGGGGTTGTTTGATGTCGTTTCCAATTCTTTGACAGGTACTCCACTTCTCTACCATTAATTTGGCATCCTGAAATAGTGTTGGCCAGTAAAAACCTTGCCTAAGGGTTTTATGAGCTAAACTTTTTCCCCCAATGTGGTTTCCACATATACCCCCATGCACGCTAGCTAGAATTTTATCTCATTTTTCCCGACTAACACATCTCTGCAGGACTTTAGAAAACCCCATTCTGTAAAGTTCGCCACCTATTATTGAGCATCGGGCTGCCATGACATGTTTTGCCTTAGCTGTGTCCTTAGGGAGTATACCATTTTCTAGGTATTGTTTGATCAGGGTCGCCCATTGGTCGGCTCTTCTTCCACTATTTCCACCCTCAGCTTTCCTTCTTCTTTAATGATGGGTTCCTTGAGGTGAGCAACTGGAATCATTCTGGACCAGATACCGGCGGTCGCCGATGCTAATCTTGATAGTGTGTCGGCCTTCTCATTTTTTTCCCTCGGGATCTAAGTAATTTTGTAGTTTTTGAATCTTCTGAAGAGCATCTTGGCTATCTCCAGGTAAGCTAACATGTTGGAATCTTTTGTCTGATACCCATCTAGAACCTGGTTAACCACAATCTGGGAATCACTGAATATCTCCACTTCGTCCGTTCCCAATGCTGTGCATACCCTAAGTCAAGCCAACAATGCCTCATACTTGGCCATATTGTTGGTAGCTTTGAAATCAAAATGCAAGGCACATTCCACCTGATTGCCTTGCGGGGTCGATATTACTATGCCTGCCCCGCTGCAGTACGTGTTTGATGACCCGTCGACGTGCAGCTTCCAGCTGAAGGCCCTTCTTTCCTTTTCCTATAGCACTCTGATTACCTCACTGTTTGGCTCAGTGAACTCGGCAATCAGATCTGCTATTGCTTGACCTTTTATTGCTGTTCTTGGCAGATAAACGATATCGAACTCACTCAGTTCGACTGCCCACTTTGTTAATCTTCCAGATACTTCCGGCTTAGATAAAATCTGCTTCAAGGGGCAATCCGTATATACTTCAATTGTGTGAGCCTAGAAGTAGGGTCTTAGCTTTCTTGCGGCTGTTACCAATGCCAGTGCCATCTGATCGGCTGCCGAGTATCTCGTTTCTGCTGGCAGCAAAGCCTTGCTGGTGTAATATACTGGCTTCTGTATTACGCCGTCCAGTCTGATCAGAACTGATCCCGTTGCTACTGCTGTGACTGATAGGTATAGACACAATGTTTCCCCCTTTAGAGGTTTTGACAGGATAGGGGCCTTACCCAAATATTCTTTGATCTTCTGGAATGCTTTCTCACACTCCTCGTTCCACTCTACTCCCTTACCTTTCCTTATTGCTTTAAAGAAAGGCAAGCATCTATCAGTTGATTTACTGATGAATCGGTTTAGTGAGGCGAGGCAGCCTGTCAATCTTTGGATTTCTTTCAAGGTGACCGGGGATCTCATCTTTTCCAGGGCCTTTATTTATTCAGGATTCTCCTCAATTCCCCTTTGATAGACTTGGAATCTGAGGAATCTTCCTGCCGGTACCCCGAAAATTCGGCAATCACTTCTAGAAACCAAATCAAATATTTTAGAACCACTAATATATATCACAAGGATATACATATATATATAACAATATATCAATCACTGATATATCAAAACTTGTATGTTAATATATATATATATATATATATCAAATATAATATATAACACACCTCAACCTTTGAAATACAAATAATCAGTACGTATACTGATATTTATATAACTATAACTAATATATCACACATCGATGTAATATTGTTTATCAATGCTGGTATCAAATAATACCATGCACTAAACAACGGTATATCCACTTATATTAAACACTGATAAGGCAAAACCAATGTTAATATATATCCACCGTATTCACCGACATATCTAAAAGTGATATCAACTGGTATACACCAATATATCAGATATTTATATAATGTATTAAACAATAATATAGCATTTTAAATATAATATTCGTATCTATATATAAGTGCTGCACTTGGTGTCGGATTGTATATAACAATATAACCAATTTATTCCAATTGATATCTAACATTGATATCAAACAATAATACAGTATATATGTTATATAATCATATAATCTGTTTCTGTTCATAAAATTTCATTGAGTAGATATACACCAAAATTATACTGACATTTATAACATCAATATTTATTACACACAAAACAACGATATGTATCTATACTGATATATCAAACAATGTTGTTTAATAATTTGTTCGCCTGATACAAACACAATTGTATCTGAAATTTTATTATGAATCTGTTCGTATGAGATTTTAAGACTCATATACAATTATATTAACTGATGAACAGAAATTAAAACATATAAATATCAACACTGATATTCAATGTTTATATACATAAAATATCAACAATGTACTTTGTATCTATTGATATTTTATATGAAGCACTCATGCTTCCATATATCAAAACATGATATATTTGTTATCCCAATGATAACAACACTAATATCAGATAACTTTGATATTGAACTAGTGAAACATTAATAATGGATTCCAAATTTCACAATTGAAATCACAATCAGTGTCTGATATTACAGACCCGATTACCCAATCGAAATTACACTTGATTTCTAAACCAGTGTCTTTTAATAGATCCGATTTACCAAAAATTTAAATCAGATAATTATTTGAAATCGGTGTCTCAAAACAGACCCAATTTCCACAGATTAATATTTTATTAACCCAATCCAGTGATGTTTACAAAATAAATCTGTCGCGATCCGTAGGAAAACAGAACCGAACCAGAAGGTTTTAAAAGAAATTAAAATGTGAGAAGACATTTAAAAACGAAAATTGTCTTAAGATTGTTGTTTGTATTGCTCAAAAACAATCTGGTTCGAATCTGCAAGAGACAGAAAAACAATAAACATAAAACATCACGTTAGGGAAATCGAGGCCCATGTTTCACACAGTGTCCTTAAGACAATTTCGCCGGCTAACATCGTATGTGAATGGCGATTGTCTTCCAGGATACAACGATTTAAACAGTGGATGTGTAGAACACAAACCACTCTCAGCGAACTCAAATTGAATTCAAACTTACCAAGATACAAAGAACAGAAGAATTAAGAAAAGAACAATATTTTCTCTTAATTTCGTGATTTCCAGAATTATCTAATGAGGAAAATAGACTAGGGTTTAAATAGAAAACCTAATCAGTAGGATTGATATGGAAATACTTAAATACTAGGGTTGTAATGATAAAGGAAAATAATTATGGAATAATCTTCAAAAAAGATATATTCCTAATAAACACTGATTCTGATTACTTAGTGATCAAGTAAGTATCAGAATCCAAAAAAGGAAATCAACTCCTTCCTTAATCTAATTAATTTCCATAATCCAAAACGGAAATTAACTATTTCATTAGTCAACTTTTCCTTATCATTTAAACCGTCTAACTTAGAGAAAAATAAATTAAATTAATTCTTTCATAATCAATAAAATGTTGATTTAGGGAAAAAGAAATTTAAAATAGTAGCAAAAAGTCGATTATACTCTCACAGTCCAATCGGTGTAGCATTCGTGTATGCATGATACGCCCACACATATGTTTATGAGCTACTATCACACAACCACTTATATACCACATATAAGTGTTTTCCCCAACCAATGTGGGATGCACATTTTTCCCTACACAACGGGCTCACCTTGAGACTCAATTTCTCATTCACCCATTAATAATTTGTGAGTTTGAGTATACCATTTCGAAGCTCTCACGGAGGAGAATTCGAATATACTTTGATCTTCCATTTTCATGGAATCAATCATATCCAACTAATACTCTCAAAATGTGTGTTCATCACAAAATTTCTAACAAAATATGATGAAGATATTCACAACATGTGTTGCATCCACATTCCGACTCAAGTTATATTGGATGCTTAGATTAATAAGCATGCTTTCTATGTCACACATATATACATATCTAATGATAACTTTCTATGAAGGTAATTATTTTCTCTACAAACTAGCCACCAATAAGCCAATCAAAATTGAGAGAGTCCTGTCAAAGTAAATTGGAGTGTTATTAATAAAACCTTTGCCTCGTTTTGCCTAACGTCAAATCACACAAAGTTGACAACGTTTCAATTGACAATCACCTCATATCATACCCAAGTATTGCACCATTTTTGGCCATCGATATTAGGACATAGTTATTCTCTTTCATGTATTAGTATATGTACCCCAGCGGCAGCTGCGGGTAAAGCAACATCGAAGGAGGTGGGGGTGGTGGCAGCGAAGGCAATGTCGAACGTTTCTTCTATTGTAGCCCGAAGGATATGGCGCATTGGATGCTTAGATTAGGTTGGCTCGGTATGACTTTTATGGGTGAGATATGAGACTTTTTATAGTGAAACTGAGATGGTTTCTTTTGACGGCGTACCTTTTTGCATGATGGGTCAGCATTCATTTGACTCTTTTTTTCCAAAAATTTAAGACTCAACACTTAAGAAAAGAAAGACGGTAATTTTTTGTTGTTGTAGTAAATCAGTCTCATCACTTCTAAATTTAATGATATTGAAAAAAAAAAGTTTTAGAATTTGTAAAATACAAAAAATAAAAAGAAAAGTAATGTTGGAGTCTACTAAAATTATTTTGTATTGTATTTAGAATTGTTTGTATCCTTTTTAGTAATTTTAATTATGATAAAATTGTCACATAATAATAATAATAATAATAAAATTTTAAAATGAAATATATAAAAGATATTTAGCGGATTGTTAACAATATCACTCTATTTTTAATTATTTTTATGTTTATTTGTTATATGGAATTAAGGATTTCGATTTTATGAGATAGTTGAAATACTCGACTTTGTAAAGTTATAGTCGTAAGGTCATAGAATTGAATTTGACCGACTTTATAAAGTTATATAAAATTGGATCTCAAACCAAAAAAACTTGTGGAATCTAGCACCAATCATGTCTTTATATGTACTTATATGATATAGATAAAATTATTTCTATGGAAGGGTTAATCATTTAGCAAATCATTGGAGTTAGCTATATAGAGAGTTTTGGGAAAATAATTGTAATATCCATTTACATGTTTTTTTAATGTCCATTTGACAAGTTATTAATTAGATAAATCCTTAAAAATGCGAATCATTATACCATAAATACCTCATCTTACACTTATTAATATTGATCAAATAATTCAATAAAAATTAGTCCAAATCATTCTTAGGTATTCTCTTTAAATTTTCTATTTGATTGTGTGAAGACAGTAGAGGTGTCAAAAAGATCGGACTAGCGCCGTATATGTTACGGGCTTTACCCGTTTCCCCACCCATCCTGATGCCCTGGGCTTGACCGGACCCTTTTGAGAGGTCGGGCTAGCTTGGACATATATTTTAGATCCGTTGGCCCTATGGGCCGAGCATGAGGACCAAATTGGGTTTATAGTCTGAAGCCCGTTAGACCTGGCGAATAATCTATTATAATATAATAATAATAGACTTTTTTCTACTTTTTCATAAATGCTATTAATTTTTTATTTTTTTATTTTTTTTTAATATATCATATATAATATAATATTAAAATATTTGTTCCTACTTTTGATATAGTTATGACACGTGGCAATTAAAAATATTTTTATTTTTATATTTTAATATAGTAATCTAATCATATTATTATTATTATTATTATATATTATAAAAATAGCTACTTCATAAAAGGAGTGGCCATGTGACAATAAAAATATTTTTAAATGTTATTAATTTTTTTATTTTTTTTTCATATTCTAATATCATAATCTAATCATATTATTATTATTATATATAATATAATATTAAAATATTTATTCTTACTCTTGATGTGGTTGCGACACGTGGTAATTAAAAATGTTTTTATTTTCATATTTTAATATAATAATATAATTATATTATTATATTATTATTATTATTATATAATATAAAAATAGTTACTTTTTAAGAGGAGTGGCCATGTGGCAATAAAAAATGTTTTTAAATGTTTTTAATTTTTTAATTTTTTTTCATATTCTAATATCATAATCTAATCTTATTATTATTATTATATATTACGAAAATAGCTACTTCTTATGAGTAGCAGCTATGTTGCAATAAAAATGTTTCTATTTTATACTTGTTTGTTTTTAAAATAAATAAATAAATAAATGCCTTCATATGTTAATTTAATTATATATAATCATATTTTGTAACCAATGTTAGACATGTGTTATTCTAATTAATGTCTTTATTTTTAGGACTTGAATCAGCTGTCCAAAAATGATGTTTCAATTTGCATCTAACCAACCAAATTGGGACATGTGTCTATAAAAATATATATAAACACATGTCCCAATTTGGTTGGTTAAACACAAATTGGGACACTATTTTTGGACAGCTGATTTAGTCTTTATTTTTTTTATATATAATTTAATGAAATCATACATGTGTTTGTGAGGGATTTTTGGAATTAATGGTTAGATTTGATTTCTATTTTCATGGGCTTTAGAAATTAATATCCATTTCAATTAAAATTAAATCATGTGATTAATATTCCAATTAACCATCTACAACTAGCTCAAAAACTGGAATAATATTCCATGCATTAATATTCATTTCAATTGCAATTAAACCCTGACATTAATCTTTCCATTAATCTTCTAGATTTCTAGAATCAGTTTAATATAAAAAATAGGTTCATAACAAATGCCCTAATCATATATAATATCTTACCATTAGCTTCTAATAATAATAATATAAAAATAGTTATAAATACCATATAGGGAGCTTTGGACTTAAATTATTATTATTATTATTATTTTGAAAAGAATTATTATTAGTTTTCTTTCTAAAGAGATAGAGAGCCATTTATATTTCTGCAGTAAATAAATTCCTTTAATATATTTAATGTTTATAAATTTAAATTAAATAACCCTCCATTTTTTAACCATTGACTTTTCGGTTTTAACAGAACAATAATTAAAAGTTGCTTTAGAGTCATTTATATTCCTGCAATAAATAACATTCTTTCAATATATATATATATATATATATATATATATATATATACAATTTTTCTATTGTCAGTCCGAACTAGTGCTGTCTACGGTTCCGGTTCAGGCCGGTTTCGGTTCGAAACATACGGTTACGGTTCCGTGGACAGCTCGAACCGAAACCGAACCAGAAAATTTCGGTTTTGGTTCAGTTTTTAACCGCCGGTTTTGGACGGTTTTTGGGCGGTTTTGGGCGGTTTTTCCAAAGGTTAAACCGAAACTGAACCGGCTTCAACCGGTTTCCAACCGGTTTTGTAACCGCCGGTTTCAGTTTCGATTTTCCAATTTCGGTTTCGGTTTTTAACCGCCGGTTTAACCAAACCGTGGACACCTCTAGTCCGAACTGACAAAAGATTTATCAGTTTCTTGCATGTGAGCCACTCATTTTACATACTTTGACTTGATGTGTATGCACTTGTCAAAACTCTTTTATAAATAAGTGGCTCACATTCAATGTCCTGATAAATTTTATGTCATGACGAACTGACAGTAGAAAGACTGTATATAAATATATATAACTAGTTTGTATCCCGCACGATGTGCGAGAATTGTAAAAATATAACGTAATCGTTATCATACTTATATATATATATATATATATATATATATATTGTTTTTTTTAAATTCGGATTTATTCTTCCACTTTTACTTTCAATGCTCTAACTTGTTCAAGTTTCTCTTATATCATCATTTTCAACTCGAATTGTGATAGTTTTCCATCATTTTCTTTACAATTTATAATGTAAACAGCATGATTTTATGAAAGAGGAATAAAAAAAACATAAGACAACTCTTATTTTACTAAACTACGAATATAATATAATAGATATAATCTTGCAATAGGAATTATTAACATATATAAAAAAGAAAAAAAAAGTACTAAAAAACCAATTGACTACAAATTTTACTTGTTCAGTCTCGTTGCCATTGCCATTAAGTTGGGCACCATCTACCTGTTATATACTTCCTTAATGGAGGCCATACTCCTTAGCCTTGGCCTTGTGCGTTGCTCGCACTGGATTGAGATGTAACTTTTTTGGTGCAATGAATTCATAGGCACATTCATGTCTCGGAGCCTGGAAATATGTACACAATGATCTATTTCTCAACTCTATCAAATAATTGATATGTTTCTGGGTTCAACCTCTCGTATCTCCAAGCCTAAACGTTCGTCCAGATAGATGTACATACTCAATTAAAGCCACATCTTCAGCTCCACTACATAATACAAAATTTTCGTTGTAAATATTCTAAATCAGATTATATTAGTAACTATATGATATGTCATATATGCAACATTTAACTCATCAAAATTCTAAAATCCACACCCGAGTAGGCTACATATTTGGTGAATATGCTTGAGAATTTAATATGTAACCTAGTGCACATTGAGAAAAGTGATTTAGATACAATCCTAACCTTTTTAATTAATGGAAACAACAAACTTTTACTATAATGATCGTCAAAAATCACCGAGACATTTGCAAACACATTTTCACAAAACAATCTTCAAAAATTGATAACCGCACTAAAGATTAAGATACTAAACATGCAACACCGATACCAATCCGTAATCACACGATTCACCCAAGAGGCCAAGATTGTCAATAATTTTTTTTTTCAAAATCTACACCAACAGATCATTTAAAGGTTTATGCACCAATTAATTATGTCTAAATTTTCAATCAGGTTGTGCTACTTATATGTTTCGTTTATCATAATATAACAAAATTGTAATTTAACCTGTAGCTAGTACTAATTCACAGTACAATCAATCAAATTCCACAATAGGGGTGTGCGGCGGATTGGATCCAATGGATTTACCATGATCCAAGATCCGATCCGATCCAATTGGATCGAAGAAATGACAATCCGATCCGATCCAATTTTATAACAGGATCCGATCCGATCCAATTACTATTAGATCCGATCCGATCCGATCTGTCGGATCTAATTAATATAAAGTTGGTTTTAATATAAAAGAATTTATTATTTGAAATAAATAAAATCAAATAAATAATTCAAACAATACTAATTAATTCAAATAAAATTAACATTCAAAAAAATACATAACATAACTTGTAAACTTATATAGTTCAAAAAGTTCATAATCCTAAAACAACAACTCCAACTAAAGTCATCCAAATGTTTAACAATAAATAAAATCATCCAAACAACATCAACACAAGTTGTTGAATTTTCTTCTAAAGAAACATGTGAAACAATACAACACCCAGACTTTGTAGTCCATAAAAAGGTAAGAAATAGAACCTGATTTCTATTTCTGTAAAAGAATAAAATAAAAAATTAATAAATGAAGTAATTTAATAAAGAACATAACCAAATTTAAGTTGAGTTAGATTTGTATCACCTGTTTCCAGTGTTCCTACATGTTATTGTCCTTTAACATCTTGCTTAATTTTATTCCAAAGAAAGGTCTTTAACAGCACCAAGAATTTCTACAAGTCAAAAACAATAACATAAAATACAAAGTTAGTAAGTGAAATCATTTAATTTAATAATGTACAATAATCTAACTTAAGTTAGGTTTACATTACCGGTTTCAAGTTCTTCCATGTTATTTACTATCTCACCAAAACTAATTTGTGAAGAAGAATCCAACCAATTTTGCATGCATGTAAGTGTTTATACTATCCTTGGAGACAATGAACTTCGAAATGAATCAAGAATGCGTCCACCAATACTAAATGTTAATTTAGAGGCTACAGTTGAGACATGTATTGTCAAAATATCTCGTGCAACATAAGATAAAATCTTATATTTGGGAGACTTGATCTTCCACCAACATGAGATATCAAAGTTTTCATTATTTGGATTTTCACAAGATTCCATCAAATGTTGATCCACCTCTGTCTTGTTATCCACACCATCAATTTCTTTAACAAGTTTCATATAACCAGAAACAAAGAATCAGCATCAATCTCACAATTATCTGCCGGCATATCATTTGCAATAGAGATAGAAATATTATTAACAGCTTCCACATTTACAAAGTAAATTACTTTATATTGATAATATAATCCATTCAAAGTATTAATTACTCTGCTTGATATTTCATTTACTCTACTTGTAATTTCAATTGTTTTTATATAAATAGGCAAATTGTTTTTATATAAATAGGCAAATTGTCCAATATAAAAATAAGGTATAATATTTTAGACGGATCGGCTGATTTGAGGGATTTTCAAACGGAAATCCAATATTCAATCCAATCCAATGGATTTTAGAATTTTGGATCCGATCCGATCCAATCATTCCCCCGAATTCGATCCAATCCAATGGATCCTATTGGATTGGATTGGATCTTGCACACCCCTATTCCACAACTAAATAAAAATAGCAATTACTTTGTCAAAATAAAAAATAAAACAAACAAATACCTGAAAGCAATATCAATGTCATTTCCGAAATTTTCAAGTACCTTATCCATGATTTCAAGAGGCAAAGCATGTTGCCATGTTCAAGCTCTTTCACCAACAGCTCGAAATCCTCCACCTCTACTTTTCTCCTTCACTTCTGCCAATAAAACAAATCAAATTAATAACAAATTCAATTGTGATTCATTTTAGACAAATAATAATAATAACATAAAAGAGTTTCGAAATACAAACAATTTATCTTAATATTACCAGGAGCAACCATAGTTGCTGCAAGCAGAATAGTTTCGCTTTGGCTCCACATTCATCAGTGTCACGGAAACACGTCGTTTTGGCACAATTGTCGAAGCCATCTAAGGCCGCTCTAATAGCTAAATAAACCGATTTGTGAAACTATGAAAGGATGTAAAACAATGATATGTGCCTTTTTAGGTGGGTACACATGCATGTGCATTTGTGAGCCATGCAAAGACTATGCAAAGGGTGGAGTCCGACCATGTTATTTAGTTGGACTTTTTTATTTAGTTTGAATTTGAATTATGATTAGATGAGTGAATAAATTAGCTATGGGATTAGATAAAGTTTATCAGATTATTATAATTGATGCTTAGCTTCTATTTTGTAATCCTATTTAAAGATGAGAACACATTAATAAATTATTATGAAATGAATTAAACCAAATATTAACTCCCTGATTTCTTTTTCTCTCTGTCTCTCTTCTTTCCCTTTTCCCTCCCCAAAATTAATTCTTATCAGTGCATGCATGTGCATTGTGAGCCATGCAAAGGTTATGCAAAGGGTGGAGTCCGACCATGTTATTTAGTTGGACTTGGTTATTTAGTTTGAATTTGAATTAGGATTAGATAAGTGAATAAAATAGCTATGAGATTAAATAAAGTTTATCAGATTGTTATAACTGATGCTTAGCTTCTATTTTGTAATCCTATTTAAAGATGGGAACATATTAATAAATTATTATGAAATGAATTAAACCAAATATTATCTCCCTGATTTCTTTTTCTCTCTGTCTCTCTTCTTTCCCTTTTCCCTCCCCAAAATTAATTCTTATCAGTGGTATCAGAGCTATTCGGTTCAGGATACCAAGTTCCGTAATGGAATTTACAAAATTCTGGCTCGTCATGAGTCCAGATTTGACCAAATACATTTTACCCTCAAAACTATCATGACAGAACTCCAAGCCATACGCCTCTCTCGCAACACATCTGAAACCAAAATCAACCCCTTCGCTCCTGAAGAATCCGCACAACCCCTTAACCAATCCAACACTTTCCCCTCCACCACCGTTGTTTCGCTTGGTTCTCCACCCAACCAAAAATCGATCTCGTCTTCTAAGATTACACAGAGTTCGTTCCATCGGATTACAGGCCGAGAGACTTGTGAAAAGAGCGAAAAAGGTGTGCCAGATTTTTCTGCCACACCCGAAGAATTGCCTAGCAAATCAACTTTCATAGAACCGATTCCGAAAATTTCCTTCCATGCTATGGCCGGAACCAACCATCATCGGACCTATTCGAGTTGTTGACAAATTAAAGAACAAGGGATGGTATAACTCTAAAGGGAAAATATCGACCCAAGTCGGAAATTCTGGTGAAATGGGATGGGGCGCCGCTAGAAGATGCGATACGGGAAAACGAGTGGTGTTTCTTACGAACTTATCCCGACTTTATCCTTGCGGACAAGGATAATTTGAGAGGGGTGGAATGATATGTGCCTTTTTAGGTGAGTACACATGCATGTGCATTGTGAGCCATGTAAAGGCTATGCAAAGGGTGGAGTCCGACCATGTTATTTAGTTGGACTTGGTTATTTAGTTTGAATTTGAATTAGGATTAGATAAGTGAATAAATTAGCTATGAGATTAGATAAAGTTTATCAGATTGTTATAACTGATGCTTAGCTTTTATTTTGTAATCATATTTAAAGATGGGAACACAATAATAAATTATTATGAAATGAATTAAACCAAATATTATCTCCTTGATTTCTTTTTCTCTCTGTCTCTCTTCTTTCCCTTTTCCCTCCCCAAAATTAATTCTTATCAAACAAATTTATAGGCAAACAAAAAAATTAATGGACTGAAAAATGAAGAATTTATTATTTATTTAAGTCTTGCAACAAAGAGGCTTTTTTTGGCAAAGAATCAGTTGAGAATGGTGGTAACATTTACAAAATTAAAAAACACCTCTTTTTCAATAAAACTAAAAAAAAAAAGCTCCTAATTCCAATTTACCTGATCTAATCAAACACCAAATCACAAACAAAGGCGTAACCAAAACCACCCATACATGTTAGGGCATGTTTGATTTTTCCACTGAACACTTAATGACACTTAAATTGTTTCGTTTGAATTTTTAAGTTATAAAACCATTGAATGAGCTCCTAAAACCACTTTTTATAAAATGTGAAAAATTTTCACTTTTCACTTAATGAAAAATGACTGAAATAAATATTAATTTATTACTTCTAAATTTATCCTTACAAATCTTATTTATTTCCAATTTATTCTTCTTTTACACCCTTTAACTATATTAATTTTTTTTTCTTCTCACTATTTAAAAAACTTTAGTAGCCACTTTCACACACAAAAAAATTGATAGAGATATAGATTTCATTATAAATTTATTATTATATTATTATTCCACATATATAGTATAAATATTGTACGGATTATTAATGGCCGACTCAAATCTATTGTTATTTCTTAAACTAAACTTCAATTAATTTGTTCAATTTTTATACTCTAAGGGTTATATTTTATATGGAAATTTTTTATTTATTAATTTGTTATTATATTATTAAATTAATTTTTTTAGTTGTCTTTAATATATTAAAATATAAATATATAACAAATAATAGTTGAAAGGGCATAGATGTAAACTTATTTATTTTAAGATATTTGTAACTTAAAAAAAAACAACTTATCACTTATATTCAGTTTTCAGTGAAAAAAAAAACAAACATGTTTCTCAGTTTCAGTTTTTAGTCACTATTCAGTCTTCAGTATAATTCAACACTGTTCAATTTTCAGACGAAAAATCAAACGCAACCTTAGTATGAAGAATGGCAGTGGCCATCCTGCTGTTGTTGTGGCTTCACCATTGGAATGATATTTTTAGTTAATATATTTATTGTAGTAATATATAATTACATACACAAAATTAAAATAGAGAGGTAAGTACCCGTTGAAATTACTCTTTGTACCTGTTGAAGTTACTCTTTGTACGTATAGAGATATGAAAAGAACAGATTCAAAAAGAAAAAAAAGAAAAAAAAAAAGATAACTCATATAAGGGAGATGACTAACCGAGAAGCCTCGCTGGTGAGGGAGACATCTATTGTAATGATATTATGATACAAAATCATCTGATGGCAATTCATTTGCCTCCTATGTAAACTTTCATTCTCGGCAATGAATCCGGCAAAACATGCCACACATGTTGGAGACAAAAATATTAGAATTTGACAAATTAATTGCAACATTCAAATCCCTCAAAATAAGATATTGCTTTATATCAATATGCATCAATGTACCACATTAGAATTACATAGCAACACATCAGAGCCATTGAGAACATACAACTTATATAAAGGGCCAAACCTCTGGCTCGTTACCATCAAAATTAAATATCCTCATGGTATAATCTGTGCCATTGATTCCAGGCATGGTAAAGATCACTCCATCAGCCCCAAAGCCAAAGTTCCTATCGCACAACTTCACAGCTTGTTCTGGAGTTACCTTAGGTTCTGAAGAGTCCATATTATCAACCTATTCAAATTCACTTCACTCAATCATCACCCAATCAAAACCAAAGTAAAAATTACTTTCAATAAAAACAATAATCATACATATCTGTATTGCTACAAAAAATGAGGAAACACAATTATGCTAAAATTCTTAATCAGATAGATTAGACCATAAAAGTAGTAATTCTAGGCTCATTTAAATTCACATTGCAAAGTTGCCGATGAAATTAACAAAACCAAAATACCAAAAACCATATATAATAGGGAGACTTGCATAAATAGTCATCCTTGGTTTTCAAAAACCAAAAATAGCCCATGTTTGAAAATTTTGTGTTTTTGTTCTTTTTAGAGTTGATTTTACGAGATTGTCCTTTAAAAAAAAATTTCTATCATTTACTTCATTTAATACGATAATATCAAATTACCCTTCTAAGGGACAGCTTTCCTAAAATTTAAAATACAATAATTTCAAAAAGAAAAGAGAAGCAAATAGAAAAAAAATTCGAGGAAATTGTAGAAAAAGACCTTTCTCAACGTTTAGTTTCTAGGAAATAGCCCCTTAGTGAAAAAATTGCCCTTTTAGCCTTTTCCCCAACCACATTTACAACATTGGCCTTTAAAGGCCCTCCCCTGGAATTTCCCACAATAGCCTCTTTAAATATTTAATTCATTATAACTTGTTGAAGTTTACTACAATACCCCTCCAATGTCATTTCCCACAAAAGTTACTGATGAACAATACATTTCAAATCAACCAAAGAACAGCCCTTCATTGCTTTTATTTTGTTCTGTGTGCGCAAAACTGAAAATCAATCAACAACCCAGAATTCAGAGACTCAGAGAGAGGAAGGAGAAGCAAGGTGGTCGTCGGAGAAGCAAGGTCGTCGTGGCCCTTCAATCGTGGTCTTCGTCTGTGTACACAAACGACGATTAAACTCAAACCCAAGCAAGAACCCAGAAATAGAAGCCAGGTCGCCGGTCGCCGTTTAAAGCACAAGGCCGACGGTGGGCATTGATTGAAGCACCCCAAACCCTAGACGAAACGCAAAGAGAGTGAGACAATGTCAATGTATTAATTTCTTCAAACAACTACAATTTATGGGAGATTGTTGTTGTTTTTATTTTCGATGAGAGATTGTTTTTTTGTTTGTGTTTTTGGCATGTTTGTGTTCCGTTGTATGTGTATTGGGAGGGTGTGTGTTCTGTTTGAAGGAGGGCAAGCATTCAGCTATTGCTGTGAACTACACTGGAATCTTTAGTGGGATGCAATTGAATGTTCAGAATAACGTTTGCAGACTAGAATGACTTATTTTGCATGCATGTATTATTTTTTTTAAGCCTAGTAATCATTGTAATAGACCTAGTACCAATGGATTAAGCTTGTAATTTGATGAGCCTAGGTTTGGTTTTATGGTGAATGTATATGTTTAGCCTATAAATGATTGTCATAAGCCTAGGGCCAATAGATGGATGATGCATGTAATATTTTGAGCCTAGGAGGCTATGAACGATTTTCAGAAGCCTAGTACTAATTATAAGCGTAGGACTTAATTTCAATTCTAATGCAGTGTCGATACATGTATGATTTCCACATACTATAATGCTGATACATGTATAATGCTGATTTTGAGCCTGGAATTATTTTCATTTACAATGTCGATACACACATAATGGTACACGCATAATGCCTATACATGTATTTCATTTTGAACCTAAGTTTTATTTGATTTTTTATTTATTTTCCAGTTGCCGAAAAATTCAAATGAAAAGTTGTGGCGGTTCCCAGGGCATGAGAAATGGATTCCAGTCAGAGTAAACAGTCGAAGCAAGATGTTTATGATTAGAGACTTGATGGTGGTCCTCCAAAAATTTGGGTTGGTGGAAAAATTCAAGCAAGGCCCTTTCGGCCAGTATTTGGATTTGAAACAACCGTTGATAGTTTACGGACACCTAATTCATAATCTTTTGAAAAGAGAGATTATTCACCCTAATGGACAAAGACCAGATGAGATGTGGTTTGGGTTGGGGAAGTCGAAAGCTCGTTTTGGTCAAGAAGAGTTTTGTCTATGCAGTGGATTGAAAATGGGATAGCTGCCTGAAGGTTTTGCCAACAATAATGAAGTAGAAGAAGATTCAATGCTTAGAAAAATATTCAAAGGAAAAAAGCCTACTGCTGAGGTATTGTATGCTACGTTGAAGAGAATGTCTACCGAAGAGAGTGAAGATGTGTACAAGATGTTGAATATCTATATGGTGAGCCAATTCTTTGGCATGGATGACGGACGGACGACAGCTATCTCGGGGTGGTTGTTTTCATTAGTTGAAAACGAAGATGAATTCAAAAAATTTCCATGGGGTTCTTACATCTTCAGTTTTACGCTATTTTTTCTGAAGGATGTACTTAACAAGCGCCTCCCCAAACTGAGAGGTGAAGAAGAGAAGGAAGATAAGAAGGGGAAGATGAAGAAGAATAAGAAGACAGTAGAAGAAGAAGAAGTGTTGGAAGAAGATAAGAAGAAAAAGAATAAGAACAAGAACAAGAACAAGAAGTCAGTAGAAGAACAAGAAGTGAAAGGGAAAGGCAAAGGGAAAGGGAAAGGAAAGCTGCAGGGTGAGGAAGAGAAGAAGGAAAAGAAATCCAAGTATTATACCTACAACTTGTCCGGGTTCCCTCTAGCACTTCAGGTAATTTTTATAAGAGTTGAGCATGTATAGATTGTTATGTTAAAATTAGGAAAAATATTGCTAGAAAGCTAGTTGTTTTGGTGATGGATTGGTGATGTCCAGAATTTTTTAACAGCAAATTCCCTGTCCATTTTCTAAAAATATGATTGCATTTCACATCTTCGTTGTATAGGTATGGGCCGTGGAGAGAGTAATTTCTGTAGAAAATCTCGTTGGTAAAAGAGTTGCCACAGGGTATCCACGGTTCAGTAGATGGGAATTCAGTGCAAAGGTTACAAATATTGAATCCAAATTCAATACATTGGTGTGTACTTAATTACCCTTTCTTTTTACTTATATGGGGATAATTATTTGTAGAAATTCCCTAACAATTGTTTGTTCCCGATATACAGACGGCTTTATTTGAATGGGAGGTTGAAACTTTTGAGAAGGGTACAGATTACTTCAAATCCCTCAACATTGAATATGTGTGTGGCCCACTAATTGATAAGAAGAGGGAGAAGTTGGCTCTACCTCGAAGTGAAGAGGAAGAAGATCTTGGTTCCGACCAAGAAGGTGATGATAATCAGGCAGGCAATGACAATGATGGGATTGACTGTTCTGTTCAGAAGGAGGAGATAAGTCAGGTGGGGAGTGTGGATTGTTCAGGTGGTGAAATTAAATTTAGGGGGGGTGTATTAAATTAGGATTCTCGAGGACATTTAAAGACTTTATAAATTCGGGTGTATTCAATTCGGACATTTAAAGACTTTAAAAGAGTCTATATTAATTCAGTGGTATTCAATTCAGATTTCTATGGACTTTTCAAGAGTCCTTCTAAATCCGGGTGTATTGAACTGAGAATTTAAAAATGTCTGCAAATATCAAGGTGCATTCAATTAGGACTAGATTTTAAAGAATTTTTTTAAGTTATGGATTTTGGTGGACTTGATAGTGAGAAGTATAAATATCAAAGGTCATAACAAGTCCAGCCTTCTCCCCAAAGATTTTGAGTTTTTCTTGTTGTTAGGGTTCATTGCTTCTATTTTTCTTTGTATATCTCTTTCATGGTTGAACTTCTAGAATATGCTAGGTTATGATTCTTGATATGCTTAACTTAATGAAAGTAGAAATCATGAGGATGATTTATAGCCTATTCAATAGATAGTGACGGTTATTAGATTTTATGTGTTTTCGAAATATACAAAGGCCTACTTGGAACCCCTCTATTTTGACAAATGGCCAGAATTTGTAAATTTATTTGGATGAGTTCTTTTATCTAGAAACTTATGAAAAATTATATGTAGATAGAATGCTATGTTTAATGTTATTTTGCAAAATTTCGTGATTTATAATTGAATACAAAAATTGTATAATTTTTGGAGTGGACAAAGGTTAATATTGATTTTTGCTGGACAGATTCGGGAAACAAGAAAAGAATGAATGTTTTCATATACGAATGACCATTGATTAAATTGATAATTTTACTGTAGCATTTCCTATATGTCTAGATTATCCATGTCAAATTTTGTAAGATTTGGAGCTGTAGAGAAAAAATTAAAAATCGTAGATCAAAAAGTTGTCAGTTGTGACAAAATTATGCTTTTTTTTCAATATTTTATGTATGGCTTTGCTTAATTATTCGATTAGTTGATTATTGTTTGTTTATATGATTAATTGAATAACAATGAGAATTAGTGAAGATGAGTTATGAATGTTGAGTATTTTCCTTTTAATTTTGCTCTAAAAATTGTTATAAACTACGTCACTTTCTTTCATTTGTGATTGACTTTAGTAAAAATTATTGCCGTTAGTTTTTTTTTGGTGTGCAACGTTTATTCATACGTGAAGTTTTATGTATTCATATTTGTTTTTTGGATTTATCATGAAAGTTGAGATTTTTGTGAAAATTAAGCTTTGAAGTGGAGCCGTGACTGATTGAGGCATATACTTGTATAATTCATCCATCTATAATAGAAGTCTGAGATAACAAATCCATAAAAGTATGAGATAGATGTAAGTCTGAGATAGATGTCTAAACAAATCAATGAAAGTCCATGTGGATTTATAAAAGTCCATAGAAATCCATGAAAATCTGTCATTTAAAAAATGTCTTTAAATGTCATCAAGAATCCTAATTGAATACATCCCTTAGACAATTACACCCCTTAGAGATTTGAGGAATTCGAATTTGGGGAAATCAAATGGAGGTGTTAAACTGTGGAAACGATTAGCTCGGGGAGAAGGTTTCGCCGCTGACCCGTCGGCCCTAGGCACTCTTGGTGTGGAATGCTCGGGGGCTGGGGAGTTCTCGAACAATCTGTGTCCTACATAATGGTGTAAAAGGGGGCCGGCCTAGCCCACATCGGCACGGCCCCCCGGCCCATTTAGGAAAACCGGCCGTGCCTGGCACGGCACGCCACTTTGGCGGGCCGTGCCAGGCACGACCCGTTTTCCTAAATGGGGGCCCGGCACGGCCCTTCCGTGCCGTGCCGCGTGCCGTGCCGTGCCGGCACGTGGGCCAATTTGGCGGGCCAAATGGGCCGGCCCATATATATTTTTTTTTTAATTTTTTTATATATTATTATTTTTGTATAATAATAAAAATGTTTATAATAAATTAATAATAGATTATAGATACATTTTTTATTTTATTTAATGAATTAATTCAAAAAATAAATAAAGATAAAACATGAAAGAAAAAAAAGTAGATAAAAATATGAAATGAAGAATTCTTTATTTATTTCGGACTTTCAGTATTACATATTTACATGATTGCCTCATTAAAAACCTTACCAAGAAAACCCAGTGGGATAAAAACTTGGTAAGGGAAAAAGAGTGCAATCGTATTACAAGTAAATGTACATGTACAACCTAGTTCTGGACCTGGTTACTGCCGGAACCCTCATCGACATATAAATTAGAGAAATTTTGAATAAATTGTTCATCTACCGTTTCATTTTGCATCCTCTTTCGAGCATGCTCCCAATCCCGAATGCATATTAATACCTCCACCATCTCTGGAGTCAAATAATTTCTTCTTGGTTCAATAATTCATCCACTCGTGTTGAATGCCTGTTCTGAAGACACAGTGGACACGGGGATAACCAGTATGTCACGTGCTAAGTGTGACAAGACCGGATACCTGTAGCTATAGGTCTTCCACCATAACAACAGATCAAAATTCTCCGTGTTTTCGTCGGCATCAAACTGTGCTTCAAGGAACCTATTCAGTTCGGCACCAGAAGATGCAGCAGATCGTGTAGTTGAAGAAGAAGAACTTGCTGATTTGTCTTTTTTCTGGCGTTTGAGAATGCTCCAACTTGTCGGCAACGGTTGTCTGTCCGGTTCTGGTGATGGTTCCGTGTGAATGCCGCCAAACCTGCGCTCATAAATACTAAAAACTTCGAACAACTTGTTTCGAATGTCAGTAATCTGTTCGGAATAATCTATTGACAATTTATTACCAGTAAACTCAAGAAAATATTCTAAACCAGCTAATTTAATTCTAGGATCTACTATAACACCTAAGGCATAAAGGAAAGGCATTTCAGACCAGTATTTTTTAAACTTGGTCTCCATGGCAACAACTGCATCGCCAAGCAAGTCATCTTCCCTATAAGTGTTTAACATGTCAGACATTTCCACAATCTGATGGATTGCCTGGGAAGATGTGGGGTAGTAGACCCCAGAAAGGGTTACAGTGGCATTGTAAAAAACCTGTAAAAATTCAACAAAAATCTTTGCCACATACCAATCGTCTAGTGTCAGTGATTGAGCAGGTGAACAGCCACTTTCGGCCAATTTCATGTTATAAAAACCTGAAATAGTTGTATCATATTCCAAACAATTTTTCAGCATTAAGTAAGTAGAGTTCCACCTTACCGGCATATCAGCTTGGAATCGTCGGGGTCGTAGACCGTTTAATGTACAGTGTCTGCCAAATTCTTGAAATCTTGGATTAGAGCTACCGATCCAAGAAATGGCATCTCTGATGTGTTCTATACGATTGCTTACTTTCTTCAAACCAGACTGTACAACTAAATTTATGATATGACATGCACAACGCTGGTGGAAGAAATAACCCCCAGCTTGCGGGATGTTTCTTTCAGTAAACAATGCAATAGACTTAGTATTTGCTGATGCATTATCTAATGTGATAGAGAGGATGCGATGAGTTATGTCATAAGTTTCTAAAACAGAAAGAATGACAGCAAAAATATTGTCTGCGGTATGTGCAAAATCCATATGACGAAAACTAAGAATTTTTTTTTGTATCCTACATTCAGAGTCTAAATAGTGTCCTGTGACACATAAATAGTCATGTTTGGAACATGCGTTCCAAATATCGGAAGTTAATGCAATTGAGAAAGTTAGATGCTGTAATTCAGCCGTCAAGTCATCTAGTTGGGTTTTAAACATTTTTATCAAATCGTTCCTAGTGGTGGTTCTAGAAACAATTTGCATTTGGGGGCAAAATGCAGATGTGATAAATTCTTGAAAAAAAACACAGTCACCGAAATTAATAGGTTGATCAGTTTGTGCAATGTACCGTGCCAAACATTCTCTAGCATGTGCGGCGTCGTAATGCCACGTCGTAACCGACCCGTCTGGGTGCCGTTGCAGTTGTGTCTGGGTTGTATTGGGTACATGTACGTGTTTGGGCATGCATTTTTGCATATGTCTTCTCAAATGACCGGTTCCACCCTTAGTAGTGGTATAGTTCTTAGGACAAAACTTACATTTGGCTCTGGGGCCGATCGTACCGTCTGGAAGTGTCATTTCTACTACGTCAAAACACTGCCATACGTCTGATGTTAACCTCTTAGATTTGGTACATGATGTCGGTGTGGCGCCGGAACCAGAAGGTCCCGCTCCGGTTTCTGCCGGTCCGGAGAGATCAAAATCATCGTTCAGCATGTTTAGACCGTCTGGAAAATAAGGATGGGTGGGATCCATTTCCTAAAAAAAAAAAGTTTAGGTCATTAAAATTAACTCCTACACATACAATGATTATTTTACTAAAAATATATATTAAAATTAACTCCTACACATAAAATGATTAATTTACTAAAACAATATATTAAAATTAACTTCTGCACATAAAATGATTAATTTACTAAAACAATATATTAAAATTAACTCCTACACATAAAAATGATTTTTTTTTACTAAAACAATATATTAAAATTAACTCATATACGTAAAATGATTAATTTACTAAAACAATATATTAAAATTAACTCCTACACATAAAAATGATTTTTTTTACTAAAACAATATATTAAAATTAACTCCTACACATAAAATGATTATTTTACTAAAACAATATATTAAAATTAACTCCTACACATAAAATGATTTTTTTTTAACTAAAACAATATATTAAAATGAACTCCTACACATAAAATGATTATTTTACAAACAAAATATATTAAAATTAACTACTACAAATAAAATGATTTTTTTACTAAAAAAATATATTAAAATTAACCCCTACACATAAAAATGATTTTTTTTTTACTAAAACAATATATTAAAATTAACTCCTACACATAAAATGATTATTTTACTAAAACAATATATTAAAATTAACTCCTACACATAAAATGATTAATTTACTAAAAATAAAAATAAAAATATACCCCTACACATAAAAATGATAAATTTACTAAATAAATAAAATTAATAACTGATATAAACATAAAATGATAAATTTACTAACTAAACAAACATATTAAATTTAAAATATAACACTTAAATAAAAATGTACCTTTGAAGTTTGAACTTTGGTGTCTTGGTGGAGAGATTAGAGAATAATAGTAAATTACTAATAAAATATTATAATAGTATATTAGTAGTGTAGAATAGTAGAGAGAGAGTAAGAATGAAATTAAGAATAATTGAAATTGTATAGAGAGTTTGAGAATGGAGAGATTGAGAGAATTAGAGAAAGTGAATGAAAAGTGGAATGTGTGGGAGTATTTATAGAAAAATTAGAAAAGTGGGTAAAAATATAAAACACAAGAGTTGAGGGGGCAAATTGTAATTTTTATTGTTTTTTTTAAAAAAATAACGTTGGCCGACGTCAGCCATGACGTCAGCCAACGGTTATTTTTTTTTTAAAAAAATACCGTTATATACTTAAATTTAAAAAAAAAAAAAAAAAAAAAAAACAAATTCCGCGGGCCCAACGGTCGGCACGCGTGCCGGCCCGGCGTGCCGACCGTTGGGCTTGGCACGCCGTGCTGGCGTGCCGTGCCGGGCCGGCACGCCGTGCCTGGAACCCTGACCCGGCACGTGCCAAGAATGGGGGCCGTGCCAGGCACGGCCCGCCATCCTTGGTAGGCCGGCCGGACCGGGCCCTCCAGGCCCGGCCCATATTTACAGCACTAGTCCTACAGCGATTGGCGCGGGAAGTGGATCCAGTAATTGTGTTTCTTATGGAGACTAAAGGAAATGCAACAAGAATCGAACTTTTAGAGTGAAGTTGGGATTTACAGGGAAATTAGTTGTAGAAGTGGTGGGTCGAAGTGGGGGTTGTGTTTATTTTGGTTAAATGTGGTGGATATCGATTTGCTCTCGCATTCTCGATATCACATTGATGTGCAGGTTATGTCACATAATTCGAAGGTCTGGTGTTTAACGGGATTTTATGGCAATCCAGATACCGAGTAGAGACATCACTCATGGATGTTGTTGAGAAGGTTGCACGGTATGTCTGATCTTCCTTGGCTTTGTGTGGGGGATTTCAACGAGGTGTTATGCGATGAAGAAAAGTATGGGGTTCAAGGCCGATCTAGTCGGTTAATGGAGAGCTTTAGGTCTGCTTTGGATTCATGCGGATTAGAGGACACGGGTTTTATGGTCCAATATTTACTTGGAGTAATAAGGATATGGTGGGAATATGATTCATGAACGCTTGGTTAGGGGTGTCAGATGCTTTAATTGGCATCAAATGTTCCCAAACTCTAGTGTGCGGCATCTGGACTACTGAGTTCAGATCACAAACCTATTTTGGTGGAAATCTTAATTGATTCTATTCGTGGGTCTACGGGTAGAGGTAGGCGTGAGAGTCGGTTTCATTTTGAAGGTTGTTGGGCTGATGGGGAGGATTGCCAAGCTATAGTGGAGCAAGCATGGGTTGTCTCAAGTGGGGGGAGAGCTGTGGGACGTGTTGTGGCTGTAATTCAGAGCTGAACAAAACAACTTTCTAAGTGGAATGCTAGGAACAGAATTTCTATGATGGCTAATATAAAGAGTAAACAAGAAGAATTAAGAAAGGAGACGTCTTGTACTCGACCAAACAGTTGAGACAAAATTCAACGAATTGAGAAGCAATTGGATGGTTTGCTGCTGGAGAAGGAGACATATTGGAGTCAGTGGTCCAGAACTGAGTGGCTGAAGGGTGGTGATCGCAATACCAAATTCTTCCATATGAAAGCAAATGCTAGAAAAACTAGAAATGAGATTTTCGGCATGTTCAATGATGATGGGTCCTGGTGTGTGGGTCAAGAGATACGAAAAATGTGGCAATGGGGTATTTTACGAAGCTTTTCGATTCTGATGAGTCTTCGAAAGAAGATATGGACCAAGTTTTGGACTATTTGCAGCATAAAATTTCGCAACGATCTGGTTACTTTCTGGATAGTCCTTTTAGTGCAGAATATGTGCGCAAGGCTCTCTTTGATATGTCTCCAATAAAGGCTCCAAGACCCAATGAGCTATTGATCGTCATATTTATGTACCTATTTGAGGTCTCTATTACGTAGATTTTGTACTCATTTTCGAGCATGTTTATGTACATAATGTGTTTTTTGAAGCCTTGTGTAGATCATATTCACTAAGCAATTTGTTCGAGCTTAAAGGAAAGTTTGAGAGGCAAAAATGAGCAAAAAGTGAGATTTAGAGGCGAAAGGGGCTGAAATTGTAAAAAGCTCGTGCAGAACATCCAACTTCGGAGGGTTATATCTCCCTCCTCAGATTGAAACATGTTTCGATCCATAGATATTCGGAAATCCCCGGAAGTCTAGTTTTCAGTGACTTTTACGGATTACGATTCCGATTCTTCTAAAAGAAGTTATACCAGTTTTAGTAACTGATACACAGGGACCTGCGAGGACCAGTGAAGTGACCCGCGAACTGAGAGCCAGAATGCCTCCAGTAGACTTCCCTAGTCCATACCAGCAAATGTCGGGCCGCGAATCTTCTGGGAATAGCCCAAGGACGGTTTTTAGGCCATTTTTAGAGGGTTAATGTAGTCCTTTCATGCCCAAATCATGCCCTAGCCTCCCAAGCCTATAAATACACCTCTTTCCCCACCATTTACATAGATCCCATCACCTCTCTTCTCTACACACTTCATCTTCTTCACAAATCAGGAGAGAGAGAGAGAGAAGCCTTCAAAGGCATCCATGGAGGAGTTTCCTCCATGGATTGCCTCTCCATCACCACCTCTACCATTCCTACACACATCTTAGAGTCTTTTCAAGGAGAAAAGAGTGTTCTTTTGACCAATTTCGAGCCCTAATGCAATGAGCTTTTGGAGGAGTGTCTTGAAGGGTTTTCTCATTTACCCCATTCTCTTTGTATTAAATGTTGTTTTTGATGTATAAATCCCCACTTGGGAATACTTGTAAACCTACACTTATGTTATTTATGTAATAATTGTTCTTAAATTCATTTGGGTCTTGATTCTTCCTTAGTTTTATTGTGATAAGCTCATGTCCTTACATTTATGTCCATGTAGGTTAGAAATTGATATGTGTTCATGATTTGGATTAGGAGTAGAATAACTTAATTAGGAGTAGTTTAATTAAACATCCTATGATTGTATGTATGTTGATGGATAATTCAAAATGCATGCTTGGATCGATGTGAGTGCTTGATCTTTGATTAGGCTAAATTTGAGGATTAGAGTTAGATATACACCATACTTGGCTTTGATTGTTGCTATAAAGGATGGATGAAATTCATGAAGGTATACACCCTACTTGATTGGATTTTGGTTCTTAACAGTTGTGCTTAAGTGAATCCTTGGTTGTTGCTTACACGATATGCCATCGATGAGTAGCAATCGAGGGTTAGATATTTTGGTTATTAATTACTTGTCCTTAAAGGAATTCTTGGTTTTTTCTTACACGATATGCCCTCGGTGAGTAGCAGTCAAGGGTTAGATATTTTGGTTATTAATTATTTGTGCTTAAAGGAATCCTTAGTTGTTGCTCACACGATATGCCATCGGTGAGTAGCAATTGAGAGTTAGATGATTTTGATTCTTTAATCTTCATGCTTAATGTCTATTTGGCTTTTGCACACACTATATACTGATCGGTCTATTTCTATACATATTTTAGGTCCCCATTTCCTATTATTTGTGCTTTGTTTTAGGGTGAAATTAGGTATTTTAGGTGTTTGTTGAGCATGTGTAGATCACATTCTTTAGATGAAGTGTTTGAAGGTATTTTCAAGGAAAAGAGCTTAAATGTGAAGAAAAAGAGCAAAGCTGTCATCCACCGCTGTGTAGGTCGCTTTTCATGCATGACCTCCACCGTGGCATGTCCAGCGGTACATTTCAGTAGGCTTTCTGTTCTTTTCCGCCGTCCATACCGCTTCCTAGGCATCAACATCAACCGCAGTCTATGCAGCACATCATTCCAGGAAAGGCTGATTCGGCCAGTGCAGAACAGCCAGATTGCGGGGCCTATATCTCTCAGTTCCGATTGAATTGTGTGTCCTACTACCTATGAATGGAAAGCCCTAGAAGTCTAGTTTCTGGCGCACTTTTCGGATTGTAATTCCGATATTCCTAGAAGAAGTTATGCATGTTTTAGTATCCGATGGTCATATCAGTCTTAATTCCGCAAATAGTGACGGGATTTATTTTGCAAGTTGTCGGAACGGGAAATATTACCTTCTTGGGCATGAGTGTGAGTCTTGGAAAGCAATTTTACACCTAATCCTTATCATCCTTCAATAAGTAATCAATTTGAGTGGATTAGGAAAGAATTAAATCCCAAAAAGGTAGAGTTCCAAAAGGGAACCAATTTCCTTGTTGTTTAAAGACTTGGCTTATCATCTAAAGCCTATTTAAACCCCCTGTGAACCCTAATTTCGAGAGGGAAGCTAAGGGAGGTTCCAAGGCACCAAGGGGGCCATCCCCCATCACTCCATCACCACACATCACCTCAAGACCCATCCATCAATTGTAGAAGAAGACGAAGAAGAATTGGAGGAGCTCTTTGATGATCATCTCGGGTTTTCTCTACTCAATCTCTTTTCTTTCTTTTTCCATGATGTGTAACTAATCCCATAACTAGGGAATCAATGTGAACCTTTTGTGAATGCTCATATATGGATTAATTATTATTTCATCAATTTAATTCTTGATTTATTCATTGTTCTTAATTGCTTAATCCTCATTAGTTTTAATATTTATTCACACCATAGACCAAGGGTGGATAATTATTTGGCATGATTTTAGGGTTAAGACTATCTGAGAATTAGGGTTAGAGTATAGACCAAACCTAATCTTGATTAATGCTCTTTTGAATGAATGAATTTTATCTTTAGCATAGGCCAAGCAAAGTATAGAATTTGGTTCTTAATTCTTGCGCTTAAAGGGTTTCCGATCACTGTTCACACCATAGACCAAGGGTGAATAGTGGTTGGGAGCACGTGACTCATTCCATGACCATACGATAATAGTCACATTAAAGACAAAGAATGAACCCTAGAATTGATTGAATCTTGTTTACAAATTAATTCCATATATCGAGTGTTCATAATTGGGGATCATTAATAACCTAGTGTTTTCTTTCCATTGATCACAACCATATTCTCATTAATTGTTTTCTTTAGATTAATTTAATTTAGTTTTAGTTTAATCAATCAAACAAACGAAATCTTTGGTTACTTTAATTTAACTTTAATTAGAATTAGTTTTAATTAATAAATCTCTTTTCCTCGTGGGAACGATCTTTACTTGTCACTGTGCTAATCTTCACGATTCGTGCACTTGCGAGTATAGTTTTTAATAACACGATTTTACACATCATATACCCTAGGTGAGTAGTAGTTGAGGATTAGTGACTAATTTCCCCACCATACGGTAGGAGTCACATAAAAGAGAAGATTGAACCCTTGATTTGAATTGAATGCACTTAATGCTTAACAATCTACTAGATGTGCATTTGTGTTTGGTAAACTTATGTACCTTGTGTGTCCACTATCTTGCATCTCTCTAAGTCACATTTGTTTTTGTAACGTAGGATGCTTGCCTTTAGGAGTAGATTAATTTAATTATGAGTAGTTTAACTTAGAAAGGCCCGGTTACATTTCTATCCTTAGGTTTTCTTAGGTTCTTTTCATTCATTTCCATGCTCACACACACACTCAACCATGCTTACACATCACACACACCATTCTCACCACTTCTGTATTCTATTTACATTGCTTTCAAAAAAACACTAAAACATGAGATGGTCGACGGATGACACCTCTATGTGGACGACCCTTGCTTGTCGCTATACTTGTCTCTTTTGACTCATGTGCCTGGGAGGTTAATTTTAGAAATATAAAGAACTAATCTTCTTATTTTGACGTGCAGAAACGGCCACGTCAAATAGCGCCGCTGCTGGGGAGGTGGTCTATTCGTTAATTGTTTCTAGTTTTAACTAATAATTTTGTAATGAAAATATTTTATGATTTTCTAGTTGATTTTTATTTGTGTTTTTGATTGTGTGTTTAAAATAAACACCTCTCTTACCTATGTTTTTCATTGTCTATGCAATCAATGCTTAGGCTAGGTTTGGGGGTGTGAGTCTTGTGTTTTTCTTTGTTGTGTTTGTTTTGTTATTTTATTTTTAAAAGCATATGCATTTAATGTTGTTCGAGTTGTGTTTGTGCAAGAAAAACATTTTCAGGTTGGTGAGCAATCAAATCAAGGTTGAAGTTGTGCCCAACAATCTCGAATTAGAGCGCAGAAGCCAATACCGCACAGCTCGGGAGAACAGTGAGCGCACTAATTGCACTGCAACAACTTCACTAAGCGAAACGGCAGTGCCACAACGACCTATGTGGTTGATACAACCAAGGAAGTGAGTTGTGCCGCGAAAGAGCAATCAAATGGAAAATAGGTCAAGGCACAGCCATAGATGATGTCTCTGCAAATTTCTTCCCAAATAGGAACTTCGGTAATCAACTCCAACTCCCCTAAATGTTTCAATCTTTTTATATTACCCTACTTAGATTTAGTGTAGCTTAACGTTTATGGGTAATATACATAATATCGAAGCATGTTTGGAGTGAGTTGATTATTGTGAGTTGATCATTGATGTATTGATGTATGTGCTTAAATGCTTTAGGAGGTGTTTGACATATTAATTGCGCTTGTGAATATAGTTGTTGATGTTAGGGCAGAAATCGCTTATATGCTTCATGACTGTAATGCTATGCTTGTTTTGTTTATGATTTTCATTTTTGTTTAGATCTAAGAGTGGGTTTGTATTGTGCTTAGATCTTAGGTTTATTTTATTTGTTAGTTTTCATGTTTTGTCCTTATCTCTCAACTCTTGCTTGCATTGTCCATGCATATGTGCAAGAGATGGTTCCATTGTGCAACATTGAGGACAATGTTGAGTTTAGGTTTGGGGATATGAACACTTTCATTGTTTTGTATATTGTGTGTTTTAATCTCTGCAGCAAAAATCGGTCAATTTTAAAAAAAATTGGAATTTTAGTCCATTTTTGTTGAGTTGTTTCCCTTTGCGTGCCGATAGTGACATGTCATGTGTGCTTTTAGCTTTGTGTAATTTTTGCATCACTTAAACGTGCATGTGTTAGGTTTTTTTAGTTATGTTGGCATAATTCCATATCAAAACAATATTTCTTTCGTATTTGATTAGTTGTCTTAGCCTATTATGATTCAAGCTTCAAGGAAGAATTGGCAACTTATTAAGCAAAGTGAAGTCTTCAAGAGGAGCAAGCTTTGTTGCACATCAAATGTATTTCTAGACCTCATTCCTCATGCAAGGCTTTAAGGAACATACACACATTGCATTCATATGTGTCCCTGTACTGTTGTGCTCAATTGGTATAACACATACAAACACTTATTGTTGTATTCACGTGCATTAGATTTAAATTGACAAAGTTTGTAAAAATGCATGTTCTAGGATTATATCTAGGAAATGGAATACTTGTATGATCATGTGTTTGTTTGTTTGTTTTTTTTGTGATATCGGACTTAAATATGTTCTCATATTATTCCTTATTGAGTTCCGGTCATTTCGGTTACTCATTCATTAGTTTTCAAGTTCCGAATTGGAAGTTACAAAACTTTCCTTGTCTTTATCGTACATGGTTTTCGTCTTAATATATCGATTTGATTTTTGTGAAATTTTTTTAATGTCCATGTCCGCGAGAGAGTTACGGTTAGTAATCAAAAAACGGATTCAAATTCGAAGTTCGGAGGCCGAAATATGGTAGAAGAATGAGAGAGAAGTGCAAGGGAAGCAATGAGTGGCAAAATGCAACTTCACCCCTCCTCCCGTGGAGGTGTGTGAGCCTCACGGGAAGAGGACCTTGCTGTCCCCGTGGAGCTCACGCCCCTCCACGAGGTGGTGATGTGGAGAGCCCCTCCTTGCCACCCAAGATCAGTATCTCTCCACCTCACTTTCCCTCCCATTCTTTTTAAATACACTCTCTCCCTCTCATTTCATTCTAAGAAGAAAATTGTGCAGAATTTTCTCTCGAAATCCTCTCAACTTCCGAACACCATATCTCACTAATTTCTTATCCGATTTAAGTGATTCAAGTTGGAGAATCTTTGTATTGAAGTTCTCTATCATCTCCAAGCAAGTTTGAAGTCTTTTTTCAAGTTTGTTGGTGGTTCTACACCTAATTTTGTGACTGCACATTTTATCAAGGTAATTGATCCATCTTTTGTATTTTGAGCCTTGGTTTTTCTTCTTCTTTATGTGTATGTTACTTGAACATTAGCTATTAAGAGATAGAGCTTCAATTGTAAGCTAGATGTGCTTAATTAGAGACTTGTATGTGAAGTTAGGTTTTCTTAAAATCTATGTTTTCACATGCTTGTGAGTTGTATTGTGACTAGCTTATCATCTAAGGCTATTTGTGCTTTGATTGAATGAATTTCGATGATTGATAGCCTTTTACATATGCTAGAACTTTTTTTAGTAAAACACATTTAGGATTAGCACATTTAATTATTTATTTAGAGTCTATTAGGATTTAATTGATTATTTTGTGAATATATGCTCTAAATGATTGCTAGTGAATTTCAATGATCATATTATTCGATACTAGCGATTTTGTTTTTAAGTTCTAAAGTCTTGAATATGTGCTTCATGAATATGATATGTTTTTAAGCTTTAGTTACATGAATAAAATCTAGGATTTGGTGTGTGTTAGGTGTTTCACATGCTTTAGGTTTTTGTTCATGTTTCAAGAGCTAGGCAATCTTGATTTGTGTACTTTGATGACTATGTCTAGTTCTTCATGAAGTGTAACTAATCCATACATTTCATATGTGAATGCATCATTTGTGTGATGACATTGTTATTTGGATTTTAAACTAGAAAAACATACAATGTGTACTCCTTGATCATTTCTAATTTCCATAGGATATTTTGATCACATATTCTATGTTGCATGTGTTTGCATCATTTCCATTACACTTAGATCATTTGCCTTGCAAAAGGTGGAAGTCTCTTATTGGAGTGTGAAGCTTCAATTTGAGCAAGGAGTCTTGGCTAGGATGGGGGTGATCTAGAAAGCTAAGCGATGAGTCTTGGCTAGGATCGGGGTGATCAGGAAAGCTAAGTAAGGAGTCTTGGTTAGGATCAGGGTGATCCGGATAGCTAAGCAAGGAAGTATTGACTATGATCGGGGTGATCCGAATATTTGAGCAAGTAGGCAAGTCTTTCATTAGTAAAAGGCATGTGTGTAGGATAGAAGGGGTATCTAATATGAAGTGTATCATGTGGACTGGTCACTTTTGAGGGTGTACTTTTATCCAACTAGTGAAAGGTGGTGTTGTTGGTGGTTGTGATATCAACCTGTTGATGTTTCCTTTTCAGAGGTTTTACCACGTAAAAATCATTTGTCAAATGTCTCTTTCTCTATCTCTTTGATATTTCTATATGTGTTTGATCATATCTTGTCTGGATTCTTATTGATTGTTTGTAAGAACAAGATCTTTGTATATATGTGAGATACAAATATCTACTTGATCAAAGTAGTATATTTCATTTATTCTTACAAGTTGATTTATTTGTAAATAATAATACTTTGTTTAGCACTTGTTTATATTTGACATATGTATAAATGAGCACAAGTGCTTAATGATTTATGTTTTAGTGAAATCCCTTCATATGCATATTATAGACTATATTGACTTTGCTAAATTGAATATGCTTTTCAATAATCTTTGTGTGCTTGCTTGTGCTTAATAAATTGTGATACAAGCTATCTAGAGGGACAAACTTTTGTTTGTTTCAAGGGATTGAAAAGAGGTATTAAAACCTATTCACCCCCCCCCCCCCCCCCCCTCTAGGTTCAGCGTGTACAGTGTCAATCTTTTGATGGTGAATTGGATAGAATTCTTTACTTGTTTAGTAATGGAGACTAACCTTGTGAGGTTTGTGCCTTTTAACGTTTCATTCTAGAGGGTGTATTTTGTTTCTACTCTTTAAACACTCTTCAAAATACTTATGGTTAGAAGTGGTCTCATCACATCAAGCATCATTGTTAGCTATAGAACATGCATTAAAGTGGACTGCTTACCAAAGCTTGTATTCCTTTTTTAGATGGAATTTTGGAAATGATTATAGGCAATGTGTGTGCATAACTACTAAAATAGCCTAAACACATTCCATGTCCCTATTCTATGCTTCCATTGCCAAATTTGAGGCCAAACACTTAAACCCTTCATTTCATCACCCACATCATCATCACAACCATATAACCTAAACACAAGCCTTACCCTAGTTGTCAATCATGTTAGAATGTGAAGTTGTAGAAATTCATAGTGAAAAGCTCTCAAATGTAAATTAAGCGTGTACTTAGGCAAATTGTGTAATTGTGCAAGGTAAAAAAGGCTCCAAATGTAAAAGTGCAAAAATGAGCACTTAGAGCCTCAAAGTTCAAATGTAAAAGTGTCAAATGTAAGGCACTCAAAGCCTTAAAAGTTCTAAATGTAAAGTACTCAAAGAAATAAGAGTACAAAAATGTAAGCACAATAGTTAATGTAAAGTAAAAAGCCTAGACGCTCAAACTTAAAAAGCTGCAAGCAAGTAGTGCTAGTTAAAGTAGTTTGTAATGTAAAGTTTCCTTGGCATGATTGAAAACTTTTGCATCCCACTCCATTTTTTTCATAAACCACATTTTACACATGGCCTTATTACAACCTAAGGGAAAGACCTAATTGATCCTTTAGGCAGTCTAGTTTAGGAATACGAGTCGAGACATGTTCTTTCCATGTTCATGGCTTTCAATTCCATTTATGAGACCAATAACTAGAAAATATGTGCGTTCAAATTAAAAATGTTCATATGCGATTACACTTTGACTTCTCATGCATAAACTCATTAGCATATGTTTGATGAGTGATTGCCTAGGACTCCAAGAGAAAGAATCAAATGAAATCTGGTGAGGATTGAAGTCGAGGCGGATTTTATCTTGGGCACTCAAGCATGGTTGTTTTGTAAACCGAAAGTATCCTAAGTATTGACATACATGCATGGCGTGATGTATTGATTTGTATAAAGTTTCTAGCATGCGTATAGTTTTTGTTGGTATTTGTGAAGTTGCATCTCAACTCTTATCTTGCAGAGTTGCATTTGTGGGTGTCCTAGTTGTAAATCCTCAGGAGACTATAACTCCTCCTCTAGGGATCGCTAAGAGGGTTTAAAGGCTTGTGGCACATACTAAGTGTCATCGTGTTTCCTATGAAAGTGGACTAGCCTAGTTTTTATCTTTTATACGTCTAGATGTTTTATTTTGTTTGTTTTCTTGTTTGTTTACATTTCATTTTTAGTTTTGCTCGAAAACGAGCAAAGGTTAGGTTTATGGGTATTTGATCATCACATTTATGTACATATTTGAGGTCTCCATTACGTAGATTTTGTACTCGTTTTCGAGCATGTTTGTGTATATAATGTGTTGTTTGAAGCCTTGTGTAGTTCATATTCACTAAGCAATGTGTTCGAGCTTAAAGTAAAGTTTGGGAGGCAAAAATGAGCAAAAAGTGAGATTTAGAGGCAAAAGGGGTTGAAATTGTAAAAGGCTCGTGCAGAACATCCAATTTCAGAGGGTCATATTTCCCTCCTCACATTGAACCATGTTTCAATCCATATATATTTGGAAAGCCCCGAAAGTCTAGTTTTCAACTATTTTTACGGCTTGCGATCCTGATTCTTCTAGAGGGAGTTATGCCCATTTTAGTAACTGATGCGTAGGGACCCGTGAGAACTAGTGAAGTGACCGTGAACTGAGAGCCAGAATGCCTCCAGTAGACGTCGCTAGTCCGGACAAGCAAATGTCGGGCCTCGGATCTTCTAGGAACAGCCCAAGGATGGTTTTATGCCATTTTTGGAGGGTCAATGTTGTCCTTTCATGCCCAGATCATGGTCTTCCCAGTAGTTCATATAGGCGCTATAGCCGTTTCATTCCTATTCGTTGTTATGATGTTCCATATTCAAATAGCGGAGATTCACGAAGAAGTATTGCGCTATTTACCAGTGAGTGGTATTATTGGACTGATCTTTTGGTGGGAAATGTTCTTCATTTTAGATAATGAAACCATTCCATTACTACCAACCCAAAGAAATACGACCTCTCTGAGATATACAGTTTATGCCAGAAAGGTACGAAGTTGGACTAATTTGGAAACATTGGGCAATTTACTTTATACCTACTATTCCGTCTGGTTTTTGGTTCCTAGTCTTATTTTATTAGTAGCCATGATTGGGGCTATAGTACATAACCTCCCAAGTCTATAAATACACCTCCTTCCCCACCATTTACATAAATCACATCACCTTTCTTCTCTACACACTTCATCTTCTTCACAAATCAAGAAAGAGAGAGAGAAGTCTTCAAAGGCATCCATGGAGGTTTTTCCTTTACGGATTGCCGCTCCACCACCACCTCTACCCTTCTTACACCCATCTTATAGTAGATTGCAAGGAGAAAGGAGTGTTCTTTTGACCAATTTCGAGCCATGAAGCAATGGGTTTTTGGAAGAGTGTCTTCAAGGGTTTTCTCTTTTACCCCATTCTCTTTGTATTTCTTGTTGTCTTTGATGTATAAATCCCCACTTCAGAATATTTATAAACCTACACTTGTATTGTTTATGTAATAATTGTTCTTAAATTCATTTGGGTCTTGATTTATCCTTAGTTATTATTGTGATGAGCTCTTATCCTTACATTTATGTCCATGTAGGTTAGAAATTGATATGTGTTCATGATTTGGATTAGGAGTAGAATAACTTAATTAGGAGTAGTTTAATTAAACATCCCATGATTGTATGTATGTTGATGGATAATTCAAAATGCATGCTTGGATCGATGTGAGTGCTTGATCTTTGATTAGGCTAAATTTAAGGATTAGAGTTAGGTATACACCCTACTTGAATGGATTTTGGTTCTTAACATTTGTGCTTAAATGAATCCTTGGTTGTTGCTTACACGATATGCCCTCAGCGAGTAGCAATTGAGGGTTTAGATATTTTGGTTATTAATTATTTATGCTTAAAGGAATCCTTGGTTGTTGCTTACACGATATGCCCTCGGTGAGTAGCAATCGAGAGTTAGATATTTTGGTTATTAATTATTTATGCTTAAAGGAATCCTTGGTTGTTGCTTACATGATATGCCATCGGTGAGTAGCAACCGAGGGTTAGATATTTTGGTTACTAATTATTTGTACTTTAAGGAATCCTTTGTTGTTGCTTACACGATATGCCCTCGGTGAGTAGCAATTAAGGGTTAGATGATTTTGATTTTTTAATCTCCGTGCTTAATGTATCTTTGGCTTTTGCTCGCCTTATATACCCTAGGTGAGTAGTAGCTGAAGATTAGTGACTAATTCTGCCACTATACGGTAGGGGTCACGTAAAAGAGAAGATTGAACCCTTGATTTGAATTGAATGCACTTAATGCTTAACGATTTACTAGATGTGCATTTGTGTTTGGTAAACTTATGTACCTTGTGTGTCCACTATCTTGCATCTCTCCAAGCCACATTTATTTTCGTAACTTAAAGTGCTTGCCTTTAGGAATAGATTAATTTAATTAGGAGTAGTTTAACTTAGAAAGGCAAGCACCCAGTTATATTTCTATCCTTAGGTTTTCTTAGGTTCTTTTCATTTCATTTCCATTCTCACACACACACACACACACACACACACTCAACCACGCTTACACATCACACACACCACTCTCACCACTTCCGTATTCTATTTACATTGCTTTCAATAAACACTAAAACGTGAGACGGTCGATAGATGACACCTCTATATGGATGACCATTGCTTGTCGCTATACTTATCTCTTTTGACTCGTGAGCCTGCGAGGTTAATTTTAGAAATATATAAGAACCAATCTTCTTATTTTGACTTGCGAAAACTACCACATCAGCTATTGGCTGGTTTCTTTCAAAAATTATGGAATGCAGTGGTTGTGAGCGTGATTGAGGCAGCATTAAAGTGCTTGAATGATGGGGAACCGCTTACCAAATTTAGTAAGACACTAGTTTGCTTAATTCTGAAGGTCCAGTCAGCGGAACAGATCACTGACTATCACCCAATTAGTTTGTTCAACGTAATGTACAAAATCATCGTGAAGTCGTTGGCTAATCGATTGCAGACTATTCTTGGTGAGGTAATTACTGAGAGTCGGAGTGTGTTTATCTTGGGAAGGTTAATCACGAGTAACACGATTATTGGTTTCCAATGTCTTCATGCGATACGAACTCTGAAATGGGTAAATGGGTCTTTAGCCTTAAAATTAGATATGTCGAAGGCGTACGATAGAGTGGAATGGAATCTTTTGGCTAAAGTTATGATTCTGTTTGTTTTTCTGAGAGATGGGTTCGTCGGATTATGTGATGTGTCACAACAGTTTCTTTCTCTTTCTAGTTAAACGGGGAAGTGACTTTGCTAAAAACTGCTTTGCAACTGTGAATTTTTTTTTACGTCACATACTCTTTTGATGTGATGTGCTACCCCATAGCCCCCCAGCAGTTGTTAAAGTAGGTTTTATTAGGATGAAGTGCTTTTAACATTGCATCCTTTTTTCTTCCTCTTCTTTTTTATTCTTTCCTGAGTAGCCAGTCAGAGTATCTGATAGAACGATGAGCTGAAATATCCGCAATGGCTGAACACCTCTGGTGAACCGATTAGTTGTGATGAGCTGAGTAGTTCCACCAAACTGAACAGCTACGGGAAACCAAATAGGCTAACACTCAAGTTTTGCTGCCTCATTCGCAGGTTGTATGTGGCAGAGTTATTTCTTAATAACCATGTTGAGGCGGTGGAAGTGAAATACAATTAACTTTTAAATGCCACACATGTGTCCTTGATCGACTAACTATATTGCCACCTATTTGAGCGACCTGGAGCCAGTGTGAGGTTCATGTGAAGCCATTTTAAGCTTCCGATAGTCGATGGCTCACCGTTTGGTTGATGATTGCCAGATTGATGAAGGTAGTTGTTAGCAATGTGAAGCCAATGCTACACTTCCATCTCTGATCAGGTCACTAAGGTTATATGGTCTTCTGTTTGCTGAAACCTTTAAGCGCATCGAGACGAAATTTGATTCCCTCGTGTCGAGACTCGATACCTGATCTAGCATTTTCAACTTGTTTTCTATACCAAACAAGTGAGTGGTGTTCGCATAAGTAATAATAATCATGTACTTAATGTGACCAAACATTTGAAAACAATTAACTCATACATGGTACTATTAATGATTAGTGCCGAAATTCGACACCTATAAATCTATGATAGACAACATGCTCATAAGAATCATAAAAGTTGTCAAACATACTAATTAAGCATGCATTACATGTTCATAGACTTATGCACACATATTATGTATTGTGTAAGAGAGAAACATGCATATATATTCTCTGTCTACAAAATTGATCGATAAAACAATATATAAATCGACTTACCTCGGTTGCTTACCGGACTCGAAGTTTAATCGTTTTATTCTTAGATCCTTCGCAGTTGCATTAATGAAGAGCCAAGTGGGTTCAATTGAGAATTGACATTGGGTGTTCTATACCAAGATGGGCTCGGTTTCTGACACGTGTCAAGATAAAATTGTCATTGGATCCCTGTTTACGCTGAACTTCACCGTTCTGGAGATCGTCAAATATTCCTTGGTATGAATTGATTATGAATCATACATCCTTGGAAAGCTCTATGTGTCTAGTTTATAGAAAAATTTTTGGCTCGTGATTTCGTGCTTTCTAGAGAGAGTTATCTCTATTTTAGCGTCTGGTTGTCGGATCAGAAAATTCTCTGCGAACCACTTTCTTCACTGTTTCAGGGGCCATAAAATCTTCCACGGGTTGAACAAGATTGTGAACCATATATTTCTAGAAATTTCCGGATGTCTAGTTTTCAATGGTTCTTACGGCTCGCGATTTTGACTCCGGTAGAGGGAGATATGCCCATTTCAGCGTTCAATGGTCAGATCAGAAATCTATCCGCGATTTGTTTTCTTCAATATTGTGGGAGCCACCAAATATTGCTCAGATTGAACTAGGCAACGGCCCATATATGCTTGGAAAGCCTTGGATATCTAGTTTCCAGCGGTTTTTAAGGTTTGCTAATCCGAGTTCCGTAGAGGGAGATATGCTCACTTTAGTGTCCACTGGTCAGAAATTCCGCGATTCAAGACAACTTTCTCTTTTTTTCTTTTTTTTTTAACTGTCAGAATAGGAAAGCAATTCCTTGGACGGATTTTTGACACTTATAAGTTTTGAATATTGTTTTCACAATATTCTTCCTCTAAATTTGGTCACGACCGTGGCTCTTGCTACGGGTCTTATAGTTGTTCCACATTGAAATTTCTTCTGTGGTTTGTTCATGAGGGTTTCTCGAAGTTGAGTTCTACCATCCCTCCTTCTAGCTCCAATGGTTGATGGTGATTTTTTGATCGTTGAAAAGTCAACCGCCAAACATTAACACATAGGCAGATCGAAGCTTTAACCAATCTAGGGTTTGAATAATCAAAGCCTCTTTCTCCATATGGATGCGATAAGATTTATTCGTAGTTGTGATTGATAATGTATAAAAGTAGAAAATAAAGGATAAGTAAAGCATAACACATATTTTACGTGGTAAAACCCCAAGGCGGGGAAACATCCACGGTTGCCGGTGGCAGGGAGAAGAAATCCACTATTAATAAAATGATTACACACACCATCTCTCATTCTCTCGAGTAGTTATTATGCTTTTTTTACACATAGATCAATAGATCCCCTTATACTCAGATCGTTCAATTCATTTACACAATGAGATTATGGGTCCATTTATATGTGCATAGAACCCTAATCCTTGTTGTACAAGTAATGAAAAGTGGTAATATTTAACTAGAACTTGTTACTTGTTGAAGTCGTATTTAACTCTTTTCCTGTTTCAGAGATCTTGCGCATTGAATTAGAATCTTCATAGGACTTCTAGTTGAGTAGTCCGTTTAGGACTTATTTCCTAATTATTGTGCAATCTTCTAGAAGAGCAGAGTTATTGCTTGATCTGGACTCTCTGATATGTAAGAGGAAATAATAATATTTCCTTATCGGAATGTGGTTCTAGATTCCTTGATTGAAATAGATTATTCCTCTTCGTAATTAAGTTGTAGTTGAACTTGTGTTACTGTCTTGACTAAGCATCTCTTGGCCGACCGTTTTCCAATCTGACCGGGTCCTTTTCCGATCGATTTTGCTCCCCGATCGGGTTTAGACCTATCTTGGCCGATCGGTTCAGTTTGACCGCCTCGTCTAGTGACATCAGCTGTGACTTGGATGAATGTTGACCAGTTGGCTTTACCCGACCGTGCTTATTTTACTTGATCGGTTAACTATACCCAATCAGGTCTATTTTACCCGTTCGGTTCATCCAACCGCTCGCTAATCACTAGCGATTGTTTTTCTTCTCTGTTGACGTGGTCTGCTATATATTCTGAATTATCCGATATCTTTGCTGACATGTCATGTTACCAAGAAATCCCTATAACATAAACAAAACTCGAGTTATAAATAAATCCACTTTCTCTAAATCAACTCTATAAGAGTCTGATATATCTAAAGAGACACAATTCTATGAAATGGCTTAATCCATTGAAATGGAAGAAATCTCAACAGAGATACAAGAATATAGAAATTGAGAGAAATTCTATAAATCATACAGAGTCTATGAAATGACTAATTCTATTGAAATGGAAGAAATCTCAATAGAGATACAAGAATATAGAAATTGAGAGAAATTCTATAAATCATACAAAGTCTATGAAATGACTAGAATCCATTGAAATGGAAGTAATCTCAACAGAGATACAAAAGTATAGAAATTGAGAAAATTTCTATAAGTCATATGAGAGAAATGTGGAATCATAAGGAAACAATCATTGATAATGTATTTTTATACACAGTAGCGCTACTGAAATTATAAATGATAATTATGATATTCATAATATCAATGATTGTAGATAAAATGCATGATTGACCTAGATGAAAGAAGCAATTCAAGAAGAATTTGACTTCATAAGCAAAAAATAAAATGTTTAGATCAATAGTACTCCAGACACCTGGAGATGTCAAACTAGTTGGATACTAATGGATCTTTATACAGAAACGTAATAAGAAAAACGAGATCGTGAGATATGAGGCATGACACGTAGTGCGAGGTTTCTTACAGAAACTTGGTATTCACTACTGATAAATACGATTACGTTGTTGATAAATTTGGCTGCCTTTAAAAGGCTTGAAATACGTCTTCTAGATGTATTAATCATTTATCTATATGATTCACTCAATGCAGATATTTATAAATCCTGAAGGATTCAAAATGTTAGAAGCATGTAAATCGAGATCTCGTAATCTGTATTTGATGAACATACAAAAATCCTTACATGGATTAAAAAATATATATGAACGGATGTGGTATAACTATCTCAGTTAATATCAAATAAAGATAAGGATATAACAATCATATTATATACTAATGTGTTTTCATAAAGAAATGAGAAAAAAAATATTGTCTCCACCTGAAGATCGAACATAGATTAAATGGAATGTTTGTCCATCAATCAGAATATGTTGAAAAGATTCTGAAAAGATTCCATATGGATATTACTCTATAAAGCAAGTCTTTGCCCATACTCCCTCCAATAATTTATGATGTTATTGCATTTTATGAAATAAACATCAGTGTGTTTCAGTTCAGCAATCTAGAAGATTGCTTCAAAGAACTTTTATCATGGGGAGTATATCAAATAAAGTATATTAATTGTATTGTTGCATATGTGCATTAACTCTTTTTCCTTCCAATCAGGTTTTTGTCTCATTAGGGTTTTCCTGATAAGGTTTTAATGAGACAATTCTATAAGCACACCCAAAATTATTTGATCCATAAATATTACATTTATCCAGTTGATTATCGTATTTATGTTGACTTGATCATAAAGATCATTGTAAATATTACTTTGATCTTGCTAATTATCGTATATATGTTACTTTGATCCAAAAAATCGTCATAAATATTACTTTGATCAGACAGATCAATAAATATATTTGCTCAGGTTTTTATCCCACTGGGTTTTTCCTAGCAAAGTATAAATGTGAGAAATATTATGAAGAAAACAATTAATTATGGACATATGTATATTATACTCTTTTTTCCTTCGATCAGGTTTTATCCCATTGGGTTTTCTTGACAAGGTTTTTTTACTGAGATAGTTTTTAATGTCCAACCCCACTAGATCTAGAGAGATCATTGTATACATTTTTCTCGGATTTTATCCCATTGGGCTTTTCCTAGAAAATTAATACAAATGATATAAATCCAAGGGGGAGTTTTGTAATATGTTGCTTTTACCACTTATGTAATACACACAAGTATCTTTCACTTTTATCACACAAATATCTTCCCCTTTCCACCGCCTTCTTCTGCTCATATATAGAAAAACATATATATATATATATATATATATATATATATATGTTTTTCTTTTCTTTATAGATGTTGTTGAAAACAAAAACTCTCCGGGCATCAATACAAAAGTCTCTCTCTCGTGTATCTCACTTTATCTCTCATGTTGAAAACAAAAACTCTCCGGACATCAATACAAAAGTCTCTCTCTCGTGTATCTCACTTTATCTCTCATCTCATATATATCATCTGTTCTTTGATTGTTCTTCATTTAATTTACAACAGTTATAAACTTTTAAGACAAAAGTTGATTGACTTTTTATGGCATTCAAAATTTCAAACTTTTGGGAGAATTTAAAATTTCATTATCATTTCAGATTTTGAAAGTGATTCATTTCTATGGTTGGTATATATTCAAATGTGCAACGGTATAATATAATATTACATACAATGAGTTGTATGTGATTGTATGCGAGTTAAATATGAATGTACTAAAATATAGTTAAAATAAAGTTAAATTTTAATGCGAAGACATGTGAGTTGTATTTGATGATATGTGAATTGTTGTAATTGCATCAAAAAAGTTATAATCACAATAGGTGCACCCAACTATCACTAGGATTAAATATATATATATATACACACAGAAATTTTCAAGTCAGTACGTACTGATATAACTTCATCAGTACGGTGAATGTGAACCATTAGATTTACATATTTTGACTCAAAGTGTAAGCACTTGTTAAAACTTCTCCATTATCAGTTGTTCGCATACAACGCACTGATATAAGTTATATCAGTGTGCACTGAGGAGAAAAGAACTGTATGTATATATATAGGTCAAATAAATCATCAAATAATTTAAACACAATAGTCCAAATAAATCATGAGTTTTTCAAGCAATTTACATAGGTTCTCTAATGCAGAGTACTAAAAAATGTTTCAAAATAGATATTATATGTTAAATCCACAACTCATTATATCAGCCAATTGGAATTAATCCAACAACTGATATTATAAGTTGCTATTTTTTGAAAAGTATAATAAAATCTTCATTCAATAGAAATAGATTTTGAATATAAATTATATTAGAATTAACTCTTTTTGATGTAATTTGATGCCGATTTGATCAAGAGTTTATAGGGCATGAGCCCAATGCCAGTCTTGAAGTTTTGGAGGCCCAGGACGAGTATTTAAAATGGGGCCCTTTGTTCAATCTCGTATCTAAATCTTGTAAAATCCCTGTATTTAATAATAATAATATATATATATATATATATATATATATATAAAATTTGAGCAAATTTACAAAGCTTAGTCAAAGTAATTTTCATTAAGTTTATATCACGATAAATAGAAAAAACAAAACTATTAAAAGAAGTTACGAGCAAATAGATCTGCATGACAATTCAGTTTCCACTCAAAGAAATAGCGTATTCAAATAAGGAGAGACGAACTTGCTTAGAAAATGGAAAGGGAGGAGACTTCTTCCTTTTTCATTTTATTTTATTTTATTTTAATTTTTTTTCTAGAATTTTAAAAAATAAATAAAAGAAATAGTATATTTGGTAATATTTAGGATGTGCTTATAAAATATAATTTTAAAAAAAAAATCTTAATGAGGTGTACATGCAAAAAGAGATACATATCTGATTCCCAATTCTAATGAAAAATCATATTGAATTTAATTTTTATATAAGAAGTTGAGTTCTACATCTTTTTTATTATTTATGGCCCAATTTGATATAATTATATAAAGTTTGAAAAATAACAATAAATTTGGACCATTGGGCCCTTTATTTATAAACGTCCAAAAACGTATGCACTAAACCAAAAAAAATTAAAAATTAAAAATGGACCTTTTTTGGACCCATTTTTTCTGGGCCATGGGCAGGTACCCCTAGTTGACCCACCTCAGGGCCGACACTGCCTGTGCCTTCGAAGACACTTGTGGAGACAACAAGTGACTGGATCTGGATGGAGTCATTCACCGCGGCACAGCTTAAATCCAATGCTTTCAAGCTTTAAAAACAACAGAATTCTAGTCTGAGTCTATCTGAGACATGAACTGATGAACTCATTAACACTAGCATACAATGGTTTTTTAATGTAAACATGCATAAGTACCCAAATGATGTTATATATAGAGATATTGGTTCTACAAAGTTTGAGCATTAAAAGATCATAATAGACCATGATTTACAAACTAGAAATGTTGTGAATGAAATGCAGATGCTGGTCATTCAAGTTATTTTGGAATTCTTGATATCTTCAGCTTAGGTAATCTCTTAATAGCTGTCGACTTAATAGCTGTCGACCGGAAAAAATCAAAGCAGGCCGGCTAGTTGTTTTTGCCTTTGGCCTTGAACCTCTGAGCTGCAACTTGGAGCCTGGCCTGGCTGTTTCATTGTCTGGTGTCCTGGGAAATCATGAGTTGAGGCAAAGAATTTTGGAAAATGAGTTTAGGAAACCAAAAATACAAAAAATGGAAATGAAAACTATGATTACCTTGAGTTGTGAAGTCAAGGTTGTAGTTGGGTGAGGCAAGACTCTATATATAGGGATACATAGTATACCTTCTGTCAAACACAAGTTAGTCCTTTCTCATTTTTCCATCTTTTTGTCGGCAAAATATCTCTTTGTTACCTGAACAAAGAATCATTTCATCGTTCTCCCGAAAACATAATGGTACATACAGATCATTCGGATCGAATAGGTGGTCTGATATCACAATTTTAATCCAAGATTCTTTGATACCATATGCCTTCATAATCCAAATTCCTTCCACAGCTTCCCAGAATTCTGGTGTCTGGTCGAAGCAGTCGTCTTCCAAGTTTACACAAAGATATTCTCCAAAAACATTAACAACGCAGTGTAAAAATGAGTAAGATTCCGAGGAATCGGTGTTAGAAAACAAAAATGTAAATTGTTATATAAATAAATTGAAACAAAATAAACAAAGAATAAAATTACCACTACAAGAAAATTGATCGGTGATAAAAAAATATTTATTGCAAGTAAAGAAACTGTCATAAATTCAATATTGGGACAAAAAAAAGTGTCACTAACAATTAGTCACTTTTACTCCCGTTATTAAAAATATTTGTGATAGTTTTTTGGTACTTGTCATAAATTATAACTTTTAATGACACATTATTACATGACCTTAATTAGTGACAAAAAAAAATTGTGTCACTAGATTAGTATTTAGTGACAATTAACCATTTGAAGATTTTGTCACTGTACACATTCTTAATGACAATTTATTATTTAAAAAGTGTTACTATTTACAAATCTAGTGACAAATAATCATCTTAAAATTGTGTCACCACAGACAAACTTAGTGACAATTAAGTTAACCATATAATAATTGTCACTACAACGCAGATTTAGCGACAATTAACAATATGAATATTAAGTCACTATCTACATACTTAGAGGTCGTTTGTTTTTTTGTCTAAAGACTAAACAGTCTTGAATTTTTCTGAAAACTGACTAGGGGCTGAAATATGAACTTGAATGATATGTTTGTTTGTTTTTTCTTCACATCTGAATGTATTGTTAACACGTTTGTTTTTTAAAAGTAAAATTGTCTAAAACTAAGTAATTTTACATTTATACGAATGTTAAACAATTATACATATAATATGAAATAAAAACAATCTAAAAATAATAATTATATATGAACACATATAATCATAATCTTCTTCGATTATAAATAAACTTCATTTTTACTAAGAAAAGAAATGGTTTTTTTTTTTCAAAAAATAAAAGGGGTTGCAGGAAAACTCATATAAAACACTCTAAAAAATAATTTATAAATACATCACTCTAATATCATAATAAAATATTGATATTAAACATCAATATGATAAGTGATTAGGGTTCTCTTTTATTTTTAAAGCTACTTAAAATAAGCAATATATTAAAATAAAGATTTCTATACCATATATAATTATGATGAAATTGGAAATATGTTATATATGAGGGATAGTATCGGAAGAAAATATTTTGGATTGCATTTAAAGCAAATCAGTGATTTGTAATTAAGTGAAAAGTCATAATTTTTTACTTTTTATTTTAAGTTGTTTTTTGGTAATTTTAAATTATTTGACCACTTAAAAAAACAAACGAAACAACTTAATAATTATGATTCAGACCCATTAAGTTTTAAGTGTAAAAAACAAACGACCCCTTAGTGACAACTTAATCAATTGTCAAAATTTAATTTAAATTTAAATTGTATAAAAAAAATTTTAAAAATAAAAATATAACCAAATAAAACATGTCACTCTTTGAATGACATTGAGTTCTATAAATAATCATTCCATTAAAAAATATCCAAAAACTAACACAATATTGAATTGATATAAAAGTAATCCAACATCTTTAGAGTCTACTACTAAATAACACATATAAACCTAGCTAGTCTAAGTTAACATAAGTGTTAGGTCACACACTATAACTTCCAACTGCATAACCACAAACTTGAAACTTCTGAGGTTTTGATTGTGAAATAAGGTTTTGCAAGAGAAGCCTATATACATGAAGACATGAAGAAAAAAAATTAGTGAGTACAAATTAAAGTAACCGAAATAAAACAGAGGAAAATGCAACAATATTGGCAAATATCAATATCAAATATCTTATTTAGTGTTTGAACTCATTTTTGTAAACCGCACGACAAATTATAGAATAACAATTTGGTTACATCACACAATTGGTTGTTCTATAAAAATTGTTTTATCAAACATTAGTATACATATAAACTAATATTGACATATATTATAAAAATTTAAGAACAACAAACTATAAATCATGAAATAATAATAAGGAGTTCCTTAAAAAAAATTGAAAACAAATTAAAGTTAATAAAAATCCCAAAACATATATATATATATCATGCCTTATTCGAAGACACTTTCAATATATGAAACTCAAATTTGAGATTTCGACCCTGGAAACAAATACCAGAAAACAAACCTAAAAAAAATGAAATCAAGAGAAAGAGAAGCTTAAGAGTTTCGTTTCAATATAACATCAAACAATTGATTGTTCCATAAGAATCATTTTATCAAACAGTTAGTATGCACATAAACTAATATTGACATATACTGTGGAAATCTAAGAACAAACAACTATAATCCATTTAATAATAAAAATGGGTTCCTTATAAAAATTGAAAATAAATTAAAGTTAAAAAATATCCCTAAACAAATATATACAATTCTACATAAATAAATAAATAAATCATATTTTATTCAAAGACACTTTCAATATATGAAACTCGAATTTGAGATTCCGACTCTGAAAAAACAACTATAAAGACCCTAAAAAAACAAAAATCAAGAGAAGCTTACATTTTTTTTATCTGGGCAGTATTTTCTCTATAATCTCCGTACCTCTTCGGATGAAACATTGTTTCAAATATAAAAAAGTGTTTTTAAAGAAAAGAAAAAAAAGGAAAAAAAACACTGCATGATTGTGGCATTTTTTGGTGTGGCTTTTTTTTTTTAAGAAAAGAAAATATTAATCGATTTTGATGCCTTTTAAAAACCTAATTATTTATAAAATAAAATCTTTCCTTTTAAAAAGGTAATTTTGTGACTAATTATATTATTGGTCACAAATTATCAAGTTTGGTGACTAATTGTGACAATTATTTTTAAAAAGTTTCAATTGACCAAAACATAATGACAAATAGTAAAATTAAACACAAATTAATGCCAACAGTGATACAATCAAAATTTGTCACAAAAAAACGTGTCATTATATGTCACTTTTTTTGTATTGTATGAACCCAGTAGTTTAGTGATGGAACCTAGGGTTACAGATTGCGCAGCGGAAGGTTTTAAATTTTTTTTATGCAATCATTAAACACCCATTTGTACAGTAATAATCAAATGCAATAATAAAATGAAGGAACTTTTCATACCTACGTAGGAGGCTCCTTCACTTTGATACGAACTGCTCCTGATTTGAACCACGTGATCTTTCTCGTTATCTCCCGGAACTGGTAACAGCGTGTGGGCGCGTCACGATATTCAAGACCTGTATGGAGGAAAAAAGAGAAGAACACACAAACAAAAACAAAAGGAGAAGTGCAGCACTTGTGGTCTCACCACACACTATTATTTTTCTTTTGTTTTGCATTTTTTTTTTGCTTTTGCTTTTTGCTGTCTCACAACTTCTTTTTCACTTTTGTTTTTCAAGTAATCTAATTACTTTGCTCTCTCTCTCATTCGGTTATCACTTTGTTTAATTAAATATATATCTCATATATATTCAAAAACCAACAAACTAAAATCTATTTGATTTTTAAAAAACTTTACAAAGATATCTCATATCTTTTTAAAAATAATTAAAAATTTATTTTTGAATTCAAACATTTTAAATTCAATTTCAAATATTTAATTTAAAATAAAATAATCATATTTTCTTATTTTATTCAAAATCAAATATCAACTAACACCCTCCATTTAGTGATTAACAACATAATTAAATAATCTTATTATTTATTTTATTTAATCACCATTATTCATTAATTAAATAATCCCATTATTCAATTAATTCCCGAATTAATACGTGTCACTTTCGTAACACAATTAATTGGACAATCCAATTAATTAATCGTGACCCTTGTTACCTAAATCGATCGGGCTAGCAAGGGGACCTAATGGACCCACAGTATTTTGAGCTCCAATAATCCTTAGAAATTATTAATTAAACTCTTTAATTAATATTTCATGATTATTAACTTCGGTGTTATTCCACTAAAAACCCGAAGCTGCACTCTCTCAACTGTAGACGTTTTTACACAAACCAATAACTCTCGGTGTCCATCGATATAGCTATTACATATGGTATAATCCTCCACAAGTAGTTCATAATTAGAGCTGGGTCATAATGTCCGTTATACCCCTCTAATCATATATTTCCATTAAGTACCATTGATTCTCTAATGAACAATAAATCCTACATTCCTTACGGAATTAGGAGAGCGTTCATATTGTTCAAGCCCCGAATCAACCCTTAAGGGAACTACCATCTACTTCTCACAAGAAGGAGTGGATTCCACTATTGTGTTCAAACCTTCCTAGCCACAAGCCAAACCGCGATCCCAACATACGGAGTATATTGATCGGGAATGCAACTCCGACCTCACCCATGGTATATCAAAGACCACGATCTAACCTGAAGGAGTCGATAAGACACTCAGGATTAAGATCACCCACATATAGCCATCATTAGTTGATATATATGAATCTCATCGTTAAACGGATCTTAGTGACAGATTCATATAGATCATGGCCCAGTCCTATATGATCACATCATACAAGGTGCCCCCATTCTCATATCCACATATGAATGATCCAGGATAGGATCACCGTACACTACGAAATGGACCGCAGCTGTAGATTAACCACAAATAAAGTACCCAGCTTTATTTGCTATCTACGGACTCTTTAGATTGCTCGTTTCAAACTGAATCCATCTATATATGACACTCATATACTCAGTTAGAAATTACATCCGGCAATTTTTGATGTTAAGTGCACATGTTATATAAAGTATGACACAAAATGAATGAATATACTACTTCTTTTATTTATGTTCAAATTACATTTACATATTACAAGCTTTAGGGCAAAAACTCCAACAATCTCCCACTTGCACTAAAGCATGTGAGTCATGTCTCGTAACCCTAGACCTTCTAGGTGACCTTCAAACACTTTAGCCGGTAAGATCTTCGTAAATGGATCAGCATGATTGTCTTGTGAGGCTATCTTGGTGACGATCACATCTTCTCTCTGCACTATCTCTCTAATGAGATGATACTTTCTCTCTATATGCTTCCCTCTCTTGTGGCTTCTTGGTTCTTTGGAATTAGCCACAGCACCACTGTTATCACAATAAAGTGTGATGGGCTTATCCAGATCTGGAACAACTTCCAGATCATTCAAGAACTTACGGAGCCGAACAGCCTCTTTAGCAGCTTCACAAGCGGCTACATATTCGGCTTCCATGTTGGAGTCAGCAATGCAAGATTGCTTTATACTTATCCACATAATGGCTTCACCACCTAGGGTGAATACTGATCCAGACGTGGATTTTCTAGAATCCCTGTCTGACTGAAAATCAGAATCTGTGTATCCTAACGGAATCAAATCCTGTCCGGAATACACTAGCATATAGTTTCTCGTTCTCCGAAGATACTTGAGAATGGTCTTGACAGCAACCCAATGATCTAATCCTGGGTTGGACTGGTACCTGCTGACTACTCCCACTGCATAGCAGATGTCCGGTCTCGTGCATAACATAACATACATGAGACTACCTACTGCTGATGCATTTGGCACACGTCTCATATCCTCAACTTCTTGAGGTGTCTTAGGACACTGTTCCTTAGACAAGTGAACCCCATGTCTAGAAGGTAAATTACCTTTCTTGGAGTTCTGCATCGAAAATCGCATAAGAATCTTATCGATATTTGATGCCTGAGACAATGCTATGAGTTTGTTCTTACGATCCCTTATAAGTTGGATCCCTAGAACATAACTCGCCTCTCCCAAATCTTTCATTTGGAATTAGCTAGCCAGCCAGCCCTTTACATCAGACAACACTCCTACATCATTCCCAATGAGTAGGATGTCATCTACGTATAGGACCAAGAAAACTACTTTCTTGTCAATGATGCGCTTGTAGACACAAGGCTCATCAACGTTTTGCTCGAAGCCATAGGTTTTGATCACATCATCAAACCTTATGTTCCAAGATCTAGATGCTTGCTTGAGTCCATAAATGGACCTTTGCAACTTGCAAACCTTTTGCTCTTGATCTGGAAACACAAATCCCTCTGGTTGCATCATGTATATGCTTTCATCAAGATTGCCATTCAAGAATGCAGTCTTGACGACCATTTGCCAAATTTCATAATCTAAATAGGCAGCAATGGATAAGAGAATCCGAATAGACTTAAACATGGCTATTGGCGAGAAGGTCTCTTCATAATCGACCCCCTCTTTCTGGGTATAACCCTTGGCCACTAGCCTTGCCTTGAAGGTCTCTACCTTCCCGTCTACTCCTCTCTTCCTCTTGTAGATCCACTTAAATCCTATGGGTTTTACCCCATTCGGTAAGTCTACAAGATCCCAGACTGAGTTAGAGTACATAGACTCCATCTCGAGATTCATGGCTTTAAGCCATTCCTCTTTATCAGGATCTTCAATTGCATTCTTAAATGTCAATGGATCATCCACACTATCAGTAGAGACAAGATCTTGTCCCTCACTTACACCCAAATAGCGTTCAGGCTGTCTCACAACCCTCTCACTACGTCTAGGTGGTAATGTATCCTGACTAGGAATTATCTGACTTTCAGATGTTAATGGATTAACAACTCTAGTTGATTGAGTACTGGTCTCACCAGGCTCCAACTCATTTAATACAATTTTAGAACGAGGTTTATGATCACTTATATAGTTATCCTCAAGAAACGTTGCATTTGTTGATACAAATACTTTGTTATCTTCAGGACTATAGAAGTATCCACCTCCGGTGTCCTTGGAATATCCTACAAACAAGCAGACCACAGACTTGGGATCTAGCTTTCTAGTTCTGTTCTTCAGCACGTGTGCTGGACACCCCCATACGCGAAAATGTCGTAAACTAGCTTTACGACCATTCCACAACTCTAGGGGAGTTTCAGGAACAGATTTGGATGGCACTACATTCAAAATGTATGCCGCTATTTGTAACGCATATCCCCAAAAGGAATTTGGTAATGATGAGAAACTAATCATAGATCTCACCATTTCCATTAGGGTTATATTTCTCCTCTCCGCGACACCATTCTGCTGAGGTGTACCAGGAGCTATGAGTTGGGACACTATCCCATACTCGACCATAAAGTCTTCAAACTCTTGGTCAAGGTACTCACCTCCACGATCTGATCGTAGAGACTTGATAGTCTTTCCTAACTGGTTCTCAACTTCAGCTCGAAATTCTTTGAACTTTTCAAATGTTTCCGACTTCCGTTGCATTAGGTAGACATATCCGTATCTCGAGTAGTCATCTATAAAGGTGACATAATACTCATAACCACCTCTTGCTTTAACATTCATTGGTCCACAGACGTCTGAATGTATAAGCTCTAGTGGTTGTTTAGCTCTAAGCCCTTTACCAGTAAAAGGTCTCTTAGTCATCTTACCTTCCAGACAAGATTCACAGACAGGTAAGGTGCCAACCTTTAACTCATTTAAAGATCCGCTTTTTACTAGTCTGTTTATCCGGTCAAGGTTAATATGTCCAAGCCTTAGATGCCAGAGATAAGTTTTGTTTTCTGGAGAAATCTTATGTCGTTTAGTTTTTGGTTTTTTAACTTTAAACATTTCGGTGTTGAGCAGTGTTGTATGTATTAACGGTCTTAACACATACAAATTGTTTTCATTAATTCCTGAAAAAATATTCAGACCATTCTTTGCAATAATAACTGATTTATTATCAAAAGAAACTAGAATATAATTGTTCTAACAACTTAGAAACGAAAATTAAATTCCGTGTAAATCCAGGAATAAAAAATACATTGTCCAACAAAATAAAATTATTATTACAAAAACGCAATCTAATTACGCCCACTGCTCGTGCCGACACGACATCCCCTGACCCCACTCGCATCGAAAAGGCTCCCTCCTCAAGCTGTGTCCAAGAATCAGTCCACTGCAAAGAAGAACAAACATGGTTAGTGGCCCCTATATCAACCATCCAGGGTGAAGAATCATCTTCAACTAAACATGACTCAAGAACAAGTAAATCATATTTACCTTTCGCTTTCTTCTTCTTGGCTACCTCCTCCAAATACTGAGGACAATTCCTCTTCCAGTGTCCGATCTTGTCGCAATGGAAACATTTTCCTTTGCTCTTGTCGATGGAGGCGCCTTTCTTTTTGCTTTGGGCTTTCTTGGGTTTGGGCTTACCCTTCGCCTTCCCAGCAGACCTCTTCCTCTTGTTGTTATTGGAGGAAGATGGTTCAGCAACATTTGCCTCACCGGTCTTACTTTTGCTGTCCTTGGTCATGGACTCAAAAGTAGTGAGCTCATTGAGCAACTGTGTGAGACTAAACCTTAACTTGTTCATCCCGTAGTTGTTCTTAAACTGATCGAAACTCTTCGGAAGAGTCGTCAGTGTGATGCTCACTTGACTGGGTTCATCAATGGCCCCGCCATTGACTTCTGCTGTGTTGAAGTAGGACATCATGCTCAGGACATGTTCCCGAACTGATGTACTTTCCTTCATGCGACCGAGCATAGCGGAACGAACAGCTTCGTGTCACTTTTTCTCGGAGGGTTGCCCGAACATAGCTTGCAATGACTCCATAATATCGAATGCTGTAGTCATTGCTTCGTGCTTTGTGACAAGCACGTCTGTCATAGAAGCTAACAGATATGTTCGGGCCTTCTCATCAGATGAGACCCATCGCTGGTATGCCTCACGAACAGTTCGTGTGGCATTGGCAGTAGGCACCGGAGGACATTCCTCCGTAAGCACAAACTTGAGGTCTTTGGTGACCAGTATTGCATTAATGTTAATTTTCCATTTTGTGTAGTTATCACCAGTAAATTTATCGTTTGCAAGTATTTGTAATAGTGCAGATGACATGGCTGAAAAAACATAAATTAAAGATTCATTCAGTCATACATTCTAAACATGTGCTAATGTTCGGCATAAAATTAAACATGATGCATGAAAATGTTTAATGAACAAGAATAACCCTAAAAACAATGTTTCTATGCCACGACAATCCAACATACCACAAGCAAGTGCCGCCTTAGGGTCGGTCAAATTCTTGCATGTTGGATCGAGACCTTCTCAGTCAAAGGATATACCAGAATAACTCTTATGCCAATATCATTCAACCATCGTTTATTAGGTCAGGTTTTTAATTAACCAATTTAATTAAAACCTTGTTAGTGTAACCCATCATTTCAGATCTCAGGAGCTTAACTCGAAAATTGCCGCCTTAGGGTCGGTCAATCCCGAAATCCCCTCCGAAATTCTCTCTGTCAGGAAGTCAACCTCGGTATTGACTCTTATGGAAACCCTCCTTAGGGAGGACGAAAACAAAGCCGTCACGAGGCCCCACTCGAATCTCACGATGTTAAACTAATGATGGAGACCGCGGGATATAATGTCATATATCCCTCTCCCACTCACTATTTTATATTCAGGGTTTTCTATTAATATTAATGCACCTAGATTAAACTAGATTAAACGGCTAATTTTAATCTAAGCGTTAAGTGCATTAATCACAAATTATAAGAATCCTATTCCAATAACTAATAAACTAAATTGATTTTTAACACTTACAAAATCTAGTTCATTAGTGATAATTCAAATCTATATAAACTGTTTACTAAGACTAGAATTATTATTAAATGTGTATTTACCAAGTTTTTGTTGGATCCTAGGGTTACAAATTGCGCAGCGGAAGGGTTTTAAAATTTTTTTAATGCAATCATTAAACTAACACATTTGTACAGTAATAATCAAATACAATAATAAAGTGAAGGAATTTATTTTTCATACCTACGTAGGAGGCTCCTTCACTTTGATACAAACTGTTCCTGATTTGAACCACGTGATCTTCCTCGCTATCTTCCGGAACTGGCAACAGCGTGTGGGCGCGTCACGATATACAGGATCCGTATGGAGGAAGAAGAGAAGAACACACACACAAGAGACAAAAACTAGAGGTGCAGCCCTTGTAGCTGCCGCACCCTATTATTTTTGTTTTCTATTTTGTTTGCTGTGTGAGTCATGATCACCTTTTTTTTTTGTTAATTTCTTCTCTTCATTTGCTTTTTCTTTTACTGTGTTAGTTTTTCTCATTCGGTTATCACTTTGTTTAATTAAATATATATCTCATATATATTCAAAAACCAACAAACCAAAATCTATTTGATTTTTAAAAAACTTTACAAAGATATCTCATATCTTTTTAAAAATAATTAAATATTTATTTTTGAATTCAAACATTTCAAATTCAATTTCAAATATTTAATTTCATAAAATAAAATAATCATATTATCTTATTTTATTCAAAATCAAATATCAACTAACACCCTCCATTTAGTGATTAACAACATAATTAAATAATCTTATTATTTAATTTATTTAATCACCATTATTCATTAATTAAATAATCTCATTATTCAATTAATTCCCGAATAAATACGTGTCACTTTCGTAACGTAATTAATTGGACAATCCAATTAATTAATCGTGACCCTTGTTACCTAAATCGATCGGGCTAGCAAGGGGACCTAATGGACCTACAGTATTTTGAGCTCCAATAATCCTTAGAAATTATTAATTAAACTATTTAATTAATATTTCATGATTATTAACTTCGGTGTTATTCCACTAAAAACCCGAAGCTGCACTCTCTCAACTGTAGACGTTTTTACACAAACCAATAACTCTCGGTGTCCATCGATATAGCTATTACATATGGTATAATCCTCCACAAGTAGTTCATAATTAGAGCTGGGTCATAATGTCCGTTATACCCCTCTAATCATATATTTCCATTAAGTACCATTGATTCTCTAATGAACAATAAATCCTACATTCCTTACGGAATTAGGAGAGCGCTCATATTGTTGAAGCCCCGAATCAACCCTTAAGGGAACTACCATCTACTTCTCACAAGAAGGAGTGGATTCCACTATTGTGTACAAACTTTCCCAGCCACAAGCCAAACCGCGATCCCAACATACGGAGTATATTGATCGGGAATGCAACTCCGACCTCACCCATGGTATATCAAAGACCACGATCTAACCTGAAGGAGTCGATAAGACACTCAGGATTAAGATCACCCACATATAGCCATCATTAGTTGATATATATGAATCTCATCGTTAAACGGATCTTAGTGACAGATTCATATAGATCATGGCCCAGTCCTATATGATCACATCATACAAGGTGCCTCCATTCTCATATCTACATATGAATGATCCAGGATAGGATCACCGTACACTACGAAATGGACCGCAGCTGTAGATTAACCACAAATAAAGTACCCAGCTTTATTTGCTATCTACGGACTCTTTAGATTGCTCGTTTCAAACTGAATCCATCTATATATGACACTCATATACTCAGTTCGAAATTACATCCGGCAATTTTGGATGTTAAGTGCACATGTTATATAAAGTATGACACAAAATGAATGAATATACTACTGCTTTTATTTATGTTCAAATTACATTTATATATTACAAGCTTTAGGGCAAAAACCCCAACATTTAGTTTATAGAAAAACCTTCACACTTTTGCAGTAGCTTTATCAGCTGTTCTCTTTGAAGTTGAAGCTAGTGTTTAACACTATGTCTTTAAGACGATTTACGCCTGCCCACCGGTGCTATAGGTCAATCAGCGCTCGCCTTCTATGATACAACGATTTCTCTGTCTTCTGGTAGTAGCACTTCAAAACCACAACCGTCCAGCGAATTAAATATAGAAGCTTATCTCTCAATAACAAAAGACTCAATGTTTTTATGCCGTAATTTATGTAATATGAAAATTTTCTGGATGTTTATTGAATGAATGACTTCTATTATTTATAGATGCAAAGTGCCTATAGGAAATGACATGATTTAAATGAAAAGTTGCATCTGTTCAAGATTGTGTCTTTTTCGTTTCAAAAGACATTTCTCCTTGAAACTTGGTGTCTGTTCAAAAAATACATATATCTTTTCATTACATATTACACATTTCAAATTCATTCTATATTCATATGGTTTTAATTGATGGAAATAATTTTTCATTCATATCAAATATGATTTCTCAAACAAATAAACATTAAATATTTATTATTTTAGTATCATATTTCCAACAATCCCCCACATGAATGAAAATTGGCACAACACCATGCATATGACAATGTAGACACTTGAGAGAGTTTCTTAAAGAAATTTTATTGTATCAAGATAGGTAGCTTTTGTCCTAGAACCTTCCCTAGTGAAGTAATATCAGATTTACTTGGCTAATCAATGGACGTGATGTCTTGAACTGTTCAGCCTTTGGTGTATACCAAGACAATAGTGCTCACAATAACATTCCAAACATATTCTAATTCATACGGTTGTGTTCATTTTGGCCCTGAACAAATCATAGTATTCATGAGTGCTATAGAGAATTCAGCCCTACGTAAAATTTTTATAGAAATGACCACATTTCACACTCATATAGGTGATTGCCCATAAAGAGTATCCTACCATACCCCACTTGAATAAATCAAATTATGGGATCATTAAAAGTATAACTTAGTCTAAATCCATTGTAGGAAGCACTGCTTCATATCACAAGAATATGAAGGAGATTTTATCTCCGCAGTGTTTGGTCAAAGTATACCATAATTTTGTTGTTCCTTTTGAATCTAGATCTTGGGATCTCCAGTCAACCAGGTTAGGTTTCCATTATGGCTCATCTTTTACGAGTGCTTCAATCACATTCCTTTTATTAATCGGTAAACTTTCTCTCTACCCAAACCTTTGGTAAACGGATCCACTAAATTATATCTTGACTTCACATTGTCAATGGTAATATACCATTAGAGAGCAGTTGTTTGACAGTGTTGTGTCTTCGACGTATATGTCTAAACTTAACATTATACATATTAATGTGTGTCCTTCCAATTGCAGATTGGCTATCACAATGTATACATACAGCAAGCACATGTTTAGGCCAGCATGGAATATCTTCTAAAATTTTCAAAGCCACTCGACTTCTTCTCCAACCTTATCGAAGGCTGTAAATTTTAATTCCATAATTGATCTAGCAATACATGTTTGCTTAGTAGATTTCCATGATACTGTTGCGCTGCCAATTGTAAAGACATATCCACTTGTGGATTTCGAGTCTTTAGTATCAGATATCCAATTAGCATCACTATATATAGCCATCAAGTACGGAAAGATATCTTATGCAATGTAGTCCAAAATCCTTTGTCCTCAAATACTTATGTACTCTAATTATAGCCTTCTTATGATCCTTGACATGAGTACTTGTGTATATACTCAATTTGTTAACTAAGTACGCTATATCAGGTCTCGCACAATTCATGAGATACATCAGACTACCAATGATTCAAGCATATTCTACTTGTGAAAATGCCGTGTCCATCAATTTTTCTAAGATAAAGATTTGAATCATAAGGTGTTTTCACTGGATTAGTGTCATATTCATTGAACTTATTCAGTAGTTTCTTAATGTAATGTGATTGAGATAAGACTAACCCATCAAATGTTCTAGAAATTTTAATTCCAGTATCACATCAACAACACCTAAATCTTTCATGTCAAAATTACTGGTCAACATCTTTTTGGTTGATTTAATCATACCAATATTGCTGCCCATAATCAACATGTCATCCACATAAAGGCAAACAATGACAAATACATCTTGAGTGCTCTTAGTGTATACACATTTATCACACTCGTTTATCTTACTTTGGCAAACTGATTCTAGATGGGAAACCTGCTTTCCGTCTTCGAACTCACTGCTGCTTCGTGTACCTTGTCGAACTGACATGATTCGATGATGTGGAGACCTGGTTCCCTGAATTCCGATTTTTATGCTGATGCATCTGGCTGACTAAGATTTCCCCAAACAATAACCCTAAATTCGCGAGGAGGATTACTGGCGAATCGTTTTTTTTTCCGGCGAGCAAGTAACTCTCCAAGTGGATTTGAAAAGATCTTTTTTCGGCAAACCGTTTTAAGATGATTGCTACCTGGTTTTAGCGGGTAGCAGCGCCTTGCTAGTGTAGTAGATGGGGCATTGTACCTCGTCGTCTTGTCTTATGAGCATTGAACTAATGGCGACATCAAGCACTGATAGGTACAGATACAGGGTCTCTCATTGCCTTGGCTTGGACAGTAATGGAGCTTGTCCCAAACAGTCCTTTAGTTACTGGAAGGCTATTTTACATTACTCATTCCATTTTACTCCCGCTCCTTTCTTCAGGGCTTTGAAGACGGGTAAACATTTGTCTATCGATTTCAAGATGAATCTACTCAATGATGCTAGGCAACCGGTCAATCGCTTGAACTCGTTAAAGGGTTTCCCGAGTCTTCATCCTTCTCAATGTATAATTTTTTTTTTTAAGTTAAAATTTTCCTCACATCGCAAAGGTTTTTTTTTACAGATACACAACCCAAAAATCCGACAGTCAATCTAACACAACCCAAAAGATTTGACACTCAATCTAACAAACGCTTGATAATGGATCCCAAAAAGCTAACTCAAGATTCTAGGGCTCTGATACCAGTATATTATGAAAATTGTCTAGGCACAAAATATTTAGACAAAATAAAAACAAAGTGGAAAAAAAGAAATTTACTTGGTTCAGCGTAAAACCTACGTCCACCGGCAGAGATGAAAAGAAATTCATTTTGATCAATAAAATTTACAAAAGAGTAACTTAGAATCAGTCATAAAATCCAAAACCTTATTATACTAAAGAACTCTGAAAAGAGACTTGTTTCCTAAAAGATCTTATAATCACATATTTATAATATGGGTAGAGAAAAAAATATGAATCAATATCAAATACATATTAACAATTGTAAATCTCCATTCTTCGTAAATTAATCTCTCCTTTCTTCAAAGATACCCAACTAAAATAAACTACACATTCCTTTATACCCAATTCTCAGCACAAAATCACAAACCCAGCCAAGCATAACCTAGTTGATGTCGGCTACATATCAAAGTTTCTTCATCTAAGAAAACAACAGATATATAGCTCGAAATATATTTCCTCCATATCTGGATGGGGTTTTCCTTCAACAGCAAACACGTGAACCGTCTTCATATTTCATTTCCATCAACCATCAATTTTTATCATCAATTTTAGACGTTTATCATAGTATACAAGTCATCTTTATCTAACTCAAAAAGTTTGTTTGCTGCGATATCAGCAAACTCTATGTTTTTATGGATTGGACAGGATCCAAGCAGCTCTCCCAGATCGAAGCTTTAAGATTTTCAACCATACGGATTCTTTTAGATTTATTCATATTTAGTTGCCATAAATTTTCAAATCTATAAAAAACAATCTAGGAGAGGTATCTATTGGTTGCTCACAATGGGCAAAATCAGATTTTTTTTGGATAGACTGCTATAAAATAATTTTATTGATAAAAATGGTCCACTTTAAAATTAAAAAATACTTATCATTTTAATGGTGAATTTTGACAGTACAAAAGAATTTCGTTATATTAATATATAATTTTAAAATTAATAAAAATGGGGGTTGCACAAACACTTTTCTTGGGGTGCAAGGCCACTCATAAATCAACGAAATTGGATTTAATCTAGAGACGTCCAGAACTATCACAAAATCAAAATCAGAGTAAAAAAAAAAATCAAAAAGGAAAAACTGAAGAAGTCATAGGATCTAACGACAGGTCAATGGAAATGAAACGACAGGTCATTATGTGAAGACGTGAAGTCACAAAGAAGCAAGCGGTGACGTTAGAAGTTAGAACCGGCAGCTGGACGTGTTGAGATATGAAATATTGAAATGGCTCCTCTGTATGTCTTCGTGTGGGTCCCACACGGCGGTCTAATAATCTAGAAACCGAGTGATTAGTCACCGCTTAGTCTCACCACCAAGCCCAGTCATCGGTTTGACCATTTCTCACAACACATTACAATAATTAGGGTTAATTGACTCTTGAATTATATACGAGGTTGTATGTTTTCTCCTGAACATTTTTCTTCACAAAAAAATCATCTGAACTTTTATTTATCGGTAACATGTGACAAACGGAAAATAGATGTCTAAGAAAAATTGTATTTACATACCTTGATTATATGTATAATTGTAATAAAATTGAAAAAATATAATAATAACACCCACACACCCTTTGACCTGTTGACCGATGTTTAAAAATATAAAAAATAATAATATTAATAAATTTTAAAAATTATAATAATAATATAATAATTATAGTAATAATAATAATAATAATAGTAATAACAACAACAACAACGATAATAATAATAATAATAATAATAATAATAATAATAATAATAATAATAATAATAATGATAATATGATGTTGATAATAATATGGGATATTATTATTTTCCACCCTCACTTATGAGGTATTGGTCATTTTGCACCCTCTAGTTTGAGTAATGGCTAAAATCCACCCTCTAATTTCAGTTAATTGTCAAAATACACCCTACCGTTACTATTCCGTTAAAATTTTTATTTTTCTATTAAGTCAGTAAGGGTATAATGGTAAATGAAGTGATAAAATTAATAAACATTACTAAATTAAATAAAAAACAATTAAAACATAAAATTATAATCTCTCCCTCTCTCACACATTCAATCGTCGTCCTTACTATCATCTTCATCTAATCATCGTCCCCACCACTCACCACTGACTCCACCTCTCTCCCTCTTTCTCTCTTAAAATATTAAAAACAAAATTAAATCAATCTTATTCTCTCTTTCACCCATCACCATCCATCTCTTTCTCTCTCTCTCTCTCTCCCTCTCTCTCTCTCTCTCTCTCTTTCTATGATTTCTTCTTTCTTTGGAAATCGATCTCTCTCTCTCCAACATTCAGTCATCGTCCTACCACCATCATCTCCACCCATTATATTTCTCATTCTCTTCTCTCTCTCTCTCTCTCTCTCTCTCTCTCTCTCTCTCTCTCTCTCTCACCAACACACCAATGGTGTGGGTATGCTGGTGTGTTGATTCTAGTATGGTGTGGGTGTAGGTGTCGGTATGGGCGTTGATGGTGGTGATTTCATGTGGGGGTGGACTGGGTGGTGGTCGTTTGGGTGTGGGGTTGGGTGGGTTCGATATCAGATCTGGGTTGGGTCGTTTTTCTAGGTTTGATTTTTTTTTTCAGGTTCCAAATCGGTGTGTTGCTTTCTTGTGTTGGTGATGATGAATTTTTTTTTCTGGTGGCGGTTCTATTGGTGAGATCTGGTGGTGATTTTTTCAGTCGGTTTTATTGTTTGTTTTTTTTGCATTTTTTAAAGTTGAAATAAACAATTTATGTTGGATCTATGATGAATTTCTGGCAATTTTTGTTGTGAGTGTATGATTTATGGGTTTTATTTTTATTTTTAAATTAATGATTTGGGTTTTGTTATTGAAGGGTCTATTATATCAAATTTCCGATTTTTTTTTCTTAAACAAGATATCAAACAGTGATTTTTGTTTGGTTTTGGTGAGTTTTTTTGTGGCGCTTTGTTAGGACCTCCACGATTTTTTTTTGGGTGGTGTGATGGTGATGGTGACGGTCTATGTGTGATAGTGATGACTGATGATGAAGGTACATGGGTTTTGGATTATGGTGTTTTGGGTTTGGATGATGATGTTGTTTCTGGGTTTGCAAATTGAAGCTGGAGATGAACTTGGTTTCTTTTTTAAAAAACTTAATAGAAGGGTAAAACAGTAATTTGATCCAAAATGTTAACGGACATTAACATAATATGCAAAATGACCAATACCTCAAAAGTGAGGGTGGAAAATAATAATATCCCTAATAATATTAATAAAATTTAAAAATAAGAATATATAATAATAATAATTATGATGATGATAATAATAATAATAATAATAATAATAATAAATAATAGGGTGGGTTAATAAAATTATATATATATATATAATTAATAATAATAATAATAATATTAATAATATATAATAATAATGATAATAATATTAATAATAATAATAATAATATTAATAATATATAATAATAATGATAATAATATTAATAATAATAATGATGATGATGATGATGGTGGTATTAATAAAATTTAATATAATAATAATGATAATAATAATAATAGGATGTGTTAAAAAAATTATATATATATATAATATTAATAATTATAATAAATCTGTAGTACTAGAAAATTTCATTAATAAAAAAAAACAAAGTGACAGAGAAAATTTCATTATATCATCCAAAACAATTGAATTAAGATAAAATTATATAAAATGATATTATTTTTTATCTATTAGCTTCCCTGCTCATTACCATCATAGTGTTATATGGTGGTTGGTGCTTCTGCCTCCGAACACTTGTTTGGAAGTGGGAATCTACAAAGTTTAGCATTTCTTATATATTATTATTTTTAAAATTTATTAAAATTTTTATTATTATATATTATTATTTTTAAATTTTAGTAAATAATAATAATAATAATAATAATATTAATATTAATAATATTATTATTATTGTTTACAGGTAAAACTAGTAACAATAGTCAAATCGCAACGTAGGTCGTTTGATTAGCTAGTCAACTAAAGAAATTGAAGACTAGTTGAGTTTGTGTGTGTTCATTCTTAGATGTATGTTTCAGACTGCTGAGGCGGTTCAGGTGGTTTCGAGCTGATTCTTATGCCTGAAACAAAAATGGAAGAAAGACGTTAGCGGAGAGCAGACGTGTGGTCGGCTTTGGCTCTCTAACGCCCAAGTTAGTATCAAATCTGGAAGATACAAATCTAGTGAAAATGTAGGACTTGAAATGTCATAGAAATTATGTGTCTAGAATATGAGGTCGGATCTCATATTAATACTAGAGGAAACGTGTCCAAGTGTCTATACTTGAGTGTTTCGACTAATGTCAACAATCTAGCTGTTCCGCAGAAAGCCTAGTTGACACTTGCTTTTTGGGTTTGTCGAATGTCTAGCTGACACGTAGTCGTCTCGATGTTGCCACACCGTTGGTTGACTGACATGTAAGCCCACTTGGTATGTTGAGTGTTGGTAGACCGAATATTGGTGTACAAATATATATACTCTGATGTATATAATGAAGCACATTTCCGATAAGCCATACAATGAATGAGGATCGAGACGAATATATATACTCTGATGTACAATTTTTTTTAAGCTGAAAAAAAAATGATATAAGTTGCATACGACGTATGTGAAAAGTTTATTACTGAATCATTTCAAATGCACACAACAAGATATCACATAATGAAATACAATGCATAATCACACAAATTAGATATGTGAGTGTAGTATGATGACCAAATCGTGATGGAGCGTCGCGAATTAATACAACACAATCTAATGACGTAACAAGCCTAGAAATCAATCTAAATGCTTAATGTATGAACAAATGAACAACATAAGTGTTGCACAACGATGCATGGACAAAAGTATGCAAATTATTTGTGTGTACGCTTAATCTCTTCAAGAGAACAATTCAAGTAATTATACCTTTGAAGCTCAACTCTTGAAGGTCTTTGGGTTGCCGGGAAAGTTGTCTTCAATCAGATCACAATGTTATTGACCACACGAATAACCTAAACTTCCTATACAAAAGCACCCCAATGGTTTTGACTCAGAAATAAGCCAATCACAAAATAATTTCCCTTACACAAACAATTAGATCGATCTACTTTGTTGATTTTCGCACTAAATAACCTCTAACTAAAAGATAATTTTTAGAGGAAATAACCCTTTCTAACCATATAATTAAGGGGTTTTCTATTCCTAGCATGTACTATTGTTTTCATTGTTTTTACCAAACAATCCACTAAAGAGACAAACTTACCCTTGCCTTTTCTATTTATTTTTTATTTTTATTTTATAAAACTAATTTTCTTAAAAAAAAAACTTGAAAAAAAAAAATTACTGGAGGTAACCTCTTTTGGATGTCTGTTGGAGGTTGCTCAGATCTCCAATGGAGGTTTGCGTGATTTCCGATGGAGGTCTGGGTGACCTCCATTGGAGGGTCGCGAACCTCCAATGGAGGGTCGCGAATCTCCAATGGAGGTCACTAGCCACACAAAAAAAAATTTGGGAAAAAATCTAGCATGTTTAGTTTTTTTTTTTTTGGATTAAACACACTTGGAATTAAACACACATACATTAAACACGTTAGGAATTAAACACACTAGGAATTAAACATGTTAGACCTAGCATGCATGTTTAATCCAAAACAAAAAATATTCGATTAAACACACCACCAAATTTATTTTCTTTCTTCTTATTCTTCATTTTTTTTTGGAATTAATACGCTAGGAATTAACACACACTGTAGATTATTATTACGATTTATGATAAATATATTGTTGGAACCTAGGGTTACAGATTGCGTAGCGGAAGGTTTTAAAATTTTTTTTATGCAATCATTAAACTAACCCATTTGTACAGTAATAATCAAATACAATAATAAAGTGAAGAAACATTTTCCATACCTACGTAGGAGGCTCCTTCACTTTGATACGAACTGCTCCTGATTTGAACCACGTGATCTTCCTCGCTATCTCCCGGAACTGGTAATAGCGTGTGGACGCGTCACGATATTCAGAACCTGTATGGAGGAAGAAGAGAAAAATACACACAGAAAAAACAAACTCTATGAGTGCAGCACTTTGTGCTCGCAACACCCAATTATTTTCCTTAGTTTGCTTTTCTCTTTTGCTGTGCGTTTTTTGTTCACGACTACCTTTCTTCTTTTTTTCTTCTTGTTTTGTCATGTATGTGTTTTATTTGGTTCGACTTTTTTTTTTATTAAAATATATCTCATATATCTTTAAAAACAAAAACCGACATTCGGTTTAAAATTTTAAAAAAATATATATCTCATATATATTAAAAACAAACCAAAAATCTTATATTTGATTTTTAAATTTTTATAAAGATATCTCATATCTTTTTTAAAATTAATTAAATATTTACTTTTGAATTCAAACATTTCAAATTCAATTTCAAATATTTAATTTCATAAAATAAAATAATCATATTATCTTATTTTATTCAAAATCAAATATCAACTAACACCCTCCATTTAGTGATTAACAACATAATTAAATAATCTTATTATTTATTTTATTTAATCACCATTATTCATTAATTAAATAATCCCATTATTCAATTAATTCCCGAATTAATACGTGTCACTTTCGTAACACAATTAATTGGACAATCCAATTAATTAACTGTGACCCTTGTTACCTAAATCGATCGGGCTAGCAAGGGGACCTAATGGACCCACAGTATTTTGAGCTCCAATAATCCTTAGAAATTATTAATTAAACTCTTTAATTAATATTTCATGATTATTAACTTCGGTGTTATTCCACTAAAAACCCGAAGCTGCACTCTCTTAACTGTAGACGTTTTTACACAAACCAATAACTCTCGGTGTCCATCGATATAGCTATTACATATGGTATAATCCTCCACAAGTAGTTCATAATTAGAGCTGGGTCATAATGTCCGTTATACCCCTCTAATCATATCTTTCCATTAAGTAACATTGATTCTCTAATGAACAATAAATCCTACATTCCTTACGGAATTAGGAGAGCGCTCATATTGTTCAAGCCCCGAATCAACCCTTAAGGGAACTACCATCTACTTCTCACAAGAAGGAGTGGATTCCACTATTGTGTACAAACCTTCCCAGCCACAAGCCAAACCGCGATCCCAACATACGGAGTATATTGATCGGGAATGCAACTCCGACCTCACCCATGGTATATCAAAGACCACGATCTAACCTGAAGGAGTCGATAAGACACTCAGGATTAAGATCACCCACATATAGCCATCATTTGTTGATATATATGAATCTCATCGTTAAAGGGATCTTAGTGAGAGATTCATATAGATCATGGCCCAGTCCTATATGATCACATCATACAAGGTGCCTCCATTCTCATATCTACATATGAATGATCCAGGATAGGATCATCGTACACTACGAAATGGACCGCAGCTGTAGATTAACCACAAATAAAGTACCCAGCTTTATTTGCTATCTACGGACTCTTTAGATTGCTCGTTTCAAACTGAATCCATCTATATATGACACTCATATACTCAGTTCGAAATTACATCCGGCAATCTTGGATGTTAAGTGCACATGTTATATAAAGTATGACACAAAATGAATGAATATACTACTTCTTTTATTTATGTTCAAATTCTATTTACATATTACAAGCTTTAGGGCAAAAACCCCAACATATATAACTAAGAATTATATAGCGTTCGGATTAATACCTTTCACCGTCGAAAATCCTAATTGTGTAGCAGAAGCGGGATCGTGAATGGGTTGTATCACTGGTCGGAGAACGATCACGGATCGGAATCCGAAAAGTTCCCTCTTTTCACCAAGCAATTTGCTGTCATCAAAAAAGACCAGCAAAATAGAAACTCTCTGTATATAAATCACTTTTTGATATTATACGCTCTTATACACTCCAATGAGATTAATAATCAATAGCACACTTTGCTATTTAAAGGGTCTGGACTTCTATCTGGATGGATTCTGATAAAATAATATTTAAATTTAATATCTTATTTATCCATTTAATCATTTATCTGATCAGTTTGAATTTAACTCAATTATCACTATCTCTGATAATTTAAATTCAAACTATCTGGTGTTTTAATCCATATCAATAATTTTCAATTAATTAACTGATATAACCACTTGAGCGTATTTTTCCAACATCCCCCACTTGCACAAGTGGAACAATGCAAACTTTACAGAGTCATGTTTCTCAAACTTTTGGGTCTAATCATAGATCGTTCATACAAGCAAACGCACAGTGTGATCGATGAACAATTTTTCTAACTGTATTAGAGCATGCAATTTGATATCTCATATATCAACTTTATTGTTCATGTGTGTCCCATATTTAATTTTCATTCAGTAGTCCAAGTATACTTAACCCCTCTATCTACAAAGCTATGCTTGACTATTTCAAATTTTTATGTACTCACAATTGTATTCTTGTCTATCATAGACAATACAATTGGTCGACCGGTGAATATAAAAACTTATGAAGAAACATTAGATCTTCCCATCAAACACTTGTATCTAAGTTTCAAAACAACTATTATCCTAGTCGTGTCTCATAGACCGAATAGTACCATAGCCATAGAAAAAACATGCTAAAGAAGATAACATTATTCTGTTACCTTGATACAAAGTCAGTGGTCACAAGGACACCATTTGAGGTTTTATCAATCCTCAAGGAACTTACACAATGAGGAAGCGAGGATTTATCCACTCATTTTCCTTAATGGTCACATAGCACACGTTGTATGAGGCACGTGCTATAGTGAATTTCATTCTTTACAAAGAATGCACATGTCTTAATCAATATTCACTGTACAGATCTTAGTTCAGTCGCTATCGAGCACCTAACCTGAGTCCTTAATAGCTCGCTTACTATAAGCCCCAATTAAGATCTCACATCTGGCTTAATCAAATTTCATGATTATGGGGTATATCATGATCGGTTCTATAATTATGAAAATTTTAAGGCGACATATTCATATATATATAAACTCCATGAGAATAAAACATCCATTTTATTCTCTTCTATATATGTGTCTCATCTTAGCATACTATCCAAGCATCTAAGGCGACCGCACGTGTAAGAATGTCGGTCTTAACCTGATGACATATTTTCATCACCTTATGTGTGTAATTATGCTAGCATAATATGTAATTTGCCGTACTTTTAAAGTATGTCATAATTCTCTTGATAACATTTCGATGTTTCAATCTAGTATTATATTGGTATTCACTTACCAATCTCATGGCATAACTGATATTAGGCATTGTACACATCACAATGTACATGAGACTCTACATGGTACTAACATGAGTAACTTGTTATCAATTTCTTGATCTTATGTAGTTTTAGGGCACATATCGAGGCTAAGAGTTTGTGATTTTGTAATAGAAGTATATATGAGCTTATAATTGCTCATTTCAAATCACTTAAGAATCTTTCTAATATATAACTCTAGTGACCGAGGTAGAAATTTTCTTAAGTAATTTTAATCAACTTTCACTCCTAATATACAAGCGACTTAGCTCATATATCAAATTTCAATGAAATTTGAGAATAACCATTTCATTATGATTTTACAAACTCTTCATTATTTCTAGCCAAAACATATCGTCAACATATAAAGATAATATCAAAATTATCTTCAACCCGTTTGATGTACATATGGCTTTCTTAAGTCATCATGAATCTATACGACATTACAGCTCGATGAAATCAAAGATACTATTTTCTAGAGGATTGTTTTAAACCATATATTAACCGTTTAAGCAAACATACTTATGCACTTTTGGCCTTTTGAAACAAAATTTACAGGCCGTTCCATGTAAATTTCTTCCTCTTGTTCTCCACTGAGAAATACAATCATTACATTCATCTAATGTAATTTCAGGTTTCTATGTGCGACGAGTGCTAGAATAAGGCATATGGAAGCAAATTTTACTTCAAGAGAAAAAAAGTTTCTTCATTTATGACTAATCACGCCTTATACCTCTCAATAGTGCTATACGCCATACGTATGACATGTGGAACCCATTTTTTCACAATGGTCTGACGACCAAGAGGTAAGTCAATCAAGTCCCAGACATGATTACTTTCTCTAGACTCTATCTCTTCTTCCATTGCTTTCATTCATAATTTCTTAATAGATGAAGTGATAGCCTTATTCAAAAAACCTTGGCTCATCATTATCAACTAAAGCAATCATAAAATCCTCCATTTTAATCTCCAAAAGATGACACGGGATAACTTTACAATTATTTCGACGAGTTGGTAAATCATCATGGTGGCTGATTCAACAGTCATTCCACTCCCACTAGGGATGGAAGATCTATGTAGACCACTGAAAATACAACTAAAGCGTGTGTCTAATAACCTAGAGAGGGGGGGAGGGGTGTGAATGGGTTGTTAATCGATTATTACCAACATTTTCGATTAGTCAATATTAACAAGCAAAACCCAATACAAACAATAATAAAAATCAAGTAAAGTGCGGAAATATAAAGAACACTTGATATTTATGTGGAAACCCTTCAAAAAGGGAAAAACCACAGGCTATCCTTCTAGCCACACATGATCACAATTATCCACTATACGAGTAAAAAGTTACACCCTCAAGTGATACTCGGACTCTCACTCTCGACAACCTCAGGCTATGGACACTACCACTCTCCACTCTTGGTTCAATCCCTAGTGATATCCCCTGATCCACTTCTCTTGGAATGAGCACCTCCTACTCTACCCCGCGGGCCTTTTACAGTGGCACTTGATCAATGCTTGCCAACCCACCCTTGGTTGCAAGACTTTACTTGCTTGTGCAACTTCACCTAGAAGCCACAAGACTTTGACTCTATGAAGAATATATGGTCTAAGTGTGTATATGAAACTATGCTCAAATGCAATAATGTGAAAGACCAAACACAAAATGCTTAACTATATGTTATAATGCAATTTAACAACCTAGTTATCAACCAAACATACATGTACACACATGAGGTCTCAATTAGTGGTAGAGAAATTCTAACAACCTAATTGTCAAATAAAACTCACATAAATATTCAAGAACTTGACTAGATGCACAAAGTCAACCTTATCATCAATTAAGCATACATGAACATTTATAGATTAGCTATTTAGGCGTAAATGACCTAATGATGCAAGTTATCACAAACAAACCCAATCAAGCAATTTAGACTCATAAATATATGCAATAAAGTGAGTCAAGGTATTTAATCAAGCAATAAATACCTAATCTAGAGTAAGTAGAACAATAAATGATATTCAATGAAGTTCTAACTTACCTAGTCATGAAACCATGAAGACCCATGCTCAAATGATGTTGAATGATGCAAGATGAAGATGGGTTTTGGGTATGGAGAGTCAAAAAACAAAGCTTGAAGCTTTCTCTCTCTAGAGGAGCTCTTTCTCTCACTATATTCTGGTTTTTGAGCTCTTGGGACGAAGTGAGGAAGAAATGAACATATATAAAGAAGCCCTTAATGAAACTACGTCGTGTTGGCAAATTAGGCACAAAATAGGCTCAGTGCACGGGTAACTGCATGGGTAAAGGACCCGTGCACTACCCGTCTAGTTGCACCAACCTGAAGCACTCATCATCAGTGCACGGGTAACAACACAGATAAGGACCCGTGCACAACCTGTGCAACAGAGAGGCTCAAGATACAATGGGCTCAAAACATGACCAAACGACATCCAAACCTTTCAAATATTATACCGTTGGAAAGGTATGGAAGTCTACTTTCTACTCCAATTTACAAAACAAGGTTTCGATGTCCGTAGAAAACGTTATGGTAATTTGAGGAACTATAGGTCAAAAACGAACAGCAACAGAGTTGTCCAATTTTGGTGGTTACTTTGGAGATTTCAAAACCAATCCAAACGGTCATGAAATATTACAAATATTATACCGTTGGAAAGGTATGTGTGTCTTGTTTGTACAAAAATTTTCAAAACTCATTTTGAAGCTTTGTATAAAACGTTATGGTCACAAGACCATACAAAGGTTAGTTTTGAAAAACATTTAAATCATTCAAATCCATTCTTTTGAAACTAGACACTTTACTCCAAACAACAACACCAAAACATGAGAAGAATGAGACCTTCTCAAATGGTCACTCAACACACTAAGAAAGGCACACCATCATGCAAGCACGGACAACACAAGCACACATACAAAGCCAAACTTAAATCTAGAAATGATGCGAGTGTGATTGTGAAAAGGATGCACACATATACACAATAAAGAACACAAATGCAAGATGAACAAAGCATGCATGAAGTGCGTGTGTGCACCTAAACTCTTCAAGAGACAAATTCAGGTGAGTATACCTTTTGCTCATGAAGTCATGGAGATGCTTGGAAGCTTGCCGATAAGGACCTAAATTACCCATTACACAATCATCCCCAATGTGGTGTGGTTTGTCATGAAATAACACTACAAAAAAATGGTCTTTTCTGATGGCTAAATGCCGTCGGAAAAGACGTTTTCCCGTCGGAAATGCCCTTTTCTGACGGGAAAAAGCCGACAGAGGCCGTCACAAATACGCTTGTCGCAAATAACTATTTACCGACGATCCGTCAGAAATAGTAGTATTTCTGACGGCCAGGGCCGTCGGAAAAAATAAAAATGCTGTCAGTAATATTAATTGAAGGTGGTCAAAATTACTAGTATTTCCGACGGCTTATTTTTATTTCTGACGGGAAATGGCCGTCAGAAAAGGTTCATTGAAAAAACAAAATTGCGCGCCTTCGAATCTGCAATTTATGTGGCTCGAACCCGTGACTTGGATTTGATAGTAAATGTTACTCTTACCATTTTGCTATTACTTTATATCTGATTTCTTTTGCATACTAATTATATATAAGCTATTTATATGTTTGCATACTATCGAATTAAATATATTTTTTGTATAATATTTAAATATAACTATTGATATTGTTTTTAAAAATAATATTTTATTAAAATATTTCCCTTATTTCATAGGAAATTACATTTTACTACTACTTTATCTTGAAATAGGATACATATATTATATCCTTGTTGATTTTATTTTTTATAATCAACATTTTACTAAAAAATTAGTAATTTTTATTAATTAATAATTTAAACTTATTTTAGTAATTACTAATAATTTTGCTATATTTTATATTTATTTAATTTAGTCAGATGTACACATAAAATAAACTTCTTATTAGTACCATTTTTTGTCCCTAAAGTCTGGTCTCTAGCTATTGTTTAATTTTCTTGCAGTGATCGCCATACTTTTTTTATTTTTTTTTACATTACCTATGACATATTATTTGAAAATTTTAAAATTAAATCAAAATATTTGGCGAAATATTTAACAGAGTGATTTCGCAAAAAAAAAAATAGTGATAAATACCAAAATAACACATATAGTGATACATTTAAAATATTGACCAACAAATCACATTTTTTTTGTACTGTATAAATTATCACATACATTCCATTATAATTTATTAATTACTATTATAATAATAAATTAATTATTTTTTCCATGACAAAGCCATAATAAATAATGTAGGAAATGGTACTGCATTTTCGATAGCGTAATTGCCCTTAAAATTAATTCGAATTAAATTTTACCATTTCCGACGGCATAAAAAATGCCGTCGGAAATACAGACTATTTCCGATGGCATGAAAAAAGCAGTCGAAAATACATACTATTTCTGACGGCGTAAAATATGCCGTCGGAAATACAAACTATTTCTGACGGCTATTTAGGCCGTCAGAAATATCTTCATTTCTGACGGCATAAGGACTGTTTCCGACGGTTATTGGGCCGTCAGAAATGGGGTATTATGTTTTTGCTCATTTTCGATGGCACTAATATGGCCGTCGAAAAAGGTACCATTACCGACAGCAATTAGTGCCGTCAGAAATAGGTCGTCACTAATAGGTATTTTTTTTGTAGTGTAAGCAAATCGTAAAATCGAGGTCCTTACGATCTCCCCCTTTTGCTATTTCATGACAAAACAAACACTCACAAATAATTCCTCACAAAAACAAAAGAAATCTAGCTATTGACAGTAAGAGTCCATTCTACGTTACAAAAAGAGATACCTAATATTTTAAGTCTTCAATCTCTTTGTAGATCATCATACCTACACAAAATAGCAAGAAAACACTTTCTAAGAACATGTGCAAGTGAGGTGAACAAATTGAACGCGCAATATTTTATATGCCGTGATATGCACTATTCAAACAAATTTATAAGATCCCAAGATGCACTCAAACAAATATAAAACTAGTATATGGCAAGTATGGGTATCGTTCCTCAGAGATCGAGCAATAGTTATGAGTAAATCAATGCTTTAGTTAAAATTGCTAGAAAAACAAATTGATATGGTTTTGGAGAAGAAGTAAAACTAAAATTTAAACTAAGCTAAAATGCACTAAAATGTACTATTCTAAACAGGTATGAATATGTGATATGTGGATTAAGGAATTGATGAATTCAACTTGCAAACAATGGGTAAAGAATGAACTCACAATGATTGTCATTAACTAATGTAACCACCCTAGGATGTATATGAGTGATTATTTACCTCTTGTGAGTGCCCAAACCATCATGTATAGCATTGGCTACCCACAATTGGTTATACAATGAAAGAACATTTATCACATAAGGGACACATCTCTTTGTTAAAAATCACTTGATGCTTAATCTATCACATGCAAACAATCCTAGGATGTATAGTCTTGATTACCCATAAAAGATTAGAATTATATGAGATTACTAAGTCCAGATATTACTTGGGTCATGTACCATTGTTCAATCCTCATATTCAATTGAGCTTAGAGAGCCAAGCATCATGTATACTTGATTCTATACACATATAATTTCTCAAACAACTCATAAAGAGAGTCGTGTACAATCAAACACAAATTGCTTTTGAAATCAAGTGAAACATTGAATAGAATAAATGAGATAGATTTTAATAAAAGATATTGAGTTCATTACAAATACCCATATTTACAAGTGAATCACATCAATCCCTTAATAGGATTTAGCTACTCATAACAAATGGAATACAAGAATAAAAAGGAGGGAAGTAGAGATGACCTATGTAGAACCTTCTTTCTTCAAGCTTCAATCCACCTCCTATGTCCTTATGAGTAGCAATTGATGAAGATGATGATGGGTTTATGGTGAGAAAGGTTTTTGAGATTTAGATAGAGAAATGAATGAATGGAATGGTGTATGGTAGTGGGTCTCCCCTTTGAAAATCAGAATTGAAAACTATTTATACTTCCTTCAAAAACTAGTCCAAAATGCTGATGTGGTGAGCTGGGTTTCCCGTATAGCACGTGTAGGTTACCCGTCCAGTCTTCATTTCCCTTCAGATTTGCACAATGTGCACGGGTGGATGACCCGTGCACCACTCGTGCAGTTACCTTCGCCCGTGGCCTTGCTCCCTGGTCTGGTGAACTGCACGGGTGGGTGCATAGGTGTGACCCGTGCAATTACCCGTGCAGTTTGGTCTTCTCAAAATCCACCTTCCGGTGCACGGGTAGTACACGAGTATTCTATCCGTGCACTTTTGCTTTCTTCACTTCATTTGTGCACTAATTGGTCCATTTTGCCCCCTTTCATGCCTTTTTACCTAATACCTACAATAAAAACCAAACGAGCCATAAATACACATAAAAACGCTCAAGAACAAAACAAAGAGAAAGGATATGAGGGCCAAAATGTATAACATTTTTGGCTCGATCAAATACCCCCAAACCAAACCTTTGCTCGTCCTCGAGCAAACTCCAAACAAAACCAAATATAACTCTAAATACGCAAACATGACTCGATCTAAAAACACCTAGACTCAAAAAAATAAGCTGCAAGCCAACTAACTGAGAGATAAGTCAGAGATAATGGGAGTGAGGAAGATGCTAATGCAAAATGTTCTAAATAACTCCAAGGCACCACAAGAGGAAACTCGTAAGACACAAATCCCACACTTTAAGTGCCCTTGCCTTGGAAACTACTCACTCTCACGCCCTGAGCATAATTCGCTTCGACTTAAATTCTCACATGGGTTCTCTCTTATTTTTCCTTTCAGAACCTAGGTTCACACTCATGCAATATGTATGCAAAATAATTTATGTAATGGAATCAAAGTTGTTGCACACATTTCATACGAGATAAACGCTCTTTTTAGTGAAACAGTCTCATGAAAGAATCAAGTGTCATGAACGTGGAAAGAGCATGCATCGAAAAATATTCCCAAGTTAGACTTCCCCTAAGATCAATTAGGTCTTTTCCATTTGGTTGTAATTGGGTTAAGGTGATTGGTGATTAGAAAGAATGAGAATTTAGGCACAATGCACTAATCAACCAAGTTAAGGCAATACATTCTACTTATAAACATTTCTCTTCTCATGCAACACCACTTCTAAATACAAGTATAAATTAAGGCGTTCAAGCTTACATAAATTTCAAGTGCAATCACTAACTACTCTTGTTATCCTTTTGAGTAGTGTTTACAATTTAAACAAGGTAATTGAAGCATATTCCTTTTCTAATTTTTTATTTTTATTTTCATTTCCTTCTCTTTCTTTTCTTTTCTTCTCTTTTGATTGTTTCTTTGCTCTATTTTCTTGCCTTTGACTTTTGCACATATTTTTACAAACAACACTTATTTGCCTTGGTACACACCATTTGACAATTAGAGCACATTTACATTTATTCCTTAGCCTTAACAAGATCAATCAAGTGAGGGTTGGCTTAGTGCTTGGGTTGCCTGGGTTATGGGTAATATAAGTGTAGAATGAACAAGTCTAAATGTGTTTGGCTTCAAAATTGGCTTGGGAGCACACACATTATTGGATGGGAAGTATTTGACATTTTAAAGTAGCTAAACACACATTGCCTAACATCACCTCAAAGAATCGATCTACCAAAGGAATAAAAGTTTCAGTCAAGCAATCCACTTTAATGATGCATGTTCTATGACATATGATGATTTTGGTGCAATGAGACTATGCATGGTGTTTGAAAAGTGTTTAAAGATTTGAAAAACATTTTCCCTTAAATTGCTCACTTTTGGCTTGTGTTTGTGAAACTCATAAGGGTTGTCTCCACTATTAGAACAAGGCGCTTGAGAACCGAGTCCCCTCAACTTAGACACCAAAAGATGGGACTAACCCATGTAATGCAAGTGAGACCCCTAAAGTGACTAAGAGCTATGAACAAGCACACAAAGCATACACAAATTCGCCACAAACACTTTGCTCAAGATTATCTCACCAAGCTAATTAAAGCTCAAAAATTTTGGCTTGGCAGCAAATTTGAAAAAAAAAATGACACGAAAAATGACTCAATACACAAAAAATAACGACTCACAGAGGCGTTCTACACCCCCGAACCAAAACCCAACATTGTCCTCAATGTTGAAGACAAGAGAGCCCGGCCTAGCGGCACGCACCAACTGACGCACACAAAAAACCCTAGGCACTAATCAAACATAATCAATGCCCACAAAATAAAAGACACAACACTGGCTCATGACAAAATACAGCATCTTATGTAAATATGGCAATTAAACTTTAAAATTCACCGACATCAAGCATCTAGTACCAAATTGTCGGAAAGTGGGAATTAACCCCCAAACCAATTTCTATCATATGCTCATTCCTGTACAGGTATATGTATGCAATCAAAACCCCCAAACCGTGTTGGGCTATATAAAAAGAACACCTATATGTCCACAAAAGCCTTCGGCTCATCTCATCAAGAAAGAATAAATCAATAAACTCATAATATGGACTTCAAAATTGTATCATCAATTATAGACATCTTTTCTCATTCACAAATATATCCACGCATGCAACCCAAAATTGATATTTACCTAAGAATACTCGCATTCATTCAAATATCCACATATGCTCAAAAAGAAAAATAGAAAATGAAGTGCAAGGGTTAAAGTTGGATAGAATAAACCAATGTGGAAGCTAGTTGTAGACTCAAAATGAGTAGGTTCTCGCCCGTTTTATGAGCACTCTTGGTTTGCTCGTCCTTCCAAGACTTGCAAGTGGCCGGTGTGTTGAATCCAAGAGATAAAGAACCTAGCATTAAGCACCATTTCTGACCACAAAGGTTAACATTTCAAATCCTCACAAGATAAATATCCTAAAAACAAAATATTATCCATCATCATCCAAACTAAAACATCCTAAAATAAAACAAAACAAGAAAATCATACTGAAATCAAAGTGAAATGCACTCCTAGATAGCTAAAACAACTCTAATTAAAGTTCCCAACTATGGCAAGCTAAAACAATCTATCATCATACACCTCATATATATATGTGCTCGCGATAGCACGGGCATAGCACAGGTGCAGTACCCGTGCAGTGACCCATGCTAATCCCTTAAGTGTTAACTTTCCTCTTTGTAGCACGGGTATATACATGGGTGTTTACCCGTGCATTTTCATGCAAGTGAATCCCTTCCCCCGGTACATAGGTGACTGCACGGGTATAACACAGGTGTGCTACCCGTGCAGTTTCTCTGTTTGCCACCCTTCAGCACCTTTCTTGCCTTCTTAAAATCTTGTGCCCCGATCGGATTTCCTGCACATGAAAACTTTGTAAATGAACTATATTTGCCTTATTTACCATATAACAACGCTAAAACTCATATTCACACTATCAAGACTATTATCTACCTTACTTATAGATATCACAAAAAAATTTCTCAAGACTCACAACCATCTATATTCAATGCTCTCAAGGATATTACGTAATCAATGTGAATAATAATGTATGAGAAAATAATTTGTGACATCCAACCATACTTTAAGAAATCTATCAATGTAAAGTATGTTTGGTGGGATTTGAGTCAACCCCAGGTGGCTTTACCAAGTGAAGGGATTCATTTCTCTTGACAACCCAAATGGGTGCTAAGGTTCTTTCTAGAGAATCCTTCTCCCTCACCCTTACGGCATCCACTAAATCTTTCCTAACCCATGTCTTCCTAACTCCCCTTGGGTTCCTCCTAGACTTATTTTGAAAATTTGTCACCCTTTGAAACTTGTAACAATGGGCTTTAATGTGCCCGAGCTTAGAACAGAAATAACAAGTTGGAAGAGTATAAGGAAAACACCCTCTTTCATTGAAACTTCGAGGTCTCCTTGAGTGTTGCACTTTGAGTGAGTTGACTTCTTTCTCCATGTTGTCTAATTCCACTATGTAGTCACACTCCCTTACTTTTGCAATCTTCAAGGCCTCCTCCCTCTTCTTAAGCACTTCCTTCACCTCTCCCAATGCATTTGACTTCTCTTCAACCTCTATCAAGAGCCTCCTCGTTTTTCTTCCATATTCTTCTTCAAACTACTCTGAAAGCTTAGCTAATTCACTTAGGTCTCGCGAGATAGCTTTCTTTTCACCTTCCACCTTGGCAATTTTCTTCTCAAACTTTTTGTTGATGTCGGAGAGTTCTTGCACTTTCTTCTTCAATGTCTCATTCTTCTCCTTAAGGAGTTCTAATTCTTAATGAAGCTTTTTGTTCTCATTTTCTAACTCCTTCTCTCTTTCTTGTTCAAAATCTCTAGATACCTCTTCAAGTATCTTCTCATCAAAGATTGCTTCTTCCATTTTCACGGCTTTATTTTCTTCAATGCCGTCTTGATGGCCTTCCTCCATCTCTGTAGCTAACTCGAATGCCCTTACAAGGTCACAAACTCTGCTATTCTTCCTTTTTTCTTCGGTACTTCCAACACAAAACATCCTTCAAAAAATCTCTCATTAGGTCAGTCAACATCAAATTCGACTCTGTTACCACCACAGCTGAAAGATAAGTGCCTCAAAACCACATTTACTTCCATACCAGCTGTGGCCGTAAATGATCTCTCTAGAAGCAGTTTCCACTCCCTCTCATGAACTTCATCATCCTTCACTTCTAACACAAAGAAATCCATTGGGATCTTAAGTCCATGGATGTCCAATTGTACATCCTCAACTACTCCACAAGGAGTCTTTGGAGAGTTGTGAGCCATCTTGAGTTTAGTTTGAGTGGTCTTCATGGGTTGTAGCTTCAGTTGTCTATATACCTCAAAAGGCATCATATTGACACTTGCCCCCATATCTAGCACTGCCCTCATTTTTCCTGACTCTCAAATGGTGACTGGAATGATGAAGTCACCAGGATCCTCCAGCTTCACTAGAGTAGTTTCCTTTGACTTGACTGTCTTTTCTTGTATAACATCTCCAACAACAATATTTGTGTCATGAGTTTCCTCACCTAAGACCAACTCTTCATTCTTCCCTAGAATTGCCTCCATCGCTTTAACATGTTCATTATGGCTCCGAGACTTCCCTTTGTCCTGCCTGTTGACGAACGTTACTCATGTCGTTTAAAAAAAATCAATTCGTCAACAATATTTGTAAAAACCTCACGAAGCCTAAATTGGTTTGGAAAACACACATATGGTGGCAAGTGGGGTGTCGTCCACAGGGAGCGGAACTAGCTAAGATTAGTTATTTCTTAAGTAATGTTAATGTATATATATATATTAAACAAAACATAAAATGATGAAGATGTAGATGGTGAATTATCCTATTAGTAACACTAAATTAACTATGCAAACTAGAGGAAAGGGAAATGGGATGAAGGATATATAGATGATGGGAACTAAGGAGTTAACGGATACGAAAGTAAATACTGGGCAATACAACAAACTTGTAAATAGGCACGTGTATTCAAAGATAACCGACCTAGGATGTATAGAGTCGGTTATTTATCCCTAGAAAGTGGTCAACCTAGGATGTATAGTGAGGACCACCTATTAGGGATTAATCCATCGTAAACCACCAACCTAGGATGTATAGTGTTGGTTGTTCGTCGGATTCTGAAAATGAAGCTCGTCTACCTATCAATGACTCAACCGATTGTAAACGTAGTCAACCTAGGATGTATAGTGATGACTTCTAATCCTCTCACGGGACCCGACCTAGGATGTATAGTGCTTGAAACTCGATCGAGGTTAGATTAAGACCGCGGTTTAAGAGTCAAAATTCATGACGTTCCGTCTATTCATTTGAGCAAGAAACAACTAAATATGATGTATATCTAGATGCAATACTCATACATAATCCAAAGAGATCTTGCTAAAAGGATGTATCTAAACAAGAAATCAATGATAACCATTCATAACAAGAATAGAACAATGAAAGATAGACATGAATATAAATATAGAATCAAGTTTATGTACAAGCCCAATATCCAACTAACTACTCCATCAACCCCTTAGAGGGGATTTAGCTACTCATTACAACTAGGAAAATAAGAGAAAGGAAAGAGAAAGAACCCTTGGAGAACATCTCCTTCCTTAAAGTTGCTTCAATCTCCTACCTTCCTTGAAGTTGAGTAGAGAATGTAAGTGTGTGTGAGAGAGAGAGATTCTAGATCTAAGTTGTGTAAACCTCTGAAAATCTGAGAAAAAAAGCTCTCAAAAACGTTCTCATACTATTCTATTTATACAATATACAAAAATAGGTCACTTAAACTTCAAAAAAGCAAACTGGCGCAAGCGGAGTGCGGGTGGAGTGCGGGTGAATTACCCACACTATATGGGTTGTCTTCATCTTCATTTCTCAGATATGGGAAATAGTGCGGGTGGAGTGCGGTTGGATTACCCGCACTTGACCCGCACTTTAATGTCAGGTGCAAATCAGCTTCTCTGGCTTTGGCAACAATGCTGGTGGAGTGCGGTTGGATGACCCGCACTGTACCCGCACTTTAACGTCAGGTGCAAATCAGCTTCTCTGGCTTTGGCAACAATACGGGTGGAGTGCGGTTGGATGACCCGCACTAGACCTGCACTTTAACTCTTCTTCCAACATCAGCTCTCAGCTATAAGTATGAGTGCGGTTGGAGTGCAGTTTTGACCCGCACTTGACCCGCACTGTAGAGCTGCTTATGATTCTTTGTCTTTCCTTTTGCCTCTTTTCTGTCGGAACCACCGCAACATGCTTCCAAACTCATCATTGCAACATTTCCTACAATTACGCACATAATAACCCATTAGAGATACCAAAACGCACGAAAACAGAACACAAGATACATATTTGATGGCCTAAATATAATACATATTTGGCATGATCAAACACCCCCAAACCAAACCTTTGCTCGTCCTCGAGCAAACATAATCAAAAACGATCAGACGCCAACTGATGGTAAATCCTAGACACCTAAGCAATAATTCAACAATGCCGCAAGTCCAATGTGTGATATGATACACATAGGTGTGATAGAGAGGAGAAAAACATATGCACAAGATCAAGAGCAATTTGGAGACACCAAAGGGAGGCTCGTACTAACACGAACCCCACACCTAAAGGCATTCATGAATTAGGGACAACTTACTCCCATACCTTGAGCATAATTCTTTTCAATTCTAAAGCTCGCATGGATTCTCTCTTTTCTTTCCTCACAGAGTCCTAAGTTCCACACAAACGAGTATGCAAAGATGAATTCTGCACAAAATTTAAGCAATGAACTATCCTAGGAAAGAGTCACTATGCCATGGACGTGAAAGATCGTGCTTCAACCGACATTCCCAAACTAAACTTTATATGGATCAAATAAGGCTTTTCCACTGGTTATAGTGTGGCTATAGGGTTTAATGAGGTTAAACAAGGAATATGGACATTTGGAGTTCAAACTCACCAATCATGCTAGAATATATCCCTACACCCATACATATGCTCTTTTATCACTCATACGCAAACCTCTAGGCAATTGTTTAACCCACATTCATGCCTTCAATGTTGTACTCCGCTTTGAGCGTATTTAGCATAACACAATCACTCAAACACTACACAATTTTTTTCTTTCTTTTTTTTTTAATTTTTTAATTATTATTTTTTTATATATTTGAGTTGTACAATTTCCCTTTCTTGGGCACTTATGGCACACAAGTACAATTCTTAGCCCTTTCCTTGCATATTTTCAACAATTATTTTATTTTACCCGCTATTTGACCATTTAGAGCTTAACTCCTTTCATCACCACCATTTCACATCCTAACATGATTAGTACAAGGGTATGCATGTGTTTAGGCTATGAGGTATATGGTTGAATGTGGTACCAAATAAAAGAGTAAGTGTTTGGCCTCAAGCTTGGCTTTGGAGCACACAATATGGTATGAACGTGTTTAGGCTAGTAAAGGTAATTCAGTGCACGCACATTCCCTAATATCACCTCCACAACCATCTAAAAAGGGAATGAAAGCATCCATCACGCACTTCACAAAATGATATGCAAGTCTTATGACATATGACATAATGACGAGATGCGTGTTTAAGAATAATCAATAATACACTCAAAATACGCACTTTAACGCTTGTGTTTGTGATCTCACGGGCATCTCCACTATTAGAACTAGGCACGGGAACATTGAGTCCCCACTACTTAACACCAACGGGTGGGACGATCCCATGGCGGTGCAAGCGAACCCTCAAGTAGCACCAAACTACGTCACAAGATCAAAACACATACAAAGAACTCGCCAAAAGTACACACTAGAGGCATCATACCCATACGACTTACAGTTTGAAAATTGGACAAGCGACAAAATTGAAAAATTGGACACTACAAGACTACAAGGACGACTGTACAAGGCGTAACACACCCCCAAACCAAAACTCAACAATGTCCCCATTGTTGAAATCCACAAGGTATGTTCTAATGGAGGAGAAACACCATAGAAGACTCAAAAATTATGAACATGCATAAAGCGCAACCAATAACAAGCATAATCTCAATAATTTGCGGAATGAGGGTTTAACACCCCCAAACCGGATCTAGACATAAGCTCAAAACTCGCACAAGTATATGATCAATATGCACTCAACCTTGCTCATTCATATTAACAAAATCGAAATTCGCATTCATCGAAAAGTTAATGCAATGAAGTACAAAATCGAAGGTAGAAACTCCCTTTAGAAGGAAGCTAGTTCGTTGTCCGTGCATGTTGTCATGTGCTTCCCAAAAGATGCACAACCTAGCTTAAAACACACAACAACTCTACCAAACGAAAATCAAATGCGAAAAAAAACCAAAATAAGTCCATGCCGTCAAAGGAAACTACAAATAAAAGAAATAAAACTAAATAGTCCTAAACTAATAGCAATACACATAAAAGACACAGATGGCTAATACTCGTCTGAAAGCTCCTTCTCTGGTTCACTGGATATCCCTCTCCCTTTAAGGTCAAGTTCTGCTCTGATCTTATCTTTATGTTCCCTCCTGGATATCTCCATTGCAGCTCGGAGCTCGGTCACATGTGGGTCAATGGCTAGGCCTCCTGAAGGTGGTGAGAAAGTAGTGAGCCTCTTCTTCTTCCTTGGATAAACTGGGAGACTGAGCGCCTCCCTAATGTCAGTGAGATTGCCCCAAATGTCAGCATAATACTCACTGGATTCTGCTCTGCTTTCAGCAATCTGCTTCATATTCTCAACAACCTCACTCTTACGGTTCTCTAATCCTACAAGCAAGGTCTGCCAAGGGATCTCTCCAGAAGTCTCCTGTGGGGGTGAGGGCATCTGACTGTAATCACCGTATTCTAAATAAATCGGTTCCAACTCTGGTTGTTCTGGAACGTCCTCAGTTTATCTGCTTGTGCTTCCCCCTTGAACAAATTTCTTTCTCCCTATTCTGACTCTGACACCGAAGCGGTCTCGTTCTCTTAATTGGTCATTCCATGTGGATCGCCTTGCAGGGCCCAAACCATATTCAAAGGGGTCGGACCCAAAATCCTAGCCTTCTTTAATTCCTCAAGGCACCTCATCTCTCTTTCTTTGACAATCTTCAAGGAGTTTTCTTTGTTGGCAAGCTCTTCTTTCATGGCCTTCATCCATTAGTGGCAATCTTCAATCTCCTTCTCATACTTAGACACATCAATCTTGCCCATCATCAATGAGTCATCAATGCAGGGCTCATTCTCCATGGTCTTCAATTTGGAGATAAGGATGGAGATGTCTTCAATTTGCTCATCCGTGATCTCTTTATACTGTTGAAGTTGATTTTGACAATTTTGCTTGCTTTCCAAGGGTACAGATCTTTTCCTCCAATGAAATCTTCCACATTCTCAATGTCTCATTCTCCTTGGAAAGCTCTTTATTTTGCTTCAAAACTTTAAGAAGGATCACTTGACACTCCTCAGTTGAGTCAATTCCCTCATCAAGGCCTTTGCCTTGGTCACTTGTTTCCACACCAGGATCTTCCTCATAGGAAGCACCAAGGGCCGTGAAGTTAAGCACATGCTCATCACCTTTAGAAGAGTCATCTTCACTCTTCTTGACCAAAATCTTCTTCTTAAAGTCATTTCTTCTTGATTTATTCATTTTCTTCTCAAGCTTCAAAAATCTTCTAAACTTCATTGCCGTGAGGGCCATCTCCTCATCAGAGTCATTATGTGAAGTAGAAGTAAGGATGTTGGAGCAAGTGCTCATAGAACTTCTAAGGGTTGAAGCATCCTCAATATCAACGGAGAGGCAAACATTCCTTTCTCCGAAAATTTTCTCTCTAGGTGTTTCACTCTCACACATAGTGTTTAGTGAATGATTGAATGCAAATGAGTGCAAAGAACAAAATGCACACAAATGCAAGACACACAATCAAGAGCTAGGATCACCTAAGTATGTCTAGGAACCCGCTCTGATACCAATTGAAAATACAACTAAAGTGTGTGTCTAATAACCTTGAGGGGGGGAATAATGGGTTGTTAATCGATTATTACCAACTTTTTCGAACAGTCAATATTAACAAGCAAAACCCAATACAAACAATAATAAAAATCAAGTAAAGTGCGGAAATATAAAGAACACTTGATTTTTACATGGAAACCCTTCAACAAAGGAAAAACCACGGGCTATCCTTCTAGCCACACATGATCACAATTATCCACTATATGAGTAAAAAGTTACACCCTTAAGTGATACTCAGACTCTCACTCTCGACAACCTCAGGCTATGGACACTACCACTCGCCACTCTTGGTTCAATCCCTAGTGATATCCCCTGATCCACTACTCTTGGCGTGAGCACCTCCTACTCTACCCCGAGGGCCTTTTACAGTGGCACTTGATCAATGCTTGCCAACCCACCCTTGATTGCAAGACTTTACTTGCCTGTGCAACTTCACCTAGAAGCCACAAGACTTTGACTCTATGAAGAGTATATGGTCTAAGTGTATATATGACACTATGCTCAAATGCAATAATGTGCAAAACCAAACACAAAATGCTTAACTATATGTTATAATGCAATTTAACAACCAAGTTATCAACCAAACTTACATGTACACACATAAGGTCTCAATTAGTTGTAGAGAAATTCTAACAACCTAATTGTCAAATAAAATTCACATAAATATTCAAGAACTTGACTAGATGCACAAAGTCAACCTTATTATTAATTAAGCATACATGAACATTTATAGATTAACTATTTATGCATAAATGACCTAATGATGCAAGCTATCACAAACAAACCCAATCATGCAATTTAGACTCATAAATATATGCAATAAAGTGAGTCAAGGTATTTAATCAAGCAATAAATACCTAATCTAGAGTAAGTAGAACAATACATGATATTCAATAAAGTTCTAACTTACCTAGTCACCCATGCTCAAATGATGTTGAATGATGCAAGATGGAGATGGGTTTTGGGTATGGAGAGTCAAAGAAAAAGATTGAAGCTTTCTCTCTCTAAGGGAGCTCTTTCTCTTACTATATTCTGGTTTTTGAGCTCTTGGGACGAAGTGAGGAAGAAAAGAACATATATAAAGAAGCCTTAAATGAAACTACATCGTTTTGGCAAATTAGGCATAAAACAGGCTCAGTGCACGGGTAACTGCATGGGTAAAGGACCCGTGCACTACCCGTGCAGTTGCACCAACTTGAAGCACTCATCATCAGTGCACGAGTAACTGTACGGGTAAGGACCCGTGCACAACCTATGCAACAGAGAGGCATGAGATACAAGGGGCTCAAAACATGACCAAACGACATCCAAACCTTTTGAATAATATACCGTTGAAAACTTATGGAAGTCTAATTTCTACTCCAATTTACAAAACAAGGTTTCGATGTCTGTAGAAAAATTTATGGTCATTTTAAAGACTAAAGGTCAAAAACGAACAGCAACAGAGTTGTCCAGTTTTGGTGGTTACTCTGGACATTTCAAAACCAATCCAAACGGTCATGAAATATTACAAATATTATACCGTTGGAAAGGTATGGGTGTCTTGTTTGTACCAAAATTTTCAAAACTCATTTTGAAGCTTTGTATAAAACATTATGGTCACAAGACCATACAAATGTTAGTTTTGAAAAACATTTAAATCATTGAAATTCATTCTTTTGAAACTAGACACTTTACTCCAAACAACAAAACCAAAACATGAGAAGAATGAGACATTCTCAAATGGTCACTCAACACACTAAGACAAGCACGGATAACACAAGCACACACACAAAGCCACACTTAAATCTAGAAATGATGCGAGTGTGATTGTGAAAAGGATGCACACATATAAACAATAAAGAACACAAATGCAAGATGAACAAATTGTTGGGGTTTATGCCCTAAAGATGTAATTTGTAAATGGATTTATAAAATAAATAAAAAGAAAAGTTCAATTCATTCTTGTTGTGTTGTTTATTTTATAACTTGTGCATATATTAACATCCTAGATTACCGGATGTAATCTCGAACTGTGTACATGAGTGTCATATACAGATAGATACAGTAAGTGACGTGCAATCTAAAGAGTCCATAGATAGCAAATAAAGCTGGGTACTTTTTTATGGTTAATCTATAGCTGCGGTCCATTCCGTGATGTACGGTGATTCTATCCTGAATCATTCATATGAGATATGGGAATAGAGGCACCTTATATGATGTGATCATATAGGACTGGGCCATAATCTATATGAATCTGTCACCAAGATCCGTTTACTGATGAGATTCATATATATCAACTAATGATGACTATATATGGGTGATCTTAATCCTGAGTGTCTTATCGACTCCTTCAGGTTAGATCGTGGTCTTTGATATACCATGGGTGAGGTCAGATGCAATTCTTGATCAATATACTCCGTATGTTGGGATTGCGGTTTGGCTTGTGGCTGGGAAGTTATGTACACACTAGTGGAATCCACTCCTTCTTGTGAGAAGTAGATGGTAGTTCCCTTAAGGGTTGATTCGGGGCATGGACAATATGAGCGCTCTCATAATTCCGTGAGGAAATAGGATTTATTGTCCATTAGAGAATCAACGGTACTTAAAAGATATATGTAATTAGAGGGGTATAACGGACATTATGACCCAGCTCTAATTATGAACTACTGTGGAGGATCACACCATGTGTAATAGCTATATCGATGGACACCGAGTTTTATCGGTCTGTGTAAAAACCTCTACATTTGAGAGAGTGCAGCTTCGAGTTTTTAGTGGAATAACACCGGAGTTAATAATCAATGAATATTAATTAATAATTCTGAAGATTATTGGAGCTCAAAATAATGTGGGTCCATTAGGTCTCCTTGCTAGCCCGATCAATTTAGGTAACAAGGGTCACGGTTAATTAATTGGATTGTCCAATTAATTGTGTTACGAAAGTGACATGTATTTATTCGGGAATTAATTGAATAATGAGATTATTTAATTATGTTATTAATCATTAAATAGATGATGTTAGTTGATATTTGATTTTAAATAGAATAAGATAATATGATTATTTTATTTTAATAAATTAAATATTTGAAATTGAATTTAAAATGTTTAAATTCAAAATAAATATTTAATTATCTTTTAAAATAAAAGATATGAGATATCATTTTTAAAAGATTTAGTTTTTAAATCTAAAGAGATATCAATTAAAGAGTTTTAGTTATAATAATATATATAGGATATATATTGATAACAAAAACAAAGCACACAAAAGAAATATACACAAGTGTTTGTATATGATACAAACTCATTATGTGTGCGTTAAAATACTAGAGAAACAAAAAGAGAAAACAAGATTTTTAGGCTGTGCATGTGATATTGAAAAGAGAGAAAAAGAAAGCTGTAAGTGGCGTGCACCACTAAAAAAACTATATATATATATATATATATATTATATTTTTTCTTTAAACAACTAGAATGGTTCTAGTTTTGTTTTCTCTTGGAAGAAATTGTTTCTTTTTCATTCTCTCTACATCCTCCTAAGTTTCTGAGTACGTGACGCGCCCACACACAGTTACCAGTTCCAAAAATAGCTAGGAAGATCAGTGGTATAGAGCAGGAGCATATCGTAAAGTGAAGGAGCCTCCAAACGTTGGTAAGGTTCTAAATTTTATTTTAATATATTGATTACAATTTCATGTGTTTACATATTGTATGTATTAGTTCCGGAAAAAGAATTACGATCCTAAGTTCACTGGTTCTAGATCGTTTATGATTTGTATAAAATTTTTAAAACTTATTTCCGCTGCGTTACCAGTGAACGGGGTTCCAACAATTGGTATCAAAGCCAATTTTTTTTTTTGGAACAGGAAATTGTTTTCGATGGTCCTGTATATATGATTGTGTAGGCATTGTTTAAATTGACTATATGTTGTTTTTGTATGTATATTAAATTCGTTAATTTACAAAAACATGATTGATCGTTAATTATATGGTACTGTGGATTTAGGGTTCATGGGTTGTATTATATTTTTTTTTATTAATTATTTTTTTCTGTTATTGTATTGTAAAAAAAAAATGTAACCTATATTGAAGACCTGGAAAAATCGCGAAGTCGGAAGGGCGAAATCGGAAATACGCGTGACAGGTACTTTTCACAGTACTGTTCATGACACTGTTCACGTACCGTTACTGGTACTGTTCATGTGAGGTACTTTTCATACGGGTACTGTTCATGCGGGACTGTCGGGCACTATTCAAGTCGTCTTGCATGGTTCCGTTAGCAAGTGTTGCCTAGTGCGTTCCGTACGGATTTCCTATTTCGGATTCATGAGATAAATCGGAGTGACCTGAAGAGACTAGAAGACTCGAAAATTACAAGAAGACCAAGGAATGCCTTGGGCGTATTTTTGTAATTTTAGATTCCAATTTTTTTTAGGTTAAATAATCCACAGTACTCGGTCAATTCATGTATGCTTTATATTATGTGATGATAAAAGCATTTTCATGCATACGTATGTCATTTATATTAGATGTGCCTACACAAATATATTTGATATGTCATACATGCATCATAGCCTAATTTTTATGTATTTTTTTTAATATGATTGAAATCAGTAAATATATTATTGGCTATGAAAATGAGATTAGTTTTTTAATTGTTAGAAAACTTGTTAATTCTCATTAATATTAATCTGGTTATTAAAGTGTTTAATAAGTTAGATTAATAGGGTCATTTATTAAAATTAGTATTAATATGATTAATGACCTAATAATAAATGAACTGAATAAAGTATTAGAGTTTTAATAGTTAAAACTTAGTAAATACTATCCTAATAATCCGAGCTTAGTAAATAGTTTATAAAAACTTAGATTATTCACTAATAGATTAGATTTTTAATAGTTAAAAATCATTAATAATATATTAGTTAATTAGAATTTATTTCTAATAATGAATTTGTTAATGCGCTAGATAACTTGATTAAAGTTAGCCGTTTAATCATGTAAAGTCTAGGTGCGTTAACGAATAATATAAAACCCTAAGTTTTAAATAGTGAGTGGGAGAGGGATCCCACAGTCTCCATCATTAGTTCAACACCGTGAGATCCGAGTGGGGCCTCGTGACGGCTTTGCTTTCGTCCTCCCTAAGGAGGGTTTCCACAAAGATCAATACCAAGGTTGACTTCCTAACATATAGGATTTCTGAGGATATTTCGGGATTGACATACCCTAAGGCGGCAATTCTCGAGTTAAGCTCGTGAGATCTGAAATGGTGGGTTACACTCGCGAAGGTTTTGATTAAGTTTTGTTAATTAAAAACCTGACTGAATAAACGATGGTTGAATGACATGGAATAAGAGTTATTCTAGAATATCATTTGATTAAGAATGTCTCGGTCCAACATGCAAAGACTTGACCGACCCTAAGGCGGCACTTCTTTGTGGTATGTTGGATTGTCGTGGTATAGTAACTGTTTTTGGGTATTTCTAGTCCGTTAAACATGTTCATGCATCATGTTTAAATTTATGCCAAAGCACTTGCAGTTGTTTTAATATATAACTGAATGAATGTTTTATTTATTTCAGCAATTATGTCTTCTGCATTACTTCCAATTCACGCAAACAACAAATTAACTGGTGATAACTACACTAAGTGGAAACTTAATATTAATGCAATATTGGTCACCAAAGACCTAAAGTTTGTGCTTACGGAGGAATGTCCTCCGGTGCCTACTACCAATGCCACACGAACTGTTCGTGAGGCATACCAGCGATAGGTCTCATCTGATGAGAAGGCCCGAACATATCTGTTGGCTTCTATGACAGACGTGCTTGTCACAAAGCACGAAGCAATGACTACAGCATTCGAAATTATGGAGTCATTGCAAGCTATGTTCGGGCAGCCCTCCGAGCAAAAGCGACACGAAGCTGTTCGTTCCGCTATGCTCGCTCGCATGAAGGAAGGTACATCAGTTCAGGGACATGTTCTGAGCATGATGTCCTACTTCAACACTGCAGAAGTAAATGGCGGGGCCATTGAAGAACCCAGTCAAGTGAGCATCATACTGACGACTCTTCTGAAGAGTTTCGATTAGTTTAAGAGCAACTACGGGATGAACAAGTTAAAGTTCAGCCTCACACAGTTGCTCAATGAGCTCGCTACTTTTGAGTCCTTGACTAAGGACAGCAAAAGTAAGACCGGTGAGGCAAATGTTGCTGAACCATCTTCCTCTAATAATAAGAAAGGGAAGAGGTCTGTTGGGAAGGTGCGGTGTAAGCCTAAACCCAAGAAAGCCCAGAGCAAAAAGAAGGGCACCTCCACCGACCAAGGCAAAGGAAAATGTTTCCATTGCGACAAGGTCGGGCACTGGAAGAGGAACTGTCCTCAATACCTGGAGGAGGTAGCCAAGAAGAAGAAGAAATGTAAATATGATTTACTTGTTCTTGAATCTTGTTTAGTGGAAGATGATTCTTCACCCTGGATAGTTGATTCGGGGGCCACTGACAATGTTTGTTCTTCTTTGCAATGGACTGATTCTTGGACACAGCTAGAGGAGGGAGCCTTCTCAATGCGTGTGGGGTTGAGGGATGTCGTGTCGGCCAAAGCAGTGGGAGCAAAATGATTGCAATTTTGTAATAATAATAGTTTTCTATTTTTTGAACAATGTTTTTTATATTCCTGGATTAACACGGAATTTGATTTCAGTTTCTAAATTGTTAGAACAATCGTATTCTGTTTCTTTTAATAATAAGTCTGTTATTATTGGAAAGAATGGTCTGAATATTTGTTCAGGAATTAATGAAAACAATTTGTATGTGTTAAGACTGTTAATACATACTGCACTGCTTAACACCGAAATGTTTAAGGTTGAAAAATCAAAAACTAAATGACATAAGATTTCTCTAGATAATGACATGTATCTCTAGAATCTAAGGCTTGGTCATATCAACCTTGACCGGATAGACAGACTAATAAAAAGTGGACCTTTAAGTGAGTTAAAGGTTGACACCTTACCTGTCTGCGAATCCTATTTAGAAGGTAAGATGACTAAGAGACCTTTTACTGGAAAAGGGCTTAGAGCTATAGAGCCACTAGAACTCATACATACAGACTCAGTGGGCCGATGAATGTTAGAGCTAGGGGCGGCTATAAGTATTATGTCACATTTATAGATGACTCCTCAAGATACGGATATGTCTACCTGATGCAACGAAAATCGAAAACATTTGAAAAGTTTAAAGAATTCTGAGTTAAAGTTGAGAATCAATTAAGTAGGACTATCAAGTCACTACGATTGGATCGTGGAGGTGATTACCTTGACCAAGAGTTTGAAGACTTCATGGTCGATCATGGGATAGTTTCCCAACTCATAGCTCCCAGTACACCTCAGCAAAATGGTGTAACGGAAAGGAGAAATAGATCCCTGATGGAAATGGTGAGATCTATGATTAGTTTCTCATAATTACCAAATTCCTTCTAGGGATACGCGTTACAAACAGCGGCATACATTTTGAATGTAGTGCCATCCAAATCTGCTCCTAAGACTCCCCTAGAGTTGTGGAATGGTCGTAAAGCTAGTTTGTGACATTTCCGTGTATGGGGGTGTCCAGCACACGTGCTGAAGAACAGAAGTGGAAAGCTAGACTCCAAGTCTGTAGTCTGCCTGTTTGTAGGATATTCCAAGGAGACCAGAGGTGGATATTTCTATAGTCCTGAAGATAACAAAGTATTTGTATCGACAAATGCAACGTTTCTTGAGGACAATTATATTAGTGACCATAAACCTCGTTTTAAGATTGTATTGAATGAGTTAGAGCCTGGTGAGACTAGTGCTTCATCAACAAGAGTTGTTGATCCACAAACATCTGAGAGTCAGATGATTCTTGATCAGGATACACTATCACCTAGACGTAGTGGGAGGGTTGTAAGACAACCTGAACGCCATTTAGGTATAGGTGAGGGACAAAGTGTTGTCTCTGCTGATAATGTGGATGATCCATTGACATTTAAGGATGCAATGGAAGATTCTGATAAAGAAAAAAAAAGGTAGTTTTCTTAGTCCTATACGTGGACGATATCTTACTCATTGGGAATGATGTGGGAATGTTATCTGATGTAAAGGGCTGGCTGGCTAGCCAATTCCAAATAAAAGATTTGGGAGAGGCGAGTTATGTTCTAGGGATCCAACTTATAAGAGATCGTAAGAACAAACTCATAGCACTGTCTCAGGCATCATATATCGATAAGATTCTTGTGCGATTTTCGATGCAAAACTCCAAGAAGGGTAATTTACCTTCTAGGCATGAAGTTCACTTGTCTAAGGAACAGTGTCCTAAGACACCTCAAGAAGTTGAGGTTATGAGACGTGTACCCTATGCATCAGCAGTAGGTAGTCTCATGTATGTTATGTTATGCACGATACCGAACATATGCTATGCAGTGGGAGTAGTTAGTAGATACCAGTCTAACCCAGGATTGGATCATTGGGTTGCTGTTAAGACTATTCTCAAGTATCTTCGGAGAACGAGAAACTATATACTAGTGTATTCCGGACAGGATTTGGTCCTGTTAGGGTACACAGATTCTGATTTTCAGTCAGACAGGGATTCTAGGAAATCCATGTCAGGATCAGTATTCATCCTAGGTGGTGGAGCCATTGTGTGGAGAAGTATTAAGCAATCTTGCATTGCTGACTCCACCATGGAAGCCGAATATGTAGCCTCTTGTGAAGCTGCTACAGAGGCTGTTTGGCTCTGCAAGTTCTTGAGTGATCTGGAATTTGTTCCAGATCTGGATAAGCCCATCACACTTTATTGTGATAACAGTGGTGCTGTGGCTAATTCCAAAGAACCAAGAAGCATATAGAGAGAAAGTATCATCTCATTAGAGAGATAGTGAAGAGAGGAGATGTGATTGTCACAAAGATAGCCTCACAAGACAATCATGCTGATCCATTTACAAAGACCTTATCGGCTAAAGGGTTTTTAGGTCACCTAGATGGTCTAGGGTTACGAAACATGCCTCACATGCTTTAGTGCAAGTGGGAGATTGTTGGGGTTTATGCCCTAAAGATGTAATTTGTAAATGGGTTTATGAAATAAATAAAAAGAAAAGTTCAATTCATTCTTGTTGTGTTGTTTATTTTATAACTTGTGCATATATTAACATCTTAGATTGCCGGATGTAATCTCGACATGTGTATATGAGTGTCATATACAGATGGATACAGTAAGTGACGTGCAATCTAAATAGTCTATAGATAGCAAATAAAGCTGGGTACTTTATTTGTGGTTAATCTATAGCTGCGGTCCATTCCGTAATGTACGGTGATTCTATCCTGAATCATTCATATGAGATATGAGAATGGACGCACTTTGTATGATGTGATCATATAGGACTAGGCCATGATCTATATGAATCTGTCACCAAGATCCGTTTACTGATGAGATTCATATATATCAACTAATGATGGCTATATGTGGGTGATCTTAATCCTGAGTGTCTAATCGACTCCTTCAGGTTAGATCGTGGTCTTTGATATACCATGGGTGAGGTCATATGCAATTCCTGATCAATATACTCCGTATGTTGGGATTGCGGTTTGGCTTGTGGCTGGGAATGTATGTACACAATAGTGGAACAACTCCTTCTTGTGAGAAGTAGATGGTAGTTCCCTTAAGGGTTGATTCGGGGCTTGGACAATAAGAGTGCTCTCCTAATTCAGTGAGGAAATAAGATTTATTGTCCATTAGAGAATCAACGGTACTTAAAGGATATATGTAATTAGAGGGGTATAACGGACATTATGACCCAGCTCTAATTATGAACTACTGTGGAGGATCACACCATGTGTAATAGCTATATCGATGGACACCTGAGTTGTATCGGTATGTGTAAAAACGTCTACAGTTGAGAGAGTGCAGCTTCGGGTTTTTAGTGGAATAACACCGGAGTTAATAATCAAGGAATATTAATTAAAGAGTTTAATTAATAATTCCGAAGATTATTGGAGCTCAAAATACTGTGGGTCCATTAGGTCCTCTTGCTAGCCCGATCGATTTAGGTAACAAGGGTCACGGTTAATTAATTGGATTGTCCAATTAATTGTGTTACGAAAGTGACACGTATTTATTCGGGAATTAATTGAATAATGAGATTATTTAATTAATGAATAATGGTGATTAAATAAGTTAAATAATAAGATTATTTAATTATGTTATTAATCACTAAATAGAGGATGTTAGTTGATATTTGATTTTAAATAGAATAAGATAATATGATTATTTTATTTTAATAAATTAAGTATTTGAAATTGAATTTAAAATGTTTAAATTCAAAATAAATATTTAATTATCTTTTAAAATAAAAGATATGATATATCATTTTTAAAAGATTTAGTTTTAAAATCTAAAGAGATATCAATTAAAGAGTTTTAGTTATAATAATATATATATGATATATATTGATAACAAAAACAAAGCACACAAAAGAAATATACACAAGTGTTTGTATATGATACAAACTCATTATGTGTACGTTAAAATACTAGAGAAACAAAAAGAGAAAACAAGATTTTTAAGCTGTGCATGTGATATTGAAAAGAGAGAAAAAGAAAGCTGTAAGTGGCGTGCACCACTAAAAACAAAAAATATATATATTTATTATATTTTTTCTTTAAACAACTAGAATGGTTCTAGTTTTGTTTTCTCTTGGAAGAAATTGTTTCTTCTTCATTCTCTCTACATCCTCCTAAGTTTCTGAGTACGTGACGCGCCCACACGCAGTTACCAGTTCCAAGAATAGATAGGAAGATCAATGGTACAGACCAGGAGCATATCGTAAAGTGAAGGAGCCTCCAAACGTTGGTAAGGTTCTAAATTTTCTTTTAATATATTGATTACAATTTCATGTGTTTACATATTGTATGTATTAGTTCTGGAAAAAGAATTGTGATCCTAAGTTCACTGGTTCTAGATTGTTTATGATATGTATAAAATTTTTAAAACCTATTTCCGTTGCGTTACTAGTGAACGGGGTTCCAACACAAAGCATGCATGTAGTGCGTGTATGCTCCTAAACTCTTCATGAGACAAATTCATGTGAGTATACATTTTGCTCCTGAAGTCATGGAGATGCTTGAAAGCTTGCCGATAAGGACCTAAGCTACCCATCCCCAATGTGGTGTGGTTTGTCATGAAATAAGCCAATCATAAAATCGAGGTCCTTACAACTCCCACTAGGGATAAGGAATCCAATTAGACCTCAATTTACCTCCACTCGTGTATTAGCACAGATCATCTAATTTATAAATCAGATATCTATATCAATTCCATCTCTACTTGGAAATTCATTCTCTAAAATAATAACATCTTGTGATTCTAATTCAGTCACACTTCCATCTGATGGAACACTAGCGTTTATATGTCCTTTGGAATGCATAAAGTATACAATAAAGATACACTTTCTCTTCTTGCATCCATTTTCTCATTTTTATGAGATGGATTATAATCATAATATGCATACCCCTAGGGTCGCAAATTAATCAGACCAGGTTATATACTTGTCCAAAGCTCATAAGGTGTGGAAGTGTTTAGTGGAACAAGATTAAGCATTTGGGCAGCAATCAATTAACATATCTTCTAGTAAGATACTGGAAGATTTACTTGCGCCATCATAGACCTAACCATTTCCAACAATGTTTTATTTCTTCTTTCCGCCACACCATTTTGTTGCGGAGTCCTAAGAATAATTAAATATCTTTCTATACCCTTCTTGTTAAACAATTTGTTGAACCGTTCAGAAAGATATTTATGTCATCGGTTTATTCTTAAGATTCAACTTTATCATCTAATTGATTCTCATCCAAACTCAAAACAATCTAAAGCAATCTGATGCTTTTGATTTATGGGAGATCAATTAGACACAACCGAGACGCTAAAGATATTAATGAATGTTACTAGATATGACGTTTCATGTCTAGGCTTTACATTCATTAGATCACAAATGTCATAATGAATTAATTTACAATGGAATTTTAGATCTATTTCCTTTACTAAAATGGTTTTCAAGTTGTTTTTCTTTCTAGTTAATTTACATGACTTTAAAACTAATGAGCTTAATTAGCCCTCTCTGGCTAATCTACTCATTCTATCTAGTCCAACATGACTTAGTCTAGCATGCCAAAATACCAGCATCATCATCATTATCATAAGATGAAATGATTGAAAAACAAACATTATTATAACCGTCCAAACTGACGTATAATAAAACCATTCATCAACTAGCAAGTGCCTTATGAATATAATTAGCTAGAATAATATTCATATAATCATCATAATTATTAATGATAACTTGAATCAAGTATGAAAATATATATCTCATATATATTCAAAAACAAACCAAAATTTATTTGATTTTAAAAAAAAATTACAAAGATATCTCATATCTTTTAAAAAGATAATTAAATATTTATTTTTGAATTCAAACATTTTAAATTCAATTTCAAATATTTAATTTAATAAAATAAAATAATCATATTATCTTATTTTATTCAAAATCAAATATCAAATAACACCGCCCATTTAGTGATTAATAACATAATTAAATAATCTTATTATTTAATTTATTTAATTACCATTATTCATTAATTAAATAATCCCATTATTCAATTAATTCCCGAATAAATACGTGTCACTTTCGTAATACAATTTATTGGACAATCCAATTAATTAACCGTGACCCTTGTTACCTAAATCGATCGGGCTAGCAAGGGGACCTAATGGACCCACAGTATTTTGAGCTCCAATAATCCTTAGAAATTATTAATTAAACTCTTTAATTAATATTTCATGATTATTAACTTCGGTGTTATTCCACTAAAAACCCGAAGCTGCACTCTCTCAACTGTAGACGGTTTTACACAAACCAATAACTCTCGGTGTCCATCGATATAGCTATTACATATGGTATAATCCTCCACAAGTAGTTCATAATTAGAGCTGGGTCATAATATCCGTTATACCCCTCTAATCATATATTTCCATTAAGTACCATTGATTCTTTAATGAACAATAAATCCTACATTCCTTACGAAATTAGGAGAGCGCTCATATTGTTCAAACCCCGAATCAACCCTTAAGGGAACTACCATCTACTTCTCACAAGAAGGAGTGGATTCCACTATTGTGTACAAACCTTCCCAGCCACAAGCCAAACCACGATCCCAACATACAGAGTATATTGATCGGGAATGCAACTCCGACCTCACCCATGGTATATCAAAGACCACGATCTAACCTGAAGGAGTCGATAAGACACTCAGGATTAAGATCACCCACATATAGCCATCATTAGTTGATATATATGAATCTCATCGTTAAACAGATCTTAGTGAGAGATTCATATAGATCATGGCCCAGTCCTATATGATCACATCATACAAGGTGCCTCCATTCTCATATCTACATATGAATGATCCAGGATAGGATCACCGTACACTACGAAATGGACCTCAGCTGTAGATTAACCACAAATAAAGTACCCAGCTTTATTTGCTATCTACGGACTCTTTAGATTGCTCGTTTCAAACTGAATCCATCTATATATGACACTCATATACTTAGTTCGAAATTACATCCGGTAATTTTGGATGTTAAGTGCACATGTTATATAAAGTATGACACAAAATGAATGAATATACTACTTCTTTTATTTATGTTCAAATTATATTTACATATTACAAGCTTTAGGGCAAAAACTCCAACAATCTCCCACTTGCACTAAAGCGTGTGAGTCATGTCTCGTAACCCTAGACCTTCTAGGTGACCTTCAAACACTTTAGCCGGTAAGGTCTTCGTAAATGGATCAGCATGATTGTCTTGTGAGGCTATCATGGTGACTATCACATCTCCTCTCTGCACTATCTCTCTAATGAGATGATACTTTCTCTCTATATGCTTCCCTCTTTTGTGGCTTCTTGGTTCTTTGGAATTAGCCACAGCATCACTGTTATCACAATAAAGTGTGATGGGCTTATCCAGATCTGGAACAACTTCCAGATCACTCAAGAACTTACAGAGCCAAACAGCCTCTTTAGCAGCTTCACAAGCGGCTACATATTCGGCTTCCATGGTGGAGTCAGCAATGCAAGATTGCTTTATACTTCTCCACACAATGGCTCCACCACCTAGGGTGAATACTGATCCAGACGTGGATTTTCTAAAATCCCTGTCTGATTGAAAATCAGAATCTGTGTATCCTAACGGGATCAAATCCTGTCCGGAATACACTAGCATATAGTTTCTCGTTCTCCGAAGATACTTGAGAATAGTCTTGACAGCAACCCAATGATCTAACCCTGGATTGGACTGGTACCTGCTGACTACTCCTACTGCATAGCAGATGTCCGGTCTCGTGCATAACATTGTTGGGGTTTTTGCCCTAAAGCTTGTAATATGTAAATAGAATTTGAACATAAATAAAAGAAGTAGTATATTCATTCATTTTGTGTCATACTTTATATAACATGTGCACTTAACATCCAAGATTGCCGGATGTAATTTCGAACTGAGTATATGAGTGTCATATATAGATGGATTCAGTTTGAAACGAGCAATCTAAAGAGTCCGTAGATAGCAAATAAAGCTGGGTACTTTATTTGTGGTTAATCTACAGCTGCGGTCTATTTCGTAGTGTACGGTGATCCTATCCTGGATCATTCATATGTAGATATGAGAATGGAGGCACCTTGTATGATGTGATCATATAGGACTGGGCCATGATCTATATGAATCTCTCACTAAGATCCGTTTAACGATGAGATTCATATATATCAACTAATGATGGCTATATGTGGATGATCTTAATCCTGAGTGTCTTATCGACTCCTTTAGGTTAGATCGTGGTCTTTGATATACCATGGGAGAGGTTGGAGTTGCATTCCCGATCAATATACTCCGTATATTGGGATCACGGTTTGGCTTGTGGCTGGGAAGGTTTGTACACAATAGTGGAATCCACTCCTTCTTGTGAGAAGTAGATGGTAATCCACTCCTTCTTGTGAGAAGTAGATGGTAGTTCCCTTAAGGGTTGATTCAGGGCTTGAACAATATGAGCGCTCTCCTAATCCGTAAGGAATGTAGGATTTATTGTTCATTAGAGAATCAATGGTACTTAATGGAAAAATATGATTAGAGGGGTATAACGGACATTATGACCCAGCTCTAATTATGAACTACTTGTGGAGGATTATACCATATGTAATAGCTATATCGATGGACACCGAGAGTTATTGGTTTGTGTAAAAACGTCTACAGTTGAGAGAGTGCAGCTTCGGGTTTTTAGTGGAATAACACCGAAGTTAATAATCATGAAATATTAATTAAAGAGTTTAATTAATAATTTCTAAGGATTATTGGAGCTCAAAATACTGTGGGTCCATTAGGTCCCCTTGCTAGCCCGATCGATTTAGGTAACAAGGGTCACGGTTAATTAATTGGATTGTCCAATTAATTGTGTTACGAAAGTGACAAGTATTTATTCGGGAGTTAATTGAATAATGGGATTATTTAATTAATGAATAATGGTGATTAAATAAATTAAATAATAAGATTATTTAATTATGTTGTTAATCACTAATGGAGGGTGTTAGTTGATATTTGATTTTGAATAAAATAAGATAATATGATTATTTTATTTTATTAAATTAAATATTTGAAATTGAATTTGAAATGTTTGAATTAAAAAATAAATATTTAATTTAAAAAGATATGAGATATTAAAAAAAAATCAAATAAGATTTTGGTTTGATTTTATTTGATATATATGAGATATATATTTAATTAAAATAATGATAACCGAATCAGTGAAATTAACACAATAAAATAAAAGAAAGAAGAAGAGAAGTGGTCATGGATCACAAAACACACAGCAAAGAAAAAATAAACAAAAAGAAGAAAAAAAAAATTAAGGTGTGGTGAGACCACATATGCTGCACTTCTAGTTTTGGTTTATATGTGTGTTCTTCTCTTCTTCCTCCATACAGGTCCTGAATATCGTGACGCGCCCACACGCTGTTACCAATTCTGGGAGATAGTGAGGAAGATCACGTGGTTCAAATCAGGAGCAGTTCGTATCAAAGTGAAGGAGCCTCCTACGTAGGTATGAAAAATATTCACTTTAATATTGCATTTGATTATTACTGTACAAATGGGTTAATTTAATGATTGCATTAAAAATTTTAAAACCTTCCGCTGCGCAATCTGTAACCCTAGGTTCCAACAAACATAGCATACATGAGACTACCTACTGCTGATGCATATGGCACACGTCTCATATCCTCAACTTCTTGAGGTGTCTTAGGACACTGTTCCTTAGACAAGTGAACCCTATGTCTAGAAGGTAAATTACCTTTCTTGGAGTTCTGCATCGAAAATCGCATAAGAATCTTGTCGATATATGATGCCTGAGACAATGCTATAAGTTTGTTCTTACGATCCCTTATAAGTTGGATCCCTAGAACATAACTCGCCTCTCCCAAATCTTTCATTTGGAATTGGCTAGCCAGCCAGCCCTTTACATCAGACAACACTCCTACATCATTCCCAATGAGTAGGATGTCATCTACGTATAGGACCAAGAAAACTACTTTCTTATCAATGATGCGGTTGTAGACACAAGGCTCATCAACGTTTTGCTCGAAGCCATAGGTTTTGATCACATCATCAAACCTTATGTTCCAAGATCTAGATGCTTGCTTAAGTCCATAAATGGACCTTTGCAACTTGCAAACCTTTAGCTCTTGATCTGGAGACATAAATCCCTCTGGTTGCATCATGTATATGCTTTCATCAAGATTGCCATTCAAGAATGCAGTCTTGACGTCCATTTGCCAAATTTCATAATCTAAATAGGCAGCAATGGATAAGAGAATCCGAATAGACTTAAACATGGCTACTGGCGAGAAGGTCTCTTCATAATCGACCCCCTCTTTCTGGGTATAACCCTTGGCCACTAGCCTTGCCTTGAAGGTCTCTACCTTCCCGTCTACTTCTCTCTTCCTCTTGTAGATCCACTTACATCCTATGGGTTTTACCCCGTTCGGTAAGTCTACAAGTTCCCAGACTGAGTTAGAGTACATAGACTCCATCTCGAGATTCATGGCTTTAAGCCATTCCTCTTTATCAGGATCTTCCATTGCATTCTTAAATGTTAATGGATCATCCACACTATCAGCAGAGACAAGATCTTGTCCCTCACTTACACCCAAATAGCGTTCAGGGTGTCTCACAACCCTCTCACTACGTCTAGGTGGTAGTGTATCCTGACTATGAATTATCTGACTTGCAGATGTTAATGGATTAACAACTCTAGTTGACTGAGTACTGGTCTCACCAGGCTCCAACTCATTTAATACAATTTTAGAACGAGGTTTATGATCACTTATATAGTTATCCTCAAGAAACGTTGCATTTGTCGATACAAATACTTTGTTATCTTCAGGACTATAGAAGTATCCACCTCTGGTCTCCTTGGAGTATCCTACAAACAAGCAGACCACAGACTTGGGATCTAGCTTTCCAGTTATGTTCTTCAGCACATGTGCTGGACACCCCCATACACGAAAATGTCATAAACTAGCTTTACGACCATTCCACAACTCTAGGGGAGTTTCAGGAACAGATTTGGATGGCACTACATTCAAAATGTATGCCGCTGTTTGTAACGCATATCCCCAAAAGGAATTTGGTAATGATGAGAAACTAATCATAGATCTCACAATTTCCATTAGGGTTCTATTTCTCCTCTCCGTGACACCATTCTGCTGAGGTGTACCCGGAGCTGTGAGTTGGGACACTATCCCATACTCGACCATAAAGTCTTCAAACTCTTGGTCAAGGTACTCACCTCCACGATCTGATCGTAGAGACTTGATAGTCTTTTCTAACTGGTTCTCAACTTCAGCTCGGAATTCTTTGAACTTTTCAAATGTTTCCGACTTCCGTTGCATTAGGTAGACATATCCGTATCTCTAGTAGTCATCTATAAAGGTGACATAATACTCATAACCACCCCTTGCTTTAACATTCATTGGTCCACAGACGTCTAAATGTATAAGCTCTAGTGGTTGTTTAGCTCTAAGCCCTTTACCAGTAAAAGGTCTCTTAGTCATCTAACCTTCCAGACAAGATTCACAGACAGGTAAGGTGCCAACCTTTAACTCATTTAAAGATCCATTTTTTACTAGTCTGTTTATCCGGTCAAGGTTAATATGTCCAAGTCTTAGATGCCAGAGATACGTTTCATTTTCTGGATAAATATTATGTCGTTTAGTTTTTGGTTTTTCAACTTTAAACATTTCGGTGTTGAGCAGTGTTGTATGCATTAACGGTCTTAACACATACAAATTGTTTTCATTAATTCCTGAACAAATATTCAGACCATTCTTTGCAATAATAACTGATTTATTATCAAAAGAAACAGAATATAATTGTTCTAATAACTTAGAAACGGAAATTAAATTCCGTGTAAATCCAGGAATAAAAAATACATTGTCCAACAAAATAAAATTATTATTACAAAAACGCAATCTAATTACGCCCACTGCTCGTGCCGACACGTCATCCCCTGACCCCACTCGTATCGAGAAGGCTCCCTCCTCAAGCTGTGTCCAAGAATCAGTCCACTGCAAAGAAGAACAAACATGGTTAGTGGCCCCTGAATCAACTATCCAGGGTGAAGAATCATCTTCAACTAAATATGACTCAAGAACAAGTAAATCATATTTACCTTTTGATTTCTTCTTCTTGGCTACATCCTCCAGATACTGAGGACAATTCCTCTTCCAGTGTCCGACCTTGTCGCAATGGAAACATTTTCCTTTGCTCTTGTCGATAGAGGAGCCTTTCTTTTTGCTTTGGGCCTTCTTGGGTTTGGGCTTACCCTTCGCCTTCCCAGCAGACCTCTTCCTCTTGTTGTTATTGGAGGAAGATGGTTCGGCAACATTTGCCTCACCGGTCTTACTTTTGCTGTCCTTGGTCAAGGACTCAAAAGTAGCGAGCTCATTGAGCAACTGTGTGAGACTAAACCTTAACTTGTTCATCCCGTAGTTGTTCTTAAACTGATCGAAACTCTTCAGAAGAGTCGTCAATATGATGCTCACTTGACTGGGTTCGTCAATGGCCCCGCCATTGACTTCTGCCGTGTTGAAGTAGGACATCATGCTCAGGACATGTTCCCGAACTGATGTACCTTCCTTCATGCGAGCGAGCATAGCAGAACGAATAGCTTCGTGTCACTTTTGCTCGGAGGGCTGCCCGAACATAACTTGCAATGACTCTATAATTTTGAATGCTGTAGTCATTGCTTCGTGCTTTGTGACAAGCACGTCTGTCATAGAAGCTAACAGATATGTTCGGGCCTTCTCATCAGATGAGACCCATCGCTGGTATGCCTCACGAACAGTTCGTGTGGCATTGGCAGTAGGCACCGGAGGACATTCTTCCGTAAGCACAAACTTGAGGTCTTTGGTGACCAGTATTGCATTAATATTAAGTTTCCATTTTGTGTAGTTATCACCAGTTAATTTATCGTTTGCAAGTATTTGTAATAGTGCAGATGACATGGCTGAAAAAACATAAATTAAGGATTCATTCAGTCATACATTCTAAACATGTGCGAATGTTCGGCATAAAATTAAACATGATGCATGAAAATGTTTAATGAACAAGAACAACCCTAAAAACAATGTTTCTATGCCACGACAATCCAACATACCACAAGCAAGTGCCGCCTTAGGGTCGGTCAAATTCTTGCATGTTGGATCGAGACCTTCTCACTCAAAGGATATACCAGAATAACTCTTATGCCAATATCATTCAACCATCGTTTATTAGGTCAGGTTTTTAATTAACCAATTTAATTAAAACCTTGTGAGTGTAACCCATCATTTCAGATCTAGAGAGCTTAACTCAAGAATTGCCGCCTTAGGGTCGGTCAATCCCGAAATCCCCTCCGAAATCCTATCTGTTAGGAAGTCAACCTTGGTATTGATTCTTATGGAAACCCTCCTTAGGGAGGATGAAAACAAAGCCGTCACGAGGCCCCACTCGAATCTCACGGTGTTGAACTAATGATGGAGACCGCGGGATATAATGTCATATATCCCTCTCCCACTCACTATTTTATATTAAGGGTTTTCTATTAATATTAATGCACCTAGATTAAACTAGATTAAACGGCTAATTTTAATCTAAGCGTCAAGTGCATTAATCACAAATTATTAGAATCATATTCCAATAATTAATAAACTAAATTGATTTTTAACACTTAAAAAAATCTAGTTCATTAGTGATAATTCAAATCTATGTAAACTGTTTACTAAGACTAGAATTATTATTAAATGTGTATTTACCAAGTTTTAACTATTAAAACTAAACACTTTATTAGGTCCAATTATTATTAGGAGCTAAAAATTAATCCTAATATATATTTTAAGGACCCTACTAATCTAAGTATTTAAACTCTTTAATAAAGAGATTAGTAATTAATGAGATTTACCAAGTTTTTACTCCTAAAAACTAATCCCATTAAAAATAGCCAATTATGTGAATAACCCATTTTAATCAAATTAAAAAAAAATTAAACACATAATATAGATGGCTATAATGCATGTATGATATATCAACATATATATATATATATATATATATATGTGTGTGTGTGTAGGCACAACTAATTTAAATGACATGTATATGCATGACAATGCTTAATCATCGAATAATTAAAACATACATGAGTTGACCGAGTGTTGTGGATTGTTTAACCTAAAAATTGGAATCTAATGACAAAAAATATTCCCAAGGCATCCCTTGGTCTTCTTGTAATTTCCAAGACTTCCAATCTCTTCAAGTCATGTGCGCTGGTAGCATGCGTGGGTCTGCATGCTCGTTGCCTGCTGGTGGCATGCGCTGGTAGGTGCGCGCTGGTAGGCGCACGCTGGTAGGCGCGCGCTGGTAGGCTGCGTGGGGTAAGCATCGCTGAGGTTGCGTGCTGGTAGGCTTGCGAGCTAGTATGCTACGTGGGAAGCCATCGCTGGTCTTCATGTGCTGGTCTACATGCGCACGTTGAACTACCAGGTCTCTTGATTACAATTTTTATTTTTTTAATAATACAACAGTAAAATAAAAAAATATAACAACATTATACAACCCAAAACACTCTAAATCCACAACACTATAAAAAATTACGATCAACCATGTTTTTTTTTAAATTAAACAATTTAATTAAAAAAAACATCATACACTCATCAAAAAAAAAATGTGCGTACACATTCATACATATCAGGAGTAATCGAATTCGATTATACTGTACAAAAATTGGCTCTGATACCAATTGTTGGAACCTAGGGTTACAAATTGCGCAGCGGAAGGGTTTAAAATTTTTTATGCAATCATTAAACTAACTCATTTGTACAGTAATAATCAAATGCAATAATAAAGTGAAGAAACTTTTTCATACCTACGTAGGAGGCTCCTTCACTTTGATACGAACTGCTCCTGATTGGAACCACGTGATCTTCCTCGCTATCTCCCGGAACTGGTAACAGCGTGTGGGCGCGTCACGATATTCAGGACCTGTATGGAGGAAGAAGAGAAGAACACACACACAAAAAACAAAACCTCAGAAGTGCAGCACTTGTTGTTCTCACCACACCCTAACTTTTTTTCTCTTTTGTTTGCTTTTCGTTTGCCGTGTCACGACCTCTTTTTCTCTTCTTTTCTCTTCATGTAATCTGATTACTTTTCTATGTCTCTCATTCGGTTATTGCCTTTTTTTAATTAAAAATATATATCTCATATATATTCAAAAACAAACCAAAATCTATTTGATTTTTTAAAAAAAAATTACAAAGATATCTCATATCTTTTAAAAAGATAATTAAATATTTATTTTTGAATTCAAACATTTTAAATTCAATTTCAAATATTTAATTTAATAAAATAAAATAATCATATTATCTTATTTTATTCAAAATCAAATATCAAATAACACCCTCCATTTAGTGATTAACAACATAATTAAATAATCTTATTATTTAATTTATTTAATCACCATTATTCATTAATTAAATAATCTTATTATTCAATTAATTCCCGAATAAATACGTGTCACTTTCGTAACACAATTAATTGGACAATCCAATTAATTAACCGTGACCCTTGTTACCTAAATCGATCAGGCTAGCAAGGGGACCTAATGGACCCACAGTATTTTGAGCTCCAATAATCCTTAGAAATTATTAATTAAACTCTTTAATTAATATTTCATGATTATTAACTTCGGTGTTATTCCACTAAAAACTCGAAGCTGCACTCTCTCAACTGTAGACGTTTTTACACAAACCAATAACTCTCGGTGTCCATCGATATAGCTATTACATATGGTATAATCCTCCACAAGTAGTTCATAATTAGAGCTGGGTCATAATGTCCGTTATACCCCTCTAATCATATCTTTCCATTAAGTACCATTGATTCTCTAATGAACAATAAATCCTACATTCCTTACGGAATTAGGAGAGCGCTCATATTGTTCAAGCCCCGAATCAACCCTTAAGGGAACTACCATCTACTTCTCACAAGAAGAAGTGGATTCCACTATTGTGTACAAACCTTCCCAGCCACAAGCCAAACCGCGATCCCAACATACGGAGTATATTGATCGGAAATGCAACTCCGACCTCACCCATGGTATATCAAAGACCACGATCTAACCTGAAGGAGTCGATAAGACACTCAGGATTAAGATCACCCACATATAGCCATCATTAGTTGATATATATGAATCTCATCGTTAAACGGATCTTAGTGAGAGATTCATATAGATCATGGCCCAGTCCTATATGATCACATCATACAAGGTGCCTTCATTCTCATATCTATATATGAATGATCCAGGATAGGATCACCGTACACTACAAAATGGACCTCAGCTATAGATTAACCACAAATAAAGTACCCAGCTTTATTTGCTATCTACGGACTCTTTAGATTGCTCGTTTCAAACTGAATCCATCTATATATGACACTCATATACTCAGTTCGAAATTACATCCGGCAATTTTGGATGTTAAGTGCATATGTTATATAAAGTATGACACAAAATGAATGAATATACTACTTCTTTTATTTATGTTCAAATTATATTTACATATTACAAGCTTTAGGGCAAAAACCCCAACACTTCATACATATTCCGATCTAAGATTTATTGTGGCTATGAGTAGATCCTCTTCCCATTTGGAAATATCTATTTCCACTAATTCGCTCAAAACTAAAAGTTTTGTGTAAGTTGGAATATGTCATATAAAATTGGCTTGAAGCCTAAGCTGCCTCTAAGCGCTCATAATATGTCATATAAAATTGGCTAGAAGCCTAAACTGCCTCTAAGTGCTCATCTTCTACTACCAAAATAATGCATCGATACACGTCAGATAATTTTTTTTTATATGTTCCAACTATTAGAAGAGATCAGATCATTTAGTTCATGCATCTGGTTTTATATCCTTATTGGAGGCTGCCACTTATTGTGATTTTGGCGCTTCCTATAAGTGCTTAAAACTTGGTAATGAAACTACCCAAATTTTGGTATTCAAAACATTACCAAAATTGACCTTCATGCCAAACCCTTGAAGGAAAGCCACATAACTTAAACCCTCATGTACTTATCAAACACACATATGAGGTCACTATTTAAGTAATTCAGCAACATAAATGCGAGTAATTTAAATTCTAGCTTAATAGACCTTCACATAATGCAAAAGTACTATGCCGAGGTTCAATCATAGTTCATTTTATAATCTCAAGAGTCTCTTGCTCTTTAAAGATATACTGAATCTTATTGTGTCAAATCTCATAGATTACACAATTCAATTTATCACTTTCTATTATGGCCACAATATTTAGATATAAATGTTATATCTTATAATAATCTATGTAGAGACATACAATCTACTATGCAAGCATATTACTTTCCAAAAAAAAAATACACACATTTAATTTTTCCGCAAACACAAACCGAAAATATGATAAAATAATTTAAGGGGCAGAATCGAAAAGCAGTCGAGGCTTCTAATCATCATCCATTTCCTAAAATTTAATTATCATAAATTTAGTATTTTGCGCAAAATTCTAATTCTAGCATTGTACTTAACAATTTAGAATTCTCATTGTTTGGTGATCATATAAATAATAGAAGAATACAATGAACAAGTTCCAAAAATATTTTAAGGATCAAACCGATTTTTCCAAAAATATTTACTAAAGAACGGTTTCGTAAAAAATAATTTCTAAAATATAGGATTTTGCATGTTGTTCTTTCTTCTATATCATATTTATATGCATCATCACCAAGATAGACTTTCTCAGTCTTCATAACTCATCCAACTGCCATTTTCTTGAACTTTAGTCCTCTTTCGCGTGCGCAATAACTCATATGTCTAGCACTATGAATATTGAATGCGAATGCTTAATGCAATAGATCACCTCTTATTCGTGAGAATGCGGCGCTCCTCTGCAATTTCAAGCTCACACGCTATTTGACCTAAAGACATCGCAGTACCCTACTCTTGCTTTTCCAACCTTATAAATCTAGCCAGACTTAACTCTTCAGGAAATTGCTTTCAAAGACTGTCCACCACATCTCTCCACATAAAAAGCACAAGTCCAATTTGACCACGGCTATATGCCATTCATAAAATCTTCTATATTAAGACATATGAGACGATGCTGGATTAATCTCAAAATTTCTAAGTCACTTAGAAATATTTGTCTTTAATGACATCATACATTTACAAGGTACATGAAATCTTTCATTCCCGATCGCATAATTGATTAGACGGAGAGATTTCTAATCGAAGACATTTAATTTAGCTCCCACTGAAGCTAAATTCCATTGAATTCTTAACACTCCAAACTCTAAATAGCTGGAAATGTATTTTTCTTGTTTATGAAATATATTTTTCCAAACTGAAAAAAATATTTTTCTTGTTTTTCAAAATTTTCTTTTAAATAAAGAAGTAAACAAATTAAAATATTTGTTGAAAATTAATTTATATATAAAAAAATTTTATGGATCGGCTGCCCAAAAAAGCGCTGGTAGGTGGTTGGATGGTGGCTCGTGTAAACCATAAAAAAGGGATATTATTCACTTGGTCCCTATGTTTTTTTAAAATGTCTATTTTTTACTTACTTATCCATTTTTCACTGGATTGAGCCCTATATTTTTCAAAACCACTCATTTTGGTCCCTTTGACCAGAATTTTGACGGTCAACGGTCACATAAAAAGTAAAATGACATATTTACCCCCCTTGACCATTTAATTTCTTTAAAAAAATAAAATTTAAAGAAAAATAAAAACAAATTAAAAATAATTAAATCTTAAAAAAAACCACAAACAAAAAATTAAAGAAAAAATAAAGATCTGGATTTCTTTATCTGGAAATAAAACCTTAAATTCATCTCTTCACCAACATCATCACCAACACACCACCAGACAGATCACTCAAACACCCTCTCCAAACCCATTCATTTTTCCACCTATATTATCATCAACAAACCACCACACAAATCACCCAAACATCCAAACTTATCAATCAAGTCACCCTCTCCAAACACCCAACAACCAAAACCACCCACAACCCCTCTACGAAATCAATCCCAAATCAAATCTGAACCAGTTCAAACCAAAACCAAATCCAACCCCAAATCAAGTACCGATCTCTTCTTTATCATTCTATCTCATCATCATCATCTTCTTCTTTCTCGAGTTCAGGGTGGTTGACAGTGGGTTGTTGATAGTGGCGGTGGCGTGTTTGTGGGCTGCAAGGGTTTGATGATTCATGTTTTTTGTTTGGTGAATTTTTTTTAAAGATTTTTGGATTGATTTTCTTTTGGTTGTCGATTAAGATTCGATCATGATCGGTGATGGTTATGGGGTTTGATTCGATTGAAGATTCGATTCGATGGTGGTTTTGGATTGAAGGTTTGTTTCTGGGTCGATGGTGATCGGTGATGGTTATGGGTTTTGGTCGGTGATGGACTGAAGGTTCTGGGTTTTGGTCTGGTTCACCAGATCAGTAATTTTTTTTTTAATTTTTTTTTAATTGATCTCTATGGAGGTGTGTTGATGATGATTTGTGTGGTGGTGTGGTTCTCAGGAGATTTGTTTGTTAAGGAAGATTTGATTATCAAGAATATTTCAATTTGGTTCTCAAGAAGATTTGTTTGGTAAAAAATGTGTTTGGGACCTGAGAAAATGAAAGAAAAAAGAAATTGGAATGGAGAGAATATCAATTTTATTTTATTGAAGGTTGATGATGATGGAATCTTGAAGGTTGAAGGTTGATGATGATTATTATTATTTTTTCGTTGTTTTTTTTGTTCCTTTGACTGAATGGTTTTTTTATTAAATGTTTATTTTTTATATTAAAAATACTAAATTTAAGGAATAAAAATTAATTTTAAAGCATTTCAAAAAAAAAATTATATAGTCTTAAAATTTTGATCACCGTTCATCTTAGAGGTGTGGATGGTGGAGATTTATTTTATTTTTAAATTTTTATTTTATATTTATAATATTAATTTTATTAGTATTACATAAATATTTGTTTTTTTCCAATGAATTTTATGTTGACATGTGGCATGTTTTTGTTTAAAGATAAAAATACCCTTGAAACCGTTAAAGTTGACTAACGGTTGACCAATGGAAGGACCAAATTGAATGGTTTTTGATAACATAGAGACTAATCTAGTGAAAAATGAATAAGTGAGTAAAAAATAGATAATTCAAAAACATATAGGGATTTAAATGATAATATCCCTAAAAAAATGTTGTTTTTTCTGAAAAACAAAATAGCTTTACTTTTCCATAAAATAATTACTTTATTTAATAAAATTATGAATTTCAAAAAATGGTGGTCATCACTCATCAGTAGAGGTGCCCACGGTTCGGTTAAACCGTGGGCACCAAACCGAAACCGGGTGGGAAAAACCGAAACCGAAACCGCAACCGAAACCGCCGGTTACGGAACCGGTTGGAAACCGGTTCCGAATCGGTTCGGTTACGGTTACGAGAAGTTGAAAACCGGCCAAAACCGACGGTTTAACCGTCGGTTTTGGGTGAAAACCGACCAAACCGTCGGTTTGGTCGGTTTTTACCCAAAACCGACGGTTAAACCGATGGTTTAACCGACGGTTTCGACCGTTTGTAATAAAAAAAAAAAAAAATTCTAACGAATCACAAATCGCCACGTGGACCACATATTTCAAAAAAAAAATTACATTTGAACTGATGACCGTTGGGCGTTGGGTGAGGTGACCAACGGTCATCTTGCCTATGGCCAACGGCCATATATATATATTATTTTTTCCCCTTAATTTCTTAAAATTGCAAATTCGCCCCTCCACTATAATCCTATAAATACCCCCCTCATTTCAATATTCTTCACACCACTCTCAACTTCTCTCAATCTCTCTCAATCTCAAATTCTCAATTCTCTCTACATTATACAATTTTCTTTATTTTTCATTTTTCATAAAAATTAATATCTATTTTTTTCTTCAATTTTTTACAATCATCTATTTACAATTTTCTTTAATTCTTATTTATTATAGAAATTAATATCTATTTACATATTCTATTTTTTACAATCATCTATTATTTATTTACAATTATCTATTTTTCTTAGTGTTACCACTATTATTCCAACAATATTTTGAGTGCCTCACATATCTATATATATTTTTTACTATTATTATTTATAATTAATTATTCAATGGCAAGTGGGGGAGAAGGTTCAAGAAATTTGAACAAGGGAAAGGGTCCATTGCAAGATTTGTTGGAACACCAAGGTGATGATGTCAGTTATAATGACCGACTTTACCACGAGTTCCTTCAATCTCAATTTGGATCCGATCTCCCTCGTAGTCCTAATCCCCCTCTAATAATTTCCGACGAACCCGACCCCAATCTCTATGACCCTGATAGTAATGAAAATCTATCTACCCCCCAACCCCCTTCAAATGAATTTGTTGCAGGTGAAGAAGAAAAGCCGATGAAGTCCGATCTCTTCAAATTGCATATGAAGAAAATTCAGTTAGATGACGGGATGATCCAAATCAAGTGCAACTACTGCTCCAAAATATACAGGACCAACAAATCATTCGGATATGGCACGTACTGGAACCATATTAGGAAAAATCACCCTTCTGAATTGGTAAAGACTAGTAACCAATCCCAAATCTCCAGGTACGGAACCCCTACTAATCAACTATTTCATTATACGTCTGAAAAAAACAAGGAAGAATTAGCAGTAATGGTTGCAGTTGAACATTTACCTTTTAGTTTTGGTGAGAAAGTAGGTTTTGTTAATTATTGTCAAAATGCATTAAATCCTGCAATGCAACGTGTTCCTAGATCCACTCTCACACGTACAATGTTTTCCATTTACAAAAAAAAAAAACAAATTGAAATCATTTTTTTATCAATTTGAAGGTCGCGTTTCCGTATGTGCCGACATATGGACCGATAATTTTGGTAGTCACCATTATATGGGTGTGACATGTCATTATATGGATAATGACTGGGTCATGCAAAAAAGAATTATTGCATTTCGTGTTTTCGATGACTCACACACGGCTCAAAATATTTTTCGACTCCTTAAAATTATTTTTGAAGAGTTTCATATCCAAAACAAAATTTTTGCGATCAGTTTTGATAATGCTGCAAGCAATACCGCATCTATTCCTATGTTGCAGGATTTGTGCAATCCCTATTTTGGGGGTAAATTATTTCATCAAAGATGTGCATGCCATATTTTAAATTTGTGTGTTCAAGCTGGATTACAAATTCTTTCTGTTTATATTAAACCAATTAGAGATAGTATTAACTATATCTGGAGGCAAAACAAACTCCAAAAACTATGGTTAAAATATTGCTCTCAAAATGGTATGCGTCCCATTAAATTTTCTCGGGACATTAGTACTCGTTGGAATTCTACTTATAAGTTGCTTAATGAAAGTGTTGTATATAAGGAATTATTAGTTTCTTTTATTACTTATAACGTTCCTTCAATTTCTCTTCAATTGAAGCATTGGGATATATGTATAAAAATTCTTGAATTGTTACGTGTTTTTAATGATGCTACTAATGCTTTATTTGGTATTTACTATCCCACTACTCATTTATTTCTTATTCAAAGTGTTAATATTGCTGGTGCATTCAGTGAGTGTGAACTCGATGTTCAATTGAGTGAATGTGTTGCTGCCATGAAAAAAAAATGGTTACAGTATTATAAGGAGATTCCAAATATTTATTTGCTTGCATCATGTTTTGATCCACGTTTTAAATTAGAATGTTTGCAAGATTATTTAACTCATTATTACAAAAGTTTAGATTTAGAAGTTGATGTTCTTAGTTATTGTAATTCCATTAAGGCTTTGCTTTATGAATTATATGATGAATATCTTAAAATATATGGTCCGTCTTTGAACATGCCGGTTTCACAACATCAACCGACATCTGATAGTACTGGTACTTCCTCTACTTTTAAATTAAAGGGTTTAGGGGATCGATTGTTTTCCCAAAGAGCCAAAAAATTAAGAACATCTTCTTCATCCTCATCCGGCTCGATTTCTGAGCTTGACCGGTATTTAGAAACATCTCATAAATTTTTAGAAGATAGTGAATTTAGTATCCAGGTTTGGTGGAAGGATCATGAACAGATTTTCCCAATTTTGGCTATTATTGCCAAACAAATTTTGGGAACACCGGTTTCTACCGTAGCTGTGGAACAAGAATTTAGTGCAGGTGGAAATATTTTGGAACCAAGACGGTCGGTTATGTGTCCGCAGACACTTGAAGCTCAGGCGTGTCTTGATGATTGGACAAAGGCAAAATACAGACAACAAGAAATTGAGGCGGAGATAGTGAATGATTTTTTCGAAGATGACCAAACCACGGGAACAGAAGGCAGCGATTAGATTCCATTCCAACTTCCAACCTTCAACACCGAACATCTAATTAAAGGTAAAAGAACTACGTGGCCTTTGATTCCTCTACTGCTCTACATTTATGGAGGATACGTAGGCAACTTAATTGAGGTCAAATTAAGTGCAAGGCCGATTTTTTTATTTTTTATTTTTAATTCAACTTTGTTACATTGTATATTTGAATTCAATATCCATTTAATTATTTTTTAATACATCTGCAATTGTAATTTTGTATCAATTTATCAATGTCAATTTCTTTTATTTTCAACATTATTAAATACCTAAATGCTTCAATTGTATATTATATATTTATATAATTGTATTGAATATTTTATATTAATTTCATTTTATTACAAATGTTTCATTTTATTACAATGTTTCAATTTCATTTTATTACAAATGTTTCAATTTCATATTATATTTTAAATTTTATTCATTTGTCAAAAAACAATTCTGGAACATTATTTTTCCCATTATTTTAATTACGTTTAGTAATTATTGTAATTAGGTTTTGTTTGGAAAAAATAAATAAAACCGAAACCGAAACCGAAATAAACCGAAACCGAAACCGAAACCGAAACCGGCGGAACCGAAACCGAAAACCAAACCGGTTTTCTCGGTTACGGTTACGGTTTGGGTGGCCACGGAACCGAAACCGGCGGTTTCGAAACCGAAACCGCCCCGAAACCGAACCGTGGCCACCTCTACTCATCAGTGTCTATAAGCCACACAACTGACATGCACATGATGGTATGCATTGGCAAATGCATACCACACCTCTCCAATGTATCGCGTGCGATCGCGCACAATGCAGGCTTTGTTATGCGCGTGTACTGTATGAGTCTAGCATTCACGCAGGTATTAGTCAGGGTGCGTTTGGTACGCGGACGGGACGGGACAGGACAGGACAGGACTGGACAGGACTGGACAGTTGTTCCATATTGTGTTTGGAATGCCTGGGACAGAACTGTTGACTGTACTGTTATGCGTTTGGTATGACTGGAACAGAACGGGACAGGACGGGACAAGAGGTTTAAATGACCATAGTGCCCTTATTGTTATTGAAAAATATTTTAATTAATAATTTTACAAGATTATTTAAGATGGATGGTTGGGATTAACTTAATAAATTTTCAGATATTTATTATTTTCCAGATTGAATCTCCACCGTCCATCAATCACCACCATGATTGATTAATTATTTCAGATATTAATGATTGATGAACGGTGTTGATCCAATCTGGGATTGGTCTCCACCAACATTCAATTAATCTGGAAACATTTTTTCTTGTTCTTAAATCTGGAAACATTTTAATTAATCTGGAAACATTTTTTCTTATTCTTAAATCTGGAAATTCCATCAAAAAATCTGGAAAATCAGATATCTTCAAATCAAAAAACAAAACAAATCAAAAAACCCAACAATAAAAAAATCAGATTTCATCCAAAATTCTGGAAAAAAAAATTGAAAACAAATCAAAACTTCTGGAAAAAAAATTGAAAACAAATAAAAAAAACCTAACAATCAAAAATCGTATTTCATCAAAAATCTGGAAAAAAATTTGAAAAACAAAAAAAATTACACAACAATCATCGTCATCATCTGATTTTCCAGAAATATTCATTATCATCAACCCTATTTTGTTTTTTCCAGAAATCATTCATGATTTTCCAGAAATCATTCATTATCATCAACCCAAAATTAAACTAATTCATTATCAAACCCACATCCATACACTGTCAACCACCACCACCACCACCAATCTCACCACCACCATCAATCAATCGTGCTGCCAACCACCACCATCAATCAATCTCACCACCACCATCAACCACCCCGAAGCCGAGAAAGAAGAAGAAGAAGAGAGACAGATCTGGTCGTCGTCAATCGCGCTTCCGGTCATCGTCGTCATCGCGCTTCCGGTCGTCGTCGTCGCTTCCGGTCGTCGTCGTCGCTTCTGGTCAACGCGAGCGTCGTCGTCGTCGCTTCCGATCGTCGTCTTCGTCGTCGCTTCCGATCGTCGTCGTCGTCGTCGCTTCCCGTCGTCGGCGTCGTTGCGGCGGTTTGGAGAGAAGATCATCGATCGGTTTGGTGTTGGTGAGAAGAGAGAAGAGAGAAGAGAGAAGAGAGAAGAGAGGAGAGAGAGGAGAGAGGAGAGAAAAAATAGGATTTTAATTTATATAGATGTAATTTTTTGAAAGTTTCAAGGGCAAAGAAGTCTTTTCCAGACTTGTCCCATGGCCATGGACAACTTGGCCGAGGGTGTAGGGTGGGACAGTTTTTTGGGATTTTTGTCCCATCTTGTCCCACCCAGTCCCACCCTAAAATCGCACCAAACGCGGGACAAGGACAAGTTGTCCCACCTTGTTCTGTCCTGTCCCGCGTAACAAACGCACCCTCAAGGCGCTTCGCGTCACACTCGCAATAGTGGAGCGTAGAGCTCACGCGCAGTCTTCCTATCTGTCACCGATGACGAGACCGCCACCGTCCGATTCGATTTCTCATGCTGAATCCAATGATGCAATCGGTTACTTATTTTGGGTTAGGAGGGAACAACCATCACTACCATAAAGCGCTGGTGAACTGTTCTTCATGTTCATCATCCAAAAACAAATCCAGAACCATTTACATCTTTCGATCTATGATAGAAAAACTCAAAATAGTTTTTCTCTCTCTACACTAAGCGGAATTACGCATATGACCTATGGCATTTCCAACCGAATCCAACGGTACCACGATCGCAAAAAATAAAAAAAAAACATGGGCAATGAGTTATGACCCGATAAATTTACGGTTTCCAATATCATTCTTCAAAATTCTCTCAATTTTGAAATTGATAGTTGGCAAGCATATCCAGAACATGTAATAACATATATAAATAGTCATACATTCCGGAAAAATAAATTCAAAACTTGCTTGTGATATATGCCATTTTATTTTGTTCATTTTTGTACCAAAAAAACAAAAATAAACAAACACATGGCATATATATAATACTAGAATACAAACCCAAAATAGGGCTCTGATACCAATGTTGATTATTATTACGATTAATAATAAATATAGAACTAAGAATTATATAGCGTTCGGATTAATACCTTTCATCGTCGAAAATCCGAATCGTGCAGCGGAAGTGGGATCATGAACGAGTTGTATCACTGGTCGGAGAACGATCACGGATCGGAATCCGGAAAGTTCCCTCTTTTCACCATACAATTTGCTGTCTTCGGAAAATACCAGCAAAATAGAAACTCTATGTATATAAATCATTTTTTGATATTATTCGCTCTTATACACTCATATGGGATAATAATCAATAGCATACTCTGCTATTTATAGGGTCCAGACTTCTATCTGAATGGATTCTGATAAAATAATATTTAAATTTAATAACTTATTTATCCATTTAACCCTTTATTTGATCAGTTTGAATTTAACTCAATTATCACAATTTCTGATAATTTAAATTCAAACTATCAGGTGTTTTAATCCATATCAATAATTTTCAATTAATTAATTGATATAACAACTTGAACGTATTTTTTCAACACACATAAATTAAACGCACTTTTTTTTAAGACCGCAAGACCTCTAATGGAGGTCCATGAGACGCTCATGGGAGGTCGGACCAAACCTTCAACAACAACAACAACAATAATAATAATAAATATAAAGTATTTTTATTTTAAAAACCATTAAAAATATTTTTATCAAAATAATGGATTATTTTGGTAAAAACAATAAAATTACTAATGTTAGCTAAGTATAATGACTCCACTGATTTCATAGCTAGTTACAAATTTTATCCTAATTTTTAATATGTCAAAAATAGTATATAAATTTTAAAGATTCGCGTACAAAACTTAATCGCGTTGACTTTCAAGGATTACTGTATATAGAATAAAAAAAACTCATTATACGAAATTGGTTAAGATTTTAATATGGAGTCAAAACTCCAATAAGAACATAAACCATATCAGAAAACCTACGTGGAAAAAATTCTTGTTGAACTAGACTAAATTCTGGTGAGTGTGACGGCTACTCATCGATCCACCCTAACTTATTTCTACGCTTAAGAGTTTTATTTTATTTTTATTTTTTAAAATCCACTTAAGAATTTTTAATCTAAATAAGAATTAATTGTACAAACTCCCTTGAGTTTAGATGAAATTGCATGCATATTCAACATTTTCTATTATCATATAAATCTCTCATTACAAACATTGACGGCCGTTACCTCGTTAGATATCACCTTTGATTAATGTTAGGGCATAAAATGTCAAAAATGCATTTAAATTTTAATTTAGGGTTGCCATGGTGTGACATTTAGAAAGTTACAAGTTTACCCCAAATATTTATATAACTACTAAATGACCCAAAATACCCTTTTCTCCATTTATCACCGGTGTCATGACATCGATGAAAATGGTCAGAGGAGGTTCGCGACGTCCACTCATATCTAGGAAGAGGCTGCGAGCCTTCTCCATTTGAGAGAAGAAGGCGTGCTACGTCTTCCATGTAAATGAGGGCTCTATGTCTCCTCCATTTAGTAGGTGGTTCGTCGCCTCCTCTTTTTCGTAGTGGAGACTATTATTGGTAAAACCCGGAAGAAAGACACATCATCATAAACACCATGTTTCATGGAGATTAAGAGTGACGTGTCAACAAATGTCAATTAAACAAATGCAACCTGAGTTGGCTAGAAGATAACCCCATAATACCTGGCCAGGGTTACTTAGATGGTTGGGTGGAAGCAACTCAACCAAAGTAACTAGATTGACAAAGTAAAGATGATCCGGTCGGGAAAACCCAAATAGTCGGGTCTAGTGATCTGATCAGGTGTAGACCTCTGGTCGGGGGTGAAAAAAGTTCGGTCGGGTTTGGTAGATGGTCAGTTAAGCAACACGTGGACAACGTAGAATTCAGTGTAATCACAACTCGAATACGTAAAAAAAGAATCTTATTCAAATAAGGTGTCACGAAGCATACTTTGATAAGGAAACATATTTCCTTAGAGATATCAGAGTCCAGAATATGCAAACGATCTAATGCGTTCAAACCACAAGCAATGCGGAACAGGAAAGAAGACTAAAACGACTCCAACAAATAAGAGTCTCATTAAATCACTACCACCTTTATTTTACTTGTGCACCAAGAATTAGGATTCTATGCATGTATAAATAGATCCTAAAAACACCCTTGAAGGGGTTAAAAAAATAGCCAAATATACAAGAGGGCAATAGAGATTGAGCTTGTAACAGATTCATCATACTGAATTTATTTCTCGCCGTCACCAGCAACCGTGGATGTTTCCCCACATTGGGGTTTTATCACGTAAAATCTGTGTTTGCATGCTCTCTTTCTTTTTCTTGTTCATAATATTATTGTTAAGTTACCATAACTTGTTAGACACGTGGTCGAGTTTACATAATCCCAAAAATTACCGTCAACAATTGGCGCTAGAAAGAGGGGGTTTTGAATATCAAACCTAAAGGAATTTGTGCGACAGTAACATGGCAAACAGTATAGATGGAAGTCAATCTCCATATGAAACTAGCACCCCGCATGTTATCAACGACCCTGGTTTAACAAATACTAGTGTTGCGGGAGGAGATTTATACCGTCCAGGACCCCGACTTCCACCAGACAAGAGGCGATAACCTCCACAGACGCCATTCCCGGTATTTCCTCGGATGTGTTCCGACAAGTACAGGAATCCTTACGGAGAGTTATTGAAGACGCCGCTAGACAGGGAATCAACATAACTGCTACCACCAACTTGACCTCACCATATCAGCTATCTACACTGGTGGTAGCTCGGGACCGCAAGATACGTTCTGAAATAGTGGCAACGACCTCAAGCGCACAGTAAAAAACTGGTAGAGATATGGCGGATCATGGCGAAAGAAGGGAACACTCTCAAAAGAGAGATGATCACCAAGATAACCAGGACCACAAGAAGCGTAGGGGCTGTGAAAACCAAGAAACAAGAGAACATATCGAGTCCAATTTATAGGAGGATGCAGAGAGATACCACGGAGGGGGAATGAGTTACGACCAGAAAGACAGGTATGGCGGTCATAGGAGGAGATCCCGATCAGCTTCAACTGATAAGGAAGCTCCACCTAGAAGACGTAGGGAGACAACCCCCGTACCTAAATACAACTTTCGTGATGCCCAAGTCACATGGCGAATTTCAAGAGACCCTCGCGGCCTCACCATTCACCAAAAGTTAGTCGAGCATAGAGAACCAGAAGGTGAACGAGAGATTATATTAAGAAGGATAGAAGAACTGGAGCGTAGCCAAGGTCGCGAGAACTTACTGATTGGTAACTCTGGTAGTCCATTCGCCGCCTCCAAAAGGCGAGCCAGCTTTTCAGAAAAGTTCAGGATGCCTCATGTGGAGCAATTCAAGGCCAATACCGATCCTCAAGAGCACGTCAGAAGATACCATAGTGTGATGGCGTAGTATGATTATGATGATTCACTCCTATATAGGATGTTCCCTCAAACATTAGGGGACCAATGGCCTAGATGGTTTGGTGGCCTTATTGGTGGATCAATCAGAAACTTGGAAGAATTAATACAAGCCTTCACCAAGCAATTCATGGGGAACATCCAGCGGAGAAAATCAATATCCGTTCTTTCAACCTTGAAGCAAAGAAATGATGAGAAATTGAAGGATTACCTCACCAGGTTTTCGCAAGAAGTATTAGAAGTACATTACCCCAATGATGAAGCAGTAGTGTCTGCATTTGTCAATAGTTTATAGCACAGCCAGTTGTCTCTAAGTCTAAGGCATAGGGGTCCAACCACATATGCAAATTTGGTAGATGATGTAGGAGGATATGCAATGGCGGAAGAAGAGCAGATAGTTCACGGAGGAGAACTTATACATGGCGGCCGACCAGGAGAAGGCCAAAAACCCAAAGATAATAATTCGAAGGGAAACATAGAGAGGATCAAAAGAACAATTCTGGGAAAGGTAAGGAAGGTCGCAAGAATGATGATCAAAAAGCAATAAGACCTTCAAGTGGAAGTATACTAACTACACCCCATTGGCATATAAGAAGGAAGAAATTCTGATTGTGATGGAAGATAATAACCTGTTCAAAAAACCCCCAAAGCAATCCAATTTTACGAGAAGGTACACCTCCAAGTATTGCCAATTTCATCGTGAGAACGGTCATGAGACTTCCAAATGCTACCATTTAAGGGATTATATTGAGAAGTTGATCAGAGAAGGACAACTAAAAGATGTGGTTTTGAAAGGTGGCGATGACCGACAGAATGACCACATAAAGAATGACCAAGACAAAAAAGGCAGTTTGAGAGGAAATTTAGATGGGGGAGCCATTAACACCATTTTCGGTGGACCATGCATAGGAAGAAGTAGCCGGGAGAGAATGATTGAAGTCCGTGAGGCAATAGATGGCCAGAAAAACTTGGAAGTAAATTCAGTAGGTCCCGACCAAAAGAAACTGAAGCAAGGTTGGGACCCGATCATTTTTTCTGAAGCCGATGCACACGGACTTCAAGTTAGACCAAACGATGCGATCGTGGTGTCATTTTGTATTGGTCACAAGGAAGTAAGAAGAGTGCTAATTGATAATGGAAGCTCGATGGACATTTTAAGTGTCTGGGTATTTGATCAGTTGGGGCTACAAAGAAAAGATCTACAACCACTGATGATCCTGCTTAGAGGGTCCGGCGAAGCAGAAGTGAGATCATTGGGGACATTTAAGCTCCCTGTGGAAATATGGAGTTACCCATGCTAAAAGATAGTACTGCTCGACTTTGTGGTTGTCGACACTGAGAATTGGTCCTATAATGCCTTATTGGGAAGACCTTTCCTAAACAAATCAAAGGCAGTCACTGTAACCTATGCCATGACCGTCAAATTCCCAACTAAGGCAGGGATCGGTGTCATGAAGGGTTCCTAGGAATGGGCAAGGAAAGCAAATATGGCAGTGTATAAGGAAAGAGCAGAGTCGGATGTAATGCAAATAGACCTCCCCAAAAGGGAAAAGAGTCTAAAGATGGATGAAGAGGAGGAAAAAGCAGAGACACCAACTCGGTTTGACCTGGACCCAAGGAAGACATCTCTAGAAGATGGGAAAAACCAGGAAGGGGAACCGACTAATGAAGTCATAATAGATGACTATAACCCCGAGCAGATAGTAAAGCTAGGGGTACGGATGGCAGAACAGGTACAAAATTAGCTGGTCGACCTGTTGAAAGTACAAACATGGTTAATTTGCCTAAAGCTAACCTAGAGGGGGGGGGGGGGGTGAATAGATTTTTATACCTCTTTTCAATCCTTGAAAGAAACAAAATTTTGTCTCTCTAGATAGCTTGTATCACAATCTATTAAGTAAATACAAGCACTTATAGATCAATGAAAGACATGCTTAGTCAAGCAAAGTCAACATAGTCTATAATTTTGCATGTGAAGATATCTCACTTTATACACAAACAATAAAGCACTATCACACACACACACACACACACACACACACACACACACACACACACACACACACATATATATATATTCAAAGATCTTGTTTATACAAGAATATCAATCACTAAAATTCCAAACAAGATATTTAACAATACATACATATATATATATATATATATATATCACTGAGATAAGGATAGAGACATTGAACACATTATTTTTATGTGGTAAAACCTCTTTAGAGGAAACATCAACGGGTTGATACCACAACCACCGACAAAACTACTTTTACTAGTTGGATAAAGGTACACCCTCAAAAGTGACCAATCCACATGATACACTTTGTATTGGATATCCCTTTTATCCTACCTGCAAGCCTTTTAAGAATGAAAGCATTACCTACTCTTTAACCATAGCAATCCACATGCCACTAGAGAGCAACTTCCTTTCCAAGACCGCATGTCTCTAGAAAGATTTTCCATACTCTCTATCCGTAGAACTTCACATGCTATTAGAGAACAACTCCCTAACCATAGCACTTCACATGCCACTAGGAAGATTTCCTTGCTTGGTTATCTAGATCCACATGATCCTAACCAAGACTCCCTTGCTCAATTTGAAGCTTCACACTCCAAATGAGACTTCCTACCTTTTGCAAGGCAAATGATCTAAGTGTAATGCAAATGATGCAAACACATGCAACATAGAATATGTGATCAAAATATCCTATGGAAACTAGAAATGAACAATGAGCACACAATGTATGATTTTCTAGTTCGCAATCCTAAAATCATGTCATCACACAAAATGATGCATGTACATATGAAATATATGGATTAAGTATATTTCATGAAGAACTAGATATAGTCATTAAAAAGCACAAAACAAGTTTATCTAGATTTTATAACATGAACAATAATCTAGAGTATGTGAAACACCTAACACACACAAAAATTTAGATTTTGTTCAAACACAATAAACATGCTAGAATCAATTAATATATTGAATATAAATCTATAGCAAGTATAAAGGCTATCAATCATCAAAATAAGATCAATCAACACACAAATAGCCCTAGATGATAAGCTAGCACAATACAACTCTCAAGCATGTGAAAACATAGGTTTTAAGGAAACCTAACTCAACATACAAGTTTCTAATAATGCACAAACTAGCTTCAATAGAGTCTAAAACTCTGATCAAAGTATACACATTAAACATACATGTATTGAAGAAGAAAACCCAAGGTAATTGAAGTCTTGAAGAATAAAACTCAAGAGAGAAATCAATACCTCAAGTGAAAAACGTGCAGTCTCGTTTTTGTGAGAATAGCTACCAGAAATCTTTCTCAAATGACTCCAAAATCTTTTGGAAATGATAAATGACTAATAGAAAAAGATTCTCAAACTTGAATTACTCAAAAAAGAGTTCGAATGAGTGATTTATAGTGTTTGGAAGATGAGAAAGTTTGCGAGAAAATTTCTGCACTTTTGTTTTTCAATTTTTCTTCTTAAAATGAAATTGGAAGGGAAATGGAATTTAAAGAGAGAGAGTGAGAGAGAGAGAGAACAAGACCATTTGAAAGTGGCCAATAGGAGGGTGCCACCTCTGCATCCCGTGGAGGCGCGTGGCCTCAACGGGGGCAGAAGGCATCCCTTCCCGTGGAGGCCACGTGCCTCCACTGGGAACGGGTGCATGACACCTCTTTTCCCCTCATGCACTCCTCGCATCCTTCCACCGTATTTCGGCTTTCGAACTCCGATTTTGAATTCGTTTTTGAATTACGAACCGGGACTCCCTCACTCACATGGCTGTCAACAAAATTTTCACAAAATATATGGAATTTGACTCGATACACAAGGACGAAAACCATGTATGATAAAGACACGGAAAGTTTCGTAACTTCCAATTCAGAAATTGAAACTTAATGAATGAGTAACCGAAACAACTGGAACTCAATAAAGACTAATATAGAAACAAATTCAAGTCCAATAACATAAAAATACAAACTAATAAGCACAAGAATACACAAGTATGCCGTTTCGTAGAAATAGTCCTAGAATATGCAATTTTACAGAATTTGTCAAATTAAATCTAATGCATGTGCATACTTCAATAAATGTATGTATGTGCTCTACCATTTGAGCACAACGATGCAGGGACACAAATGGATGCAATGTGTGTATGTGTGTGTGTGTGTGTGTGTGTGTGTGTGTGTGTGTGTGTGTGTGTGTGTGTGTGTGTGTGTATGTGTGTGTGTGTGCACTTAAGGCCTTGCAAGAGGAAAGAGGTCTTAAAATACCTTGTTATGCATTAAAACTTTGTTCCTCTTGAAGTCATCACTTTGCTTGCATTGTTGTCCTTCCTTGAAGCTTGATAACTAAGAATCCTAGACAACTAATACAATACAAAGAAAAATTTCATTTTGATATGGAATTAATGCCAACACAAATCATAAACCTAACACCTGTTAAAAGAATACAAGGACGTGTTCGCGTGGAAGCATGAAGACATGCCAAGGATTGATGCCAAAATAATTTCCCATTACTTGGCAATTGACCCCGAGCGGAAACCAGTTATCCAAAAGAGGCGACGTTTCAACCCTGAGAGAAGTCAGGCGATCAAAGAAGAGGTAAATAAGCTATTGGTAGTAGGGTCAATCAGGGAGGTACAGTACCCCGAGTGGGTTGCCAATGGCGTACTAGTAAAAAAGAAGAACGAACAATAGAGAATGTGTGTGGATTTCACAGACTTTAACAAGGTATGCCCAAACGACAGCTTTCCCTTGCCTCGAATAGACCAGCTGGTCGATGCAACGACAAGGCATGAATTGCTAAGTTTCATGGACAGTTTATTCGGGTTATAACCATATAAGAATGTTCAGACCAAATGAGGAGAAGACTGCCTTTACAACCGACCAGGGGCTTTACTGCTACAAAGTGATGCCTTTTGGCCTCAAAAATGCTGGGGCAACTTACCAAAGGTTGGTAAACAAGATGTTTGCTCGACAGATCTGCAGAAACTTGTAGGTATATATATATATATGACATGTTGACGAAGAGCGTCACAACAGAAAGGCATGCAACTGATCTAGAAGAAACATTTAGGGTGCTGAGAAAGTATGAAATGAAGCTTAACCCGAACAAATGTGTCTTTGGGGTACCGTCGGGAAAATTCCTTGGTTTCCAAGTTCACCAGAGGGGAATCGAAGTAAACCCTGAAAAGATAAGGGCCTTTAAGAAAATGAGATCCGGAAAAAGATAAACCCTGAAAAGTTCACCAGGCGCACATGATCGAGGTTTACACGGACTGTCCGCTAAAACAGATCTTGTCCAAACCAGAAGTGTCGGGAAGATTGACAAAATGAGAAGTTGAGCTGAGTGAATTCGATATCACTTACTTGCCAAGGGCCGGAATAAAGAGTCAGACAGTGGCATATTTGATCATTGAGTTCACTGAACTAAACAGTGAAGTGATCAGAATGCTTAAAGACAAAGAAATGAAGGATTTTTACTGGAAGTTCCACGTCGATGGGTCATCAAATACGCACATCAACGGAGCAGGCATTGTGGTATCCACCCTAGAAGGTGATCAGGTAGAATGTGCCTTGCAATTTGACTTAAAAGCTACCAACAACATGCCCGAATATGAGACATTGTTGCCAAGACTCAGGGTTTGCACGACATTGGGAGCGTATGAGTTAAAAATATTTAGTGATTCACAGGTCGTGGTCAACCAAGTCTTAGATGAGTACCATGCGAAGGACAATAATATGACGGCCTATCTGGAAATAGCTAAGGACATACTCAGGAGATTTAAACTTACAGAATTGCTTAAATCTCAAGAGAGAAGAATGAAAAGGCCAATGCTCTATCAAGATTGGCATCAGTGACCACAAGTATCTGGTCCAAAATGATCTTAGTGGCCCATCTGAAGAAACCCAGCATCAAAGAAGAAGAAAAGTTGATAGTTGAGGTAATTGAAGAAGGGTATGTCACCTGGATGACCCCGATTAGAGAGTACCTAGAAGATGGCATGCTTCATTATGATACGTTCAAACCAAAACTTATCAGGTACAGGGCGGCCCAGTATTCGATAGTAGGAGAAGAGCTCTACATAAGAGGGTTTTCAAAGGCCTTGTAGAGATGTGTTGGTTGTTGGGGTTTATGCCCTCAAGATGTAATTTGTAAATGGATTTATGAAATAAATAAATAAAAAGTTCAATTCATTCTTGTTGTGTTGTTTATTTAATAACTTGTGCATTTATTAACATCCTGGATTGCCGGATGTAATCTCGAACTGTGTATATGAGTGTCATATACGGATGGATACAATAAGAGACGTGCAATCTAAAGAGTCCATAGATAGCAAATAAAGCTGGGTACTTTATTTATGGTTGATCTATAGCTGCGGTCCATTCCGTAATGTATGATGATTCTATCTTGAATCATTCATATGAGATATGGGAATGGAGGCACCTTGTATGATGTGATCATATAGGACTGGGCCATGATCTATATGAATCTCTCACCAAGATCTGTTTACCAATGCGATTCATATATATCAACTAATGATGGCTATATGTGGGTGATTTTAATCCTGAGTGTCATATCGACTCCTTCAGGTTAGATCGTAGTCTTTGATATACCATGGGTAAGGTCGGATGCAGTTCCTGATCAATATGCTTCGTATGTTGGGATTGCGGTTTGGCTTGTGGCTGGGAAGGTTTGTACACAATAGTGGAATCCACTCCTTCTTACGAGAAGTAGATGGTAGTTGCCTTAAGGGTTGATTCAGGGCTTGGACAATATGAGCGCTCTCCTAATTCCGTGAGGAAATAGGATTTATTGTCCATTAGAGAATCAACGGTACTTAAAGGATATATGTAATTAGGGAGGTATAACGGACATTATGACCCAGCTCTAATTATGAATTACTGTGGAGGATCACACCATGTGTAATATCTATATCAATGGACACCGAGTTGTATCGGTTTGTGTAAAAGCGTCTGCAGTTGAGAGAGTGCAGCTTCGGGTTTTTAGTGGAATAACACCGAAGTTAATAATCAAGGAATAGTAATTAAAGAGTTTAATTAATAATTACAAGGATTATTGGAGCTCAAAATACTGCGGGTCCATTAGGTCCTTTTGCTAGCCCGATCGATTTAGGTAACAAGGGTCACGGTTAATTGATTGGATTGTCCAATTAATTGTGTCACGAAAGTAACACGTATTTATTCGGGAATTAATTGAATAATGAGATTATTTGATTAATGAATAATAATGATTAAATAAATTAAATAATAAGATTATTTAATTATGTTATTAATTACTAAATGGAGGGTGATAGTTGATATTTGATTTTAAATAGAATAAGATAATATGATTATTTTATTTTATTAAATTAAATATTTGAAATTGAATTTTAAATGTTTAAATTCAAAATAAATATTTAATTATCATTTAAAATAAAAGATATGAGATATCATTTTAAAAGATTTAGTTTAATATCAAAAAAAGATATCAATTAAAAAGTTTTTAGTTATAATAATATATTTATATATATGATATATATTTTGATAACAAAAACAAGTAGAACGCATCATTGTTGTGCGTGAAACAAAAGTAAAAGAAAAAAGAGAAAAGGCAATTGTGTAGTGTGTGCATGATTGAAAGAAAATATATATATATATATATTTTTGAAGAACTATAATTGTTCTACGTTTTTTTTCTCTTGGAAGAAATAGTTTCCTCTTCTTTTCTGTACATCTTTCTAAGTTCCCGAGTACGTGATGTGCCCATACAAAGTTACCAGTTCCGAGAATAGCTAGGAAGATCAGTGGTACAGACCAGTAGCATATCGTAAAGTGAATGAGCCTCCAAACGTTGGTAAGGTTCTAAATATTGTTTTTATATATTGATTGCAATTTCCTGTGTTTACATATTGTATGTATTAGTTCTGGAAAAATAATTACGATCTCAAGTTCACTGGTTCCAGATTATGTATAAAATTTTTAAAAACCTATTTCCGCTGCGTTACCAGTGAACAGGGTTCCAGCATTGGTCAGGTTGAGGGGAGATAAGATTCTGGCAAGTATACACAGAAGTGTATGTGGAAACCATACTGGGGAAAAAGTTTGGCTCATAAAACCCTAAGACAAGGTTTCTATTGGCCAACCCTTTTCTAGGATGCTCAATCGGTGGCTGAGAAGTGTAATACTTGTCAAAGGATTGCAAATGACATAAAGTAACCACCCGTGCGCTTGAAGAATCTTACTTCGCCCTGGCCATTCGCAATGTGGGGGTTGGATCTGATCGGCCTAATACCAACAGATACCAAAGGAGGTGCAAAACATGCCATAGTTGCAGTAGACTATTTTACAAAGTGGGTAGATGTAGAGGCGTTGGTGCACATAACCGAAGCTAACACCACCAGCTTCGTGAAGAAAATTATCATCTACTGATTTGGGATCCCAGATACAATCATCACTGATAACAGAACCCAATTCGATAGTGATAACTTCAGGGAGATGTGCCAAAAGTACCACATTAAGAACTACTATGCCCGACGGCCCATCCTCAAACCAATGGGCAAACTAAAGTTGTGAACGATGTCATCAGACACACTTTATGGGCCAAACTTAATGATAAAAAAAGGAATTGGGCAGACAAGTTGCAAGAGGTACTTTGGGCATACCGTACGACTGAATGATCATCAACAGGAGAAACTCCCTATTACTTAGCGTTCAGGATTGAGGCAGTTATCATGGTCGAAATAATCCACACCTTTCCCAGAGTCTAGCTATACTAACCCGATGCAAATGTAAGTACTCTAGAACATTAAGTACTATAGAACATAATCTAGATGAGCTGGAAGAGAAAATGGATATGGTGAGAGTAAGAAACGCTGCCTATCAGCAAATGGTCGCTAGATATTATAACTCGCAAGTTCGGGTAAGAAAATTCCAGCTCAGAGATTTGGTCCATAGAAGAGTATCCCCAAACATAAAAGCAAAAGTGGCTGGATCCTTGGCAGATAAGTGGGAAAGAACTTATCAAGTGGTCGGGTTAGCTGGGTATGGATCATATCGCCTTGCTCGACCAGAAGGATGAGAGTTGCCCTGACCTGGCAATGCTCAGTAGTTGAAGATATTCTACCCCTAAGGGGGTTCTTTTTTCAGTTTATTTAGTTGCTTTGTTAAGTTTAGAATTAGTGCAAATTTTATTTATTCCTGATCAATTATTGCTTTTTCTTGCTTTTTGATTGAAGTTATCAATAAAAGCCCCTTGAGGGAAGAATAGATCAAGAAAAGTGTTCTAATATCACATTCGTTTATAAAAGCAATCTCGTAGCACCTGATATTGTTAACACTGAATGGGTTCTCAGGGGCCCAGTGATAGGGCCAAAAGCATATGTCTTAAAGATAATGTACACTCACTGAAACTAACTAGGTGCGCATAAACACTGTTAGAGCGCCTTCAGGTCTAGGTACCTGATAGAATGCGTAGAAAGTTGGATGGGTGAGTCAGATCTCATACTTAAACTCAAGTTAGCCAGATACTTGGATAAGACAAGTAGAGTTAATGAGATGTAGATCACCCCCATTGCAACAAATCTTGAGCAACAGACTACTGGGAGACGTCCCAGTGACTTAGTTGACAGATAAAAGATAAATGTCTGTAAATTAGATATCATACAAATGGTTCATAAAAGAACACTACTTGACAAATATCAAAATTGATAGTGAAACAAGGCCAGAAATTGTCCACACAACAAATCAACGATGGTCAGATTGTAATGAAACTGGTCGGACCAAGTTTTATTAGTTATAATAAAACCTATCGGGTCAATAACGATAAGTTAATAAGATAACTGGTCAAACCAAAAAGGTCAAATAGTAATGGAACTGGCCAGACTAAGTTCGGTCAGTTAATAAGGCAACTGATCGGGTCAATAACAATCAGTTAATAAGATAACTGATCAAACCAAAAGTGGTGATCAGCAAAGACTATCAACCAATGTGTAGAAACCAACGTGAGCAAATGGAGATTTATATTGTTGGGAATAAAAGAATCTTTCATATAACTTTATAAAAAAATTACAATATGTACAATAATGAGGAAGGAGTGATAAAAATAATGCAGCAAGATCAGCCTCTGGGTGTGCTCGAGGGACCGCCAGGCCCAGAATTGCTAGGAGGTTGCTTTCATCCTCATAGCCCCTGGTCAGGTCCCCAAAGTCTAACGAGCAGATGTCATCCTCTGGGTTATCAGTCATAAAGGAAAAGTAGTCGACATCAGGTAAGGGTCTGACATCAATCCCTTTTGCCGGAACACCACTCTCCCTATCGGCATGGAAAGTTACTAAGGAGGATTTGGAGGGGAGTTCGAGATGCATGATGTGAGGATCCTTCCCGATTAATCTGTAGTAGGCCCTCTATCTTATCCTTTGGTTATTTATGGCATCTAGAGACTTAGCTTTATGCTTCTGGATCGTCCGATCCCATTTTCAGCAGGTTTCCCCCGAAGATCTCTCTTTGGCCACAAAAAAACATCCGCGCTGTCACAAGCCCTCGCTCGAGTTCCCTCAGCATAACAGCCTCAAATGTTAGAGACCTCTTGTACTGATCAATGCTCGGGGCCTTGAGAGCCAGTTTAGCCTCTAAGAAAGCACTTCCACATTGACCTTCTGATGTTTCAGGTCTTTAGCCCGCCTCTCATAATGAAGCTTGGCCTCCTCAGATTCCTGCTGGGCCACGAGCATTGATAGTTGGGAAGCAACCAGAGTTTCTTTGACAGCACGAGCCTTTGCTTCTTACTGAGTACATATTTGTTCAGCCATAACGACCTTCTGCTCCAATTCAGTGCACCACCCTTCAGCTTTGGACAAGCTTGCTTCAAGTTGAGTACCCTTATTGGCAAGTTCGGTAAGATTTTAAGTGGCGGTATTAGATCGGGTTTCAACATTGGCCACAGACCTCCTTAGAGCAACTTCAGTTACATCGTGTTGTCTTAGCTTTTCTTCAAATGATTCTTGTAGTTTTGATCCACTCACCGAGGTAGAACTGAGGGCTTTCTCCATCCCCGCTAATTCATCTTTCAAACAAAAAATCTCGGTGGCTTGCTTTTCTTGAGCGATAAGGGCCCGAGTCACCTATTCTACGGCTTGAAAAGAAGGAAAAATAGATCATAATAATAAACCTAAGACCGAATAAATTATTCAAAGAATGAAGGATACTTATGTATACACCATTGTTGAAGATCACACGGATCTGCTTCGAGCTGTCGGCATTCTGCAGATCCTTCCTATATACATCCCCAACATAGCCCTTTTCCAGCAGACATGTCACGCAACATGTTAAGGGGGTCAATTAGAACTTCCCTAGAACTAGAATGGCCAACAATAACAGGTGGATTCATTGCTCTATGCTTTTGAGGCTACAGACCGATCGGGAGTGCACCAAAGGTGGTCAGGGTGGCCTCAAGAGTTGGTTCCAAAGGTATAGCAACATCCTGTTCCCGATCGGTGTCACCTGATTGACACGCCTCAATATCGCTTGCGAGTGGGGCCACTTTAACATTTGACAAGACCCCGGACGGTCGGCCCAATGGCATGGAGATCTTATCAACATAGTCCAACCTGCGGTCGGCTAAGTGGTCTACAATTGCAAGTATGAGAGGTCTAGCATGCTTCCTATTAGAGCCAACCTACTCTTCATCAGGGTCAGAGTCAGTAAAAACTATCTGACACTTGACTGAAAATTGCATCGGGCTTTGCTAGTACGCTGCGCAGGAGGCTCAGTGAGGGCTTGATCTATGAGGCGGTCGGTAGGGGCTTGAGATGATCCGGATTGAGGTAGGAGTTGTGCCTGTTGGGGAATATTCTGCTCATCAGTCCCAACAGGGGCCCGATCATCCATTATGGGCTGTTCATATGGAAGAGAGTTAGACGTTGTAGAAACAAGATCAGTTATCTTCTTCGATCATTGCTCTATTTAGATCATATCAATCAACGTCTCCTGATCATCATCTTCTTCTTCAGGGTCGAAAAACCTGACCTCGATGTGATGAGCCTCTGGACCCACTACTAGTTGAACCTCATTCTATTTACGAGCAGCCTCAGAGGCGGATGACCCCTCTACAGTTTCGGTCACCTTTCTGGCAGGGGACTTTTTAGAAGTTTTGGCCACCTTTCTGGCGGCCGTCTCTTTGGTAAACCTCATCTTCAAGTTCCTGGGAGAGTTTCTCTTCTCTTGTTCTCGATCAGCTAGGCCCGAATATTTGTTGGGGTCTGGCTCGTAGGTATGCTCTACCAAGTTTTGTTCTGGAGCCCCGAGCCAGTTGGGCAGCAGCTTCTGCTCGGCTAACCCTATCTAGGTTTTTAACCTTTTTTGCTTACTCGCCAGCAACGATATCCATCTCGTATACTGAGAAATTAACCAAGAAAGGTCAGAAAAGGAAAATATGGATAAAACAAACAGAAATTGGAAGGGAATTGAAATTACAACGTTTGTGTCGATTGGAGATAGCAGGGAACAATCCCAGCTTGATTAGATCCCTCTCAACAAGTAACATCCGGCAATCTTGGGTTCCCCAAGATGTCAGAGCAGCTCTGATAACAGTTTTGGCCAGATTTTCGATCAGCATTGCAAGAGTTTTGTTCCACAGATCAGTGCTGTAAAAGTGCCTCGGGGCACTGTTTCTAGCCAGGTTTGGGCAAGAGTCAGCAAATGTGGTCTTGCCCCAATCACCTCTGATGAAAAACCAGATGTTTTTCCAATACTTGTTGGTCGAAGGAAAGCCCTAAATGAAGCCCTTGTAATCCGTGCTAGAGGCGGGGTAGGCCTTTTGTTGTACCCACGGGAAATCCAGTGTCTAGGAGAGCTGGATTGAAGATGGAAAGTACCTCAATTGTCCGATCGACCTAGAGTATAAAAGTTACGAATTTCTTGGGGTTCAAGGGATGTCTGGCACCAATTTGTTTCCACAAGTGTCACAAACTGATCAGTACCAGATAAGAGTTCGGGGTTAGTTGTGAAGGAGCGATCCTAACCTCAGCTAGGAATCAGACGATAAAAGGCTGTATGGGCGGCGTTACCCCAGATGTGAGCATGACCCCGTAAATAGCCACGACGCCCATAGGGGGTTCTGAATAGCGCGTTGACCACTCAAAAAGAGTTCCATCTATTGAGGAAGGTCAAACCTTTCACTTTGCTTCAATATCTCATGTTCAGTCACCATATTTACTTCGGCATCAAAGGCATTTGGGAGGTCAGCAGAAAACTTCAATAGGTGTGCTCAATGCCTCTTAGGGACATCTTCCAGCTTCAACAGCTGGGAAGGGATCTTTAAATCAATCAGAGAGGAATCTCTAGCGGATGTTTTGCTCCCCCGACCGGTTCCTGTTGTCCTCGACATGTCTGGGTATGTATTAACAAAAGCAAGGTTTGGGTTAGTAGTGTTTGGATCAAAATGAGAAGGTTGAAATTCAGGGTGAGCAACTGAGTAATCAACGTTGAGAGCTATAGGTTGAGTTCAATGGGTATAATCCTGAGAACGTCCCCTTAAATTGAACTCAATCCTATCAGCATTCTCTTTGTCGCCGATCTCGACAACACGCATTAAAAGTTCAATAAAGCTATGATGGGTGATAGGAACCATACCTGAGTGATTAAGGTGGACAAGATATGAACGCCGATGATGGTATAACTGAAGGTCTGATGAAGGTGGATAGATTCGAGGGAGTTCAAGCAATAAAAAGCTTCGAAGAAAAATAGGGTTGCAGTTTTGAAGAAGAAAAATACAAAGTAAGATCGTGTGAGAGGGAAAATGAAGAGTTTTCAAAATATATATAGGAGAGAGTGACATCATCCCTACAGTGGAAATACGCATGTGAGAGTGGGGGTTGGTGTACGTATCCTGAAGATCACGTGCCATTTAAAATTCAAATAAACCGTCGTTAGTTTCGTCACTCACATTAAATCACCTAGGCAAATCAAACGTTTGTGGTTAATTATTAAAGCTTAGTTGTTAAGCATTAATAAGCATTTATGAGCTACAAAGTAAATGGACACCCTAGTTAAATATACCTCACCGAGCGAGTTCTCTTTATTGGACGAGATGCTCGGTTTAAATTTTTAAGGGGGTATTGTTATTGGTAAAATCAGAAAGGAAGACACATCAGTATAAACACCATGTTGGTGGAGATTAAGAGTGACGTGTCAACAAATGTCAATTGAACTGAACCAACCTGAATTGGCTAGAAGATAACCCCATCATACCTGGTCAGGGTGACTTAGATGGTCGGGTGGAAGCAACTCAACCAAAGTAACTAGATTGACCAATTAAAGATGTTTCGGTCGGGAAAACCCAAATAGTTTGGTCTAGTTATCCGATCAGGTGTAGATCTCTGGTCGGGGGTGAAAGAAGTTTAGTCGGGTTTGGTAGATGGTCAGTCAAGCGACACGTGGACAATTCTGAGAGACACTCTAGTGAATGACACATGGACACCGTAGAATTCAGTGTAATCACGACTCGAATACGCAAAAGAATAATCTTATTCAAATAAGGTGTCACGAAGCATACTTTGATAAGGAAAAAGATTTCTATTGACTGCAATTTTTGGATTGTACGAATTCAATCACACGTCGCACAAAGTTCGTAGAGTTTGCAATCGTATAATCTAATCAAGAAGAAATAAAAGATATCATGCACGCAAGATTTTACATGGAAAACCCGAAAGGGAAAAAACCAGGGTTGCCGATGACGGCGAGAAGGAAAAATCACTATATAATTATGATTACACATATACTCGTACTTGCTCTCTTGAATCCTTAATGATTCGGTAACCTGTTGGGTATTTTTTAGGTCTATTTATACATGCATAGAACCCTAGTTCTTAGAGTATAAGTAAGAGAAATGTAGTAATGATTTAATAAAACTCTGACTTGTTGGAGTCGTTTTAATCGCATTAGGACTTTGCCTATTTAGTGTTCTAATAACTCTTATGGAAATCTGTTTCCTTATCAGAGTATGCTTCTTGCAATCTTATTTGAGGAGGATTCTTCTTTACGAGTTTGAGTCGTAATAATGTTATCAACATGCTAAGCATCTGAGCGTATCTAAACATTGTCCACGTGTCGCTTATCCGATCGTCTTCCAAACCTTGACCAGATCTCTTTTACCCCCGACCATCAGTTAATTTTCCCCCGATCGTTATTATGATAACCCGATCAATCTAATTACCTTGGTCGGGTATCCAAAACCTGACCATCTAAGTAACTCTTATCAGAGTTATATGGCTATTTTCTAATCACTTTAGGTTGATTCGATTTTGGTTGACACGTCAATAGTTGTTTATGCTGACATGTTATTTCTTCAAATTATACCAATAACAGTACCCCCTTAAACATTCAAACCGAGCACTTGGTTAAATGACAACCATTCGTTCGGTGAGATATGTTTAACTCGGGAGCCTTTTGTCGTGTAGCTCTTAAATGCGTAATAATGATGGACAACTAACTTTAAATCCCAGTCATAAATGGTTGATTTGCATCGATGATTTGACGCAACTGACAACGGCGTTTTAAATTTCAAACATAGAGTGATCTTCGGGATTCGAATACCAACCACCACTCTCACATGACGTCATTATTGCCTATAAATACTTTTAAACCCTTTCGTTTTCCCTCTAACACGTTCATTTCTCTTACTGTACGCAACTCTTCATCTTCTGTGTTACTGTCCTCCATCAACGATCTTCTCAAAGTTCGTCGCTTCAACTGAATCTTCATCGTCGTTAGAGTTCCTTTCTCACCTTCTTCAAATATCAGGTATGGATCCTGCTATTCGTCATCGTTATATTGAGTTATTAATCCACTAAATTGCAATAGGCGACAAGGAGAATATTGCTAGGATTTAATCCATTTTAGGGGAATTTTTCCAAGATTCTTCTTCTCGACCAGTTCACCCTGTACCCCTTAACGTTGATTATTCTGTGGCTCTTCCCGAATTTTAACCTTCTTATTTTGAATCGAACATTGCTAACCCGGCGGCTTCTTCTCTCAATACATACCCAGATATGTCGAAGACAACCTGATCCAGCCGGGGAAACAGGCCAAGTTCTAAGGATTCTTCTGCGGTTGACTTGAAGATTCCTTCTCGGTTACTGAAGATAGGGGACATTCCCAGGGTGCGGCGAGTTTTTCTTCTGAAATTCTCGGTAGAGCATCCCTGTGCCTTTGATTTGGAAATAAATGCGGTGGACGAACCAGAGATAGTGAAATATAGCGAAATGTTCGATCTGCCCCGATCAGATGAACTTTTCCTGAGCAATCAGCATGCAATTTGGAACCCTCCTAGGGGCGCAGTGGCCATCTATGGGACAGTGCTCACCTCTGGGGTCACACTACCCCTTCAACCTTTTATTGCCAGATTCCTGGCCGACGCTGGGATCATTCCCGCCCAGCTCTCACCAAACTCATAACGAGTCCTTATAAGTTGTTAATAGCCAAATTTGGCTAAGGACCAAAAGAAAATTCTCCCCCCTCCTATCCCTAATCCAAGCCCAAAAATTATCCACCATGGAACGCCTCCCGGGGTCAGGCCACGAAGCCACCTCACAAAAAATGAGGAAGGGTTATCGAGTTATGGAAACACCCGAGACGAAGCCCGACACCGAGGTCGAGATTACCTCGCAACCTCCCTAGAAGCCCGCCTTTCTCTCCAAATTCAAAGAGGAACTGTTAGGCTTTAAGCTCGTATTACGATGTTTCACCACCCCGCCGAACGGAGTTTCGGACCTATTAGGATGGGTAGGAGGAAGCTCGTTAAAGCCCGTTACCATCGAAGAGCGCCCACAGTGAGCAGTTTAAAGCTCTAAGGAACCTGGAAAGGTCGAACCAAGCACCTAGCACTAAGACCGGGACACCAAACAATAAGTGCCATCCTCGCCATCCTCCATGAAGAATGACACCACAGAGATACACGAGATCATACCTACAACAAACATGGAAACACTACGTGTAGAACAAGTGATTGAATCCAAAAAGGAAACAAACTTATCTCCGCCTACGATTCTCTCGAATCCGTCATTAAACCAAAGTCAATGACCTTTAAATAAAAAGATCCCGCCCGATAAGGAGGGATAGGATTGTGAAAATCATGGCGGAAAAGTCGTTAATGGAACCTACCTAGACTATATATAAAACGATCAAGCATGAAGGAAAGAAAGGGGCTACTTTTCGACAGACACGGGAGTGCCACTTGATGGTATCCTAGAGAGATTGAGAGTATTGGAGAGATCTTTGTAAATTATGCCTGATAAATGATAAAGCCATTATATTCCCTTTTACTTTTTGTTAGCATTATTTTTCAACACCCATTGCAAACTAAGTACGGAAGGTATCTAACCCTGGCCACCACCTACGTGGTAGTGGTCTTGAGGGTGTTAACTTAGATTTCTCTCCCCGAACGAATTTTTCGTTAACACTTTCTGGCGCGGTTTATGGGAAAACCCACACCTAGCTAATCAAATCAATAGTTTATATTTTGGCTGTCTTATAGGAATCATGAGGCTCCGCTCCTTCCAAGGACAGCCCGTGGCTTCGGAACAACCTTTGGCGACCCCAACGCAAAAAGCCCCAAGAAAGGGAAAGAAACCCGGACACTGTAGCCAAGTTCCGCTCCAAACGACTAATGCACGGGCTTCTGGCCCTCCTATGGTAAGCCAGGCCGTGCTCGACCAACAAGCGGCGGCCTTCATGGAAAACGTTCACCTTAGCTTGCTCGCTGAAGGCATCGCAGTCCAGCCGACAAATCCAAATGACCAGGGAAAGCCAAGCAGGACCGGGACCAGGCCGCCTGCCTTTGATCTCATGTGACCTCCCCCTCTAGAACCAGCCAGTGATAGGACTGTGCTTCAACCTTCGATCCGGGATAGGCTAGGGCCCATGCCCTCAGTTCCTACAAGGCCATCACAATATCAACCCAGGCGAGTTAAGTCAGCAGCTGAATGCTATGACCTGGGAGCAACGAGAGGCCCCTCGCCCAACGGCTTCAAGGCCGGAAGCCTGTGCCCAAGAGGAGGGTAGCCAGCAAATCTCCCGGATAGATCCCACTCATGAAGAAGGCTGGGTTGAGATCGCCAGTTCATCGGAGGGATCTGATAGCGAAGAATCCGAGGTCGATTTAAAAAAGCCCGGGAACAAGCGACTGAGGGATCAACTGGCAAAGCTATAGAAAGAGGTACAACAGATAAGAAGGGGAAAGGATATGGAGGATAAGAAGGATTCATTAAGCGAGATGAATGCTCCCTTCATTAGAAGGATCCGGGAAGTGGAGCTCCCGCCCAAATTTAAAATGCCTACAGATAAGTTCTCCGGAACAGAAAACCCTTTTAGTCACCTGGAGAACTTCGTCCAGTAGATGGAAGTCCAGAATACTACCAAGGCTGCTATGTGTAGGATGTTCCCTACAACCCTGACCGACTACGTAAAAACTTGGTTCAGGAAGCTGCCTGCTGGTAGCGTGGATTCTTCCACAAAGTTCTCGACAGACTTTTGCTCGCAGTTCCAAAGAGTTAAACCTCATCCAAAGGATCCCATACATTTTCAGTATATGATTCAGGAGCGAGGAGAAACACTACGGTCTTATATGGAATACTTTCACAAGGAAGTCATTCAAATGGGAGTCTTCGCCGAGAAGGAGACTCTCGCCAATTTCAGGCGGAACTTGTGGGCAGGAAAGCTTTTCCGTTATATTGCCAAGAGACCTACAGAGACCTACTAGGAGGCTTATGACCGGGCTCTTGAGCAGGTCGAGATCGACGAACAGCTCAAAGTCAAGATGGAACACGACGATATGAGAACGGCAAAGCGCTAGAAAAAAGAAGCTCCCGTATCTGAACTAACCCAAAAAATTCAAAACAGACCTCACAATAGATCGACATACCGCTTCCCCGCTGCTCAGCTCAGGCAAGAAAAATATCCATCAAGACGAACCCCTCCGTGAGCTTTGCCTTCTCCTAGAACTTTAGCCCCCAAAATGAGAGGTGAGAAAGGTATGATTACTACACTCCCTTGAACACCTCCCGGGAAACAATCTACCTTGCTATACGAGACAAGGGGCTACTCCAGAAGCCCACACCCATGAAAGCCTCAGTCGACAGGAGGAACCGGTACAAGTACTGTGACTTCCATGAGGATGTGGGCCACAACACTTCAGAGTGTTATAATTTGCGTAACCAGATCGAGGCCCTGATAAGGGGAGGATGTTTGATCGAGTTCTTGCAGCAGGTCAGAGATAATATTCAGACTGGAAGGGAGGTACAAGATGAGATCTGTGAGCATACGGAGAAGAGAAAAGGGGGAACAGACTGATTTAATGCAGCAAATCCAGGTGATACACACCATCAGGGGAGGGCCCACACTGGCTAGCATCTCCAATAATTCCAGAAAAAATCATGCAAGGAAAATTCCTCTTATGGAAGAAGGTCAGAGTATCTTCAAAGTCAGCCAAAGCCAGGCTAGACCCTTCTAGTCAGCTCAGATTATTTTCACTGATGCAGATGTTTTCAATACAGTGCAGCCGCATGATGATCCCATTGTGATCACGGTATGAATTGCCAACTGCATGGTCCACCGTATGTTAGTTAACACGGGCAGCAGCGTAGATATTCTCTTCAAGGACACTATGAAAAGGCTGAATTTGAAGCAATGGTGTTACAATAGTTGCTCGACTCTGCTCTATAGATTCACTGGGGATTCGTTCACACCAGTAGGATCAAAGATCCTCCCAGTGATCGTTGGAACCTCGTATCTCCAACAAAACGTTATTACGGATTTCATTGTGGTCGACATCCCATCGACCTATAACGCCACACTGGGAGACCATTCCTATCTTCCTTGAATGGAGTCCTATCTATATACCATAACGTCCTAAAATTCCCGGTGGGAACCCAGGTCGGAGAGGTACGTGGGGACCAACAAGCCGCCGGGGTGATCCAGGAAGATGTGGAGCCCGCGGATCATCCAGAGAATGAGCCTATAATGCTCGATAATGAAGAACAGAGCATGGACTAGACCAGTAGGCAACCCGTGGATAAATTAGAGAATATACCTATCAGAAATGACGATCCCTCCAAGGTTGTCAAGGTTGGAGCCGCCTTCGAACCGAAAGTGAAACAAGGCTTGATTGAGCTTCTCAAGGAATTCAGCGACATCTTCGCTTGGAGCCATGACGAGATATCTGCCCGGGATCCCGATATCTTTGGCCACTCACCGATTAGCAGTGGATCCAACATTCAAGCCAGTCAAACAAAAGAGGCGTCACTTTAACGCCAAGAGAAACGCTGAGGTTTAACAGGAAGTAGACAAATTGATCAGGGCATGTTTCATCAGAGAAGTGCGCTACCCCAAGTGGATCGCCAACGTGGTCATAGTTACGAAGGCAAACGGAAAATGGCGTATGTGTGTCGACTACACTGACCTCAACCGGGCATGTCCGAAAGATTACTTTCCTCTACCAAACATCGATCAGTTGGTCGACTCTACACCCGGAAATAAGCTTCTTAGTTTCATGGATGCATTCTTGGGGTATAACCAGATTAAGATGCACCCAGCTGACCAAGATAAGAGCAGCTTCATCACATGGCAGGGTCTGTACTGCTACGAGGTGATGCCATTCAGCCTTAAGAATGCGGGGGCTACATACCAGCGGCTGGTTAACAAACTGTTTAGGCCCGAGATTGGAAGGACGATGGAGGTATACATTGACAACATGATCACAAAATCACCAACCACAGGAAGACATCAGGAAGACCTTCGTAAGACATTTCTAATCCTAAGAACAAACCAGATGTGGTTGAACCCTTCCAAATGTGCTTTCGGGGTAACTGCGAGGAAGTTTTTAGGTTTCATGGTTCATGAGAGAGGCATAGAGGCCAGCCCAAAAAAAATCAAGGCTATCTTGGACCTGGAATCCCCTACATCACTCGGACATGTACAAGTCTTGACAGGGCGTGTAGCAGCGCTCAACAGGTTCATTTCATGCTCCACCGATAAATGCCTCCCCTTTTTCAAAGCTATCAAACAAGGGAAAACATGAAATGGAGCCAGGAGAGCGAGCAAGCCTTTCAAGCCTTGAAGAGGTACCTAACAAGCCTTCCATTGCTAGTCAAGCCAGTTCCCGGAGAGGAACTGCAAATTTACTTAGCTGTCTCAAAGACTGCAGTAAGTGGGGCTTTGATCAAGGAGTGTGGAGACAAGGTTCAACGGCCCGTGTACTACGTAAGTCATGCCCTAACCAAGCCAGAGAAAAATTATACCGTCTTGGAGAAGCTCGCCTATGCTCTGGTGACCTCAGCAAGAAAGCTCCATCCCTATTTCCAAGCTCACTCAATAGCGGTGGTGACAGACCAACCTCTCCGTCAGTTTTTACAAAGGCCAGACATGTCTGGAAGGCTAGTTTTATGGGCTCTAGAGCTCACCCAATTCGATTTGAAGTATAAATCCAGAACCACAATCAAAGCTCAGGCTTTGGCGGACTTCGTGACAAAATGCTCGGCACTCCCAGGCCAAGCGATCTCCGCAGCAAGGAATGCAGCCCTTGAAAAAATTTCAGAGATCGACAATTGGCCGGAAAATTACAAATCATGGATCCTCTACACAGATGGAGCGTCCAGGCAGCTGGGAGATGAGCTGACATAGTCTTAATAGACCCAGAAGGGACTGAATTTTGTCACCGCTTTAGATTTGAGTTTAAGGCCACAAATAATGAGGTAGAATATGAAGCCCTCATAGCCGGGAAGAAGGCGGCCATTGAGCTTAAAACCGACTACCTACAGGTCAAGAGTGACTCGTTGCTCGTAGTCAATCAGGTTTCTGGGATTTACCAGGCAAAAGGGGATAACATGGTCGCCTACCTAAAATTAGCTCAGTCACTTAAGGATAGATTCAAAGGATTTAAGATCCAAGAAGTGCCTCGACACCAGAACCATCGCGCGGATGTCTTAGCGAAAATAGCTGCAAATAGAGGCTTAGCCTTACCACGGGGAGTCCCCTTCCAAGTGATCTCCCAACCAAGCACAACCACAGGTAAGGAAATCTGCTCCTCGGATCGTCGGCCTTACTGGATGGATCCGATTGTTGCCTATCTCTAAGAGGGAAAGCTTCCCAAAGAGCCTGAAGAATTAAAAGGCTCTCTGTCCGATATTGCCTGATAGACGGATACCTTTACAGGAGGGGAAGGTCCCTCTCTTTGCTTCGGTGTCTGCATCCTGATGTCGCCAAATGGGCATTAAGAGAGGTTCATTCTGGGGACTGCGGGATCCACATCGGCGGGAAAGCTTTAGCGTATCAAGTGCTTCGTATGGGGTACTACTGGCCAACCGTCCACTAAGACGCAAGAAACTTTGTACAATCTTGTGAACCATGCCAAAGGACCTCGAGCTTGAGTCATTTCCCACCAGAGCGACTGTCCTTTCTCAGTTCGCCCTACCCCTTTGCCATGTGGGGGATCGACCTAATTGGACCGCTTCCCACCGCTCATGGGCAAGCTAAATATGCTATCGTGGCCATCGATTATTTCATAAGGTGGGTCGAAGCAGGGCCCCTCTCCTGAATATCAGAGAAGAATACAACTAAGTTCATCAAAACCAACGTGGTTTGCAGATTCAGAACCCCTCTTATCATTGTAGCCGACCTAGGCAAACAGTTCGACAACACCCGATTCAAAGACTTTTGTAAAGGTTTAGGAATCGACCTCAGGTTCGCCTCAATAGTCCAACCTCAGACCAACGGGCTGGTGGAGTCAACCAACAAGACTATCAAGAAGCTGCTGAAGAAGAAATTACAGCAGAAGAAAGGCAAATGGGCCGAGGAGTTGCCCGAGGTCCTCTAGGCATACCGGACTACAAAGAAGACAGCTACAGGGGAAACACCCTACTCCCTAGCCTTCAGAGTTGAAGTGGTCCTCCCCATCGAGCATAAACTGACCTCATTCAGGGTACAATACTTTGAACCTGAAAGCAAAGAGGTCAAGCTCTGAGCTAATCTAGATCTCCTGGAAGAAAAACAAGACCGGGTAGCTAAGAAAGTGGCGATTTACTAGAGCAAGATCGCTAGGTATTTCAACCGAAAGGTCAGAGCCCAGAATTTCAAAGACGGGGATTTGGTGCTCAGGAAGGTGACCTCGAATACCCGGAAAAGGTCGGACGGAGTCCTAGGTTCCAATTGGGAAAGGCCATACTTATTAAAGGTAGTAGCTCGCAATGGTGCTTACAAGCTCGAACACATGCGACCACACCTGGAATGCAGATCAATTGAGGAAGTTTTACCCCATAGCAGGGGACTCTGAAGCAGATTACCCCACTTACGTTTCAATAAAATCCTTAGTAAAGATGTACTACATTTCGATCATTAATAAAGTCTGCTATTTTCTTATCTCTGACTATGTTCTACATTTATTTCTCCATATACGACTAGGTTATCCACGGATAAATTCGCCATAATCACCTCAAGACCAAGGATTAGCCAGGGAAGCCCCATCGCTGCCCCTGATGCCTTGGCCAGGCACCAACCCACCCCCCCCCCCCCCCCCCCCCCCCCGTCAAGAAGGGTCCGAGTGTAAGGGCATAGTTGCCAGCAGGATCTCAAGACCAAGACCAGGGACTAGCCGGGGAAGCCCCCTCGCTACCCCTGATGCCTTGGTCGGGCTACCACCCCCAAGAAGGGTCTGAGTGTAAGAGCATAGTTGCCATCCAAATCTCGAGACCAGGAAATAGCTAGACAACCCTCCTGATGCCTTGGTCGGGCTACCACCCCCAAGAAGGGTCTGAGTGTAGGAGCATAGTTGCCATCCAGATCTCGAGACCAGGAAATAGTTAGACAGCCCTCCTGATATCTCGATCAGGCTACCTCTCTAGAAACGGATTTAAGGTCATCATGATAAGAATCTTCTACAAAGCCGGTTCAAAATGTGAACAAATTATCATCAAAGACTCATGGTATGATAGAACCCTTTCCCAAAGATAAGAATTCTTGCCAAATGCTGGAAATTCAGAGCTGGGCGACCACTAGCTCATAGATCTACGATTAATAAATTCTGGGTTTCTCCTTACCAAATTTTACTAAGCCAAAGTTATCTCAAAAGGTCGAATCATGCTCGAAATCAGGAATGAAGCAAGAAGTTCTCAAGCAGGGTGGAAGCTCGCTATCCAGATTAATGAAAACAAGTGTCAAGAAAATCACAACGAAATTTTCATTAGCTATAAGGGAGCTTATCCCCTAATAAAGGCTACAATCATCAAACAAGGAGCCCAACCCCCGGTTCCGGGCTACTTGGAAAAGTGAAAGATTGACTAAACGGATCATAAGTAAAGCAGGCAATCAAAGCTAGTCATGAATAGAACACATTAAGCTCTGGCACCCTCCTGATTCCCTCCTGCTACTTCTCCTTCATTCGGATCCTCGCCATCAGCTCCTCCTCCAGGTGGTTGCCCGTCTTAGTTACCCTTACCAACCATCTCTTCCTCCAAAGGTTCCTTATGCTGCCCAGCCAGATCCTCCTCCAAGACTTCATTGATCACCGCCATAACCTCATGAGGGATGGCTGCATCGAGAAAGGCAGCCATGGATCTCATCTCGCTTGGTTCAACCCCCAACTATACTTTAGAGGGTTCTTCTAGGTCGTCTATCGCTCCCTCTCGAGCTTCTGATAGGCCTCCCGCAGGCTGCAGGGGTAGAACACCACTAAAGGATTCTCTAGGAGCTGAGACAGGGAAGGAAGGAGAAAGAAGTGAAGGAATTGCCTCGATAGGTTGCTTCATAGTTCCTGTCTGACTAGAAGGTATCGCCCCATCACCCTCAGGGCGAGACATGTCGGCAGCTCTAGCTAATATCTCCTCCCTATCCCAGCCAGCGATACTCGATAGGTCGAAGGGATGAGGGAGAGCTTCCGCAACCTGGAAAGAAGCATAAAAATACCTATCGCTAAAAGAGGCATCCGCCTCAGCTTGCAGCTTGGCCATATGAGCATGCAAGTCCTGATTCTCGAGGTCCAACTTCTAGGCCTCGGCTTTCCAAGAATCCCTTTGCCTAGCCAGTCGTTTAGATTGAAGGATCTCTTGATCAAAAGATCGCTTGATCCTCTCAGAATCGTAGCGGAGCTCATTTAGCTCATCATCCATTCCCTTTTGATTAGAGGTCATCTCCTGCACTACTGCCTGAGCTCGCTTGAGTAACTCCATGGATTTCTCTGCCTCGGCCTCAGCCTTCATCGCCCGATCCCGGAGGGAGGCTACTTGATGACCTATAGCCACGTTTAATTTGAAGGCCTACAGAATACAAAGCCAGGATTAGGAAACAACCAAGCTAGCAGTTGCAGAGAAAGTTCAAAGGAAAAATAATTACCTCAGCTAAGACAGCGAACCCCTTGGTGAGCAAAACGTCGATAGGCATTGTGGCCATCCTGGAAAGCCCACCACCCGGGCAGAACGGGATAAATTGTTCCAAGACTTCATCCTGCCCTGTCGAGCTCGACTGATGGCAGGAGCGGCTAGGAGGAATCCCTGCAATGCCCACCTCGAAGTCCTCCGAAGCTCAAGGAGTTGGGAGCACAGAGGCATCGAGTGGGTTAATCGTAGGAGCAGCAATGGTAGTAGCAACAGCAGAGGGGGCAGAAGCATTTGTATTAGCGGCCTGGGGAGCAGAGGTTCCCCTATTCAATGCCCGGGAAGCCAGTGATACAAGGTCGGCCATCCTAGACCTAGTCGGGGAAGGGGGCAAAGCAGGAGCTGGCGCGACCCCGGTGGAGGGAAGAAGAGAGCGAGATTATCGGGATCATTGGGCTTCGCGAGAAGCTGGCTCAACGACAGAAACTATAAATAAATAAAACAAAAGGGAAAATGTCAGAACTGAGCTAGTCAACAAGACAAAGCAAGAGGATTCAGTGTTACTTACGAGGAGTATCATCGGAGATCCGCAAGTATTGATTCACCCTGCGAGAATCGAAGGCATCAACGGTTTGGAACTTCATGTTCAAGTAGTTCCTGGCAGGGATAGCCTTCAAAACAGTTTCAGACTCAGGCGACAGGGATTCCCGGTCCCATAATGGTTTGTCATTGAAAGCTGTGGGGACCCTGAACTCGTGCCTTCCAATAATGATCGAGCTTCCCAAGTCACCCCCTGCCAGGATCCACTCTTCCTTCCAGGCGTGGTCTTTCTTTGAAGCACCAGGAATGATGAAGTTGAGCTTGTTTTTGGCTTTTGCATAGAACTGACCTTGGGGAGCACCGGATAGACTCCCGATTTGAAAAAGGTAGGCCAGCTCCTTTGCTCCGGGCTCCCTCGCCACCTTGCTCAACTGGCATTGTTCCCTCCACAGTACGAGGAAGCCAATCAAGTGCCTCCAGAAGCTGAGCGTCAACTGGAGAGGAGCTAGCTGATTGGCATTGAGAGCTCTTCGAAGGGTAGGATGAAGGGGAAGCCTGACCCCATTCTCAAGAGCGTCCACATGAATCTGAAGCACACCGCCAGAAGGATTGAAGACGACACAACCTTTGGGAGGAACCGAGATAGAAAAACTATCAGGGATGCTCTACTTAGACCTCAAGCGGTCAATCGAGTTCGAATCGAAGACAGAGTAGGGGATAACCCTGAAGTCATAAGGAGGAAGCCTTTCCAGGGGAGGACCAGCAACCGTGACTTGACCCATCCTGACAGTATCCTCCCTACTCTCTCCATCAGAGCCTTCGTCAACCAAATCCAGAGGATTGTCAGGTCGATTAGAGAAACCAGTCCCAATGGCTACGTTTCTGGTTGACCGCCAACGTTGGGGACTTCGTGGAGAGTCCTCACTGTCGAAACTCTTGCGTGCTCAATTTCCACGGGCGAGACTGGCGACCTCCTTGCCATCGACAATAGAATCAACGGAGTCGTGGCTATTTTTCAACATGGTAGAGAGAGTTTAGTAAAGTCAACGAAAAGAAGAGGAATGTTTTTTTTTTCAAAAGAAAATTTGAAACTTGAAAGAAGCAAAACTGTGAAGAAGGCGGTAGAATTGTCGGGTTAAATAGGAGTGAACAGAGCAATGATGTCGGCAACCTAAGAGCAAAATCTTCGGTGGGGAGTTGCCTCGAATCACGGAATGGCCTTAACATAGCCGGATTGTTTTGAATACCCTAGTCTACATTCACCACGTCACTTGGGCAATTAATGAAAAGATTTCCACCGAGATTCTGGTAACGGTAATGGACGGAAAATTTCCCAATTAAAACAGGGAATCTGACTCCAACCCCAAACTCAATCACCGGTGTTCAAGTCAGAGAGGACTTCTGTTAATAGCAAAATTTGGCTAAGGACCAAAAGAAAATTCTCCCCCTTCCTAGCCCGAATCCAGGCCTAAAAATTATCCACCATGGAACGCCTCCTGGGGTCAGGCCACGAAGCCACCTCATAAAAAATGAGGAAGGGTTATCGAGCTATGGAAACACCTGAGATGAATCCCGACACGATCGGATCGAGCTTCAGACACCGAGGTCGAGATTACCTCGTAACCTCCCTAAAAGCCCACCTTTCTCTCCAAATTCAAAGAGGAGCTATTAGGATTTAAGCTCGTACTACGATGTTTCACCACCGTGCCGAACTGAGGTAGGAGGAAGCTCGTCAAAGCCCGTTACCATCGAAGAGCGCCCACAGTGAGCAGTTTAAAGCTCCAAGGAACCTGGAAAGGTCGAACCAAGCTCCTACCACCAAGACCGGGACACCAAACAATAAGTGCCATACTCGCCATCCTCCATGAAGAATGACACCACAGAGATACACGAGATCATACCTACAACAAACATGGAAACATTACGTGTAGAACAAGTGATTGAATCCAAAAAGGAAACAAACTTATCTCCGCCTACGATTCTCTCGAATCCGTCATTAAACCAAAGTCAACGACTTTTAAATAAAAAGATCCTGCCCAATAAAGAGGGAAAGGATTGAGAAAATCATGGCAGGAAAGTCGTAAATGGAACCTACCTAGACTATGTATAAAACGATCAAGCATGAAGGAAAGAAAGGGGCTACTTTTTGACAGACACGGGAGTGCCACTTGATGGTATCCCAGAGAGATTGAGAGTATTTGAGAGATCTTTGTAAATTATGCCTGATGAATGATAAATCCATTATATTCCCTTTTACTTTTTGTTAGCATTATTTTTCAACACCCATTGCAAACTAAGTACGGAAGGTATCTAACCCCGACCACCACCTACATGGTAGTGGTCTTGAGGGTGTTAACTGAGATTTCTCGTCCCGAGCGAATTTTTCGTTAACATAAGTTTATGGCATCTGTGGAAGAAAATCGGTGCCAAGTACCCCCCGACCCCATAGGAAATTCGAAACTTCTACACATTGGGTAGGTCAGACAATGGAGGTACCTTTTACCTTCAGTCTAGTTCTATCAACCATTAGATTCCTGAAGGATATAATCAACATCCCTCACCTCCATCCAGTAAAGACCACAAGGGCTTCATTTGGGGTTTTCCTTCTTCTAATAAATATTGGAAGAATAGCTGGTTCTTCGTTCGGGGAGAATGGGGTGAAACTGTCGTTGCTGATCCCCGACAAGCACTGACCAGGAATCAAGTTCCTAGGCACTTCTATAGTCCCGAATTGTGGAACAAGACCCCTGCCATGCTAACAGAAGAACAAGTAAAAAATGTTATCAAGGCTGCTCAAATATCGTGGGAGGCCAGAGATCGGCGTGAGCTATTTGCTGAAAAGGCTCTTCAAGACCTTGGATTGTTTCCTCCGATTTCGAATCGACGCAAACGTTGTAAGTCCCGTTACTTTAATTGTTCCCATTATTATATATATATATATTACCGATGTTTTTCCTTTCTTCAATTGTCAGTGTATGAGATAGATATCGTAGCTAGGGACCAAGGCGAGAAAATTAAAAATGTTGGTAAGGTCAGTGGTGCAGAAGCTGCTGCCCAGCTGGCTCAGGGTATTGCTCCTCCTCAACAGACCATGGTTGAACATATTTATGAGCCTGATCCCAACACATCTTCAGATGTTTCTGACCGGGAGAGAGAGAGAGGCAATCTTCTGATCGGGGTGAGCAAGATAGATCTCTCAGCGGCCCAAAAAGAAAATTTACTAAGGAAACAGCTGGTCGACGCCTGACCAAATCTTCTGAGAAATCTCCGGTCAGCAAGGTAACCAAGACTGCTACTAACTCTTCCGTTTCTGATGCCATTCGTGGAAAGAGGAAACTTGAATCAGGGTCAGAACTAAGAGCTCATCAGATTGGAGTCAAAGCCGTCACCATTGAAGATGATGAAGAGGATCGGGATACGCTAACTGATCTAATTCATAAGGAGGACCGATCTAAACGGGGAAATGATCATGCTCCGACACCTTCTACCCTCATGCCATCTGATCGATCTGGGTCAGACGATCAGGTCGCTACTGGGGCTATTAGGCAAACCGCCTCCCAACAAGTTCATCCCCCGAGACCGTCTGAGCCAATTCCTCTTCGAACCGGTCATCCAATCAGCCGGGTTCCTTCTGATCTCCCGATTTATCATACTGGCAAGGCCCTTATTCAATTTTCTGTCAAGCGTCAGATAGTCTTTACTGACTCGGATTTTGACGAAGGGCAGGCTAGTCCTGAAAAAGTATCAGCTGATCTGCTCGCTCTTGAAGACAACTTATCTGATCATGAGGCGTAGCATGTTGACAAAACATATTTCCGATTGGGCCGTCCATCTGGGCCCTTCCCCAATATTGTTCTTACCCCTGTCATAAGTGGTGTTGAAGCAGGCCCATCAGGGACCGCTGATCAGGAGCAAGTTCAAGAGTGAATTATTGCTGCTACCCCGGCAGCTACTCCTGAAGCCATTCCAGTTTCACATTCTGAACCGATGGATCAACCACCCCCTACCTGGGATGATAATACCTTCTAGTGTGGCTGGAGCTTCTGGCTCGCGGGACATTTTACCCGACCCCCTAGACATACTGAAGTCTTTGTCTGCTGGGAAGGGATATGTTGGCACAGGCTACTGGACTGATTTCTGAAATGCTAATGATGTGGAAAGAGTCCGTGCTATCTATAACAACAGCGTTTATGTATGTATTTTCCAATCTCTTGCTCATACTTTACGCTTCGAGTCTATATATAAACTTATCTTGTTTTCCTTCCCTTTTTTCAAGGTTGTTAAGGAGATGACCATGGCCACGATGGTTCAGAAGAAACAGGATGCCAAAATTTCTCAGCTGAAGAAAGAGCTTTAAAAGAGAAATAAAGCGGTCAGTTCAGCCTCAGCAAGTGAATCAAAGCTGAAAGCATCTTTTGAAGAGAAACTGAAGCACAATGACGTAACAGAGGCGGCTTTAAGAAGGTCCATTGCTGTTGTCGAAACTAAAGCTGATAATGCCACAACTAGCCTAACAAAGCTTGCAGTGAGGAATATCGAACTTAAAGCGAATCTGGCTAAGGCCAACCAGCGGTGCGCTGAGTTGGAAACTAAGCTGTCTCTGGCTGAAAAAGTCACTGCTAGCCGAGAGGCAGAAGCTCACACTGCCAAGGAAACTCTAGCTGCTTCTCAACAATCCATGCTCGAGGATCAGCAGGGGTCTGAGGAGGCCAAGCTTCGCTATGAGAGGCTGATCGACGACCTACAGCAATAGAAGGTCAGCATGGAGGTGCTCTCACAAGAAGCCAGGTTAGCCCTTGAAGTCCAGAGCGTCGATCGGTACAAAAGATCTCTAGCATTTGAGGCCATTATACTGAGGGAACTGGAACGAGGGCTAGCTATTGCTTGAATGTTCTTTGGGGGCAAGGAAAGGTCTACCGAAGAGGCTCGCCGTAAATGGGACCAAACGATTAAAAAGCACAAGGCTGAGTCTCTCCGTGTGATAAAGAACTATATGATGAGATGGAAGGCTTATTACAGATCTATCGGGAATGAGCCTTATAACATGCATCTGGAACTTCCCTCCAAATCTTCTCTAGTGACCTTTCATACGGTCAAGGAAGAATGTGCAATATCCAAGGGCATCGATACTGGACCTTTACCTGAGACCGATTACTCTCCTTTCATAGTTGAATATCCTGAAGATGACATCTGCTGGCCAGACTTTAGAAATCTGGCCAATGGTTATGAAGAAGAAAGTAATCCTCTTGGAACCTCTGGTCCCAGCTGCCCTTCACGCACTCCTAGAACCTGATCTCTCCTTAACCTTTATACCACATGCCTTTTAATTTTTTGTAACACTAAATAAACGATTCGTTCATCTTTTAATGATACAAATCTTTGATTTACTCTTGTGGTCTTCTTTACTTTACTCGACCATTTTTATTGATTGACTGTGATTGGTCCGATTGATTGTTTTTCAATGGAACGAATTTAATTGATCATTGACCCGATCAGCTATTTTAATTGATCGAACTCGGTTCAATTTATTATCAATCATGTTTAATTCGTTCAATAACCTTTTAAACTGCTCGTTTATCGACTCGGTCAATCCTCTTTTTGATTGGTTGAATTCTGCCCAGCCAATTTGGCTATTGGCTTTTGACGAACCCGATCGGTTATCTAATCAACTGATCGGCCCAAGTAGTTACTTTGTATATTGGTTCAAGTAGTGTTCTTTCAGTAGGCCATTTGCATGGTATCTAATTTATAGACTTCTTTTTTTTATCTGGCAACTAAGTTACTGGGACGTCTCCCAGCGGTCTGTTGCTCAAGATTCGTTGTGATGAGGGTTTTTCTTATCTCACTAACTTAGCTTATATCATCCAACTTTCTAGTTGATCGATATTAGAGCGTGAGATTTTTGATCACCCCATCCAACTTTTGGCGCATCCCATCAGGTATCTGATCACTTGAAGGCGCTTTAACAGTGCTTTTAATGCACCTAGTTAGTTTCAGTGAAAGTGCGTTGTCTTTGCAACATACGCTATCAGCCTTATCACTGGGCCCCTCGAAAACCCGTTCGAGGTTTTTGAGACTTTCTTTGTAAAGAGAAGTAATGTTAGAACACTTTTTCCTGAATTATGCTTCCCTCGAGGGGTTTTTATTGATATCTTCAATCAAAACTATAAAAAGCAACCAAATAATTAGACAACAAAAATAAATCTGTAACTACTCTACTTTTAACGGAAATGAGAAATCCCTTAAGGGTGAAATATCTTCAAATATTGAGCGTTGCATGGTCTGGGCAACTCTCCTCCTTCTGGTCGGACAAGGCGATATGCTCCGTGCCCAGCTAACCCGACCACTTGATAAGGTCATTCCCACTTGTCCGCTAGTGACCCAACCATTTTATCCTTTGTATTTGGGGATACCCTTCTAAGAACCAGATCTCCAGGTTGGAACTTCCTTTCTCGGACATGCGAGTTGTAGTATCTTGCGACTCTTTGTTGGTAGGCCTGCATTCCTTACCCTTGCCATATCCTTTTTTTCTTCCAACTCATATAGATTATGTTCTAGGGTTTCTACATTGGTGTCACACTGATATAGCTGGACTCTTGGGGAATTATATGCAACCTCGACTGGGATAACAGCCTCGATTCCGAATGCTAAGGAATAAGGTATTTCTCCTGTTGAAGTTCTTTGAGTTGTTCGGTATGCCCAGAGTACTTCATGTAACTTATCCGCCCAGTTTCATTTTTTACCGTCGAGCTTGGCTTTCAAAGTGTGCTTGATGATCTTGTTGACTACTTCAGTTTGACCATTGGTCTAAGGATGAGCCGGAGTAGCATAATAATTTTTGATGTGGTACTTTTAGCACATCTCCATAAAATTATCACTTTCGAATTGAGTCCCATTGTCGGTGATGATCGTGTTTGGGATCCCGAATAGATAGATGATATTTTTATTTAAGAAGCTGGTGGTGTTAGCTTCGGTGATATGTACCAATGCTTCCGCTTCCGCCCATTTTGTGAAATAGTCAACTGCCACAATAGCGTGCTTTGCGCCACCTTTAGTTGTTGTAGGCATAGGGTCGATCAAGTCCAGCCCCCACATTGTAAACGGTCAGGGTGAAGTTAGATTCTTTAAGTTTTCAGGTGGCTGTTGATGTCATTTGTGATTCTTTGACATCTAACACACTTTTCTGCCACCGTCTTGGCGTCTTTAAACAAAGTCGGCCAACAAAAGCTCTGCCTGAGAGTCTTACGGGCCAAACATTTTCCTCCAGTATGGTTCCCACATATACCTCCTTGTAAACTAGCCAGAATCTTATTTCACTTATCCTGACTGACACATCTCTGTAGGGTTTTGGAAAACCCCCTTCTGTAGAGTTCTCCTTCTAATATTGAATAATGGGTTGCCCTGTATCTAATGCGATTTGCTTTGGTTGCATCTTCTAGGAGCGTGCCGTCTTGTAGGTATCGCTTGATCGGGGTAATCCAAGTGACCTGTTCTACTTCTATTGTTTCTACTACCAGCTTCTCTCCTTCTCCAATGCTGGGTTTTTCGAGATGAGCCACTGGGATCATCTCAGACTTGATTCCAGTGGTTGCTGATGACAGCCTTGATAATACGTCAGCTTTTTCATTTTTTTCTCTCGAGATCTGAGTGATTCTATAATCCTTGAATCTCCCGAGGAGTACCTTGGCTATCTCTAAATATGCCACCATATTAAAGTATTTTGCTTGGTATTCATCCAGGACCTAATTGACCACGACCTGGGAATCACTGAATATTTCTACTTCGTCTGCCCCCAGTGTCATGCAGACTCTGAGTCCTGCCAACATCGCCTCATATTCAGCTATGTTGTTGGTAGCCTTGAAGTCAAATCGCAAGGCACATTCTACCTGATCACCTACAGGGATTGACACCATTATCCCTGCCCTGCTGCCATGTGCATTTGACGACCCATCATCATGTAGTTTTCAGTTGAAAATCTTCCTTTCATTTTCTTCCAGCATCCTGATCACCTCCATGTCAGGTTCAGTGAACTCGGCGATCAGATCCGCCACTGCCTGACCCTTTATTATTGTCCTTGGTAAATAAGTAATGTCGAACTCGCTCAATTCAACAACTCATTTTCTCAGTCTTCCTGACACTTCTGGCTTGGATAGAATTTGCTTTAACAGACAATCTGTGTATACCTCAATTTTATAGGCTTGGAAGTAGGGTCTTAGTTTTCTGGCAGCTGTCACTAATGCTAATGCCATATGTTCGGCCACCAAGTATCTTGTTTCTGCTGGTAACAGAGCCTTGCTAGTGTAGTACACTGGTTTCTGCACTTCTTCTTCCATTCTTACTAATACCGAGCCAGTAGCTGCAGCTGTGACTGACAGGTATAGGTATAATGTTTCTCCCATTCGGAGCTTTGATAAGATATTAGCCTTACCTAAGTATTCTTTGATCTTCTTGAATGCTTGTTCACACTCTTCATTCCATTCTACCCCCTTGCCTTTTCTTATTGCTCTAAAGAAAGGTAGACATCTGTCAATCGACTTGCTGATGAATCGGTTTAATGAAGTTAGGCAGCCTGTCAACCTTTGAATGTCTTTCAGGGTAACCGGTGATCTCATCTTTTCCAAGGCTCTTATTTTTTTGGGATTCACCTCGATTCCTCTCTAGTGCACTTGGAACCCGAGGAACTTTCTCGATGGTACCCCAAAGACACACTTGTCCGGGTTCAGCTTCATCACATATCTTTCTAGCACTTTGAATGTTTCCTCCAGGTCGGTTGCATGCCTAGCTGCAGTGATACTTTTGTCAACATGTCGTCTATATAGACTTCCATGTTTCTGCCGATCTGACGGGCGAACATCTTGTTCACCAGTTTTTGGTAGGTTGCCCCGGCATTTTTGAGACCAAAATGCATCACTTTATAGCAGTAGAGCCCTTGATCTATCACAAAAGCGGTTTTATCCTCATCCGGGCCGAACATCCTGATCTGGTTGTAGCCTTAATATGCATCCACGAAGCTTAGCAACTTGTGCCCCGCAGTCGCATCGACCAACTGATCTATTCGGGGTAGAGGAAAGCTATCCTTTGAGCATGCTTTGTTCAAATCTGTAAAATCTACGCACATTCTTCATTGTCCGTTTTTCTTTTTCACAAGTACTATATTTGCCACCCAGTCGGGGTATTGGACTTCCCTGATTGATCCTGCTACCAGTAATTTACTGACTTCTTCTTTAATCGCTTGACTTCATTCCGGGTTGAACCGACGCCTCTTCTGAATTACCGGTTTGTGCTTTGGGTGTACAGTCAGAACGTGAAAGATTATTTTGGCGTCGATTCCTGGCATATCTTCATGCTTCCATCCCAATACATCTTTATATTCCTTTAGTAAGTCGATTAATCGATTCTGTATCTGCTCGGTCAGCTGTGCTCCTAATTTTACTGTTTGTTCGGGTTTTCCACTATCTATTACTACTTCGATGGTTGGTTCCCTTTCTCGGCTCTTTCCATCTTCTGGAGACGACTCCCTCGGGTCCAAATCGAACCGAGTTGGGTGTTTTCGCTTCTCCTTCAACGAGATCTATCTGCATAACATCCGGCTTTGCCTTGTCTCTATAAATAGCTAAATTGGCCTTTCTTGACCATTCTTGGGAGCCTTTCAGTATTCTGACTCCAGCCTCGGTCGAAAATTTGACGGTTAGGACTTAACTTGCCGTAACTGCCTTTGTTTTGTTCAAGAACGGTCTGTCTAGCAAGGCGTTGTAGGGCCAATTCTCGGTGTCTACCACTACAAAATCGAGCAATACTGTTTTCTGACATGGAAAATATCCTACCTCGATCGGGAGTTTGACCTTTCCCAGATATCTTACTTCAACTCCTCCAAATCCTTTGAGCGGGACTGCCAGTGGTTGTAAATCTTTCCTATGAAGTCCTAACTGATCGAACACCTCTGCACTCAGGATATCTGCCGAGCTTCCATTATCGATCAGTATTCTTCTTACCTTAAGGTGTCCGATACGAACTGTCACAACGATTGCGTCATTTGGCTTGACTTCAAATCCGCAAGCGTCAGTTTCAGAGAAAGTGATCGAATCCCACCCTTGTTTGAGTTTTTTCTGATTGGGACCTACCGAATTTACTTCCATGTTTCTCTGGCCATTTATCGCTTCACGAACTTCTGAAATTCTTTCCCTGCTACTTCTTCCCGTATATGGACCACCAAAAATGGTGTTGATAACTCTGGCATCTGAACTTCCCATTGGACTACCCTTTCTGTATTGGTCGGGTTTTGTGAGGTTATTTTGCCGATCATCATCTCCTTTGAGAATTACATCTTTTAGGTGCCCTTCTTTGACTTACTTTTCAATGTAGTCTCTCAACTAGTAGCACTTAGAGGTTTCATGACCATTTTCCCGATGGAAACGGCAGTACTTTGAGGTGTCTCTTCGAGCAAAACAGGATTGCTTTGGAGGCTTCTTATATAAATTCTTATCCCTGATTACGTTCAGGACTTCCTCTTGTTTCTAAGTAAGGGGTTGTAATTTGTGTACTGCCGCTTGTAGGTCTTATTTTTCTTTTGATCTTCTTCCTTGCGGCCTTCTTTGCCTTTCCCAGAATTGTTCTTTTGGTCTCCTTTGGGGTTCCCCTTCGAACCATTATCTTTGGGCTTTTGACTCTCACTTGGTCGGCCGCCATGAATGTACTCTCCTCAATGGTCTATTTGCTCCTCTTTAGCCATCGCATATCCTCCCACATCGTCCACTAGATTAGCGTATGTGATTGGTCCCCTTTTGTCTTAAGCTGAGCGATAATTGGCTGTGCTGCAAGCTGTTAATGAATGTAGCCACAACCGCATCATCATTAGGATCCTGTACCTCCGAGACTTCTTACGAAAAACGAGCGAGATAGTCTTTCAATTTCTGTTCTTTTCTTTGTTTTGGGTTGACAGGATGGATATCGACTTCCTCCGCTGGATATTTCCCATGAATTGCCTGGTGAAAGCCTGTATCAACTCCTCGAAATTCCCGATCGACCCGTTTACAAGGCAACCGAACCATCTGGACCCCTGATCCCCTAATGTCTGGGGGAACATAAGAGCACGTCATCATAATCATATTGTGCCATTGCACTCTGATATCTCCTGACATGCTCCTGAGGGTCGGTGTTGGCCTTGAATTGTTCCATATGCGGCATCCTAAACTTTTTCAAAAAATGTGCCTATCTTATGGATGTGGTAAATGGACTTTTAGAATTGTCTATCAGCAAATTTCCTCGTCCTTGCCTTCGTTCCAGCGCTTCTATTCTTCTTAGTAGAACTTCACGCTCTCCTTCTGGCTCACCACGCTCATCAAACTTCTGACAGATGATGATACCATAAGGGTCTCTAGATGTTCTCCTTGTGATTTCAGTATCTCGAACATTGTATTTGGGAGCAGGGGTTGTCTCTCTAGGCCTCCTTGGGGGTTCCTCCTTGTCAGTTGAAGGTGCCCAAGACCTCCTCATGTGTCCGTCATATCTATCACCTCGCTCATAACTCACTTCCCGTTCTTGACTTCTTATGACATCATCATACGGATTGCGCTCCCTTCTTCTCTGGCTAGTCTGGTCCCCACTCCCCCTATGATCCTGATAACCACGCCGACCATCATTCTTTTGGGATCGATCCCTCTTTTCATTGGGATTCACCTTATTTTTACCAGTTTCTGTGGGGAGGGGTCTGGAGTCAGAATTACTATCTCAGACTGTACTCTGGGATCCCGTGCCACTATGGGTGTGTGTAACTGGAATGGAGAGGTTAAATTTGTGGTGGCAGTTATGTTGATTCCCTGTCTAGCGGCGTCATTGACGACTCTCCGTAGGGACTCTTGAACTTGTTGGAATGCATCCGGGGAGATTTCTGGGAGAGTGTTTATGAATGTTATCGCGGCTTGACCAATCGAAGTTGGAGTCACCGAAGGTAAGTTTCCTCCGGCGATATTGGCGTTCTCTGGATCAGAACTGTTGATATCGCGCGGACCGGTATCACGTGTGGATTGACTTCCATCCCTATTGTCTGCCATATCGCTGCTTCACAAGTTCTTCGAGGTTAACTTAGCAAAAGTTCGTTCCATGCTCATCAAACTTCTGACGGATGATGATACCATAAGGGTCTCTAGATGTTCGCCCTGTGATTTGAGTATCTCGAACATTGTATCTAGGAGCGGGGGTTGTCTCTCTACACCTCATTGGGGGTTCCTCTATGTCAGTTGAAGGCGACCGAGACCTCCTCATGTGTCCGTCATATCTATCACCTCGGTCATAACTCACTTCCCGTTCTTGACTTCTTATGACGTCATCATACGGACTGCGCTCCCTTCTTCTCTGGCTGGTCTGGTCCCCACTCCCCTATGATCCTGATAACCTCGCCGGCCATCATTCTTTTGGGATCGATCCCTCTTTTTATAGGGATTCGCCTTATTTTTACCAGTTTTCTGTGGGGGGGGTCTGGAGTCAGAATTACTATCTCAGACTGTAGTCTAGGATCCCGTGCTACTACGGGTGTGTGTAACTGGAATGGAGAGGTTAGATTTACGGTGGCAGTTATGTTGATTCCCTGTCTAGCGGCGTCATTGACGACTCTCCGCAGGGACTCTTGAACCTGTTGGAATGCATCCGGGGAGATTTCTGAGAGAGTGTTTGTGGATGTTATCGCGGCTTGACCAATCGAAGTTGGAGTCACCGAAGGTAAGTTTCCTCCGGTGATATTGGCGTTCTCTGGATCGGAACTGTTGATATCGCGCGGGGTACCGGTATCACGTGTGGATTGACTTCCATTTCTATTGTCTGCCATATCGCTGCTTCACGAGTTCTTCGAGGTTAACTTAGCAAAAGTTCGTTCCACTACCCTACCCCCTCCATCCTTCTAGCCAATTGTCGACAGAGATTTTAGGATTGTACGAATTCAATCACACATCACACAAAGTTCATAGAGTTTGCAATCGTATAATCTAATCAAGAAGAAATAAAAGATATCACGCAAGTAAGATTTTACGTGGAAAACCAGAAAGGGAAAAAACCACGGTTGCCGATGACGGCGAAAAGCAAAAATCACTATATAATTATGATTACACACACAATCTTACTTGCTCTCTTGAATCCTTAATAATTCGCTAACCCCTGTTGGGTATTTTTAGGTCTATTTATACATGCATAAAACCCTAGTTCTTGGAGTACAAGTAAGAGAAAAGTAGTAGTGATTTAATAAAACTCTGACTTGTTGGAGTCGTTTTAATCGCATTAGGACTTTGCCTACTTAGTGTTCTGATAACTCTTATGGAAATCTGTTTCCTTATCAGAGTATGCTTCTTGCAATCTTATATGAGGAGGATTCTTCTTTACGTGTTTGAGTCGTAATAATGTTATCAACATGCTAAGCATCTGAACGTATCTAGACATTGTCCACGTGTCGCTTATCCGATCGTCCTCCAAACCCGACCAGATCTCTTTTACCCCCGACCATCAGTTAATTTTCCCCTAATCGTTATCATGATAACCCAATCAATCTAATTACCTTGGTCGGGTATCCAAAACCCGACCATCTAAGTAACTCTGATCAGAGTTATAGGGTTATTTTCTGATCACTTTAGGTTGATTCAATTTTGGTTGACACGTCAATAGTTGTTTATGCTGACGCGTTATTTCTTCAAATTATACTAATAACAATTTCCTTAGAGATATCAAAGTCAATAATATGCAAAAGATCTAATGCGTTCAAAACACAAGTAATGCAGAACATGAAAGAAGACTAAAACGACTCCAACAAATCAAAGTCTCATTAAATCACTACCACCTTTCTTTTACTTGTGCACCAAGAATTAGGATTCTATGCATGTATAAATAGATCCTAAAAACACCCTTGAAGGGATTTAAAAAAGCAAAATATACAAGAGGGCAAGAGAGATTGAGCTTGTAACAGATTCATCATAATGAATTTCTTTCTCACCGTCACCGGCAACCGTGGATGTTTCCCCATCTTGGGGTTTTACCACGTAAAATTTGTGTTTTCGTACTCTCTCTTTCTTTTCTTGTTCATAATATTATTGTCAATTCACCATAACTTATTAGACGCGTGATCAAGTTTACATAACCCCAAAAATCACTGTCAGCTGCAAGCCTCCTCTCATTGATTTTGCCGGTCCTTGCGACAGCAGCAATGATGACAACATAGGATGAAGATAAATGGAGTGGTTGTGGTAAATTTGTAATTTTATAACCTTTATGGACTGTTTTTTAGTTATTATTTGTGTGGATTTATAATTATAGAAACATTTGGGATTTTATTGGTTTTTAATTATATTTGATGTGAAAATGGATGTTACCCTTAGACCATCTCTGAACCTTTAAAGACCGTCAATCAAATCGTTGGTCAATGTTGGAGGTTTGTGCAATAAAATAAAAGGAAAAATTGATTATGCAGCAATTTCCCCTACACAGAAGGCGTGTGTGCAATTAACCCTACAAATAATTCTGACTTCGATTTAAAATAAATAATCAAATACAGCAAGATATTAATAAACAACCAGTAACAAACTCACCCGGCGCCAACCGCTTCCATTCCAAAGTCTGTTTCTTTTCATTTTTCTCCATCGCGAGACCGCAATCAACACGAAAAAAGTTTGAAGTTTGAAACAATAACAGAGTGAGTTTGCTTTTGCTTCGTTTTCACTTCCTGTACTTTCCTTTATCGTCACTGCTTTTGTTGCATAACTTGTTTCTCTCTCTCTCTTTCTATATATATATATATATAATCGTCTATATATATAATATAAGTTTATTTATTTTTTGTGGATGTGCGTTGTTTTCTAGGTTTTTGACAGTTTGTGGGTTTATAATCGTCCATGGCTTGGGGTTGGCTCTCTTCTTTAACAAACTTCCGGGGTTTTTTCCAGGTTAGTTGGTTGAATTTAAATCATATTTTTAATGTTTTGCTTATGTGTTAAGTGGGTTATATTTTGTTGATGCAATAATTATCTGGGTTTTCAGTTTTATATAGAAAGATTTGATTTTTTATGATTGTTTTGCTCGTATATTATTTATTTTATTTATTTATAAAAAAAACTCTATTTGTAAGATTGAATTTGAATTCGATTTTTAATTTTATTTTTAAGTATGCAATCACTATCTGGGTTTTCAGTTTTATTTAGAAAGATTTGATTTTTAAGATTGTTCTTGGATGCTTTGATTTTGCACACAAGTTGACTATAAATATGCCTAGCAGTACAAGTTGACCAAACCCAGATCACAAAATCTATGAAAATCAAGCGTATTTACCCTCATTCATTGCAATCTCAAAATGATTTTCTGTTAATTGATTTGAGTTTAGCAGGGTGGAGGAATGAGGGAAATTGATCTTGGAGCACACACTATAAAATCACATGGAGCCAGAGTTGCGAGAACTCACATGCATGATTGGATCATACTGCTTCTTCTTGCGGTGATTGAGGGTGTTTTGTTCGCAATTCATCCGTTTTATCGCTTTGTTGGGGAGGATATGATGACGGACCTCAAATATCCCTTGAAAGACAATACCGTGCCTGTCTGGGCTGTGCCTGTAAGTTTTTCCTTCTCTATGTTTTGCCATTTATGAAAATACCTTATTGGGTCCTATACTCCTATAAGCTCTTAAAAGTATTATTAGAAAAGCACTTGACAGTTTATTTTTTTGACACTCATTTTAAATTCTGATCCAAAAGGGTCTTCATAGAAAAGTATCAATCAAGTGTAAGACAATGTACTTTAATCCAAAAAATACCTTCTAGAAATTCATCTATTAAGCGTCTCCCCCCATCCCTTAAATACTATCGTTGGGACCTTACCTTAAAGTTTAAACTTTTGGGTAAAGTGGTAACTAGCTGTCTAATGTAGTTAAATATTACAAGATAGAAACACGAATTTTTACTATTTGATAGTAAATTTAATGTAATTCCAAACACAAGATGTTTATTTTTACTATAGTTTTTTTGGTCAAAATATCAATTGGAGGGTTAATTCTGGACATAATATGCTACGAGAAAAATCCAAGTAAATGCATTTCTGCGCTGTTCCATACTTTCGTATAGTTTTATTGGTTTGTTTGTAAAAAATGATTTAATTGGTAAATCTTTTGATGCTAAGTATAAAAAGCTTAGCATATCCAATGACTTTTTAAAATGATCACATGATTAATGAGAGCTCAAAATAATGTTTTTGGATTACGTTTGTTTGTTTTAAACATATGCGAAAAATTTATGGATTGTTGTGTATCCTTTTGATTGATTGAGAAACAATGAACAAGTTGTATATTCTTTTGATTGATTGAGAAACAATGAACAAGCAAGTGTAACTAATGAGAATTATTTTTGTTCACTATTACTGGTCAGATATATGCAGTTTTGTTGCCAATAGTTGTTTTCCTTCTCATCTATCTTCGTCGGAGATGCGTTTATGATCTGCACCACGGCATTCTAGGTAATTACATATTTTACAGCTATTTGTATTTATACTATATTTGCACTGTGTTGACTAGCCAGCATCTTTAACTTTAGTATAATTTAATGAATTGGATATCTGTTTCCATGAGCAGGCCTCTTATATGCTGTGTTGATTACTGGGGTAATCACGGATGCAATAAAAGTTGCAACTGGTCGGCCTCGACCTGACTTCTTTTGGCGTTGCTTTCCTGATGGAGTTGGTGTATGCTTTCTCTATCTCCTTCTTTTTATTGTAAATTGGCCAAATTTTGGTATATCCTTGACCATTTTGCTAAAATAAACTGGATAGTTTAAAAATTCATCGAAGAACTTTCCTAAGTTTCTGATATTCATCTCAAGCAAGCTGCCTGTTTTTTCAGTCATACTGCTTTGAAGGTTAAAGAAATTAGCTCTTGTAAAATCAATTTCACATGGTTAGAAGTTTGGTTTAGGACTCCATAGAAATGAGTCTCCGGCTAAGTTGGATTTTATAATTCTTTTCATTATATCTATTTATTATAAGCTTCAAAACTACTTCATTTCTGATACTTCTTTTTGTTTTATTTTAGAACTTTACAGGTCCATGGGGAGACGTAGTCTGTCATGGACAAAAAGGCGATATAAAGGAAGGACACAAGAGTTTCCCAAGTGGCCATACTTCATGTATGAACTTCCTTCCTGTCTACTTTAACATTGGTACAATTTTAGCAGTATTTAAAAGATATATATGATTCTAGAAAGCAACGAAAGTTTACTGGAACTATAGATGGACTCAGAAATCAAGAATTGCTGCTTATTTTCTTGTGTTCCATAGTTTTATCTGATAGTTTTAAGGATTACTCTGCAGGGTCATTTGCAGGATTAGGTTTCCTCTCATTTTACTTATCTGGAAAAATCAAAGTGTTTGATCGCAGAGGGCACGTGGCGAAAGTCTGCTTAGTTCTTCTTCCTCTACTTGTTGCATCGCTTGTTGCCGTTTCCCGAGTTAGTGACTACTGGCATCATTGGCAAGATGTGTTTGCTGGGGGTCTTATAGGTCTGTTTTTGTTCTCTTCAGTTATTATACAAAGAAAAAACTATGCATCAAATCCTAGTTAACTTTTATATGGTTTACTTCTTGCAGGGTTGGTTGTGGCCAGTATTTGTTATCTGCAGTTCTTCCCACCACCATACAATGATGATGGTAAATACTAGTCTTCATATTATTTTTCCAGTCCAATAACTTGTTATATGACATACTTGGGTAGCCAATTTGCCATTGAAATGACTTGTTCCTGCTTCAGTATGTAACATGAGTTGTTTTGATTTAAATTAATAGACCTTACTGTCACGATAAGGTCTATTTCTACGAATTTGGATCCTTTGCTAATCTAAACCATCCTACTTGAACATTAAATGATCTTATAACACATACGAGTTGTTTTAACGGTAAGGTATAATTCTATGAATTTTTGATCTTTTGCTGATCTTGACCTACTTGATCTTTAAAAGATCTTATGACACATGATCATTATGATTTATGTACAATCAAATTCTGTTTCTTTGTTATATTTCTTTTTTATAAGCTATAGCTTTACTCACGGAAAAGCTTTCGGATCAGAAGAACATATACTTATTGTATGCATTGTGTAAACTACTCTTCTGAGCTATATTTATTTCTCCTGCTGCCAGGATGGGGACCTTATGCCTATTTCAAAGCTCGAGAGGAGTCAATTCCCAACTCAAACATGGGCCATTCGATGAATCCTCTTCATGTGGAGATCAGGGAAACTCATGTTGCTAATCAACAAACCACCAGACCTAATGGTAATAATGCATATATGTATGAAGACAGCCCTCCAAGCTCAACATTGGATGAAATGGAGTCAGGGAGGAGGTGATTTTGTCGCAGCTCGAAGCTTTTGTTTTGCTCTAAATTTTATTTATTTATCTTAATGTACATAAATGGTATTCCACAATTTTTTTGTGTTGAATGTATCTACTTGTAGGTGAATAGTGTGTTAGGATTTAACTAGTGTAGTTTAGGTTGTGGTTGTGGTAGTTCTTTTGATATTTGAATAAATGCAGTCAGTTATGTTTATGGTTGCAAAAATCTGACAATAATTTGATCAGTGTTGTATTTACTGTACAATTTTTTTTTAGTCTGTTAGGTGTATCTTGAAGTTAAGAACATTATATATTTATATCATTAGTAATGCTACAAAATTGAAAATATTAACTTAAAAACCAACCTGAATGATGTGGTAAGTGATTGAAAAATCTTGGGTGTAGAAAGATGCACCATGCATCTCCCACTGTACTTGCCATATGGCAAATTTTGCAGCATGGTAAATTTCTCTCAGCAAGTGATTTGGTTTAACTATATAATTGGTGGGGGTACAAGGAGTGATATGATTATAATAAATGATTTGTCACAATATTTGAATTAATTTTTAGGCTTTACAAGTTTGCTACAAATTATTTATGTAAAAAAAAATTTTGAATCAATAATTGTTACAGTTTTCTAAGACTATTTATAGGCTGGATGTTGCACATCATATTATATATATATATATATATATATATATATATATATATATATTAAGTTATTAACTTTTACCGACTACCTACATTTTATGTGTGAAGAAGGACAATAAAATCCCACATAGACACGTAGTTAAGTCCATTAAGAATGTTGGGTATTGGTAACTCAAATCTTTCTTTATTGTTTTTAAATAATTGTCTTCTTTGTTACTGGTCCACATCCACATACGAAGATAGAGAGAAAATAGAAAGAGAGGGGAAAAAAAATGATGCCAAGAACAAGCAAAGAATATAAAGACAAAAAAGTACTTGTTGATGTGAAGAAAAAAAGTGACAAATGTCAATTAAGGGTCAACACTAATATGTGATACAAAGATTACATTTAGACTCTAAAAACATCAAATTAAAATTAGTGAGTTAATGATGTGATTTTAGACTCTAAAAAAATCAAAATTAGTGCGTTAATGATGTGATTCTAGATTCTAAAAATAAAATAAAAAATCTTAACCCATTTCAAAATTCATTGGAAAAGGATTTGTCATTTCTTGCTTTCGAAACTTTGAATTTCCTCCACATAATTTGTTTTTTTAAAAAAACCTCCTCCACAACTTTTTTTAGTAATAATTATGTTTATAAAAAAAAACTTAATAGTCCCTTTAAAGTTTAAACAATTACATCAGTAAAAATATTACTAAACAATATGTGATGCATCTCTCATAAACACTTTGCTTCAGGTGCGGATAGGTTATTTTCGTATAGAAGTTGTATGATCTAAAGTTCTAAACCATTAAATTAAATATATTTAATGACAACAAAAGTGTCTAACAATTTTGTTTGCCATTATCAACCATCTAATATAGTCATATAGACAATTTTTTAACACCCTCCAATTTGGTTTGGTTTGGTTTGGTGGTAGCAGTAGACATCTTATTTCCATATTCAGATATCTTTCCAAAAATTCTTCACGTGTTTCCTTTTCTTTTTCCAAAATTTTAAAAGGATAATGCTAAATACATAAAAAAAAATAATTAAAGTCATTCTAAAAAAAGAAAGTTTATATATAAACTCTTAGCTCATGTGTGTTTACTTCCCATTTCACGATAGTGGTTGGTCTTCGAGTAGAGGTGTGTGGCGGATCGAATCCATTGAATTTGTCATGATCTAAGATCCGATCCGATCCGATCTAATTAGATATAAGATATTACAATTTGATCCGATTTAATTACAATTAGATATGATTTGATCCGATTCAATTACAAAATACTTAAATCCGATCCGATTTAATGTATCAGATTTAGATGGAAACAATTCTTAATATACAAAAGTTAAAAACGCTTCTACAATTAATAAAATCAAATTATTAATTTATTCGTAAGGTACTTCAAATAAAATTAATAAACTAATAACTAACATAAAAACAATAATTTTTTTATATATAAAGTTATTGGTGATCGGAATTTGTAGATGCAACAGGACATCCTAGCTAAGAGCATCTCCAATGGTATCATCAAAAGTAGGAGAGTAATCAAAATTTGATTATTTATCCAAAAAACACTTTACAATAGAGTCACTAAAATTTAGCAATTGTAGTTATCAATAACCAAATTGCCTCTTCAATAATCAAATTTGATGATTGACTTTCAATCATTAAATACAAAATTTATCCAAAATAACTGTTATAGTAATTTTATCATTTCTCTCACATATGTGGCTTTTTTTCTTCTTTTTTTCTCTGATCAACTATGTATCTCATAATTGTCTCGACCCCAAAAATTTCAATCAGGTAAAATTCGTCTCTTCATTACGAATGGATCAATACCCATATCATATACATTCTCTTGTCTTTTATAGTTTTTTTCTTTTTTTTCTTTTTTTACTCTTGAAATAAAAATGAGCGGGAACAATGAAAAATGTGGCGGGATTAGATTTTTGATTTAGATAAAGTGTACCATTATGGACTACACAATCATCAAATTTAGCAATCCTTGAAAACAATCATCAAATTTAGCAATCCTTGAAAACAATCATCAAATGCTGGTGTGACAACTTTTGATGATCCAAATTTGCTTATACCATTGGAGATGCTCTAAGCTGATATCTCCTTAACACCCTCAACATCTATCTAATCCCAACATATTATAAATATTAAACTTAAATTTCAAACATAAATATAAATAAAATTATCAAAAGTTTAAAATAAAAATATAATCATTTGTCATAACACACTACAATAACATCCAAAATTTAGTCGATGTTTATTTATTTAAGACAAAATAATCAGTTGAATATAAATTATGCATTATATTAGGCGGATCTGGCTGGAATATAAATTATGCATTATATTTGGCGGATCTAGCTGGTCTACCAAGTTTGTTTTACAAAATATTTTCTTAACTTATAATAGATATTTGAATCGTACGTGGGTAAAAAAAAAAAATACATATATATATAATTTTTACAACTAACAAGTCTAACAGACCACACGCCACTAGAGTGAGAATAATGTTTAATTCTTATATTACATAAATTGTTAATTACTTTTTTTTCTTGAATAAACAATATTCACTTTAAAAATTTGTTTCTTTTTTATCGTGTCCATAAAATTCTATTGTTACTGTCTTTATTGAATAAAACACCCGCTTTTTTTTTCCCACTCGCTATTATAAATATTTATCTCTCTTCTCAATTATTTTTTAGTTTCTCAAAATTCAAGAGCAAAAGAGCTCACTTGCTTTAACAGGTCAGTTCATTTTCCAATTCGAAGCATCTCGTTTTCATTCGATTTATTTTATTTCGTTTTGTGTCCAACTCGCTTTCAGGTTCGTTATGTGCATCGTAATCGTTCTGTTTCGAATCGTCGTTGTTTTTTATTTATTATTATTATTATTTTTTAAATATGTGTTGTTTGTTTGCTTGGTTGCTGAGAAAATCATGGAAAATTAAACAATTTTGACGAAAATGTGAATTTCTTTGTTTTCCTATGCATTTATTAAAGTTAGACATCGTGTATGCTTCGTTGTTTCTTTGTTTGGTTGCTGAGAAAGTGAAGGAAAATTAAACACTGTTGGCGAAATGTGAATTCTCTGCTTCGAATTGTTGTATTTTTTTTTGTTAATACTTGTTGTTTGGTAGCTGAGAAAGTGAAGGAAAATTCAGATAAAGAAATTGAATTCTACTTTCTGTTTGCGTCAGTTATATGAATTTGCTTTCAAATCGTTATTTTGTTAAAAGTATATATATAATTTTTATCATGAGCGGACACTAGCTGGCGTTTTTGCGGAACGAGATTTGTAATCATACGAATCGCTAAAAGGAAAAATCGTGTTTTGACTAATTTTTCGTTTTATCTATTAGTGGTGATTCAAATTCCTTTCTGCAAAAACGCTGCAATGGTGTCTGCTGATGAAAATTACTAAATATCTGTACATATTGATTTTTTTTTTCTTACGTACTTTGAAGTGATTTGATGCTAGAGATTTGTCTTGAGGTTTTATAAATTGTTTTATGTAGAGATTCATATAAAAGTTTTTGTTAGGTGTTGACCATGTGGTCAAAGTTGAGGTTGACCTTTTTACTGTGAACAAAACTTTCTTAAACTATGTGGTGAGCTTCTGTTGACTTGCTGGTCTTGATTATTCTTGTTATTCTTGTTTTCATTGGGTCAATCAATTGAATAATATATATGTGTTTGCATCTATATGTTGTGTATCAATTTTCAGTTGGGTTGCTTGTTTGTTTCGTTACGTTTGCATAAAAACGAAAATACGATATTTGAAATGTGTTTTGCATAAGAATTATGTGAGCTTGAGAGAAAGGGAGAGACTCCCTTATGTTAGTTTTCCATGACAATGACTATAAGTATTTAAAATGAATGAAGTAATCTAAGTATCATCACTGTTCAAGTTTGAGCATAATTTTGGGATAAACAACAGAATTTACAGATGGGTAATCCGCTAAAGCTGGTTCATGTTTATGCAATTGAGAATTTAACTTTGCTTTTGAATTGTAAGAGCTAGCATTTGGGTATTGAATGATGATGTCTTTGTGTTTCTGAAAGGGTACAGATTATTTATTTATTTGTTTATAATTATTATAGCTTTGCTAGGTGTCTAACTTGCAAAATTTGTCATGTCAGTTACATTGATAGCTATATATGCTTTTGAAAATTAGAACCAATTGCTTTCTTAATCAGCCCGTTGCTACTTCTTGTTTTTTAGAGTATGAGAGTGATCATCCGCTGAAAATGCTTTGGCCAGTTTTAGTTATTACATAACATGTTGTGATGTTTATCACTTCATTTCAGAATTGAATTTCTCCATGTTTTTAGAAGTTAAGATATTTGTTTCTCTAGCGTAAAAGATATAATTTTTATGCAAAAAAGTCTGATTATGAGATTTTGGAACATGATTTTCTTTTCTGTTAACATGATTCAGATTTGGAAAAGAGTGGTATGATTAAATCTTGTGGAACTTATGAGATTAGTTAACAAGTGACATATTGAGAATTGAGTTGTAGTCCCTTCTTGGGGTTATTATCTTCTTCAGGAATATGGAAATGGCATTACAGTTTTAGTGTTGTACCATGTCAATAAAAATTCCTCTCTTGTGATGAAATCTAGCTTTCACTATTTCGTGAAATGTGTGTATATATATTCCTTCCAGCTCACTTACAAATTTGGTAAAAAAATCTAGATTTCTGTAGTCTTTTTTTTTTTGAAAGGAGATTTCTGTAGTCTTGATGTAGGAGTGTAGGACACTTTCTTTTGGAAATTTCTTTTTTAAAAGTTTCTTGTTTAGCAAGGTTTATTTCTTTAAGTTTGTTTAGGATTTCTTTTTTCTTTTTAGTTTTAGGAAATAAATCAAAATTACCTTTCATGGTAAGATTTGATCTTTTCTTTTCGGGCAAATTAGGAGTCTCTAATCCTAGAGGTTTTAAGATTGTTTTTTTCTATTTAAGCTAGAGTCGCTTCGTCAAGTCTCCAAGTAAATTTCACCACATTACTTCATACATTTAAGTTATAATATTATTCTTAATCATTATTTGAGGGCAGTTCCTGTGAAATGCATATTAAGTAACACTTTTAGGTTAATAGTTCATCAGTTCTTCTGAAGGGAATCTTTATCCACTGAATGCTTTGCTTATCACGCATTGTATCTTATTCATCTTTTCATCTTTTATGTTTACTAGTAAGCCTTATGAATCCTTATTACAGTTTAATCACTTTATTTTGCTTGTACTGTTGTATTATGCTGTTTTTGAAAAGGATTTTGTTTTGTCCTTATGCTTCAATCTTTTATTTAATATCACTTTACTAACTTTATCCCTATTCTTCTTTTCTTTTTTTTTTTTTTTTTTTTTTTTTTTTTTTTTTTTGGTTTCTTGTAAATTAGTGAGAATGCCAGAGATTCAGTTGGGTGCACATACTGTAAGAACCCATGGAGTTCAGGTGTTGAGGTTGCACATGCATGACTGGCTGATTCTTGTGCTTCTTGCTGTAATAGATGGTGTTTTGAACGTTATAGAACCATTTCACCGCTTCGTAGGAGAGGATATGATGACAGACCTGAAATACCCTTTGAAAGATAATACCATTCCCTTTTGGGCTGTTCCTGTATGTTTTTGCAAACGATATGGATACAATTTCCTTCATGGAAAATTTCATGACGTTCACTTCCATGACGTTCACTTCCATGACAGTACTAATAAGTCATGATTTTGTTTTCATTTCCTGTAACAGTTAGTTGCTGTATTGCTCCCTTCAATTATCATCAACATCTATTATTTCATCAGAAGGGATGTCTATGATCTGCACCATGCCATATTAGGTAGCCTTCTTTTGATATTTTACAAGTATAGCACCTTTGCTTTGCATTTAATTGATCTATATGAGTAAACTTAACGGATTGTGATGTGTATTCAGGCCTTCTATATTCCGTACTTGTGACTGGTGTTATAACTGATGCAATTAAAGATGGTGTTGGTCGACCTCGCCCAGACTTCTTTTGGCGCTGTTTCCCTGATGGCAAAGGGGTGGGTTCCTCTAATTCTTCAACTTCGCTAGTTTTCATTTTAGATTGTTCAATTCAAGTTTATACAATCAATGTCTTATATTTTGATTAGTTTTAACTGGTTCAACATGCAACTGGTGCTCATCATGTCAGGTGTTTGATACTGTCACAAAGAATGTTTTGTGTACTGGAAATAAGCTTGTTATTAAGGAAGGACACAAGAGTTTCCCAAGTGGACATACTTCGTGTAAGCATTCTAATTACTTAGATAGACGGGTTACGCTGCTTGTTCTCTCCTCTTTATTTTTGGTGCATGGATTATGTTTCTGGACTCTTGAATATATAGATATATACTTTTGCTTCTTCTGCTGAGCTGTTTAGCATTTGTAATTCTCTATTGTCTTCATAGTGCATTTGTAATATTTGTGTTTCTGATGCTAGGCGAAAGACACTGATTATTGATTTTATGAAATATAGAATTTTGAAAATGATCTAATTATATAATGATTTTCAAATTTACTGGGTCAAACTTAGATTTCCTTCATTTTCTTGTGCTCATGCACTGAGATGGCTAAAGAAAATATTAAAGTTGTAATTGAAACTAATTTCTTATTCTTATTATTTTGGACACACAATTGTGTATGTGGAAAGTAGTTGTTTGTGCACATCTGCATTGAGTTTTGGGAAGGGATTTGCTTACTTTTTATCCTATGTTCATTTACAGTTATCAATTTTCAGTTCCTAGTGATGCAGATCGACAGCTAAGAGTAATTCTGATTTTCAAATGCAGGGTCCTTTGCAGGCCTTGGTTTTCTTGCACTATACATGTCAGGGAAAGTCCAGGCATTTGATCGTAAGGGCCATGTCGCAAAGTTGTGTATTGTTTTTCTACCATATCTTGTTGCTGCTCTCGTAGGAGTTTCTCGAGTTGATGACTATTGGCATCATTGGCAAGATGTATTCGGTGGAGCAATTATTGGTTCATTTCTTGACCACTTTCATTTTGTTAATACTAAATCCTGAGGCCTCTACCCCTCTGACCCTCCTTAGATGGGATATTTGTATCTTACTTCCCACAATGAATTATTTTCCTTCCTTTTGCTACCTTATTTACAGGGACAGTAGTTGCTACATTTTGTTATTTGCAATTCTTTCCACCTCCGTATGATTCAGATGGTATGCCCCTGATTCTTTGTTACGTGTTAATGTTATTGTGAAATATTAGGTTTGAATGACCTATTTTTTATTCCATCAGAACATATATTTATATACAATTGGAGACCTAAACATTAGGACTTCTTTCCTATTTTTTAAAGGAGAAAATCTTGCCTAATCTATTCTAAATAAGGAAACAATTATACAGCTAATTACACCTAATTTACAACAAAGAATCCAAACACTTCCCCTCAAGCTGGGTTGTAAATATTTAGCATACCCAGCTTGCAACTAATATCTTTAAAATGCGCTCTTGGAAGTGCTTTAGTTAGAATATCAGCAGCCTGTAGATTAGAAGGAATGTAAACAGGCTTGATTACTTTCTCTTCTATCTTTTCACTGATTAAATGCCGATCTATTTCCACATGCTTGGTCCGGTCATGATGAACTGGATTTTTAGCAATACTGATGGCAGATTGACTATCACATAGTAGCTGGATTGTTCCCTCAGAAGGTATCTTCAATTCGGCTAATACTCTTTTCACCCAAATTCCTTCACAAACACCATGAGCCATAGCACGAAATTCCGCTTCTGCACAACTTCTAGCTACAACAACTTGTTTTTTACTTCTCCATGTTGTTAGATTTCCCCAAACATAGGAACAATAACCAGAAGTGGAACATCTATCTGTGATTGAGCCTACCCAGTCTGCATCGGAATACAATTCCACTTTCCTACTTGAGTTCTTTCTGAATAACGGTCCCTTTCCTAGAGTCATTTTCAAGTATCTTAAGATTCTGTACACCGCTGTCATGTGTTCTTCAGTAGGGTTGTTCATGAACCGACTAACAACACTTACTGAGAATGCTATGTCAGGCCTAGTATGTGAGAGATAGATCAACTTCCTTACGAATCTCTAATATCTTCCCTTATCTGCTGGAGCACTGTCTTTATTTGAACCAAGTTTGGTAGTGTAGTCCACAGGTGTCTCTGCAGGCTTACACCCAAGCATACCTGTTTCTTTAAGAAGATCCAGTACATACTTTCTTTGAGAAACTGCAATGCCTTGCGTAGACCTAGCCACTTCCATTCCCAAAAAGTATGTGAGTTTGCCTAGGTCCTTGATCTCAAACTCTCTAGTCAGAAATTCTTTGACTCTTGGAAACTCCTCAGAATAATCCCCTGTTAGAACAATATCATCAACATAGACAATCAACACAGAAATCAGTCCTTCTAAAGAATGTTTTACAAACATTGTATGATCATACTGTCCCTGTATATACCCATTACTCTTCATAACTCTGGTAAATCTCTCAAACCAAGCTCTGGGTGATTGTTTGAGACCATAAAGTGACTTCTTTAGTCGACACACTTTGTTGATGTTTGATGGGTTCTGTAGTCCTTGGGGAATGTCCATATAGACCTCCTCTTCTAGATTCCCGTTCAAGAACGCATTCTTGACATCTAGTTGATAAATGGGCCAATCCAAATATGCTGTAAGAGAGAGGATTATTCTAATAGTGTTGAGTTTTGCAACCGGAACAAAGGTCTCCTTATAATCTATGCCATAGGATTGAGTAAATCCCTTAGCTACCAATCGAGCCTTGTATCTCTCAATACTACCATCTGCCTTTGTTTTTACAGTGAAGATCTACTTGCACCCGATCACATTCTTTCCATGAGGCACATCAGTAATTTCCCAAGTATCATTCTTCACCAGAGCACTAACTTCTTCATTAACTGCCTACTTCCATTCTGGGATAGCCATGGCTTCTTGGATTGAATTAGGAATGTAGATAGAAGTGATTTTTCTGGTGAATGCTTGGTAAGATGAAGATAGTCCCTCATAATTCACATAGTTGCCAATAAGGTACAATGGCTTACTTCTGCATTCTCTCACCCCTTTCCTGAGTGCAATGGGTAGGTTCTCATCGGAATTATCATGATCACTTAAACTAGTACCTGCAGAATTTTCCTCCACAGTCTTTAAGTTAGATGTAGTGATATTTACCTCAGGTTCAGATGTTGGCAGTAGCTATGAATCTGCTAGAGTCTCTGATTCCTTCGGTGTTTTCCTTTTCATGTGATAGACAATTATCTCGGGATATTCAGAATTAGTTGGTTTCGGTTTAATATCAGGTGTTTCCGGTGTTTCTGGTGTGTAATCTATGCTATCCAAAAAAAAACTGATATTCTTGTGGTTGACTCTGACTAGAACTCTCCCCCTGAATATCAGTTTTGGGGTAATAAGTTTTTGTTTCAAAAAAGGTGACATCCATGGTGTGATAAAACTTTTGGTTGTCAGGACAGAAACATTTGTACCATACAAAGATACATTTGGTGGATCGAGAGTCAAGCTTGGTTCGTTGTTTGTGATGGATATGCACAAACACAGTACACCCAAATATTCTTAGAGGAAGAGTGGAAATCAGCCGACTTTGAGGAAAGTGTTGTAAAACTTGGGTGGCCTAACCTGTAATGCCACACCATGACCGACCTCTCACTCTCACTTTTCAACTCACTAACAGACACACAAGAATTAGTTTGATAAGACATAGGTTCACTCACTCCTAGATGATGTTGTCTCACAGAAACCAGTTGAACCTCAAGATGACAGAGCCCAGCATGACTCCTAGCACTGCCAATCATCCTCCCTGAAGTCACATCCTGAAATTCACAGACATAAGGAGAAAAATTAGCTATACAGTTAAGATCTTGGGTAATTTTATTTATGGAGAGTAAGTTGCAGTCTAGATTAGGAACATATAGAACAAATTTGAGTGTTGTCTCTGGATACCACAACTGAACCAGTCCCTTCAACTTTTGCCAAAGAACCATCTGCAATTCTAACTGTGAGAGCTTCATTACAAGGAGAATATGTGTGGAAAACTCGCCTATCTCCTATCATGTGATCAGAAGCACTGGAGTCTACAATCCAGGGCTTATAATGCTCTTGTTTCACAGTCAAGGCCTTAAGAAAATTACTTCTTTGAGCTATGGAACCTGACCCAACAACTGGTGGATTTTGCTGTGATTGCAGCAACCTTCTCAGTCCATCAAGTTCCTCTTTGCTAAAATTTGCAAGTTGCTCTAAACTACCAGCCATGTTGCCTCGAATTTCCTTCTCTGTTGCTATCTTTGGCTTCCAATCAGCAGGTTTTCCATAGAGTTTCCAGCAGGTTTCTTTGGTATAACCAGGGCGGCGGCAATGTTCACACTATGGCCTTCCCCCTTTTCGTGACTGCTGCCGGTTTCGGACAGCCAAGGTTGATGACTCACCAGCAGCAGCTGATTTTTCCATCTCCAGCATCAAATGGCGTCTACTCTCTTCCCTTCGTACTTCAGAGAAAGCTTCACGTAAGCTTGGCAGCGGTTTTGTGCTAAATATCCTTCATTTTACTGCATCAAGACTTGAATTCAAGCCCAAGCAAAATTTGTAAACCCGCTTATTCTCCATGATCTTGTATATTTTGAGATCATTGGTAGTATCACAGGAATATTTTTCAGAAGCGTCCAGTTGCTGCCAGCTTTGATAGAGTTTGTTGTAATACTCAGACACAGAGAAATCACCTTGTCGGAGATTGTGCAAAAGGCACTCAATTGTCACCAGTTCGGGGGTGTTGTCTTTGTGAGAATAAGTGTCTTTTGCAGCCTCCTAGATTTCTGCGGCATTTTCATATTGGAGAAAATTTTCTCCTGTGTGTGGCTCTATGGAATTCACTAGCCAAGACATAACCTGGCTATTATCTCTCTTCCAGATCCGATAGCCATTGTCTTTTTCGTTTGGTTTGGTGATATGTCCAGTGAGATAATCTTCTTTTTCCTTGTTGCGGACATGAAACATGAAGGATTGAGACCATTGGATGTAGTTTCTGCCATTCAATTTGTAGATGGTGATTGGTGTGGATGAGTAGTTTGTAAGGTCTCCCCATTGTTTTTAAACATAACTGTTTCGACGTTTTAGGAGGAGGATTTTGGAGTTTCAATTGAAGATTCTTTGGTGTTTGTCATGTCTGGTATTTGAAGTTGCTACCGAGAATTAGGTAAAGGCTAGGACGGCCGATGAATACTACCGGAATAAGCAGTGCAGAATGCTGCCGGAAAAAGCAGTAGATGGAGAGTTGACCTAGGACTGCTGTGGGATTGACAGGAGGTGTCTAGGGTTGCTCTGATACCATGTGAAATATTAGGTTTGAATGACCTATTTTTTATTCCATTAGAACATATATTTATATACAATTGGAGATCTAAACATTAATAGAATGTTACTATGTAGAGTATTTGTATTCCCTTTAGAAATCAAAGCAGCTTATGTGTGTGTATTTGTTTGCTCAGTTAGCAGCATGTGAACCTAATACCTCCTTGATTTTTTACCATCGCCTATAGTCTGCCCAGATTTTCTGTTGTCTAATTTCTTGAAATTGTAATGAATGGAATTCAGTCGAAAGGGTTGTATCAATTTAATTGGTTATGAACAAATAGAAAATTTTAGGCTTGGATAATTTGCATCTGAAAGCAAAATTCTTGAAATGTTCGCAACATCTTTGAATTCTTAATGTTTATTTAATAGCTGTTTACTCATTCCCATGTATGTTTATCCGTGGTTTAATTCCTTACTGTATCCAATGTTTAAAGTTTCTCATGCCATTGTATTGAACATGCAGGTTGGGGACCTCATGCATATTTTCAGGTGTTGGCAGACTCTCAAAATGGCCGTCAAGCTGCCAACAACAACCCCAGCTGCCTTACTGTACAGTCATCAGAGCTTGAGAGTGTGTATGTTGAATCTCGAAGTCGCGGGCAATTATCAAGAACTAATACCCATGACGCGAGCCCCATTCTGGATGGAATGGAAAGGGAAAGGAGACGTTGACTTAGTCTGGTCACTGTAGAGAAGAGTAGACACAATTACTAGAAGTGACAATCTCCTATATCTGTAGAATATGTTACATTACCTTAGCAGATGTTTGATCTGAATTTGATGGCGATGAAGTTCTTACCACGCATCTCTTCTACAGCAGGTTTGTGGCTTTCATATTAAAGACTGTACAGTTGTTCATATTGTTTCATGCCATTGTTTAGCGTTGATCGTTTTTAAACCTTTACTGGTACAGAACAAAATTTGTTCAGGTTGTGAGATAGAAGTGTGAATGTTTTTTTATTTTTTTTATTTTTTGTGAAAACAAAGCTTATTAGAGAAAATGTGAGTAGAGAGTTTTTTGGGTCATGGTCAATGGTCTAAACTTGCTGTTGTTATCAACTGGTTTGGTCTTGGTTGTTTTATATTACAAGTTAAAACCTATACACTGTTTTCTTGTTGGACTATGCTTCATAATATTATACTGGCTTTATTGAATTTATCGTCTTAAGTATCTATGATACGTCTTTAACATTTTGCACCTCTCCTTTTAGTTGTATTCTTTGAGCAAAGTGTTAAAGCGTCGAAAGAGAGTGTAATTATTAATTAGGCCTTGTAAAATGTTGAAGGTGCGTACATATAGTGTAGAGCTAGAGTAACAAAGACAAATACGCGTATTAAGAATAGAAATTCCCAGGTTAGGATGTCTTGATTGTATTGAAATACAAATATTTTGAATTCTTAGCCAATAGATGCATATATACAAACAATGTGAAGAATGCAAAATTAAAGTTTCTCTTGTTGGTTAAGCACCAATAAGCTTTATTTGGAACAAAGTATTTGTATTCTAAGGGCAATTTTCTGCTTTTGATATAAGCATAACTTCTCATTTCTCAAGTCAAAACCATCTGCACAAAATTTTCTATTTCCAAAATTGTTCTTGTAAACCGAACAAATAGATTCGCGATCTAAATAAGTTGAATCATAATTTGAATCATGATATGAATACATTTGAATGGATGAAAATAAAATCAAGATTCAAGATTTTCTAACTACGAGGATGTTATTCTGAGAAAAGTTTCGATGCACCCGGAGATAAATATTAAATTCTAATTTCCTGTTGATTTAAGTGACATGATATATTAGGTAATGTCATTTTAAAGAGTTTTTGACTTCAATTATTGATGTAAAACATGGCTTCAATTATTGATGTAAAACATCACCAACGTAATTAAACACATAATTTTCTGACAAAAAAACACAAACCAGAAGGAAAATCTGAAATAGAATCTTCACTCAAAATAAAGTAACACTCAAATCTATTCTGTCAACCAACAAATTGGACTATAATCTTATTTTAACACAATCTTTTGACCAATTAAACCTTTTGAGTTTTGAGTGAATATATTACATTCGATATTTGAATTATCGCCTCTTACACCGCTTAAGCCGGAAAGATTAGCAGCAAAATTAAAAATTGAGTTTTTTTTTTTAATTTTGAAATTCAAAATATATATATATGTTCATTTAAGTCCAATTCAGTCTTTTTTAAAATATTTTTTTATTATAATTTATACATGATTACTTGACATCATAGGCGAAGAAAAATTGAAATGAAAAATAAAAAATGTAAATATAAAAAATTTGGAGCAAAAATTAAATAAACTTTAACTATATTTGGAAAAAAACATTTGGGCCACTTCTTGACATTAACCTTTTCTAATACCAGTGAATTTTTGGATTTAATGAATTTGCGTATTTTAATTTGTTATATTATATATTATATACAAGTTACATTTGAGTTTTTTTTTTGGTTGTGTAATAAAATAATATTCCGTGTCTTTTTTGAGCAAATCATATTATATGTTCGGTTGACCAAAAAGCTTCAATCGAATGGATATACTATAGAAACTGTGAACCCTATTGATCGTGTTCGTGTCATTATATGGATAACTTCCATGAAAAAGTATTAATTTAATCAAAATCCCAAGTAAAAATACAACACTGAGAAATTAGAAACTATATATATTTTTAAATATAATTTTGTTGGCAAGCAGTATGAAGCTTCAGTGGAACAAAATAAGAGTATTTACTTACACATTACGCGCACATATATAATAAATTCTAAACCGAACAGGTCAAGGGTTTGCCGAAACCTATTGAGATCAAACACTATATATATAGTAGAAATCTTCTCTCATAACGGGAGATATATACTTCCACAAAACATGGGAGATTCAATGTGCCCCACACCTGCACACTATTAACATAGAAAGAGATATACAGTATACTACATAAGAGGTTATATTCGATGTGTCTGTTAGTTATGAATTTATCTCAATATAATTCTACATTCTATTTTCTCATTTCTAATCGACAAATTTGTGGAAAAGATTTTGTTAACTGAAAATTCGTTTGGATGTAGAATTTCAATCAACACCCTCAAGCTGCAACCCGGGAGATCGCAACGGAGTAGGGACCTCTAGGCAAGGCTGGCCCATGGGGGTAGCAAACCTAGCATTTTGCTAGGGCCCCCCAAATGGTCCAATCTACTTCTTTTTCTCTTGGGATCTTAGGTTCAATTTATTTTAGTATAAAAAGGGTCCAATTTCAAACATTGCTTTGTTTTTTTTTATATTTTTAATAATGTCCAATTATCCATATCTAGTTCAATTTAATAGAAATAAATAGTAAAGCCCAATTGATTCTGTTAATAGCCAAAATTGGCTAAGGACCAAAGGGAAATTTTCCACCCTTCAGACCTGGCTCCATGCCCGAGATTTTCCACCAGAAGACTATGTTACCCAAAGCCGAGCTACGATACCGCTCCGCAGGAATAAGGGTAGGCTCCAGAAACATCCGGAATAGAGCCCGGAATGGTCAGATCAAGCCTGCGTCACCGAACCTGAAAACAGGAAATCCCCCTGAAGTCAAGGTTACCTCGTAATTTCTCCAGAAGCTCGCCTATACCTCGCTGATACAGGGGGGTGTCCATAGGGGGCCGCACCTAGCTTCGAAAGGTCAAGGGAGGCCAGACCTAGCTCCTAACTGGATGAAACTTCTCAATATCGGGGCCAGAACACTGATCGACCTCACTAAACTGATGTACCACACCGTGATACATTCAACGACCCCTATGGAATCATGCTAGACCCGAAGATACACAGGATCACATCTAAAGACGTTACATACGTATAAAACAAGTAATAGAGTCTAAGTAGGAAACAAATTGATTTCCACCAAGATATCCTCAACTGAGCAATTAACTCAAAGTCAATGACATTTAAAAGTAAAAATCCCGTCCGATAAGGAGGGAGGAGAAAATCAAGGGGGAATCAATGAGATTAAACCTATGAAGACATTGTATAAAGGAGGAACTTTCTCCTTCTAAAAAGAAGAGACTACTATTCGACAAGTACAAACAAGTACCCAACTATCTCCCAGAGAAAAGTGAGAGCAATTTGAAAGAGAGAGAGAGAGAGAGAGAGAGAGAGAGAGAGAGAGAGAGAGAGATGTATACCATATGTTATCAATAAAGGAAGACTTTTATTTCTTTCGAATAGCTAACAATATCATTGTCTCCTTGTCATTTCATTAGGCACTGTCATATACATGTACATTCTACTTTGGTCATCGCCTACGTGGTAATGATCTCGAGGGTGCTAACTGAGATTTATTACCCCGAGCAAAATTTCTATTAACACTTTCTGGCGCTGTCTGTGGGAACTAAAGCCTACACCCAGTTAATCAGATCAACTATTTGCATTTACATTTTCGTTGTTTTACAGGAACTATGAGGCTCCATTCTTCCCAAGGCCAACATGGAGTTTAGGAGCAACCCCCGGCGAGGCCTACGCGAAAAGCCCCAAGAAAGGGGAGAAAGTCAGGATATGGCAGTCAACCTCCGGTCCAAACAACTAATGCGCGGGCTTCTGGCCACCCTATAGTGAGCCAGGCCGCGCTCGACCAACAAGCGGCAGCCTTCATGGAAACCGTCCGTATCCGTCTGCTCACTGAAGGCATCACAGTCCAGCCAACCAACCTGAATGATCAGGGAGAACCGAACAGGTTCGGAGCTAGGCAGCCTGTCTTCGATCGCCTAAGACCTCCTCTTCTAGAGCCAGCTAGAGACAGGTCGGGGCCCCAACTTTCGATCCGGGATAGGTTGGGACCCATGCCCCCAGTTCTGAAAGGACCTTCACAATATCAACCCAGGCGAGTTAAATCTGCCGCAGATGCTTTTACCTGGAAGCAACAAGAGCTATCCTATCCAACTGCATCAAGGAGAAACGTCCGGGCCCAAGAGGAAGGGGGAACAGACTGACTTAATACAACAGATCCAGGTGATACACACTATCAGCGAAGGTCCCACACTGGCTGGCATTTCCAATAATTCCTGAAAAAATCACGCGAGGAAGATTCCGCGCATCGAAGAAAGTCGGGGGATCTTCAAGGTCAGCCAGAGCCCGATGGAGCCCTCTTAGTCAGCACAGATCGTTTTCACTGAAGCAGATGTCTTCAACACCGTGCAACCTCATGATGATCCCATGGTAATCACAATACAGATTGCCAACTGTCTGGTCCATCGCGTGCTCATAGATACATGTAGCAGTGTAGATATCCTCTTCAATGATACTTTGGAAAAATTAAACCTGAAGTAACATTGTTACAATAGCTGTACCACTCCACTTTATGGGTTCACTGGAGATTCGATCATACCGGTGGGGTCGATGATCCTCACAGTAATCATTGGAATCACCCCTCTCTAACAGAATGTTATGACCAACTTTGTTGTGGTTGACACCCCATCGGCCTACAACGCCATCCTAGGGAGACCATTCCTGTCCTCTTTGAAGGGAGTCTTGTCCATATACCATAATGTCCTAAAATTCCCAATTGGAACCAAGGTGGGAGAGGTACGCGGAGACCAGCAGGCAGCCAGAAAATGCTACGCAGTGTCTGCCAATCCTACAGCTTTAGTAAAACAATGTGTATAGGTGGCATTAGTCCAGGAAGACATGGAAACATCCCGGATAATCCAGGAAGCATCCTCAGCATCCAAAAAGAGAACTTATTATGCCTTATAAGGAGGAACGGAGCAAGGAGTGGGCCAGCGGACAACCCGTAGATAGACTTAAAGAGATACCCATCAGAAATGACGATCCCACCAAGGTTGTCAAGGTCGGGGCCACCCTTGAACCAGAACTGAAAGAAGGTTTAATTAATCTTCTTAGGGAATTCAGCGACATCTTCGCTTGGAGCCATGACGAAATGCCTGGAATCCCGGCATCATTGGCCGTACATCGACTAACGGTAGATCCAACAGTCAAGCCCGTCAAACAGAAGAGGCGTCACTTCAACGCTGATAGGAACGCTGTGGTGCAGGAAGATGTAGATAAATTGATCAAGGCAGGGTTTATCAGAGAAGTACGCTATCCCGAATGGATCACCAATGTGGTCATGGTTACGAAGGCGAATGGGAAGTGGCGTATGTGTGTCGATTACACCGACCTCAACCGGGCTTGTCCAAAAGATAGTTTTCCTTTACCAAAGATCGATCAGCTGGTTGACTCCACTTCCGGAAATAAACTTTTGAGTTTTATAGACGCGTTCTCAGGATACAACCAAATTAAAATGCACCCGGCTGACCAGGATAAAACCAGTTTCATTACTGGGCAGGGCTTGTACTGCTACAAGGTGATGCCGTTTGGTTTGAAGAATGCGGGGGCTACATACCAGCGACTGGTTAACAAGCTGTTCAAGCCCGAGATATGAATGAAGAAGGAGGTATATATCGACGGCATGTTCACAAAATCACCAACCGCAGAAGGACATCGGGAAGACCTTCGCAAAACCTTTCTCATACTGAGAGAAAACCAGATACGGTTGAACCCCTCCAAGTGTGCCTTCGGGGTAACAGCGGGGAAGTTTCTAGGCTACATGGTTCATGAGAGAGGCATAGAGGCCAACCCAGAAAAAATCAAAGCTATCTTGGACCTGGAATCCCCAACATCACTCAAACAAGTACAAATTCTGACTGGACGCGTAGCGGCGCTCAACAGGTTTATCTCTCACTCCATCGATAAATGTCTCCCTTTCTTCAAAGCCATCAAACAAGGGAAAAACATGAAGTGGAGCCAGGAGAGCGAACAAGCTTTCCAAGCTTTGAAAGAATACCTAACAAGCCCACCGTAGTCAGTCAAGCCAGTTCTCGGGGATAAGCTGCAGATCTACCTGGCCGTATAAGAAACTGTAGTAAGCGGAGCTTTGGCCAAGGAGTGTGGCGATGGTTTTCAAAGACCCATATACTATGTGAGTCATGCTTTGACCAAGTCAGAGAGGAATTACATTCTCCTGGAAAAGTTCGCTTATGGACTGGTGATCTCAGCGAGGAAGCTCCGTCCATATTTTCAAGCTCACACAATAGCAGTGGTGACGGACCAACCTCTCCGCCAATTCTTGCAAAGACCAGACGTGTCTGGAAGGCTAGTCTTATGGGCCCTAGAGCTCACTCAGTTCGATTTAAATTATAAGCCCCAAACTACGATTAAGGCACAGGCTTTGGCTGACTTCGTGGCAGAATTTTCGGCGCTCTCAGATCAAGAGGATCCCTCAGCACCAAATGAGATCCCTAAAAAGACATCCGAGATCGACAATTGGCCGGAAGGCTGCAAGCCATGGACCCTCTTTACAGATGGAGCATCCGGGCAAGCTGGGGGAGGAGCTGGCATAATTTTAATAGACCCGGAGGGGGCTGATTTCTGTCACTGTTTCAGATTCGAGTTTAAAGCCACCAATAATGAAGCAGAGTATGAAGCCCTCCTAACTGGGATGAAGGTAGCCATCGAACTAGAGGCCGATTACCTACAAGTCAAGAGCGACTCATTGCTTGTTGTCAATCAGGTGACTGGGGTGTACCAGGAAAAAGGAGATAATATGGCTGCCTATCTAAACCTAACTCAGTTGCTAAAAAATAAGTTTAAGAGGTTTAAGATCGATCAGGTCCCTCGACACCAAAACCATCGTGCATATGTTCTGGCTAAAATAGCGGCAAACAGAGGCCAATCCTCACCACGGGGAATTCCTCTCCAATTGATCTCCCAACCAAGCATAGCCACAAATAAAGAAATCTACTCCCTGGATCGCCAGCCTTGCTGGATGGACCCGATCGTCGCCTACCTCCTTGAGGGGGAGCTTCCCGAAGAGCCTGACCAAGCCCAAAGAATTAAAAGACTCTCGGTCCGATATTGTTTGGTAGAGGGGTACCTCTACAGAAAGGGCAGATCCCTCCCCTTACTTAGGTGCTTGCATCCTGATGATGCTAAATGGGCACTAAGAGAGGTCCATTATGGGGACTGTGGGAACTACATAGGTGGGGAAGTTCTAGCATATCAGGTGCTTCGTATGGGGTACTATTGGCCGACTATCCACCAAGATGCAAGGAGTTTTATTCAATCTTGCGAGCCATGTCAAAGAACATCAAACTTGAACCACCAGCCACTTGAGCGACTGTCGTCCCTCAGTTCACCTTACCCTTTTGCCATGTGGGGAATCGACCTAATTGGACCACTCCCTATCGCTCTCGGACAAATGAAACATGCCATCGTGGCTATCTACTACTTCACAAGATGGGTCGAGGCAGAGCCTCTTTCTCGGATATCAGAAAAGAATACGACCAAGTTCATCAAAACCAACGTGGTATGTAGATTCGGGAGCCCTCTCATCATTATAGCTGACCTAGGGAAGCAGTTCGACAACGCTCGATTCAAAGATTTCTGCAAAGGATTGGGGATCCACCTCAGGCTCGCTTCAGTAGCCCATCCCCAGACTAACGGGCTGGTGGAATCCACCAACAAGACTATCAAGAAACTTCTAAAGAAGAAACTTCTAAAGAAGAAACTATAGCAGAAAAAAGACAAATGGGCCGAAGAACTGCTAGAAGTCCTCTAGGCATACCGGACTACAAAGAGAACAGCTACCGGGGAGACACCTTACTCCCTGGCTTTCGGAGTTGAAGCGGTCCTCCCCATCGAGCATAAATTAACCTCGTTCAGGGTACAGCACTTTGAGCCCGAAAGTAACGAGGTCAAGCTTCGGGCTAATCTGGACCTCCTAGAAGAGAAACAAGACCAGGTAGCGGAGAAAGTGGCAATCTACCAAAGCAAGATTGCTAGATATTTGAACCAAAAGGTCAGAGCCTGGAATTCCAAGAAAGGGGATCTGGTGCTTAGGAAAGTGGCCTTGAATACTCAGAAAAGGTCAGATGGAGTCTTAAGTCCCAATTGGGAAGGACCATATTTGATAAAGCTAGTTGCTCGCAATGGAGCCTACAAACTCGAAGACATGGACGGACAACCCATCGACCACTCTTGGAATGCAGATCATTTGAGGAAATTCTACCCTTGAGTAGGGAGTTCTCAAGCAGACTACCCCCATTTAGGTTTCATTAGAATCCCTAATAAAGATGTACTACATCTCGATCATCAATAAAGTCATTTTTCTCTTTCATCTTTATCTCCAACTATGTTCAACAGTAGTGTCTACACCATTGAGTGGGAAATTCAACATAAACACTTCGAGACCAGGAAATAGCTAAATAGCCCTCCTGATGCCTTGGTCGGGCTACCACCCCCAAGAAGGGTCTGAGTGTAAGAGCATAGTTGCCATCCAGATCTCAAGACCAGGAAATCGCTAAATAGCCCTCCTGATGCCTTGGTCGGGCTACCACCCCCAAGAAGGGTCTGAGTGTAAGAGCATAGTTGCCATTCAGATCTCGAAACCAGGAAATAACTAAATAGCCCTCCTGATGCCTTGGTCGGGCTACCACCCCCATGAAGGGTCTGAGTGTAAGAGCATAATAGCCATCCAGATCTTGAGACTAGGAAATAGCTAAATAGCCCTTCTGATGCCTTGGTCGGGCTACCACCCCCAAGACAAATTTAAAAACAAATGTTTGTTTTCGTGTGCAGAATCAAGATCATCATAATAAGAATTCCTTACCAAAGGTTTAATGAAGTATGAACAAATTGTTGTTGCGGATACAATTCTAGTTCCTATTCAAGACCAGGAATGAAACAAGAGTTCTCAAAGCGATTTGATTTCTCATTATAAGAGGAGCCTAACCCCCGGTAAGGCTACATCCATCCAACGGGGAGCCCAACCCCTGAGCTTGGGCTATAAAAAAAAAAGGAAAACTAAGCTAAATAAGGGCAAAACGAGGTGCCCACCCTCTTTTCCGGGCAATCAAGACAAGCCATGAACGAACTGCTTCAAGCTTTGGGACTCTTTGGGTTTTCCTCTGCCGGTCCTCCTTCTTCACGCTGATCCTCACCATCGACCCCCCCCCTTCGAGTAGTTGTCCATCTTGGTTATCCTCGCCAACCGCCTCTCTATTTAGAGGCTCCATCTGTTGATCAGCAGGATCTTCCTCCAGGACTTCATTAATCACTTCCATAACCTCAAGCGGGATAGCCGCATCGAGAAGGGCAGCCATGGACCCCGTCTGGCTCCCGTCGACCTCCATCTCCATTATAGGCTCAGACGGGCTCCTAGCTCCTTCCCCAGCTCCTGACTGGTCCCCCTCGAACCAGAAGACAGAACCTTACTGGATGACTCCCCGGGACCTGAAATAGTAAAGAGAGGAGGTGGAAATGGAAGATCTGTCTAGGCAGGCTGTTTTCCGGCTCTTGCTTGGTTCGAAGGAACCGCCTCGTCGCCATCAGGGAGAGATAACTCAGCAGCCTTAATCATTATTTCCTGTCTATCCCAGCCTGCAATAGATGACAGATCAAATGGAAGAGGGAGAGCTTCAGCGGCCTGAAAGGAAGCATAGAAGTATCCATCGCTAAAAAAGGTCTCCGCGTCAGCTTGCAGCTTGGTCACCTGAGCAATCAAAGACTGATTCTCGAGGTCCAACTTTTTAGCCTCAGCTTTCCAAGAATCCCTCTGTCTGGCCCGCCGGGTAGATTGAAGACGCTCTTGATCATAAGATTCCTTCATCCTCTCATGGTCACAACGAAGCTCAGCCATCTCGATCTCGACCTTTCCCTGGTTGGAGGTCATCTCTTCCACTAAGGACTGAGCCTGCTTGAGCAATCCCATGGCTCTCTCGGCTTCGGCTTCGGCTTTTGCAGCCCGATCGCGGAGGAGGGCTACTTGCTAGCCCATCACTACATTAAATTTGAAGGCCTACAAAATACAAAGCCAGAGTTAGAAACTGAACAAATTAGCAAAAGCAGTACGAAGGAAATGCAATTACCTCAGCTAAAATAGCAGACCCCTTGGTAATCAGGACATCCACGGGCATGGAAGCCATCCTGGAGATCCCACCGCCCGGACAAGACGTGATGAATTGTTCCAGGACTTCGTTCTGCCCCGTCGAGCTCGACTGAGGCCGGGAACGGCTGGAAGGAATCCTTGCTACACCCCTTCCAGAATCCTCCGAAGCTTGGGGGGTTGGAAGTGCAGCGTAATCGGGCGGGCGAATCGAGGGGGTAGCAACTTTAGCGACTACAGCAGAAGGGGCAAAAGTAGTCGGACCAACAACTTGGGGAGCTTTACCCAAAGCCCGGAAAGTCCGCGACGCAAGGATGGCCATCTTGGACCCAGTTGAGGAGGCAGATGGAGCAAGAGCTAGTTCGACCCCAGTAAAGGAAAGAGAAATTCTAGCTTGAGGAGAGCGTGAGATGTTGCGGGAAGCTGGTTCAACGACAAAAACTATGAATAAACAAATTAAAAAGGAAAATGTCAGAACCAAGCTGATCAACAAGGCAAGGCAAGGCAATTCAATGACACTTACGAGGAGTAGCGTCTGAGATCCGCAGGTATTGGTTCACCCTACGAGGATCGAAGGCTTCAGCAGTGGGGAAATTCAGGTTCAAGTAATTCTTGGCTAAAATAGCCTTCAAAATGGCTTCAGATTCAGAGGGCAGGGAGTCCTGGTCCCACTAGGGTTTGTCACTGAAAGCTGTGGGAACCTCAAACTTATGCCTTCCAATGAAAATCGAGCTCCCCCAATCATCCCCCGCAAGGATCCATTCTTCCTTCCAGGTGGGGTCCTTCTTCAAAGCGCCAGGAATAACAAAGTTGAGCTTGTTCTTGGCATTAGCATAAAACTGGCCTCTAGGAGCGCTAGACAGGCTCCCAATCTGGAAAAGATAGGCCAGTTCCTCTGCCCCCGGCTCTCTCGTCACCTTGCTCAACTGACATTGTTCCCTCCATAGCACGAGGAAGCCAATCAGATGCCTCCAGAAGCCAGGCGTCAACAGGAGGGGAGCAAGCTGGATGGCGATTAAGAGCCCGCCGAAGAGTCGGATGAAGGGGAAGCCTAACCCTATTCTCGAGAGTTGCCACATGAATTGGAAGCACGCCTTTAAGGGGGTTGAAGAACTCGGAACCCTTGGGGGCACCGAGATTGAAACGCTGTCAGGGATGCCATACTTCGACCTCAAACGGTCAATCGCGACTGGATCGACGATGGAATCAGGGACAACCCTGAAGTCATAAGGAGGGAGCCTCTCCAAAAGGGGGCAAGAAGCCGGGACTTGATGTTCTCCCGCTGCGTCGCCGCCCTCTTCTTTGTCGGAGTCTTCATCGGTAATATCCAAAGGATGGTCAGGGTGGTTGGAAAACCCGGTCCCAATGGACACATTCCTGTTTGACCACCGACGTTGCGGGTTGGGCAGGGAATCATCGCTGTCTAAGCTCCTCCTTGCCCGTTTCTCCTGGGCAAGGCTAAAGACCTCCTCACCATCAACTATGAAGTCAACTGAAGTCAGTAAGGATGAAGAATGAGAAAAAAGATAAGCTTGAGAGAAAGGTTATGAGAGAAAGTATATCTTGGGAAAAATTTGAGTTTGAAAGATGTGAGGAAGACGCTGAGATAAATAGATATATATAGGCAAGAGGGCAACAGCACGAGCTGTCGAGATCGCCTGTTGAGATCGCAATGAATCTCGGGGACTGCCGTAACTTAACCAGATTAACTCAGAAACAAGCTAGTCAGCTCACGCCACGTCACTTGCGCAGTTAATGAGGAGATCTCCCCAAGATTCTGGTAACAGTAAAGAATCTCAGGGACTGCCGTAACACTACCGGATTAATTCAGAAATAAATTAGTCAGTTCACGCCACGTCACTTACGCAGTTAATGAGAAGATGTCCCCAATATTCTGGTAACTGTAAAAAAGGAAAGATTTCCCAAATAAAATAAAAAATCTGACCCCAACCCTAAGCTCGACGTCAGGTGTTCAAGTCAGAGGGGACTTCTGTTAATCGCCAAAATTGGCTAAGGACCAAAGGGAAATTTTCCACCCTCCAGACCTGGCTCCATGCCCGAGATTTTCCACTAGGAGACCATGTTACACAAAGCTGAGCTACGATACCGCCCCGCAGGAATAAGGGCAGGCTCCAGAAACATTCGAAATAGAGCCCAGAATGGTTAAATCAAGCCCGTCACCGAACCTGAAAACAGGAAATGCCTCCGAAGTCAAGGTTACCTCGTAATTTCTCTAGAAGCTCGCTTATACCTCGCTGATACAGGGGGGTGTCCATAGGGGGCCGCACCTAGCTTCGAAAGGTCAAGGGAGGCCAGACCTAGCTCCTAGCTGGACGAAACTTCTCAATATCGGTGCCAGAACACTGATCGACCTCACTAAACTGATGTACCACACCGTGATACATTCAACGACCCTATGGAATCATGATAGACCCGAAGATACACAGGATCACATCTAAAGACGTTACATACGTATAGAACAAGTAATATAGTCTAAGTAGGAAACAAATTGATTTCCACCAAGATATCCTCAATTGATCAATTAACTCAAAGTCAATGACATTTAAAGGTAAAAATCCCGTCCGATAAGGAGGGATGAGAAAATTATGGGGGAATCAATGAGATTAAACCTATGAAGACATTGTATAAAGGAGGAACTTTCTCCTTCTAAAAAGAAGAGACTACTATTCGACAGGCACAAACAAGTACCCAACTATCTCCCAGAGAAAAGTGAGAGCAATTTGAAAGAGAGAGAGAGATGTATACCATATGTTATCAATAAAGGAAGACTTTTATTTCTTTCGAATAGCTAACAATATCATTGTCTCCTTGTCATTTCATTAGGCACTGTCATTTATGCATTCTACCTTGGTCGGGGCCTACGTGGTAATGATCTTGAGGGTGCTAACTTAGATTTATTGCCCCGAGCAAAATTTCTATTAACAGATTCTAACAAATAAGACTTAGTTTTACATCATTTGAGAGTCCAATTGATTTTTTTTTAAAGAGAGTCCAATTAAATTGCTAAGATTTCTTTTCTAACCTAGTTAGAATCACCACCCACTATCTCTATGACTCCGTCGTAGTCCACTTTATTTATTAACATTTCTTTGCTAACCTAGTCCAATTGAATTGCTAACATTTATTTGCTAACATTTCATTAATGATAATATTTTTTTGAACAATACTCGGGTATTTACCACGGCAGTACCCAAAATACTCTCATTGGTAGCACGTGACCCAATTTGTGAGATAAATGTAAAATGTAAAAGAAAAAAAGCCACGTGCTACACTCTCATTGGTGGAGTCAGTATTTTGGGTACTGACCAGTCAGTACCCAAGCATTTTTCTAATTTTTATATGGGGCCCCAATTTTCGTTAATATCATTAAATGGCTCGGGCCCCAAAATGTCTGGAGACGGCCCTGCCTCTAGGTACGGGAGTTTTATACGATTGAAACAATATGGTGCAGTAGGTAGGAGAAAAATCATCCCACCCATCAGGGCTTCGAGGATAAGGAGAAGATATGGCGCTTTGAGGTTTGCTGGTGTGAGTGGCTGATCTTGGTCTCGGTCCCTGGCCCGGGTACTCGATCCTGGTACCCGTTCCAGGTACCCGATCTCTACTCTAGGTGTCATTTGTATAAGTTCCTCATTTTTATGATTGACTTATTTCATGACAAATCACATTGGGGATGTTTATGTAACGGGTAGCATAGGTTCTCCAAGTGTGGTTTTCTCGAAGACATGCTTCCGGTCATCCCAAAGAGCTTCAAGAGAGGTAGTTCACTTGTTCTTAACTCTTGAAGAGATTTAGTTGCACACACTCACATCTCTTGGATTTGTATTGACATGCATTGATTGTTGCACACTCACACACTTACGTGCATTTGAATTGTTATGCATTTGTTTCATGATTGCTCATGTGTGCATTCTTTCACACTCCACACTTGCACATTTTGCACATTACTTAGTGTGTTAAGTTTGCCTGGAAAAGAGAATTTCTTCTCTTAGCGCGGCCCAGACCGCATGGCAAACTCTGCTTATACCGAGGTATACAGAGCGATATTCATCTGTAGGCCCCTGATGCCTATACCGCGGCCTATGCACTTGCACGCACAGCGGTTCGAGTCGCGGTGGAGTCCAGTAGGCCCCTGTTGCCTATACCGTGGCCTGTGCACTTGCACGCACAACGGCCCGAGTCACGGTGTTGTCTAGTAGGCACACTGTCGTGTGTACCACGGTCTAGGCACTTACCCGAGCCGCGGTCCAGCAAACAGTATTGACGGGATTTTGATTTCCAAGCCCAAAATGACGTAGTTTTGTCTAGGGTTTCTATATATATGTTCTCTTATTCCCCAACTCGTTTTAGAGCTTAAAGAACATATTTTTAAGAGAGAGAACAACCCTTAGAGAGAGAAAGCTTGAAGCTTTGTTACTTGACTCTCCAAACCCAAAACCCATCATCTTCATGCATTTCTAAGCATCTTTAAGGCATGGGTCTTCATTATTAGTTGACTTGGTAAGTTGAACGAAAACCCCATCTTTATCATTTGTTCATACTTTCCAAGATTGTGTTTTTATTGCATTTATTAGTTGATTAAATGCTAGGACTCTATTTAATGCATATATTTATGAGTTCCTTTATATGATTAGGTTTGTATTGTGATAGCTTGCATTTAGGACATATTTGCCCTCTAGCTAATTAGGACTCATTGATTGCATTTGTTAATTGCATTTATTGTCCTTGCCATTTTATGTGACAACATGTGTTGATATGGATTTGGTTGATGACTAGATTTTAGACTTGCATATCTATATCTAGTTAGGCCTTTATGAGCATTCATATAGACATTGATATCTAGGATTTGTACTTAGTGTCATTTTTAATCCCTAGATAAGCATTTAGTGTTGCCTAGCATTATTTGCATTTTGAATATTCATTTATTCACTTAGGTTGTTAATCTCTTCTTGAGAGTTAAGTCTTGTGACTATAAGGTGTAGTGCACAAGCAAGTGAAGTCTTGCAACCAAGGTGTGGTTGGCAAGCAAAGTGATCAAGGATTCACTATAAAGGCCCGTTGGGTAGTAGTGGTGGGTTAGTGACCGAGAATGGTGTGACCAGAGGTCAACCTAGGTTGTAAACATCATTGCAATAGTGGATTTGAGGATCAGTGTGGCTAGAAGGATAGCCCGTGGTTTTTCCCTTGTTGAAAGGTTTCCACGTAAAAATCATGTGTGTTATTTAATTTCCGTATTTTACACTTAATTTTGTATGTTTGCTTGTGGGGTGATTTTTAATATTGACTAATCAAGAAAAGTTGGTAATTAACTTGATTAAAACCTATTCACCCCCCTTTAGGTTATCAGACACACGCTTGAGTAGTATTTTCAATTTGTATTTCCCCGACCCAAATAGCAAGCTAGGAGTAGGGCTCCTCTGGCTCCGGGGTTGGATCTTCAAAAAGGCTGTTTGATCCCATAGGGAGGGTACGGGAGAGCTCCTTGGTTCCCCGGTTCCCCGACTTCTTTCTAGTGGGTCCAGATGGTGTTTTCCATCTTTAAATGTGACTTGGAGTGCAGATAGGTGGATAAGAGAGCTAGGACCAGTGGGGTTGGAGTCTAACTCACATACATGCATGGTAAAGGAGATAGATGGGAGAATGACAATTTTTTCGGTAGAGGTGGACTGACCTAGGGGGAAAAAGCATCACGAAGGATCATATGATGAAAAACCCCTAGACATTATCCGGAGGAGGGAGAGAATCCTTCTTTATATATATCAACAAGAGGTGTTCCAGAGAGCTTACATAAGTACAAACCGGGACTTGGTAGGTCACAGTTGGAGGGGTACCACCTGGAACATATACATTCTTGGTGAAAATTAATATGTGTAGTAGACGATACAAATGTGGTGTAGAGGGAATTTTGACGAGGTATCTTTGACAATGTAGGCGTCTATATTTTTAGTCGATTTCTAGATCAGCTCCCATTTTTCAGATCCCCTTTTTAGAGAGAGCTTTGTCATATTTATATGTCATAATTCTTGTTGCCCACTCCGTCAATTTAGTTAATCAATTCGCAATCATAGGAGCACTTATTTGGCATTGAAAGAGTTGAATATTTTCTCATTAATAGCGTTGTGAATGACCATTAAAGAGTTGACTGATTTCTCATTAATGGTGTTGTGAATGGCCATTAAATTATTGACTGATCTTCATTAATAAGGTTGATTATCTCCATTAATAGGATTGACTATCTCCATCAATAGGGCTGACTATCTCTATTAATAACTAGAGAGGTCAACTTTCTCTTCTTTTAGTTGGAGGCCTCTTGCTGTTGTTTCCCATTCTAGACAAGCGGGAGGCATTTGTTGGATCTGTCCAGGATAGGCACCGCAGTACTAGGGTATCGGGTAACTGGTGCACTTTCCTCCTTAGTGCGCTGGAGCTTTCTCGCTATCACTCTCCATGTTGGATGGATGAGATATGCTTATTGAACCGGTCCAGGATAGGTATCATGGTACTGGTACTTTTTGATACCATGGAAAAGGCCTACTGTGGCATCGACCCTTTCTAGATCATGGCATCTGTGTTTCTCGGTACCGGGGAAGCGTGATGGTCTCGATCTAGGTCTGATCAGAAATCAGCCCGATGGAAAATTCTTTTTTGGACCCTTGTCAAAAACGGCTGTTAACAAAAGTTCTCTCTGACTTGAACACCGGTACTTAGTTAGGGTTGGAGTCAGGATCTGTAATGTTTAAAGAATTTTGCTTATCGCTTTTTACTGGTAACCATTACTTGAAACGGAAACCGTTCCTAGGACACTTGGCCTAGGCGAATTAGGATACTAGTCATTCCAGCATCAGGAGTCCTAGTACTTATGCGAAAAGATCCTGGTAGACGACTAAGGCCATTTTCACACCAAATATTTATACATAGGCAAAACATAGGCGAAACATAGGCGAATCCAGGTACATGGCATTCCTGCAAAACAAATGAGCGGTGGCAGATCACAAACAGGGATATTCCCTTGGGTGGAATTTCTGACGCTCTAGTCAGTATAAAATCCGATAAGTGAAAGAGGTAAGATATGACAAACCGCATTGCTAGATTTTTTGGGATGAGGTTTCGGTGGCCAATCTAGGTACCTAGCATTCCTTCTCTAGGAATCCTGGTACTTGGGCGAAAACACGTAGGTGAATATAGGTACCTGGCATTCCTGTTTTAGGAATCCTAGTACTTAGGTGAAACACGTAGGCGAATCTAGGTACCTGGCATTTCTGTTTCAGGAATCCTGGTACATAGGTAAAAATCCATAGACGAAACTGGGTACCTAGCATTCTTGTTAAAGGAATCCCAGTACTTAGGTGAAAAAGATCCTGGTAGGCAACTATGTCATTTTTGTACCAGATCCTTCCAGGTGAGATTGGGTTCCGGCCAAGGCATCAGGAGTGCTATTTGTCTGTCCTGGTCTTGAGGAAGCGACAAGCAACAAGGGCCATACCTTTCCAACCTTGGTCTGGTAGGCAACTATTCCTTTTACATACTAGACCCTTCCTGGTGAGATTGGGTTCTGACTAAGGCAGCAGGATGGCCATTTGGCTATACCGGTCTTGAGGAAGTGACAGGCAACCAGGGTCACAACTTCGCAACCTTGGTCTGGTAGGCAACTATGCCATTTATGCAACAGATCCTTCCTGGAGAGTGGTGGGTCTTGTCCAAGACATCATGAGTGCCATATGGCTCTCTTGGTCTCGATTATAGGCGAAAAGGCGATCATAGGCGATTGAAACCAAAAGAGATACAAACTCATGGCGAATCAACTCTAGGCAATATTGGTCAATGCTCACCCTGCTTCAGCGGACTTCAAGGGTGAAACCTTTCGAGGTGGTCCGCATTCTAGGTATAGGTAACAGAGTGACTTTCTGTAAAGACGCTTTTTATTGTGGGCCGGTCACTTGGAGAAATCTTCTCATGTTGGGTCTCATTGGAGTACTAGAGAGAATGATGAACTTCTAGTCCCCAAGTGATGTAACCGGTTTAGGGGCCTACTTAGGGTAGATGAGAGTCTTCAACAATCACAATGGGGAACGATATTCCACTTGAACGAACCGGGACCTTGGTAGCTCACTAGGCGTTGAGTGGCCCGGTACAAGAAGTCAGGAACCGCTAGTCCTCCTCTGATGGTACTGGTCCAGAGGCATGCTTGGGCTTCAAAAAGACCGTAACAACTGAAATGAGGCTCTGGGCTTAGCTTAATCAAATTGGGATCTCGGTAGATCACATGGGCGCTATGAGGGGGCCCAATACAATAAGTGAGAAAGAACAGGTCTTGCAGCAGCGCTGCTGCTATAGAGGACTGCTTAGGCATGTAGAAGACCTCAGTACAAATGGGAAGCCTCTGGGCTCTCCTCGAACGGATCAGGACTACAATGGCTCGCTAAGGCGTTGAATGACCTAATACAAATGGAGAGGAGCCACCAACACGATACCTGTCCAGAGGCATGCTTGGAATCCAAGAAGTCCCCAGCAATTGAAGTGAGGCTTTTGACCCTTCTAAAAAGAATCTTGATCGCAGCGGCTCACTTGGGCATTGAATGGCCTGGTATAAAAAGTGAGGAGCCACTGGGCATTGCAGTGGTGCTGCTGCTCTAGAGACTTGCTTAGGCATGTAAGAGACCTTACCAAATGTGGTAAGCCTCTAGGCTTTCCTCGAATGAATCGGGACTTCGGTGGCTCGCTAGGGCCTTGAATGACCCTGTACAAATGAAGATGAGCCACCAACACGATACTGGTCCAGAGGCATGCTTGGGATCCTAAAACTTCCCAGCAACTGAAATGAGGCTTTGGACCCTCCTATAAAGAATCGGGACCACAGTGGCTCACTTGGGCATTGACCGGCCCGGTACATGTAATGAGGAGCCACTGGGCTTGCAGCGCTACTGCTGCTCCAGAGGCTTTCTTAGGCATGTAGGAGGCCTTACCAAATGTGGGAAGCCTTTGGGATCTCCTCAAATGAATCGGGACTTCGGTGGCTCGCTAGGGCGTTGAATGACCCAGTACAAATGGAGAGGAGCCATCGGCACGATACTGGTCCAGAGGCATGCTTGGGATCTTAGAAGTCCTCAGCAACTGAAATGAGGCTCAGGACCCTTTTAGAAAGAATCGGGACCGCAGTGGCTCACTTGGGCATTAACCTGCCTGGTACAAGAAATGAGGAGCCATTGGGCCTTGCAGTGGTGCTGCTGCTCCAGAGGCTTGCTTAGGCATGTAGGAGGCTTTACAAATTATGGGAAGCCTCTGGGCTCTCCTCGAATGAATCAGGACTTCTGTGGCTCACTAGGGCGTTAAATGGCCCGAAACAAATGGAGAGGAGCCACCGGCAAGATACCGGTCCAGAGGTATGCTTGGGATCCTAGAAGTTCCCAGCAATTGAAATGAGGTTCTGAACCCTCCTAGAAAGAATCAAAACCGTAGTGGCTAACTTGGGCGTTGACTGACCCGGTACAAGAAGTGATGAGCCACTGGGCCTTATAGCGGTGCTGCTGCTTCAGAGGTTTGCTTAGGCATGTAGGAGGCCTCAACAAATGTGGGAAGCCTCTGCACTCTCCTCGAACGGATCGAGACTTCGGTGGCTCTCTAGGGCGTTGAAGGGCCCGATACAGATGGAGAGGAGCCACTAGCATGATACTGGTCCAAAGGCATGCTTGTGATCCTAGAAGTCCCCAGCAACTGAAATGCGGCTCTGGACCCTCCTGGAAAGAATCAGAATTGCAGTGGCACACTTAGGCGTTGACTGGCTCGGTACAAGAAGTGAGGAGCCACTAGACCTTGCAGCGGTGATGCTGCTCTAGAGGCTTGCTTAGGCATGTATGAGACCTCATCAAATGTGGGAAGCCTCTGGGCTCTCATCGAATGGATCGGGACACAGTGGCTCACTTGGCGTTGACCATCCCGGAACAAGAAGTAAGGAGCCAATGGGCGTTGCAGCGGTGCTGCTGCTACAGAGGCCTTCTTAGGCATGTATGAGGCCTTACCAAATGTGGGAAGCCTTTAGGCCCTCCTCCAACGGATCAGGACTTCGGTGGCTCACTAGGGCATTGAATGGCTCCATATAAATGTAGAGGAGCCACTGGTACGATACCGATCGGGAGGCATGCTTGGAATCCTAGAAGTCATAGCAACTGAAATGAGGATCTGGTCCTTCCTGGAAAAAATCAGAACTGCCCTGGCTCACTTGGGCGTTGACCGACCCAATAAAAGAAGTGATGAGCCATTGGTTTTCTATCGGTTGTTCTACTTATATAGTCATTTAGTTGAGTTGGCATTTTAGTTGTATGTGTTGACCTACTACCTAGAAGCTTTTAAATAGTGGATCCGGTGACATGAGGAGATCGATATGAACAGATGCAAATCCAGTCGATCTGCTAGATAGGAGATATACCGGTAGCGGAGCAAATTCTCTATAAAGAAGCATAAGAGGTGCAACTCTACCATATAGGAGCTCTAAATGTATTAGAGCTATTCTGCTGTAGAGGAGCCCTCTAGGCGCGGAACTGCTGTAGTGGAGCTCTATAAGTATATGAGTAGGTTTGCTGCATAGGGGCAACATAGTAGACAGGTTCCACTAGGAGTCCCATGCACCATATTTTCTCCACAACAAACAAAACTAGTCAAACGACAAAGTGAGCACCACACGCGATACGTAGGCGGTACATACTGTTAATAGCCAAATTTGGCTGGGGACCAAAGGGAAATTTTTCACCCTCCTAGTCTGACTCCAGGCCTGAGGTCATCCACCAAGAGACCACGCTTTCCAAAGCCGAGCTACGATACCACCCCACAGAAATAAAGGAGAGCTCCAGAAACACTCGGAGAAGAGCCCGACTCGATCAGACCGAGCCCGCATCACCAAACCTGAAATTAGAGAGCTCCCTCGGGGTCGAGATTACCTTGTAACCTCTCCAGAAGCTTGCCTAAACCCCGCTGTCATAGAGGGGTGTCTGCAGGAGCCACATCAAGCTTCAAGAAATCACGGGAGGTCAGACCAAGCTCCTGGCTTGATTAAGCACCTGAATACCAGAGCCAAGTCACTGATCTACCTCGCCATACATACTGTATTCAATGACTTCTATGAGGGATCATGTTGTGAAGATACGAAGATACACTGGATCATATCTGGTACGTGCAAAACAAGTAATAGAGTCCAAAAAGGAAACAAACTGATCTCCACCAAGATATTCTCAATTCGACTATTAACACAAAGTCAATGCCATTTAAATGAGAAATCCCACCCGATATGGAGGGGAGAGACTGAGAAAATCAAAGGGAGAATCAGTTGATTTAACCTACAAAAACTATGTATAAATAGAAAGAAAGAGGAAGAGAAAAGGGGACTACTTTTCGACAGGCATACGACAACAACCCTACTACACCTTAGAGAAATTGAGAGAAATTGAGAGATATTTGTACACGAAATACCATTAATAAAAATAAAGAAAGCATTTCCATTCTTTTTTGATGGTACTGATAGTAGTATTTTTTGTCATTTGAACAAGCACTGACTAGAATACATTCTACCTTGACCGCCACCTCCGTGGTAGTGGATTTGAGGGTGTTAATACTGATTTCTCATCTCGAGTAAATTTTCCGTTAACACTTTCTGGCGCCGTCTGTGGGAAGCCAACCACATCCAGTAAATAAAATCAACCATATGCATTTTCATTTGTTTTACAGGAACCATGAGGCTCCGCTCCTCCATAGGACGGCACGGAGCTTCGGAACAACCTTCGGCGATGCCAACACGAAAGGCCACAAGGAAGGGGAAGAAGTCTGGACATCGCAGTCAAGCTCCGATCCAGATGACTAATGCGCGGGCTTCGGGCCACCCTATGATAAGCCAGGCCGTGCTCAACCAACAAGTGGCAGCCTTCGTGGAAACCGTTCACCTCCGCCTACTCGCCGAAGGCATCATAATCCAACCAACAAACCCAAATGATCAGGGAGATCCGAGCAGGCCTAGGACCAGACAACCCGCTTTCGACCGCCTGGGACCTCCTCCTCTAGATCCAGCTTACGACAAGATTGGGCCCCAACCTTCGATCCGGGATAGGCTAGGACCCATGCCCCCAGTTTCGAGAAGACTTTCACAACATCAGCCCAGGCTAGTTAAGTCTGTAGCAGATGCGCTAACCCGGGAGCAACGAGGGGCACCTCACCCGACAGCATCAAGAAGAGAAACTCGGGCCCAAGAGGAAGGAAGCCGACAAACCTCCCAAGTAGATCCCATTCATGAAGAGGATCGGGTCGAGGTCGCCAGTTCATCAGAGGGATCCGACAACAAAGAATCCGAGGTCAATTCAAAAAAACCCGGGAACAAGCGACTGATGGATCAGTTGGCGAAGTTACAGAAAGAGGTCCAGCAGATACGAAAGGGAAAGAACAAGAAGGATAAGAAGGATCAATTGAGCGAGATGAACACTCCCTTCACAAGAAGGATCCGAGATGCGGAGCTCCCACCAAAATTTAAAATGCCAACAAATAAGTTCTCTGCAACGGAAGACCCTTTAAGTCACTTGGAGAGCTTCATCCAACAGATGAAGGTCCAGAATACTACCAGAGCAGCTATGTGTAGGATGTTCCCAATGACCTTAACTGACTATACGAAGACCTGGTTCAGGAAACTGCCTGCTGGTAGAGTGGATTCTTTCACAAAGTTATCAACAGATTTTTGCTCGCAATTCCAAGGAGTCAAACCTCGTCCAAAAGATCCCATACACCTTTAATATGTGATTCAGGAGTGGGGTGAAACACTTCAATCGTATGTGGAATGTTTTCACAAAGAAGTCATACAGATGGGAGTTTTCGCAGAGAAAGAGACTCTCGCCAATTTCAGGCGGAACCTGTGGGCGGGAAATCTTTTCCGCTCCTTCGCCAAGAGACCTCCAGAGACTTACCAGGAGGCCTACGATCGGGCTATTAAGCAGGTCAAGATCGACGAACAACTCAAAGTCTAGATGGAACACGATGATATGAGAACGGCAAAGCGTCAAAAAAAAGAAGCTCCCAAATCTGAGCCAGCTCAGAAAAATCAGAACAAACCCCCCAATAGATCGACATACCGTTTCCCCGCTGCTCAGCTCAGGCAAGAAAGGTATCCAGTAAAATGAACCCCTCCTCGAGACTCGCCTCCTCCTAGGACTGTAGCTCCCGTAGTACGAGGGTAGAAGGGGTATAATTATTACACCCCCCTGAACGCCTCCCGGGAAACAGTCTACCTTGCTATACGGGATAAGGGGCTACTCCAAAAGCCCACACCCATGAAAGCCCCTGTCGACAGGAGGAACCAGTACAAGTACTACGACTTCCATGAAGACGTGGGCCACAACACTTCAGAGTTTTATAATTTGTGTAACCAGATCGAAGCCCTGATAACGGAAGGATGTTTGATGGAGTTCTTGCAGCAGGTTAGAGATAATATTCAGACTGGAAGAGAGGTACAAGCAGAGATCCGCGAGCATACAGAGAAGAGAAAGGGGGAACAAACTGACTTAATGCAACAGATACATGTGATACACACCATTAGCGGAGGTCCCACATTGGCCGGTACCTTAAATAATTCCAGGAAAAACCATGCAAGAAAGATTCTCCCTATAGAAGAAGGTCGAGGTATCTTCAAGGTCAGCCAAAGCCTGGCGGAGCCCTCCCAGTCAGCACAGATCGTTTTCACTTAAGCAGATATCTTTAATACCGTGCAGCCTCATGATGATCCCATGGTGATCACGATACAGATTGCCAACTGCATGATCCATCGCGTGCTTGTTGCTACGGGCAGCAGTGTAGATATCCTCTTCAAGGATACCTTGGAAAAACTGAACTTGAAGCAATAGTGTTACAACAGCTGTACAACTCCGCTTTATGGATTCACCGGGGATTCGATCATACCGGTGGGATCGAAGATCCCAGTGATCGCCAGAACCACACCTCTCCAACATAATGTTATGACAGACATAGTTATGGTTGACACCCCATCAGTCTACAATGCTATCTTAGGGAGACCATTCCTCTCCTCCTTGAAGGGAGTCTTGTCTATATACTACAATGTCCTGAAGTTCCCAGTGGGAACCAAGGTGGGAGAGATACGCGGAGATCAACAAGCAGCTAGGAAGTGTTACGCGGTGTCGCCAAGTGAGTCCCACAGCATTAAACATGGTCCCTGAGAAGATTTCTGAGATCGATAATTGGCTAGAAGATTGCAAGTCTTAGACCCTCTATACAGATGGAGCATCTGGGCAAGCTGGGGGATCGAACATGGTCCATGAGAAGATTTCCTAGATCGATAATTGGCTAGAAGATTGCAAGTCTTGGACCCTCTATACAGATGGAGCATTTGGGCGAGCTGGTGTGGTCTTAGTAGACCCAGAGGGGACTGAATTCTGTCACTGCTTCAGATTCGAATTCAAAGCCACCAATAGTGAAGCAGAATACGAAGCCCTCATAGCCGAGATGAAGGCAGCCATCGAATTGGAGGCCGACTACCTGCAAATCAAGAGCGACTCATTACTTGTAGTCAATCAGGTGTCTGGGGTATACTAGGCAAAGGGAGATAACATGGCCGCTTACCTAAAGCTAGCTCAATCACTTAAAAATAAATTTAAGGGAGTCAAGATTGATCAGGTGCCTCGACACCAAAACCACCGTGCGGATGTTTTAGCCAAGATAGCAGCAAATGGAGGCCAATCCTTACCACGGGGAATTTCCCTCCAAGTGATCTCCCAACCAAGCAGAGCCGCAAGTAAGGAAATTTGTTCCCTAGATCGTCAGCCTTACTGGATGGACCTGATCGTTGCCTACCTCTAAGAGGGAAAGCTTCCTGAGGAGCCCGATCAAGCCTGAAGAATTAAAAGGCTCTATATCCGATATTGCCTTGTAGATGGGTACCTCTACAGGAGGGGTAGATCCCTCCCCTTACTTCGATGTTTAAATCCTGATGACGCTAAATGGGCGTTAAGAGAGGTTCATTCTGGGGACTGCGGGAACCACATCGGTGGAGAAGCTTTAGCGTATTAAGTGCTTCGTATGGGGTACTACTGGCCGACCATCCACTAAGACGAAAGAAGCTTTGTACGGTCTTACGAGCCATGTCAAAGGACTTCGAACTTGAACCACTTGCCACCAGAGTGACTATCATCTCTCAGTTCACCCTACCCCTTTGCCATGTGGGGGATCGACCTAATTGGACCGCTTCTCACCGCTCCTGGAAAAGTTAAATATGCCATCGTGGCTATCGATTATTTCACAAGATGGGTCGAGGTCGGGCCTCTTTCTCGAATATCAGAAAAGAATATGACCAAGTTCATCAAAACTAACGTGGTTTGTAGATTCGGGACCCCTCTCATCATTGTGGCAGACCTAGGCAAGCAGTTCGACAACGCCCAATTCAAAGACTTCTGCAAGGGTTTAGGCCTGAGGTCGCCCATCCTCAGACCAACGGGCTGGTGGAGTCCATTAAAAAGACTATCAAGAAGCTTCTAAAGAACAAACTACAGCAGAAAAAAGGCAAATGGGCCGAAGAACTGCCCGAGGTCCTCTGGGCATACCGGACTACAAAGAGGACAGCTACCGGGGAGACACCTTACTCCCTAGCTTTCAGAGTTGAAGCGGTCCTCCCCATCGAGCATAAATTGACTTCATTCAGGGTGCAGCATTTTGAACCCTAAAGCAACGAGGTCAAGCTCCGAGCTAATCTAGACCTCCTAGAAGAGAAACAAGATCGGGTAGCTGAGAAAGTAGCGGTCTACCAGAGCAAGATCGCTAGGTATTTCAACCAAAGGGTCAGAGCCTGGAATTTCAAAGAAAGAGATCTGGTGCTCAGGAAGGTGACCTCGAATACTCGAAAAAGGTCGGATGGAGTCATAGGCCCCAATTGGGAAGGGCCATACTTGATAAAGGTAGTTGCTCGCAATGGAGCCTACAAACTCGCAGACATGGATGGATGACCCATCGAACACACCTGGAACACAGATCACTTGAGGAAATTCTACCCCTGAGCAGAGAGCTTTCAAGCAGATTACCCCCATTTAGGTTTCAATAAAATCCCTAATAATGATGTACTACATCTCGATCATCAATAAAGTCTGCGTTTTTTCTTTATCTCCGATTATGTTCAACATTAGTATCTACATATTTGATTTGGAAGTTCGACATAGTCACCTCAAGACCAAGGACGAGCCAGGGAAACCCCCTCGCTGCTCCTGATGCCTTGGCCGGGCACCACCCCCCGCTAAGAAGGGTCTGAGTGTAAGAGCATAGTTGCCATCTATATCTCGAGACCAGGGACTGGCCTGGGAAGCCCTCTCGTTACTTTTGATGACTTGGTCGGGCTACCACCCCCAAGAAGGGTCTGAGTGTAAGAGCATAGTTGCCATCTAGATCTCGAGACCAGGAAATGGCTAGACAGCCCCCCTAATGCCTCGATCGGGCTACCTCTCCTGGAACGGATTTAAATATAAATACGTGTTTCGTTTGCAGGATTAAGATCATCTCGATAAGAGTTCCCTACGAAGCCAGATTGAAGTATGAGCAAATTATCATCAAAGATGCAGGTTTGACTCACATTCAGGATCAGGAATAAAGCAAGAAGTTCTCAATCGAGGTGGAAGCTCGTAATCAAGGTCAATCAAAACAAATATGACATTAATAACAAAGGAGCCTATCCCCCAGTAAGGCTACATCCATCAAACGGGGAGCCTAACCCCCAAATCAGGGCTACAAAAAAAAGAGAGAAGAAAGACCACTAAACTAATCATGAGTAAAGCGGGGTGCCCACCCCCTTTTCCGGGCAATCAAAGCCAGTCATGAACAAGTGGTTGCCCGTCTTGGCTACCCTCGCCAACCATCTCTCCTTTCAGAGGTTCCTCCTGCTGATCAGCTGGATCCTCCTCCAAGACTTCGTTGATCACTACCATGACCTCAGGAGGCATAGCCGCATCAAGAAAGGCAGCCATGGATCCTGTCTGGCTCTTGTCGACCTCCATTTCCACTCTAGAAGGTCCCTCAGATGTGCACTTTACTCCTCCCCTAGCTCCTGGTTGATCTCGTTCGGACCGCGCGGGCAGAACCTTACTTGAAGATTCCCCAAGACCTAAAGTAGTAAAGATAGGAGAAGGAAGAGGAGGATTTGCCTGGACGGGCTGGTTTTCGGCTCCTGCCTGGTTGGAAGGAACCGCTCCGTCATCATCTGGGCGAGACAACTCAGCAGCCTTAATCATTATCTCATATCTATCCCAACCGGCGATGGATGATAGATCAAAGGGAAGAGGGAGAGCCTCTGCAACCTGAAAGGAAGCATAGAAATATACATCACTAAAGGAGGTCTCCGCATCAATCTGCAGCTTGGCCACCTGAGCAATCAAATCCTGATTCTCGAGGTCCAACATCTTAGCCTCGGTTTTCCAAGAATCCCTCTGCCTAGCCCTCCGGGTAGATTGGAGAATTTCTTGATCAAAGGACAGTTTCGTCCTCTCATAGTCACAACGAAGCTCTGCCAGCTCGGTCTCCATTTTTCCTTGGCTGGAGGTCATCTCTTCTACTAATGTCTGAGCCCGCTTGAGCAATCCCATGGCTCTCTCAGCTTCGGCTTCAGCCTTAGCAGCCCGATCATGAAGGAGGGTTACCTGGTGGCCCATAGCTACATTTAGCTCGAAGGCCTACAAGATATAAAGCCAGGGTTAGGAACCGAGCAAGTTAGCAGTTTCAAGAGCAGCATAGGAAAAACAACAATTACCTCAGCTAAGACAGCAGACCCCTTGGTGAGCAAGACATCGACGGGCATCGAGGCCATCCCAGAGTTCCCACCACCCGGGCAGGATGCGATGAATTGTTCCAAGACCACGTCCTGGCCCGTCAAGCTCGACTGAGGGAGAGAGCGGCTAAGAGGAATCCCTGCGACACCCGTTTCAAAGCCCTCCGAAGCTCGGGGGGTTGGAATCGCAGCGACATCAGGTAGATGAGCAGGGTGGGGCAACCGTAGCAGCCGAGGGAGCAGAAGAAGCATGAGTAGTATGACGCGAAGGTAGCCATCATTGATTTCACCTGGGAAGGTGATGGAGTTGGAGCAGGCATAATCCCGGCTGAAACAATCAGCCCTTCCTTCTCCGAGGTAGCAGGGGAAGCCCCTCGCCCCAGTCTGATGGATGAGGGGGGAGTGCGAGCTTGTCGGAGCTTGCCAGAGCTACTGGGCTTCGCGAGAAGCTGGCTTAACAATCAAAACTATAAGTAAACGAAACAAAAGGGGAACGTCAGAATTAAGCTGGTCAACGAGACAAAGCAAGACGATTCAGTGTTACTTACGAGGAATAGCATCGGAGATCCGCATGTATTGATTCACCCTGCGGGGATCGAAGGCTTCTGCAGTTGGGTACTTTAGGTTCAAGTAGTTCCTGGCCAGAATATCCTTCAAAACAGCTTCAGACTCAGGTGGCAGGGAATCCTGGTCCCACGATGGTTTGTCACTGAAAACTGTGGGGACCTCGAACTCATGCCCCCCAATAAAAATCGAGCTCCCCCAGTCACCCCCTGCCAAGATACACTCTTCCTTCCGGGCGGGATCTTTCTTCGAAGCCCCAGGAATGATAAAATTGAGCTTGTTCTTGGATTTTGTATAGAACTGACCCCGGGGAGCACCGGAGAGGCTCTCGATTTGAAAAAGGTAGGCCAACTCCTCTGTTCTGGGCTCTCTCGTCACATTGCTCAGCTGTCATTGTTCCTCCAATGCACGAGGAAACTAATCAAATGCCTCAAGAAGCCAAGCGTCAACTGGAGAGGGGCAAGCTAGATGGCGTTGAGAGCTCGTCGAAGGGTAGGATGAAGGGGAAGCCTGACCCCATTCTTGAGAGCCGCCATATGAATCGGAAGCACACTGTTAGAAGGATTGAAGAACTCGTAACCTTTGGGAGGAACCGAGATAGAGACACTGTCAGGGATGCCGTATTTGGACCTCAAACGGTCAATCGAGTTTGGATCAACGATAGAGTCGGGGACAACCCTAAAATCATAAGGGGCAAGCCTCTCTAGTGAAGGACTAGAAACCATGACTTGACACTTCCCGGCAGCATCCTTCTTGCCTTCTTTGTTAGAATCTTCATCAACCAAATCCAGAGGATTATCAGGTCGATTAGAGAAACCAGTCCCAATGGCTACGTTTCTAGTAGACCGCCGGCGCTGGGGACTTGGCGAAGAGTCATCACTGTCGAAACCTTTACACGCTCACTTATCGAGGGCGGGACTAACGACCTCCTCACCATCGACAAAAGAGTGGACAGAATCACGACTATTTTTCGATATGGTAGAAGAAAATTTAGCGAAGTTGGGAAAGAGGAGATGAAATTCTTTCCAAAAGAGAATTTGAAACTTGAAAGAAGTGAATGTATAAGGAAGGCAGTGGAGGTGTCGAGTTTAAATAGGTGTAGACAGAGCAGTGACGTTGATAACCCAAGAACAAAATTTTCGGTGGTGGGTTGCCTTGAATCACGGAGTGGCCGTAACTTAGCCGGATTAATTTGAATACCCCAATCTACGTGCGCCACATCACTTGGGGCAATTAATGAAAAGATTTCTACCAAGATTCTGGTAACGGTAATGGAGGAAAAATTTCCCAAATAAAATAGGAAATCTGACTCCAACCCCAAACTCAATCACTAGCGTTCAAGTCAGAGGGGACTTCTGTTAATAGCTAAATTTGGCTAGGGACTAAAGGGAATTTTTTCACCCTCCTAGTCTAACTCCAGGCCCGAGGCCATCCACTAGGAGACCATGTTTCCCAAAGCCGAGCTACGATACCACCCCAAAGAAATAAAGGCGAGCTCCAGAAACACCCGGATAGAGCCCGGCCTGATCAAACCGAGCCCGCATCACCAAACCTGAAATTAGAGAGCTCCCTCGGGGTCGAGATTACCTTGTAACCTCTCCAGAAGCTTGCCTAAACCCCGCTGTCATAGAGGGGTGTCTACAGGGGCCACATCAAGCTTCAAGAAATCACGGGAGGTCAGACCAAGCTCCTGGCTTGATTAAGCACCTGAATACCAGAGCCAAGACACTGATCTACCTCGCCATACATACTGTATTCAATGACTTCTATGAGGGATCATGTTGTGAAGATACGAAGATACACTGGATCAAATCTGGTACGTGCAAAACAAGTAATAGAGTCCAAAAAGGAAACAAACTGATCTCCACCAAGATATTCTCAATTCGACTATTAACACAAAGTCAATGCCATTTAAATGAGAAATCCCGCCCGATAAGGAGGGGAGAGACTGAGAAAATCAAGGGGAGAATCAGTTAATTTAACCTATAAAAACTATGTATAAATAGAAAGAAAGAGGAAGAGAGAAGGAGACTACTTTTCGACAGGCATATGACAACAACACTACTGCACCCTAGAGAAATTGAGAGAAATTGAGAGATATTTATACACGAAACACCATTAATAAAAATAAAGAAAGCATTTCCATTCTTTTTTGATGGTACTGATAGTAGTATTTTTTGTCATTTGAACAAGCACTGACTAGAATACATTCTACCTTGACCGCCACCTTCGTGGTAGTGGATTTGAGGGTGTTAATTGAGATTTCTCACCCCGAGTAAATTTTCTGTTAACACATACAAATATGGAGAACAGACATCTCAAATAATGAATAATATGCCATGAATAATGAATCTACCATCTCAATATTAGAAAGTCGAGCTTGCATGGCAACAAATTAGATTGATCCTGAGGATTTACTACATGATGCACTCTGCATGTTCAATGTATTTAAGTAGCAACATATATAAGGCGGAATATCAACTAATCATAGCAGGAGTTCATTTAGATCACAAGATCCATGCAAACTTATGTAATAACGTTAGTAATATTGATCTAGTAAGACAAAATAAAGATTGCATCATAGCATCATGGCTTAAACATGTGGTGAATATAGCAGTTGAATACGTTAAACTGTATGTAAAGTGATAATATGTAAGGGATAGAGAAATATACGCTCATGTAGAGACAAGGAAGCCACAGTGGTCAAGTGAGCTTCTCACAGACAGCGCTAAAAAGTGTTAACCAAAAATTTGTTTGGATGTAGAATTTCGATCAACACCCTCAAGCTGTAACCTGGGAGATCGCAGTGGGGTAGGCACCTATAGGTACCAGGTTTTTATACAAGTGAAACAGTATGGTGCAATAGGTAGGAGAAAAATCATCCAGCCCATCGGGGCTTCGAGGATAAGGATAAGCTATGGCGTTTTGAGGTTCCTTTTCTTGTGTGAGGGGCTAATCTTGGTCCCGGTCCCTGGTCCGGGTACCCGATCCTGGTACCTAATACCGTTAGCCGATCTCTTCTCTAGTTGTCCTTTGTATTTCCCCGAACCAAATAGCAAGCTAGGAGGAGGCTCCTCTGGCTCCGGGATCTGATCTTTATAAAGGCTGCTTGATCCCATAAGAAGGGTACGGGGGAGCTCCTAGGTTCCCTGGTTCTCCTGCTCCTTTCTAGCGGGTCCAAATGGTGTTTTCCATCTTTAAATGTGACTTGGCGTGTAGATAGGTGGATAAGAGAGCTAGGACCTGTGGGATCGGAGTCTAACTCCTATACATGCATAGTAAAGGCGATAGATGAGAGAATGACAATTCTTTTGGTAGAGGTGGACTGACCTAGGGGGAAAAAACATCATGAATGATCATATGCTGAAAAACACTTAGGAAGTATCCGGAGGAGGGAGAGAATCCATTCTTTATAAATATCAATAAGAGGTGCTCCAGAGAGCTTACATAAGTACAAACCGGAACCTGGTAGGTCATGGTGGAAGGGGTACCACCTGATATCGATACATTCTTGGTGAAAATTAATATGTGTAGTAGACGATACAAATGTGGTGTAGAGGGAATTCAGGCGAGGTATCTTTGACACTGTAGGCATCTATGTTTTTAGTCGATTTCTGGATCAGCTCCCATTTTTCAGATCCTCTTTTTGGTGAGAGCTTTGTCATATTTATAGGTCCTAATTCTTGTTTCCCACTCCGTCAATTTAGTTAATCAATTCACAATCATAGGAACACTGATTTGGCATTGATGGAGTTGAATATTTTCTCATTAATGACGTTGTGAATGACCATTAAAGAGTTGACTGATTTCTCATTAATGACGTTTTGAATGACCATTAAAGAGTTGACTGATCTTCATTAATAAGGTTGATTATCTATATTAATGGGGTTGACTATCTCTATTAATAGGGTTGACTATCTTTATTAAAAACTAGAGAGGTCAACTTTCTCTTCTTTTAGTTGGAGGCCTCCTGTGGTTGTTTCCCATTCTGGGCGGGTGGGAGGTGTTTGTTAGATCTGTTCAGGATAGGTACCGCGGTACTAGGGTATCATGTAATTGGTGTGCTTTCCTCCTTAGCACATGTAGGTTTCTCATATTTTGATTGACTTATTTCATTGACAAACCAGATGGGGTTTGCTTGTAAGGGTAGTTAGCTCTCATTATTCGTGATCAAGCCTCGATGACATCCTCAAGCTCAAGAGCACTTCAAAGGTATATCAATTGCTTAACTCTCTTTGAAGAGACTAGTAGCACACACACACACACACTCTATCATGCATGCCTTACATATCTTGCATTTGTGTTTCAATCATGTGTTGTGTGTGTTCTTCTTTACACTTCTCACACATGCACCTTGGTTTTAGTTCTAAGTGTGGTTGTGGTTTACGTAATTCGTTTCCTGATGTGTGTGTTCGGAAATGTCCGCACCAGCATGTTGGTGTGCCTTTTCTTGGCACGATGAGTGACCCTCGCTAGAGGTCTCTTTTTGCATGGGTAGTGCACGGGTTACCTACCCGTGCAGTTACCCGTGCACTAAGGATGTGTATCCTCAGGTCTCTATTCTGCACGGGTTGTGCACGAGTCTTACCCGTGCAGTTACCCGTGCACTGATGTTAAGTGCCTTCGAGTTGCATGACTTCATGGGTTGTGCACGAGTCTTCTACCCATGTTGTTACCAGTGCACTTAGTCCGTTTTGTGTCTATTTTTGGCAAAATGATGTAGTTTCATTTAGTGCTTCTATATATACATTCCTTTATCTCCCAACTCGTGTTTAGAGCTTCCAAACCCATTTTTTAGTGAGAGAAAGTGTTCCTTTGAGAGAGAAGCTCCAAGAAACCATTTTTACTCAACCAAACTCATACCCATGTGCATCTAGCTTCATCCTTGCATCTTTTCTTCATGGGTCTTCATGCTCTTCTTGACTTGGTAATTGAACATGGCTTAAAACTTTATGTTTCATCTTTATGCTTTTGTTTACCTAGGGTTAGCAATTATTTGTTGATTAATTGCATGTTTATTTGGTCTAACATGATTTGAGTATGCTTGTGATTGTGTTTGTTGGTTGAGATTGCATGTTCATTGTGTTGGGGTTTATGCCCTGAAGATATAATTTGTAAATGGATTTATGAAATAAATAAAAAGAAAAATTCAATTCATTCTTGTTGTGTTGTTTATTTTGTAACTTGTGCATATATTAACATTCTAGATTGCCAGATGTAATCTCAAACTATGTATATGAGTGTCATATACAGATAGATACAGTATGAGACGTGCAATCTAAAAAGTCCACAGATAGCACATAAAGCTGGGTACATTATTTGTGGTTAATCTATAGCTGCGGTCTATTCCGTAATATACGGTGATTCTATCATGAATCATTCATATGAGATATGGGAATGGAGGCACCTTGTATGATGTGATCATATAGGGCTGGGCCATGATCTATATGAATCTCTCACCAAGATCCGTTTACTGATGAGATTTATATATATCAACTAATGATGGCTATATGTGGGTGATCTTAATCCTGAGTGTCTTATTGACTCCTTCAGGTTAGATCGTGGTCTTTGATATATCATGGGTGAGGTCTGATGCAGTTCCTGATCAATATGTTCCTTATGTTGGGATTGCGGTTTGGCTTGTGGCCAGGAAGGTTTGTACACAATAGTGGAATCCACTCCTTCTTGTGAGAAGTAGATGGTAGTTCCCTTAAGGGTTTATTCGGGGCTTGGACAATATGAGCGCTCTCCTAATTCCGTGAGGAAATAAGATTTATTGTCCATTAGAGAATCAACGGTACTTAAAGGATATATGTAATTAGACGGGTATAACGGACATTATGATCCAGCTCTAATTCTGAACTACTGTGGAGGATTACACCATGTGTAATAGCTATATCGATGGACACCGAGTTGTATCGGTCTGTGTAAAAGCGTCTGTAGTTGAGAGAGTGCAACTTTAGGTTTTTAGTGGAATAACACCGGAGTTAATAATCAAGAAATATTAATTAAAGAGTTTGATTAATGATTCCGAGGATTATTGGAGCTCAAAATACTGTGGGTCCATTAGGTCCCCTTGCTAGCCCGATCGATTTAGGTAACAAGGGTCACAGATAATTAATTGGACAGTCCAATTAATTGTGTTACGAAAGTGACACGTATTTATCCGGGAATAAATTGAATAATGAGATTATTTAATTAATAAATAATGGTGATTAAATAAATTAAATAATAAGATTACTTAATGATGTTGTTAATCACTAAATGGAGGGTGATAATTGATATTTGATTTTAAATAGAATAAGATAATATGATTATTTTATTTTTTAAATTAAATATTTGAAATTGAATTTAAAATGTTTAAATTTAAAATAAATATTTAATTATCTTTTAAAATAAAAGATATGAGATATAATTTTTAAAAGATTTAGCTTTAAAATAAAAAAAGATATCAATTAAAAAGTTTTTAGTTATAATAAGATATATATGACATACATATTTTAAATAACATAAAAAAACAGAAGAAAAGTATCAGTCCATATATATCACATAGAAACACACAAAACGTGAAAAGAAGAATTGCGTGAGCAATTGTGTGCATGAGAAAAAAAGAAAGAAAGAGAAAAAGTGTGTGGTGCAGGCGTGCACCATTAAAATAAAAGATAAAAAATTATATTCTATTATATTTTTTTCTTTTGAAAAACTAGAATTGTTCTAGGTATTTTTCTTCTGGAAAAAAAAAGTTTTTTCTTCTTTTCTCTACATCCTTCTAAGTTCCTGAGTATGTGACGTGTCCACACGCAGTTACCAGTTTCGGGAGTAGCTAGAAAGATCAGTGGTACAGACCAGGAGCATATCGTAAAGTGAATGAGCCTCCAAACGTTGATAAGGTTCTAAATATATATATATATATATATATATATTGATTACAATTTCCTGAGTTTACATATTGTATTTATTAGTTTCGGAAAAAATAATTACGATCTCAAGTTCACTGGTTCCAAAATTTTTAAAACATATTTCCGCTGCGTTACAAGTGAACAGGGTTCCAACACATTGATAGTTAGCATATAGGACCATTTTGCCCTCTAGCTAAGTCTATTTGTTTTGCATTTAGATATTGATATTTAGGATTTGTACTTAGTGTCATTATTTAATCATAGATAAACATTTAGTGTAGCCTAGCATTATTTGCATGATAGAATATTGTCATATATTCACATAGGTTGCAAAATCTCTTCATTGATTATTAAGTTTTGTGACTAGGTGGATTAGTGCACAAGCTTATTGGTCTAGGATCACTATTAAAGGCCCGTTGGGTAGAGTGAAAAGGTTAGTGACCAAGTATGGTGTGATTTGAGGTCAACCTAGGTTTTAAACCTTCATTCAAATAGTGGATTTGAGGACCGTGTGTGGCTAGGAGGATAGCCCATGATTTTTTACCCTTTTGAGGTTTTCTCACATCAAGAAAATTCTTGTGTTTTTAGTGTTTTCCGCAATTTTATTTTGGCTTGATTGATTGCTAACATGGGATAGTACTTTAAAATTGCTTAAGTCGAAAAGTTGGTAATAAATCATCTTAAAACCTATTCACCCCGCTCTAGGTTATTAGATACACACTTAGTATTATTTTCAGCGCGCTGGAGCTTTCTCTCTATCGCTCTCCATGTTGGATGGATGAGATATGCTTATTGGACCAGTTTAGGATAGGTATCGCGGTACCTGGATACCAGGGTACTGGTACCGCGATACCGGTACTCTTTGATACCTGGGAAAATGCCTATTATGTCATCGACCGTTTCTAGATCATGGCATATGCATTTCTCGGTACCGGGGAAGCGGGATGGTCTCGATCCAGGTCTTATCAGGAATCAGCCCGTTGAAAACTTCTTCATTGGACCCTGCCAAAAAACTGGTGCGCTTTCCTCCTTTGCACGCTAAAGCTTTCTCTCTATCGCTCTCCATGTTGGATGGATGAGATATGCTTATTGGACCGGTCCAGGATAGGTATCGCAGTACCTAGACACCAGGTAGCTGGTACCGTAGTACCGATACTCTTTGATACCAGGGAAAATGCCTACTGTGTCATCAACCTTTCTAGATCATGGAATTTGTGTTTCTCGGTATAGGGGAAGCAGGATGGTATCAATCCAGGTCTTATCAGGAATCAGCCTGATGGAAAATTCTTCTTTGGACCCTTGCCAAAAAGGCTGTTAACAGATTTTAACGAATATAAAAACTTAGCTTCCACAACAACAACAAAAAAAATTTCTTGATAAATCATACAATACAAGAATATAATACCCAATGGTTAAACTTGGGTTGCAAGGTATTAAGAAAAATCGCCCTATCAAAATTTTCAATTTTCTAACCGATAGAGCAGATTTCCTCCCCTTGGTTGATAGGTGTTGGCGGGAGCAAGTTCATGGCACCATGCAGTACAAGCTTTGCTCTAAGCTTCGAAATCTGAAGAAGGTTCTTAAGACCCTCAATAATGACAAGGTAGGAGACTTGACAATTAAATCGATTGAAGCCAAGGCTGCCCTTGATGGTTGTCAACGCCTCCTTGACCAGTAGCCCCTTGATTCTAATCTTAGAATTTGGGAAAAGAGCTTATAAGCTGTTATACTACGACACTTAAAGCTGAAAAGGACCTACTAAGGCAAAAATCGAGAATCCAATGGCTTAAGGCTGTTGACCGCAACTCCTCTTATTTCTTCAAAGCCATCAATGGAAAGCGTAATAGAAGCAAGATCCACACTATAACCGGAGATGATGGTTCCTTGATTGAAGGTGATATTCTGTTCAAGAAAGAGGCTATTCGTCATTTTCAGACTATTCTTGGTTACTCGAGGCCAGTTAGTCATGGAATTGGTACTACTTTGAGCAATATTATTGATATAAGGTCGTTTCCAATGGGCAAGTTGATTTCATGGGTAGAGATGTCATCGATGATGAGATTCGGGAAGTTTGCTTCTCCCTCCACCTAAACAAGGCTCCGGGCCCAGATGGTTTCAATGCTCACTTTTTCAAGATAACATGGGACATTGTTGGTGAAGATGTCATTAGTGCTGTCCAAGAGTTCTTTAGGTCTGGTCTATTGCTCAAGGAAGTCAATGCTACTATCCTTGCTTTGGTCCCTAAAGTCCCTAACCCTTCTAAGATGAAGGACTGTAGACCTATCTCTTGTTGCAACACACTCTATAAGATCATTGCCAAGATAATTGCGAATAGGATCAAGCCTTGCCTTTCGGATATAATTAGTCCTTCTCAATCGGCTTTTGTGGCTGGTAGGTGTATTGGTGATAACATTCTTCTTGTGCAAGAGCTTATGAGGAACTACCACAAAGATGCTAGCTACCCTAGGTTGGCTCTTAAAGTAGACTTAATGAAGGCTTTTGACATGGTGGATTGGGGATTCTTACTTGAAACCCTTGCTGCCTTTCACTTCCCTCCAAAAGTCATTATGTGGATCAAAGCTTGCCTAACTACCCCCAAGTTCTCTATCTCTATCAATGGGGAGCTTGCTGGTTTCTTTTCCGAAAGAGAGGCCTTCGCCAAGGGGATCCCATGTCCCCCTACCTGTTTGTTATTGCTATGGAAGTTCTTTCAAAAATTCTGGCCAAGCGCATTGAGGACTCTCCTAGTTTCAAGTTTCATTGGAGGTGTGACAAGATTAAGCTTTCCCACCTTTGTTTTGCCGATGACCTTATTATGTTATGCCATGGCTCTCTTTCATCAGCACGTGTTGTTAAGGCAGCGCTTGATGAGTTCTCCTTGTTATCGGGCCTCCATGCTAATCATGCTAAGAGCAACATCTTCACTTCCGGGGTTTCTCATACCATCAACCAACAGCTTATCAACCATTTTGGTTATACGGTTGGTTCTCTCCCCATTCGTTATCTTGGCATACCTATCATCTCTTCTAGATTACGCCTTCGCGATTGCTCCCCCCTTGTGGACAGAGTCTCGGAAAGACTTGTTTCTTGGCTGAACCGAGGCCTCTCTTATGATGGTCGCTTGCAACTTATTGTCTCGGTTTTGACTAGTTTACAAGTATTTTGGGCTAGTTATCTTTGCCTCCCTAAAAAAGTTTTGAATATTATTGAGCAGAAATTTAGAAGCTTTTTGTGGAGAGGAATTGAAGGCAATAGTAAGGGTGCAAAGATATGCTGGTAAGATATTTGTCTCCCTAAGAAAGAGGGAGGTCTTGGCATGAAGGACCTATCCTCTTGGAACAAAGCTCTCATGATTAGGCATATTTGGATTTTGAGTTATGGCACAAATAACCTATGGTCTTCTTGGATCAAAGCCTACCACCTTAAGGACTTTAATCTTTGGGAGGCTAAAACTCTATGTACTTGCTCTTGGAATTGGAGAAAACTCCTCCATCTTTGGCCTTTGTTCGCCCCCTTATTCAGCACTACATTGGTAACGGTTCTAGCACCTCCTTATGGTTTGACAATTGGCACTCGGATGGTCCTCTTCTTTTGAAATGGAGCCCCCGTGTTGTCTATGACTCAGGCCTCCCTATCCACTCAACGGTTAGTTCCATTGTTCATGGCGATTCTTGGAGTTGGCCGGCTGCTATGTCCATTGATCTTTTTGAAATTAGAAGTCGTATGCCTTCCTACAATCCTAACTCCAATATGAATGATAGAGTTCGCTGGCTTCCTTCCTCTAATGGTACTTATTCTGCCTCCTCTGCTTTGGCTTCTCTTAGAACCCCTCATCCGATTGTTCCTTAGTTTAAGCTTGTTTGGTTCCCCCAAAATATTCCTAGAATGAGTTTTATCCTGTGGGTGGCAATTAGAGGCAGGCTCTCTACTCGGGATCGCATCCATAAATATGACCCTATGGCGGTTACTACTTCTGTTCTTTGCAACACCTACCCAAAGTCTCATGCCCACCTTTTTTTTGAGTGTTTATTCAGTAGAACCATTTGGACTCAGCTTATGAATATTTGTGGGTCTCCTTGGAATGGCCTTTGTTGGAATGCTTTCATTGACTGGGCTTCCACTCATTGGAGAGGGAACTCTCCTGCTACTGTTGCTAACAAGCTTTGTCTTGGGGTTGCGGTTTATCATATTTGGAGAGAGCGAAACTGTGCAATTTTCGAAGGCACTCAAAAGACTAGTTTGGTTGTTGCTCACTCCATTATTGACACCATTCGCTGACGGCTATCCTCTTTCAATTTAAAGAACTACCTTGTCATTGCCTTGAATTGGAATGTCAACTCTAGTTGATTTGCTGTCTTGCTCTTATCTTGTCTTGCTCGTTTGTTAGAGCTATTTTGAGCCTTTGTTTAGCTCTTGCTTTGCTTCCTGGGGGTATGCCCCTTGTATTTTGTACATTCTTTCTCTCTTTCTATGATACTATTTACTTACAAAAAAAAAGAAAAAAAAAAGAATACAATACCCAAAATGAATTTATTAATTTATTCTTTTATCCTTGAATGGCCATACACAATTATTTGACTAATAATACAGTAAAAAATTATCTCACTGTCCCACCATATATTCTTTTGTACTTAAATTTATTAAACATTGATAAGAACAAGTCTCTCTTCAAACATCTACAATATTGACTTGCACCATCTCTTGAATCACCTAATATAAATCTTCTCCAATTTATCTCCTCTTCACTCACACACAACTCTCTTTCTCAATCACAAAAATGGATGCTCTTCCAATGGCATGCTATGAAAACTTGAAGAGATATTTGAGAAGAAGAAGATACAAAAAACTAAGTGCTTCAACTCATCATAGTTACAAAAGGAAGATAAGGGTTTCAAGGCTTGGTTCTCCCGGGTCTAATTGCGGCCGTCAATGGAGGATCAAGAGGATGCCAAGAATTCAGCTGAAAATTGTGTCACCCATCAAAGTTTTGACAAAGTTTCATGAGGCTTATGTGAACATGATGATTTACTTTGCAAATAAAATGGCCAACTCTAGTCACAATAATATTGAAGGTGTTTTTAGAGGGAAAAAAGTTGCTAGAGGAAGACAAATTGCTTTGGTTTCTTCTGGTGAAGAAGTTGATAGTAAGTTGGTCATGGAGATTTATAAGAGGATAAGTGCTTCTCAACAATCAAACACCAGCACTGATTATTTGTGAAGCAATTTTTGAAACAATTTTTGAAACAGCTGCTTTTGTGTGATATTTCATATTTGTTTGGCTTCATATGATTTATTGTTGAAGAAGTACTTTTTACATTTTAAAAGTGAGATTAATTTGTACAAATATGTCGTCTAATTAATTAATGTGCCAAAAATCTTTTGTACTTATTGATAAACTATGTTAATAATTTTCGATTTTAATCTTTTGGGAAGCATACTTGTGTATGGATTGATCGATCCAATATCCGCAAATTATGTGTCCGCAAATTCTTCCATAATCTTACTGTTCTTGATATATCAAGAAGTTATTGTTATACAAGCGACTACTAATTTTAACAGCTCAAAAGCTCCGTAAAAACTTTAATATCAGAAAGATCGAGAAATGTGTATGAACAAAAGAACTTACCATGAAAGATATACAATACACATTAAGTTTTGTTTTAATATTTATAGTTAAAAGTTATGCTTTATATAAGAATTATAAGACAAGAAACCCCCTGGACGAGATGCATGCTCCCCTCTCCAAAGAGGTCCAAAAAGTAGAGCTCCCACCTAAGTTCAAGATGCCCGTAAAGAAGTACTCCAGTACGGAGGATCCACTCAGCCACCAGGAGTCCTTCATGCATCAGATGGAGGTTCAGAATGCTTCTAAAATGGCAATATGCATGATGTTCCCCTCCATGTTGACCGATTCACCAAAACCTGGTTCAAGAAGCTCCCATTGGAAGCGTGAACTCCTTCACCTATTTGTTAGGGGCTTCTGCGTCCAATTACAAGGAGTTAAACCTCTCCCAAAGGATCCCGTCATGCTCCAGTATGTGGTACAGGAATGAGGAGAGTCACTCAAATCATATGTGGAAAGGTTCCACAAGGAGGTGATCCAGATGGATGTCTTCATCGAAGAAGAAACCCTTACTAATTTCAAGAAGAACCTTTGGGCCGGGAAGCTCTAGAGATCATTCAAAATAGACAAGCCAATGATGTACCAAGAAGCATACATGAGAGTCCTTGAGCAGATAGAACTAGATGAGTAGCTTCAAGTCAAGGTGGATCATGATAAGGCGGGAACCACAAAGTGCCCCAAGAAGTAAAGCTACAAGGCCGAGCCACCTCAGAAGCACAGGGACCCCCCCTAACAGGTCCTCGTTCCGCCTGCCTACACTCAGAGATCTCTGGTCCGAAGAACTTCTCTGGTCCAGTCTGCACAGCCTGCTAGAGAGGTGGCGGAGGTAGATGGCCAAGAAGAGGTTGTTTACAAGCACTATACCCCCTTCAACGTCCACAGAGAGGTTATCTACCTGGCCATCCGGGACAAAGGTCTCCTTAAAAAGCCGTGTCTTGTAAAGCTCCCTCAAGACAGGCAGAACCGTTTCAAGTACTGTGACTTCGATGAGGATGTAAGGCACAACACGTCGGAGTGCTTCAGCCTCCATAACCAAAGCGAAAGCCTAATCAAAGGGGGACTCTTGGTGGAGTTCTTTCAACAAGTGAGGGATGATATCAAGACCGAGAAGGAAGTGCATATGGGGCTCACGGAAGAAGAGAAAAGGAAGAAAGACAAAGGGAAAGACCTCATGCAACAAATCCAGATAATCAATACCATCAGTGGGGGGCTGAACATGGCCGAGACCTCCAACAGTTAGAGAAAACGTTATGGGAGGAAGGTACAACTCCTCACCGAAGGAAGGCAGGCACTCCGAGTCACCCATGAAGTTCCAGACCGGTCCTACAATAGTCAGACAATCTTCACAGAAGATGATGTCTACAACACTGTCATACGTCATGATGATCCCATGGTGATAACGATCCCTAGAACTGGTCCTGCATAACTACCGCTATATGTTCACTTGGAGCCATGAAGAAATGCCTGGCATCCCCATGGACCTGATATGTCACCGGCTCAACGTGGATCCCACCTTCAAGCCAATCGAACAGAAGAAGCAAAACTTCAACATCGAAAGGAACATGGCGGTACAGGAAGAAGTGGACAAGCTTCTAAAAGCCAGGTTCATCAGGGAAGCCTGATACCCGGAGTGGATTGCCAACGTGGTCAAGGTCACCAAGGCCAACGAGAAATGGCCCATGTGCGTGGACTACATCGACTTGAACCACGCATGCCCTAAGGACAGCTTCCCACTACCTAAAATAAACCAATTTGTGGATTCAACTGTGAGAAACTGTTGGAACCCCGTTCACCGGTAATGCAGCGGAAATAGGTTTTAAATTTTTTTAATACAGATCGTAAACAATCTGTAACCAGTGAACTTGAGATCGCAATTCTTTTTTCGGAACTACTACATACAATATATAAACACAGGAAATTGTAATCAATATATTAAAAGAAATTTAGAACATTACCAACTGTACCACTGATCTTCCCAGCTATTCCCGGAACTGGTAACTGCGTGTGGACGCGTCACGTACTCAGGAATCTGAATGGAGGATTCAGAGAGATTGAAGAAGAAGAAATAATTTCCTTTTGTTCAATGTGCAACCCTTGCACCACACACACTTGTAATATATTTAGATTTGCGTTGATCAATCTATTTTTCTCACGCACATCTCAATTATCAAAACCACTTTTTTGTCTCTGCTGTGTGTTCAAATATATCTCTATATTTTTTACTCATGCACTGATTTGTGGATATGTATAAATTCACGCACCACACCTAATCTTTTCTTATGCAATTTTTGACTTCACCTATATATCAGGTAATGTTTAAAGAATAAAACTCTTTTATTATTGATTCAACGCACATCTTCACTTGTTTGTATCATATACAAACACTTATGTATTTGCCTTGTGTGCTATCTTTTTGTTATTAAAAAATATATCAAATATATATTATTATAACTAAAACTCGTAATTGATATCTTTCAATTTTAAAACTAAATCTTTTAAAATGATATCTAATATCTTTTATTATAAAAGATAATTAAATATTTATTTTGAATTTAAACATTTTAAATTCAGTTTCAAATATTTAATTTAATAAAATAATCATATTATCTTATTATATTTAAAATCAAATATCAACTAATACCCTCCATTTTGTGTTGCACCTTGAATGAGGTCAATTTATGCTAGATGGGGAGGACCGCTTTAACTCCGAAAGCCAAGGAGTAAGGTATTTCCCCGGTAGCTGTCCTCTTTGTAGTCCGGTATGCCCAGAGGACCTCGGGTAGCTCTTAGGCCCATTTGCCTTTTTTCTGCTGTAGTTTCTTCTTCAGAAGCTTTTTAATAGTCTTGTTGGTGGACTCCACCAGTCTGTTGGTCTGAGGATGGGCTACTGAAGCGAGCCTGAGGTCGATTCCCAAACTTTTGCAGAAGTTTTTGAATCGGGCGTTGTCGAACTACTTGCCCATGTCGGCTACAATGATGAGAGGGGTCTCGAATCTACGGACCACGTTGGTTTTGATGAACTTGGTCGTATTCTTTTCTGATATTCGAGAAAGAAGCCCTGCTTCGACCCATCTTGTGAAATAATCGATAGCCACGATAGCATATTTAACTTGTCCAGGAGCGGTGGGAAGCGGTCCAATTAGGTCGATCCCCCACATGGCAAAAGGGTAGGGTGAACTGAGAGATGATAGTCGCTCTGGTGGCAAGTGGTTCAAATTCGAAGTCCTTTGACATGGCTCATAAGATTGTACAAAGCTTCTTGCGTCTTGGTGGATGGTCGGCCAGTAGTACCCCATACGAAGCACTTGATATGCTAAAGCTTCTCCACTGATGTGGTTCCCGCAGTCCCTAGAATGAACCTCTCTTAATGCCCATTTAGCGTCATCAGGATGTAAACACCGAAGTAAGGGGAGGGATCTACCCCTCCTGTAGAGGTACCCGTTTACAAGGCAATATCGGACAGAGAGCCTTTTAATTCTTCGGGCTTGGTCCATCTCCTCAGGAAGCCTTCCCTCTTGGAGGTAGGCAACGATCAGGTCCATTCAGCAAGGCTGACGATCCAGGGAACAGATTTCCTTACTTGCGGCTATGCTTGGTTAGGAGATCACTTGGAGGGGATCTCCCCAAGGTAAGGATTGGCCTCCATTTGTAGCTATTTTGGCAAGAACATCCGCACGGTGGTTTTGGTGTCGAGGCACCTGATCAATCTTGAATCCCTTAAATTTATTTTTAAGCGACTGAGCTAGCTTTAGGTAAGCGGCCATGTTATCTCCCTTTGACTGGTATACCCCAAACACCTGATTGACTACAAGTAATGAGTCACTTTTCATTTGCAGGTAGTCGGTCTCCAGTTCTATGGCTGCCTTCATCCCGGCTATGAGGGCTTCGTATTCCGCTTCATTATTTGTGGCTTTAAACTCGAATCTGAAGCAATGACAGAATTCAGTCCCCTCCAGGTCTATTAAAACTACGCCAGCTCCTTCCCCAGCATGCCCTAGATGCTCCATCTGTATAGAGGGTCCAGGACTTGCAGCCTTCCAGCCAATTATCGATCTCGGAAGTCTTCTCAGGGATCTCATTCGGTGCTGCGGGATTCACTTGACGAACCTTGTGTTTATAAAAGGATAAAGGGCGACAAGTTGGTTTTCGTAATTCTTTATGTTGATGATATACTATTCATTGGAAAGGATGTAGGTGTATTGACATCAGTAAAAGAATGGTTAGCAAAACAATTTGATATTAAGGACTTAGGAGAAGCTAGTTTTATTCTAGGTATCCAAGTAATAAGGGATAGAAAGAATAAAACAATTGCATTATCCCAAGCTTCATACATAGACAAAATATTGTCTAGGTTTTAAATACAGGATTTCAAGAAAGGTATGTTACCTTTCAGACATGGAATCAAACTTTCTGAGGAATAAGTTCCTAAGAATCAGCATGAAAAGCAATTCATGAGTAGAGTTCCATATGCATCGGTAGTTGGAAGTCTCATGTATGCAATGCTCTGCATTAGACCAGACATTTGTTTTGTTGTTGGCATAGTTAGCAGGTTTCAATCGAAACCTGGTCCTGATCACTGAACGGCGGTCAAGCATATTTTCAAGTATCTCAAGAGAATAAGAGATTATATGCTTGTATACTCTAGAGGGGATTTAATTCCCATTGGGTATACAGATTCTAATTTCCAATCGGATTCTGACTCCAGAAAATCCACATCAGGATCTGTGTTTACTATAGGAGGAGGAGTAGTCATATGGAGGAGTATCAAACAATCCTGTATTGATGATTCCACCATGGAAGCTGAGTATGTTGCTGCATGCGAAGCTGCCAAAGAGGCTGTTTTGCTCTGCCAATTCTTGATTGACTTGGAAATAGTTCCTAATGCGAATAAGCAGATCACTATTTACTGTGACAACAGTGGAGCAGTGGCTAATTCAAGAGAACCAAGAAGACATAAGAGAGGTAAACACATTGAAAGGAAGTATCATCTTTTAAGGGAGATTGTGCATAGGGGTGACGTGACAATTACCGAAATTGCGTCAGCAACAAATCTAGCGGATCCTTTCACAAAGGCTCTACCTCATAAGAGTTTTGATGGGCACCTAGAGAACATGGAAATGAGAGATATGACACACTTGCTATAGCGCAAGTGGGAGATTGTTAGGATAATGCTCAATAGCAAGAGTGTAATATTGTAATTGACAATCTTTTCATATTAATAAAGTGATTTCTGGTTTTACAAAATCTTATAGCATTTATAATGATAATTGTCAAAGTATATAATCATCAGGTCAAAAGACTATGAGAAAGGAAGAATTGTTCGTACATCTGGATATGTATGAGGTAGACACAATTCTTTAGTTAGTCTTGAATAAATGTTAACAACTTAAACTAATGGTTGGGCACCTTTATCTTGATAAAGTTGTAGAATTCTTTTGTTGGCATTTGAGTGGGATCAAATGAGTTATGATGAGCCTAAAATCATCGAAAGGGTCTTCGAGTAAAAGAATCTAGTGCACTAGGTGCATTGAACAAGATCACAATGAAATATTTTATCTAGAACCGTCAGTAGATACAAGTCTTTTCATTTTGAGGACAATCGAAGAGTCTATCTTTATCCTGAGATAAATGATGGACTTAAGATTGCAAGTGTTATCATTTGAGCTATCAATGAGTACGATTATATAGCATAGTCTATCCTCGATAGTTTGGTGGTATTTGTTAACGGAAATTTTGCTCGAGATGAGAAATCTCAGTTAACACCCTCGAGACCACTACCACGTAGGTGGTGGCCAAGATTTATTGTATGTGTAGCAATGATTTATAAAATGACAAGAAAGCAAGAATATTTTTATTGAACGTGCATGGTATGCAAATACAGAAATTCTTTTATCTTTGCTCTCAATTCTCTCTAGGGAATGGCTGATTGTTTGTCGTATGCCTGTCGAATAGTAGTCTCTTTTATCATTTCCTTTCTTTTCTATTTATACATAGTTTGTAGGTCAACAGACTGATTCTCCCTTGATTTTCTCAGTCTCCTCCTTATCAGGCGGAATTTCTTGTATTAATGTCATTGACTTTGAATTAACATCTGAATTGAGAGTATCATGGTGGAGATCAGTTTGTTTCCTTTTTGGATTTCATTACTTGTTCTGCATATAGGTAACGTTTTCAGATATGATTCAGTGTATCCCTCGTATCCTTTCAGCATGATCCTTTATAGAGGCCGTTGGATATGACATGGTGTGGTGCACCTTGATATCTGAGATGTTTCATCCAGCTTGGAGCCAGATCTGGCTTCCCTTGACCTTTTCGAAGCTTGGCGTGGCCTCGACTGACCTTTTGAAGCTAGGTGTGGCTTCGACTGACCTCGCGGCCTTTTAGGGACATTCTTCTGTGTCAATCGAGGTACAGACGAGTCTCTGGAGCATTTGCGAGGTGACCTCGACTTCGGGGAGCTTCTAGTTTTGGTGATGCTGGCTAGATCTGATCGTTCCAGGTTCTATCCCGGATATTTCCGGAGCCCGTCCTTGTTCCTGGAGTGGTATCGCAATTCGGCTCTGGATAGAGAGGTCTCCTGGTGGAAGCTCTCAGGTCCGGGCTCTATCCCGGATGTTTCCGGAGCCCGCCCTTGTTCCTGGGGTGGTATCGCAGTTCGGTTCTTGATTGAGAGGTCTCCTGGTGAAACTCTCGGGTATGGGAACAGGTCTGGGAGGTGGAAAATTTTCCTTTGGTCGTTAGCCAATTTTGGCTATTAACAGTATTCATTTGTTAATCGATAGAGGACTTCATTTATAGATATGGACATCGTGGCTCAATTTATTGAATGAGAGTATAATATTATCATATGGATATTTTGAGGTATTGGATATTAAATCTCAATGTTGAGTTTTCGATAATGTCTATTGAGAACATGGCTTCTGGACAAGTCAAAATATCCAAGTTCAAAACTGTGGTCATATGAGTAAATATGGTAACTAGGAGAGCTATAGGCGGTCTATGAGCTCTTGGCGATTACTGATATTATACACGAGGATACACTATCTCCAATAAGATTGTCTAGGGTATGAATGAGAAACATCTTCTTATTCTATATTTATTTCAGAGTTCAATTTTAGCTCTTTAGTGGAATTCTTTTGTTGTAGAATTCTATCTTTATTTCAAAGTTGTAGAATTCTTTTGTTGGCATTTGAGTGGGATCAAATGAGTTATGATGAGCCTAAAATCATTGAAAGGGTCTTCGAGTAAAAGAATCTAGTGCACTAGGTGCATTGAACAAGATCACAATGAAATATTTTATCTAGAACCGTCAATAGATACAAGTCTTTTCATTATGAGGACAATCGAAGAGTCTATCTTTATCCTGAGATAAATGATGGACTTAAGATTGCAAGTGTTATCATTTGAGCTATCAATGAGTACGATTATATAGCATAGTCTATCCTCGATAGTTTGGTGGTATTCATTTGGTAATCGATAGAGGACTTCATTTATAGATATGGACATCGTGGCTCAATTTATTGAATGAGAGTATAATATTATCATATGGATATTTTGAGGTATTGGATATTAAATCTCAACGTTGAGTTTTCGATAATGTCTATTGAGAACATGGCTTCTGGACAAGTCAAAATATCTAAGTTCAAAACGTGGTCATATGAGTAAATATGGTAACTAGGAGAGCTATAGGCGGTCTTTGAGCTCTTAGCGATTACTGATATTATACACGAGGATACACTATCTCCAATAAGATTGTCTAGGGTATGAATGAGAAACATCTTCTTATTCTATCTTTATTTCAGAGTTCAATTTTAGCTCTTTAGTGGAATGAGCTAAAATTAATAGATCGGACCTAAGTGAATCATTTGTTGATTGTGATTAGGTTATGTCTATTGAAGCTTAAATTTAGATGGCTCGCCAAGATCCCCAATCCACACGGACTTGTATGGATCACTTGATATATTCTACCAGACTAATTTATGGGTCCATCTAGAATTGTATTTAATATATTAAGAATATAATTTGCACATTATTTATTTAATGAGCTGCTCAAATTATATTAATATATTAATGAGAGGCACGTGGGCTTGTTTCTTTTAGTAAGAATGAGTCTAGTTCACATGTGGACTTTTATTTAAAGCCTGGATGGATGAAATAAAATAAGAAAATAATATTTGGCCCATATTTTTTGTGTGTGGGCGGCAAAGCTATAATAATAGCCTAAAATTTTATTTTATTTTATTGTTTGATTAAATGGAAATTAATTAATTGATTAATTAATAATTTAATTAAAAATCAAAATCTTTTTCTGACTAGGAATAATGTTTCCTAGTAGTATACTATTATAGTAGTATAATAAATATAAAAGACTTAATTTGGTAAGTAGATAAATAAAGAAGTCTTTAATATAATCACAAATACACTATTTGAGTTCTTTATTTATCTAATCAAATAAGGAAGTCTTTAATATAATCACAAATACACTATTTGAGTTGGATTAGGAGTCTTGGTGTGGAAAAGGAATCTTTTTTTGAAAAAGGATTCTTTGTCACCAAGTAAATCCACCTAGAGATAGGATTCTTGCCCACCAAGTAAATCCTCTTTCGGAAAGGATTTGTATACCTATATATATTATTAATTTCGGAATTAATAGTGATAGGAAGAAAAAAAAAAGTTTTTTTTAGAGAAAGAACTTTTTATTCTCTTGTTTTTTTTAAAAAAATTCCAACTCTAGAACGTAGTGAAAATTCGGCCAAGAGGAAGAGAGAAAGATAGTTCTAAATTCGATAGTGCACTTGCAAGCCTTTACATAAAAAGGTTTTGAGCACACTTTCGATTTAGGTTCACGCGAGTTTCAATCATAACGATTGTGAATTCAAAAGTGACCGGAACGATCTTTCTAGGCTCTTGGAGTTTTTGTGATTAACGATCAGGAAAGAAGATTTGGTTTTTCCATTCTCAGGTACACAATTCAAAGAATAGGGAGACCACGCTCCTAGGTGATTCACGTTCTTAATCGGATTAGAAGATCTTGCGGATTACCATCGACACTAAGTCAATCGGATCACGCGACAAGAGGTATGATATCTTTTGAATATATGTATATTTAATTAATTAAAGGGTTAAGGTTCAAATATTGGAAAAAATTTAAACTATACTAAACTTTTTTAGTCTCGCTTCGGCTGCGTTTTTCGTATTTTTCCCTACAGAGCCGCCTAACCGGTACTGGTTCCGTGGTAACTGATAGGGCGGCGACCGATATGTAGATTTGTTGGGAGGCCTATTCTGATTTTTCTGAACTGTTGCAGGCTCGGGCGCCTCCTTTTTTTGGCGCCGTCTGTGGGAATAAAACCACACTCAAAAGAAAGCCAGTGTGCCTCATTTTCTTGCTATACCATCAAAATGAAGCTTCGATCCTAGCAGAATTGTCCTGATCCGTCGGGACATCAGTCAAACGCTTCAACCCGAAAGGGTCAAAAGCCGAAGAAGGGGTGAAAGGGTCACAAACCCACCTCGAAGCCGTCAGCTACCGCTCGGATTACCCCCCCCCCCAAGGTACCTACTATCCCAGCAGGTGGACCTATCAATCTAGACCAGCAGGTCACGGCCTTTATAGAGAACATTCTCCTCCGGATGGTCACTGATGGTAGTACCAGTCAGCCAGCAATACCAAATCCCAGCGGAGATTCCAATCGGTAAAGTACCAGGGTACCTCCCTTCGACAGGTTGGGACCACCACCTCCCGTACCGGTCCATGATAGACTCGGGCCCATGCCCCCAATATCGTCAGTCCATGACAGACTCGTGCCTATGCCCCCGATTCCAAGGCAGCCTGCAGGTTATCAACCCCAGCGTGCGAGATCCGCCATCAATCTCCCCCCTAGAGAGCACCACCACCTGGTCCCACCCGAAGATTATTCTAGACAGCCTCAACAGGAAGCGACCAGGGGGGGACGCCTTCATTCAGTAGCAGGAGGTAGTAACAGGGGTACCAGGAGAGGACCCGCCCTAGGGAGAAAATCAAGATGAAGCTTCTACAACATCAGAAGGGCCTAACGACAGGGATTCTGAGGTGGAATCTAGGAATGATGGCAACAAATGTCTCCGGGACCAGGTTGCTAGGATGACAAAAGAAATCCAGGAGTTGAAGAAGGGCAAGCACCGGGAAAACCGAAAAGACCCCTAGGGAGAAATGAATGCTCCCTTCTCTAGAAAGATCAAAAAGGTAGAATTACCTCCAAAATTCAAGATGCCAACAGATAAATATTCAGGGACCGAGGATCCCCTAAGCCATCTAGAAAGTTTTGTTCACCAGATGGAAGTCTAGAATGCTACCAGGGCCGCTATGTGCAGAATGTTCCCAACCATGCTAATGGACTATGCCGAGACATGGTTCAGGAAGCTACCAGCGGGAAGCGTTGATTCATTCACGAAATTGACTACTGACTTCTGTGCCTAGTTTTAGGGCATCAAACCTCTCCTCAAGGATTCCATTCACCTCCAATACATGATCCATGAGCGGGGTGAATAGCTCAGAGCCTACGTGGAGAGATTCCATAAAGAAGTGATCCAGATGGGAGTCTTTGCGGAGAAGGAAACCTTGGCCAATTTCAGAAGAAATCTTTGGGCAGGCAGACTGTTCAGATTTTTCGCCAAGCATCCCCCGGAGACCTACCAGGAGGCCTACGATAGAGCTCTAGAGCAGATTGAGATAGATGAACAGCTCCGAGTTAAGATGGAGCACGATGATATGAGAACTGCCAAGCGCCAAAAGAAGGAGGCGCCCAAGCCTGCACCAGTTCAGAAAAATCAGAATAGGCCTCCCAACAAATCTACATATCGATTGCCGCCCTATTAGCCATTACGGAACCGGTACCCGGTTAGGCAGACTCCACCCAGAGCTACACCTCCACCCAAGGAGGTAGCGCGTGTAGATAGAGAGGAAATGAGGTACTCCCACTACACCCCCTTGAATGCATCTCGTGAAACTATTTACCTCACCATCTGTGACAAAGGACTGCTCAGGAAGCTGAGTCCAATAAAGGCACCAGTCGATCAACGGAACCGCTACAAGTATTGTGAGTTTCACGAGGATGTAGGTCATAATACCTCAGAATGCTACTGTCTGCGGAACCAGATTGAAGCCCTGGTTAGGGGAGGTTGCTTGGAGGAATTCCTCCAACAAGTACGCAACAACATACGCACTGGGAAGGAGGTGCATGCCGATATTAAAGCATATGAAGAAGGAAGGAAAGCAAAAAAGGAAGGATCTGATGGAGCAGATCCATATTGTTAACACCATTAGTCGAGGTCCCACCTTGGCAGGAACCTCCAACAATGCTCGAAAGAACCATGCCAGGAAAGTTCCCAGGGTAAAAGCGGGCCAAAAATGTTTTCAAGGTTACTAGAGGATCACCTCGACCTCTTCCTGCTGCACAGATCATCTTCACAGAAGAGGATATATACAACACCGTGTAGCCTTATGATGATCCCATGGTCATCACTGTTCAAATAGCCAACAACTTGGTCCACTATGTTTTGATTGACACAGGTAGCAGAGTTGATATTCTCTTCAAAAGTGCTTTGGAACAATTCAACCTAAAGAGACCTTGTTACAACAGCTGCACTACCCCATTATATGGATTCACGGGAGATTCGCTGATTCCCACCGGGTCTATGATCCTACCTGTAATAGTAGGAACATCGCCATTCCAGCAGAACCTAATGACAGACTTTGATGTGGTAGACACCCCGTCTGCCTACAACTCCATACTGGGAAGGCCCTACTTGTCTGCCCTCAAAGGGGTCTTGTCAGTATACCATAACGTTTGAAATTCCCACTGGGAGACAAGGTGGGCGAAGTGCGAGGGGATCAGCAGGCTACACGCAAGTGCTATGCAGTCTCAACCAACCTAGCAGTGTTAGCCAAGCAGTGTATACAAGTAACCGTTAATTAAAGGAAGATTTTGAAGATGAAACGAACTCAGTCGGGAAGAGATCCATGCCAGAGCTCCCCGATATAGAGATCAGGGAGGAGGAAGAGAAGGGATGGGCTAGTGGCCATCCTACAGAGGAGTTAGAAGAGATACCGATCAGGAAGGACGATCCTTCCAAGGTAGTCAGGATAGGTTTAACATTGAAGGCGAAGATAAAGAAGATCTGATAAAGCTCATACGAGAATATAATGACATATTTGCATGGAGCCATGAGGAGATACCGGGGATACCAGTTGCCTTAGCAGCTCACAGGTTAGCGGTAGACTCCACCTTCAAGCCAGTCAAACAGAAGAGAAGGCATTTCAACCAAGCAAGAAATGATGCGGTACAAGAGGAGGTAAACAAACTACTAAAGGCAGGATTCATCAGGGAGTCTTGGTACCCCGAGTGGATTGCCAACGTAGTCCTGGTGACTTAAGCTAATAGGAAATGGCGCATGTTCGTTGACTACACAGATCTCAATCGCGTTTACCCGAAAGATAACTTTCCGCTACCAAAAATTGACCAACTGGTAGATTCAACTGCGGGTAACAAGCTCTTAAGCTTTATGGACGCCTTCTCAGGATACAACCAGATTATGATGCCCCCAGCTGACCAGGACAAAACCAACTTCATAACCGGGCAAGGCCTGTGCTGCTACAAGGTCATGCCCTTAAGACTCAAAAACGCTAGGGCTACCTACCAGGGCTTGGTCAACCGTTTATTCAAGGGACTGATAGGAAAGTCAATGGAGGTATGCGTCGATGATATGCTCACAAAGTCTCAAGAAGCCAAGCGTCATTAGGACCACCTCCGCCAGACTTTCCAGATAATCAGAGAAAATCAGATGCGAATGAATCCTGATAAATGCGCCTTCGAAGTCACAGTCGGGAAATTTCTCGGATTCATGGTTAATGAGAGGGGGATTGAAGCTAATCCCGAAAAGATCAAAGCGATCCTAGATCTTGAGTCTCCTACCTCACTCAGACAAGTGCAAGGTTGACTGGACGAATTGCAGCCCTGAACCGCTTCATATCACAATCCATTGACAATTATATCCCGTTCTTCTAGGCAATCAGACAAGGGAAGAACATGAAGTGAGACCAGGATAGCGAGCTAGCTTTCCAATCATTGAAGAAGTACCTCGCTAGCCCGCCCTTGCTAGCTAGCCCTGGTACCACGAGAAGAACTGCAATTATACCTGGCAGTATCTGAAACCTCTATCAGCGGAGCATTGGTAAAATAATATGGAGATAGGGTCCAGTGCCATGTCTACTACGTGAGCAGCACCCTAACTAAATTAGAAAGGAACTACATCCTCCTGGAGAAGCTCGTCTTCACCTTGGTGGTTGCTGCTAGGAAGCTCCGCCCTTATTTCCTTGCCCACATAGTCCTGGTAGTCACTGATCAACCTCTGCATCAATTTCTCCAAAGGCCGGACATATCGGGAAGACTTATGCTGTGGGCCCTTGAGCTCACCCAATTCGACATCAAGTATAAAGCCAGGACAACCATCAAGCCCAAGCTTTGGTGGATTTCGTGGTAGAATTCAGTGCAATCCCCGATCAAGAAGCTACCCCGGCCCTGAATCAAGCTTCTCAGAAGGAGCAAGAGCCTGCAGATTGGCCTATCAATCAAATCAGGATCTTATATTCCGATGGGGCATCCAATCAAGCAGGAAGCAGATGTGGGATCATTCTAACTGATCCAGGAAAAGTCGAGTGCTGTCACTGTTTCAGATTCGAGTTCAGTACCACCAACAATGAGGCTGAATATGAAGCCTTGTTGGCAGGAATGAGAGTAGTAGTAGAGCTAGGGGCAGAGTACCTCATTGCCAAATGTGACTCACAACTGGTAGTTAATCAAGTAACAGGTCTATTCCAAGCCAAAGGGGATAACATGGCAACCTACCTCGTCAAAGTCAAGGGGTTGTTGCCCCGCTTCAAAGGTTTCAAGATTGAGCAGATACCTAGGCAGCGAAATCATCGAGCTGATGTCCTAGCCAAGATAGCTGCAAGTGGAGGACAAGCACTACCGAAAGGAGTGCCGCTCTAGATAATCACTGCCTCAAGCATAGCTGAAGGCAAATAAGTCAACCCCGTGGAATGACTCCCATGCTGGATGGATCACATCGTAGATTATCTCCAATCAGGAAAGCTTCCTGAAAACCCTGATCAAGCTCGCAAGATCAAGAGAACCTCAGTCCGTTATTGCTTGGTAGAAGGACACCTCTACCGCAGAGAAAGGTCACTCCCCCTGCTTAGGTGCCTACATCCCGATGATACGAACTGGGCACTAAGAGAAGTGCATTAAGGAGACTGTGGAAATCATAATGGGGGAGAACGGCTAGCTTACCAGGTGTTACGCATGGGATACTTCTGGCTAACCTTGCACCATGATGCAAGGCAGTTCGTAAAGTCTTGTGGACCATGTCAGAAAATGGCCAACCTGCATCACTTACCTCCAGAGCGTTTATCTACCATTAGCTTACCATATCCGTTTGCCTTCTGGGGAGTAGATCTTGTTGGACCTCTCTCAACCGCGCCAGGTCAGCAGAAGCATGCTATCGTGGCTATTGATTACTTCACCATGTGGGTGGAAGCAGAACCCCTCTCAAAAATTACTGAAGCAAATACAACAGAGTTCATCAAGAAAAATGTGGTTTACCATTTTGGGACCCCGATGGTCATCATCATAGACTTGCATAAGCAGTTTGATAATGCCAGATTCCAGGAATTTTGGAAGAATCTGAGGATCGAGCTTCACTTTGCATTTGTAGCCCACCCCTAGACTAATGGCCTTGTAGAAGCCACAAATAAGACCATTAAGAGGCTCCTAAAGAAGAAGCTTCAACAGAAGAAAGGGAGGTGGGCAGATGAACTCCCAGACGTACTGTAGGCTTACCGTACCACCAAAAGGACTGCTACCGGAGAAACCCCCTACTCACTAGCCTTCGGGGCAGAAGCTTTCCTTCCTATAAAGCATAAGCTCACTTCTTTTCGGGTTCAGCATTTTGACCCCGAGGAGAATGAAGATAACTGAGGGCCAACCTGGTCCTCCTAGAGGAGAAACAGAACAGAGTTGTAGAAAGGGTAGCAGTTTACCAGAACCGGATTGCTCGTTACTTCAACAGGAAAGTAAGAGCCCGAAGCTTTAAAGAAAGGGAATTGGTACTTAGAAAAGTTACTCAGAATACCTGAAAGCGGTCGAACGGAGTACTATCACCTAATTAGGAGGGTCTTTACCTAATCAGGATGGTGATCTAGGGTGGGTACTACAAGTTGGACGACATGAATGGATATCCGGTAGACCACACTTGGAATGCTGGTCACCTCAAGAGGTTCTACCCATAAGTCATGTAGTATGATCAATCATGATCATCCCAAAGCAAGGATTAGAAGATGCTAGTAATCGTGAGTGCCTGTATTTTTTTTTCTTTATCATCAATAAAAAGAAAAGAGGTTCTTCTTTCTCTATCTACCTTTGTCTACATTTATCTATATCTATATACTTTATGTCACCAACCGAATCCACCATGATCATCGCCTTGAGACCAGGAGAGCTGCATAGCACTCCTGATGCCCTGGACCGGATAAATCCTTCCAGGAGGATCACCTTTAAACGAGGAGAGCTATACAACACTTCCAATACCCTGGACCAGATTAATCCCTCTAGAAGGATTGCCTCGAGACCAGAAAAGGCCATATGGCATTCCTGCTGCCTTGGCTGGGCATCACCCCCCCGCCAGGAAGGATCCGGTACATAAGAGCATAGTTGCCCGATAGATCAGACCTCGGCCGGGCACCACCCCCCGCTGGGAAGAGTCTGGATAGTAAGTGCATAGCTGCTTGCCAGATTAAGACCTTGGCCAGGCACCACCCCTGTCAAGAAAGACCTGGTGCTAAAGTGGCCTTAGTTACCTACCAGGATCTTGTTGCCAATATGACCGCCTCATTTTCGCCAATGATCGCCTCAATATCAGAAAGGACCATAAGGCCTTTCTGCTGCCTTGGTCGGTTGCCACCCCCCGTTAGGAAGAGTCTGGTTAGTAAGAGCATAGTTACCTACCTAGATTAAGGCCTTGGCCCGGTATTACCCCCCGCTGAGAAAGACCTGGTGCTAAAGTGGCCTTAGTTGCCTACTAGGATCTTGTTGCCAATATGACCGCCTCATTTTCGCCAATGATCGCCTCAAGATCAGAGAGGACCATAAGGCCTTCCTGCTGCCTTGGCCGGGTGCCACCCCCTGCTAGGAAGAGTCTGGTTAGTAAGAGCATAGTTGTCTGCCAGATTAAGGCCTTGGCAGGGTATTACCCCCCGCTGAGAAAGACCTGGTGCTGAAGTGGCCTTAGTCACTTACCAAGGTCTTGCTGCCAACCTGTTCTCTATCATGTTCGCCATGGTACCAAGATCCATGCAAACAGGAATGCAAGGTATCTAGATTCGCTAGATTTGTTTGCCAAGTACCAAGATTCCCAAAATCAGAATGCCTGGTACCCAGTCTTCTCTACCAAGTGAGACCGACTGCTAGATCCCAGAAGATCCTCATGTACCAGTTACAAGTTGTGCTACATCTTTCCAATTTCACTAAATTTCAGAGCCCTCTCTGTTATCAGGAATTTATTAAATCAAGTTCACACTGAGGACTCCTCTTTAGATCAAGGCAAAGGTAAATTAGGAAATAGATAAACGACACATGCTTCGAGCTAAAGAAAGAAAAGAAAAGAAACATTTTAATTACTAAAACTAGAGAGCCCATTCGCCTATCACGGGCTAAAAAAATGGCCTGAGAAAATAAAAATAAGGTTGACTGGGTAAATGATCAAATTGGATCATGCATCCTCCTGCTCTTGGTTGGCCGTCTTCTCTCCAGCTCCACTATTTAGAGACCTGTCTGCTTCTTGGGTATCCACCATAACCAAAAGCTCAGTTTGAGCCAGATCACCCTGAAGCTCCCCTGTTGCTGCCTGATCAGAGTTTTCACTGACTTCCTTGGTCGAAACAGCTTGACCTTTTGATACCTGGGCAGGGTCGAAAGAAGAGATGGGCAGGTTTGAGTTTCCATCATCAATAGCAGGTTTATCCTCTACCTCCATGACAAGTTTTGGTGGAGAATCAGAAAGGATAGAAACCCCTCATTCAGCTTGAGCCGTTCCAGCTTCAGGAACCTTCAACTTGGGATCTGCTCCAACTTTGAACGGTTGAAGAAGTGGGATAGAATTTTGGTCTTCACCTCCTGCTACTCTAGTTACTCCAACGATTTGGGAAGGTCAGGCCACATTGGGGAGTGCTGCCCCAGCAAGTTCAACAGCGTTTGCCATAATCTCCTCTCGGTTCCACCCAGCGATGGCACTCAGATCAAATGGAGGAGGGAAAGCTAGAGCCACCTGGTAGCCGGCAAAAAAGTAACCATCCCCGAAGAAGGGATTGAGCATCCAAGTTGGCCACTCTACCGTGAAAGGATTGAACATCTTTCTCCAGCTCCGTTACTCTTCCCGTAACAACATCCCTCTCCTCCTTACGGCGAAGAGACCCGAGCCTCTCAGTATTCAAAGCTTGCTGCATCATCTTCCATGTCAACCTTTGCTTCGTCCGTTTCCTTTGGGGAATTCATCAGCGACTGGTTCAAAGCTTCCACGCTTCTAGCAGCCTTAGAAAGCTCATCTTTGGACCTCTCCAGCTCGATGGTAGTGCCTTTAACTTGCTCTAAGAGAGAGCCGACCTACTGGCTCAACGCCCTATTGAAATTAAAAGCCTGCCAAGAACGAAGAACTAATAAGGATATTGCTAATACTTGACTGGGATAGAGGGTAAAGGAAGCTGGCTTACCTCTACTAGGAGGGCAGATCCCCTTCTAATTAGAAGCTCAGTGGGCATGGCCGTCATGACATCCAAGCTCCTGCCTGGGCAGGAGGCAACAAAGTAGGCCAACACTTAATCCTGGCTGTTGTCCTTGACCTCGATCACGGCCTATCCCGAGGTACCACCCGTCTCGCCATAGCAGGGTCAGAATTATTCTCGACCAGTTTAGAATGACCAGTTGCCACAGCGAGAGAGGCAGAAGGAGCTAAGGCACTAGCATCAGTAGTAGTGGCAACATTGACTGGTCTGAGGGTGACGTATCCTGCACCCGACCAGAAGCACTTTGGTACCTCCCCACTCTAGTTGTAAAAGCCTCTAGCGATCTAGCCAAAACAAGGGGAGGGGGAGCCGGAGATCCAGATACCCGACCGGGATCCTACCAGATCCAGAAGATATGCCAACTCCTGCATTGAGATCAGAGCTGGCAGGAAGCCTGGTTGGGGAGGTTGGAGGGTAATCAACGGTGCCCCCAAATTGGTTGAGCTCCACCTCAGGGACCGGTAGAGGTACTGCTGAAACTACCAAGACAGCACAAGTTAATGTCAACAGAATTAATAAAGCTGTACAGTGAAAGTAAAATCAGAAAGGTGTTTACCAGTAAGTGCGTCGAAAATTCAGAGGTTATATTCCACCCTCCCTGCATTGAAAGCATCTGAGGTAGGATATAATTCTAGGCCATGATGGCCTTTGAGATCTTCTCTGACTCAGTGGAGAGCTTACCTTTCTCCAACGTGGGCTTCCCACTAAAGCAGGTAGGAACCCGGAACTTAGTTCCTCCGATGTGAACCGAGCTGCCCCATTCGCCATTGATGACGACCAATTCCTCCCTCCAGGAGGTATCCTTCTTTGTAGCCCCTAGTACCATAAATTTGAAGTTGTTCTTTGCCCAAGCATAGAATTGCCCATTCGGACCTGGGGCGTTGGCAGCAATCTGAAACACATATCTAAGCCCGTCAGGTACCGGCTTTCGATCGATGTTGTCCCTCTCACACTGTTCCGTCCATAGTACCAGAAACCTCACCAGGTGCCGCCAAAACCCTGGTGTCAACTGAAGAGGGGCGAGATGCAAGGCGTACATCGCTCTACGCAAGGTAGGGTGAAGAGGTAGCCTGACTATACTGTTGAAGGCCGCCGTATGAATCCAAAGCTCACCAGGAATGGGAGTATACATATCATACCCAGACGGGGGTATGGTAATCAAGATATCCTTAGGGATTTTAAAATCCCTCCGCAAGAGTTTCACAGTATCCGAAGTGCTAGTAGAATCAGAGATGCATTTATACTCGTAAGGAAGGGCGAGTACCCTCTCCACGGTGTCTATAACCTCGACAGCCCAGTCTTCACCTACCCCGACGGCGGCTCCAATTTCTCCGCTTGATTCCCGGTCAATATCTACTGAGGTAATGGGATCGTTCAAGAAACCAGTTCCGATGGCGGTTGTTCTGTTGGAACGACTACGTTGGAAGACAGGAGCATCGTCCCCACTGTCGCTGTCAACGCGAGCCCTTTTTCTAGGGGCAAGACTCCCACTAGCCGCTGCGTCACTGTCGAATAGCTGCTCAATACTGTCACCCCCTGATGAAGAAATGTTTACAGAGTCGAGGTTTCGTTTTTCAAAAAAGGGGAAATTTGAAGATCGACGAAGAGGAAGCTAGGTTTTCTTTTAAAGACTCTTGTTCGGGAAGATTTGCTTAAGTGAGTACACCTTGAAGAAGCAGGGTTTATATAGAGATAGCTACTTGTAACGGGTAGAGAAGGTAATCAATGTCACGGGAATAGCAGCGACGTAGAGGGAACGGTTTCGAGAAGCGTGCGCCCTAATTTCCTTTTTTGAATTTGGCCTACCCTGGTCAGCCACATGGAAGACTCGTTTTAAATAGCGTACAAAGAGAAGATTTCCCTCTACCAGACAATGGTAAAATATTCTCCAAGTACTATCTATCCTGACTCCAACCCCGACCTGATATCGGTGTTCAAGTCAGGGGGGACTTCTGTTAACAAAGTTTTCTAGTAAGGGGCCAAAGGAGAATTTTCCAACAAGTACCCCGCAAGTCCCGGTAGGAACCACCCTGATATCCCATATACCCAGACGGGTTAGCATCGCCACCTTGAAGGAGTCACTACCAAACAAGTCAGGGTCTGGACCACCTGTCTACCTAGATAGGATGCCAGTACCACAAACTAACAAAGGCACATACCTTGCCCAACTGAAGCTTCTAATATCAGCTCCAGACCAGTACAATGGTAACCTGGTACGCCTAGTACCCCGCAAGTACCTCGACATCAGTCAAGGTACCCGATACCTCGATACCCGGCAGGGTGTTGTCTCAACTCCCACCTGGTACCTGGTACGTCTACTCGAATGCCCTCCAAGACAAGTACCATACCTGCCAAGCAATACGAAGATGAGCGTGAAAATACAATCACCCCTCCATCAAGAAATAGAACAAGCTCCACCCCAGCGGGATTGGATTGATATACCAGCACCTCGTTCTGCCAATGTTCAGAGTCAGAATTTCCCTCCAAGCTCCACGAAGAAGGAAAGTTGCCTCCATCGCCATTATAAAGCTCCATTAATGAGACCAAATGGTCAACCTAATCAAAATTTGAATTCTACAGTAATTAACGGGATCAAATCCCGCGCCTTCTGCCCCACTCAATGCTTTTCAATGCTTAAAATAGGACTCTCAATAATCCTTATCAAGAGGACCGGATTTTGAGGGGATCTTGGGAGAACTATATATACAGCTCCGAAAGGTAAGAGAAAGGGAGGCTTTTTGGATGAAGAGAAAGAGTTGTTTTTATCTCCAAAACATAGAGATTATTTCCGGTAAAATTCCCTTTTGAAATTCTCGGAAGCTAGTGAGAGTCCATTGACGATCATTGGAAGGAATTATCCACTTATCGACATAAACGAGGGTTCTGTCTTCATCCTGTACAAGAGTGAAAAGAGATTTAAATGTGAGGAGAGTCTGAATTTTAACTATAATTTTAAATAAACAGTGTTATTTCATATCTCATTGATCCTTCTTATCCTGCTCCTTATTTACATCCATCTACATTACGAGGAAGGATCTCTGTACCGAAGGTACCTATCCTGCTACTGGCTACCGGCTACCGGCTACCGGCAGTGGGTGAGGGTGTTAACCAAGATTTTGCTCTCTGAGTGATTTTTCCATTAACAATTAGGTCTATGTAGCTCTTCTTTCAAAATTAGGGTTCAAATGGGTTTTTTTATAGGTGTAGATGCTAGGCCATGCCCTTAAACAACAAGGAAATCAATTCCCTTTTGGAACTCTACCTTTTTGGGATTTTATTTCATTCCTAATCCACTAAAATTGATTGCTTATTGAAGGAAGATAATGATTATGTGTCTTCTTGCTTCCCAAGACTCCAACACATGGCCAAAAAGGTAATATTTCCCAATCCAATAACTTGCAAAACAAATCCAGTAATTATTCACGGATTTATGACTGACTGATCTTACCTTCGGGTACGAAAAAAGGCATAAATTCTTCTAGAACATTCGGATGGCAATCTATAAAATTGGGTTGGAAACTAGACTTCTATAGGGCTTCAAATCCATAGGTGTTAGGATGGCAATCTATAAAATTGGAGCTGAGAGATATGGCACTCGCAACACGAATCATCTGCACTGTCTTGGGAAATCGCTCTGAAAGTCACAACGGTAGCCACATCGTTTTTCATTGGTTTTGCACTGCTTTGGGTACCGTTGTGGAAATACACACCGGTTTGCATGGCGTCTAGTGTCAAATTGCACATAAGTCCCTTGAATCTTCTAAATTTTCCTTTTTCCTTTGAAATTCTCAAAACACGCATTATAGAACCAATAACCTTAAAATGCTCAAATAAACAAATTAAATACCTAAATAGGTCAAGCAACAAGCAATTGATTGGAGGAATGAGGATCAAAACATATACTAAAAGCGATCCTTATGCTACGCTGTTAATAGAAAGTACACCTTCAAACAAAATTTATAAAAACCGCAACTACGCCTCAAAATATTCATAAAAATGAGTAAAGTAGCAGGTTGGGTATCGTCCACATTGATCGATCGCTAGCAATGACTAAATTGAACTCTAGTAATAAAATGCAATAAAAGCAAAGAGATGGTTTTGGTTCTGGAAATTATACAAATATGCAACTACAATTAAACTAATTAAATTTAAGCTAAATGCAACCAAGTTAGAGGATAAATGTGTGAATGAATGATAACGGAACTAAGGAATTGATGGATCGAATCCGTAAAACAATGGGCAAATCAAGAACTCTCATGAATGTACAACAATCTATTGCAACCAATCTAGAGTGTATAGTATTGATTGAATATCCGTTATGAGTGTCCAATCTAGAGTGTATAGTATCGAGAACTCACAAGTGATTATCCATGAATACACATCTATCAAATAAGGGACTAATCTCTTTATATTATCACCAATCTAGAGTGTATAGTATTGGTTCTTAATCTCTCACAAGTTATTAACTTAGAGTGTATAGAATTGATTACCCATTTGAGATTCGATAAAAGTTGAGATTATAGAGTCCAGATTACACTTGAGGAGTGTACTTTTATGCAATCCTTTCATTCAATAGAGCTGTTAACCGAAAAATCCACTTGAGCAGGGAAATTCATGTTAACACCCTCATCCACTACCAATGGGTGGTAGCGGGATAGGTTCCTTCGGTACCGAGGTTCCTTTCTTATACTGCATATTAAGACAGACAAATACAAAGGAACCAGAAGGATATGAAAGATACTATTTTATTAATGGTTTTTGCTATATCGATGTTACAATACACTCTTTTCTCTCCTTTCTCTCTTTTTTATATAGGATGGTGGTGGAGAATACGTTTATGTCGTTAAGTGGCTATTTTCCTCCCAATGAATGTCTCAAACTCTCACTGGCTTCCAAGAATTCAGAAGGAGATTCTTTGGGGTTAAGCCTATCTTTTTTGGTGATAAAAAATCCCACCCTCATTTTATCCTCCATGGCCATATATATAGACCTCCCATATCCCTCAGAATCTGGCTGTATTAATGAGGATTATTTGGAGTCCTATTTCAAGCATTGAAAGGAGTTGAGTGAGGCTAAAGGCGCGAGATTTGATCCGTTAATCACTATTGTGTTTAAACTATGATTCGGTTGACCGTTTGGTCTCATTTATGGCGCTTTAAATGGCGATGGAGTCAACTTTCCCTGATTGTGTTACTTGGAGAGGTATACTAGTTCTACACCATGGCAGTGATGTATACTGGTGTATTGATTTGATTTACTGGTGTGGCACTTTTTCTTTCATACAGGTGACTTTGTGGTGATATTCATCTTGCTGGGCAGGTAGGACCCCTGTATTGGTTGGGTTCTGGGCTAATGTTGAGGTTTTCTAGGACACCGGGTACATGTCATGGTACCGGGGTACCAAGTATGAAGTACCGGGTACCTGCGAGGTATGTGATATCTCGATACCAGGTGTTAGAGTGGATGCTCGGCGTGGTACCTGCTCTTCCTGGTTCGTACCTCTGGTGCTTCATCTAGGTAGGTAGGTGGTCGAGGTCCCGGCCTTAACAGATATTGATTTCCTCTAGGTCGTGGCATTGATCCCAGCTGGGTATCGGGGAGCTGGGATTGGTCCCTCCTAGGTAGATACTTGTTAGGAAAATTCTCATTTGGCCCCTTGCAAAAAAACCCTATTAACAGAAGTCCCCTCTAACTTGAACACCAGTACATGGTCGGGGTTGGAGTTAGGATTTAAAACACTTGGAGAACTTTTGTAACCGTTTCGTAGAATGGAATCTTCCCCTTGCACTGCTGACTGAAATGGGTCTTCAACATGGCTGGTTAGGGTAGGCCGAATTCAAAAAGGGAAATATCTTGGAGGCATGCGTTTCTCGAAACCGTTCCCTCTACGTCACCGATTATCCTGCGACATTGATTACCTTCTCTGTCTGTTACAAGTAGCTGCTTCTTCTTCTATTTAAACCTTGCTCCTCCACGGCATACTCACTTTCCTTTCAAGCAAATTTCCCAAAACTCTTACATTCGTGCGATACCTAGTTTTCCTCTTCTTAGTCCTTCAGCCCCCATCTCTTCTACTTCCAATAATTTCTGTTTCGATTTTGTTATAATGTCTTCCCCCATTAGCGACAATGTCGAGCAGCTATTTGTCGATGATGCAACCACGAGCGGAAGTCTTGCCCCTAGAAAAAGGGTTCGGATCGACAACGACAGCGGAGACGACGCTTCTTTTCAGGGCCACTGCTCAAACAGAAACGTCGCAATCGGGACCGGCTTCTCAAACGATCCCGGCGCTCCGGTGGATGTAGACTAGGAATCTAGCAGAGATACAGGCACTGTCGGGGTAGGTGGAGACCGGGCTGGCAAAGTTCACAGACACCATGGGAAGGGTGCTCACCCTTCCTTATGAGTACAGATGTATCCCTGACTCTACCAGTTCCCCTGATACCATCAGGCGCTTGTGAAGCGATTTTAAGGTCCCTAAAGACATCATTATCATTGTTCCTCCACGGGACTACGATATGTATACCCCCTCTGTTGGCGAGCTCCTGATTCACACGGTGACTTTCGAGAGTGGAGTCAGGCTAGCTCTCCACCTTACCTTGCGTAGGGTGCTGCATGCCTTACAGCTCACCCCCTTTCAGCTAACACCAGGATTCTGAAGGCACCTGGTGGGGTTCTTGGTACTCTGGAGATAGTAATGGGACAAAGATAACATCGATCAGGAGCCGGGGCCGGATGAGCTAGGATATGTGTTCCAGTTGCTACCAACTCCCTTGGCCCAAAGGGACAATTCTATGCCCGGGCCCAAAAACAATTTGAAGTTGGTGGTGCCAGGGGCCACGAAGAAAGATACCTCCTACAAGGAGAAATGTGTCATCATCCAGGGTGAATGGGGTAGCTCAGTCCATATTGGACGATCTGAGTTCACGGTCCCTACTAGCTTCAGTGGCAAGCCCACGCTGGAAAATGGCAGGTTGTCTTCTGAATCGGAAGAAAATTCTAAAGGCCATCATGGCCCGAAATTATGCCAATTTGAGATATCCTACCTCGGATGCTTTCGATGCAGGGAGGGTAGAATTCTACCTCAGCGTCTCTATCACACTTCCAGGTAAACAATCTTCCTGGTCCTATCTTGGTAGCGTTTCTTTATTGATTATGCATGTGCTAATTTTCTTGTGTTGAATAGTCTCTACAGTGCCTCCAACAGTTCTAGAGGAGGGGCTTGACCTCGCCGATCGTGATACTCCACCGCTCTCCCCTATCGAGCCTTCATCACTCCCCAATCATATGGTCGGGCCTGGTACATCTTTTCGGTCTAACAGGCGTGTATCAATCCCGGTTGAGGTACATAGGGCTTCAGCTCCTCATTCTTCTCTTGTGGATAGGTCGCTGGAGCCTTTTATGGCTTGAGTGGGCAGGGTCCGATGCGCTCCCCTCCAGGCACAAGGTCTGTCATCTGCCGCCCTAGCCACTGCCATTGCTGCTACCGCTATTGCTCATTCTGCCTCTCTTTTGTGGTAACTGAGCGATCGACCCGGGTCGAGATGGGTTCTGATCCTACCTGTTATTGCCCAAGTTACTCTTCGTGATAGGTAGCGATCGAGGTCAAGAGACAACAGCCAGGATGAGGTCTTGGCTAAGTTTACAGCTTCCTGTCCTAGTGGGGATTTCGAGGCCATGACTTCCATGCCAGTCGACCTATATGATCTCCAAAGGATCTGCTCTTCTGGCTGAGGTAAGCAATTTTTTCTAGTCGTCTATCTCAATTTCATAATTCGCAACATTCCTAATTCATGTTTCGTACTTGGCAGGCCTTCAAGTTCAACGTGGCAATGAGCCATCAGGGTTGGCTCTCTCTCTTAAAGCAAGTCAAGGATGCTACTGCCGAGCTGGAGAAATCCAAGGAAGAATTAGCCAAGGCTCCCAGAGCATGGTAACTGATCGTGCCTAAATTGTTGTATATTTCGGCTCTCATTTCCTATTCCTTTATCTCGTTCTTGTGTGTATTTTCTATATATTTTATGTCTAATAGGCTCATTGGTACTAATTGCAGGCAATAGATGTAATTTTGGTGTTAGAAGCGTTTTGCGGTAGTTTTGGCCAAAAAGGGGAAAAAAGGTAGTTGAAGGAAAGACAAAGGGTCATCAGCAACTGTAATAGTGCGGGTCAAGTACGGGCTACAACCGCACTCCAACCATACTCCTTCCCACAGCCGGGACCTGATTCATGAAGGAAAGATAAAGTGCGGGTCAAGTGCGGGTCATCCAACCGCACTCCACCTGCACTGTTGCTCAAGGCAGAGAGTTGGATTTGCACCTGACGTTAAAGTGCGGGTATAGTGCGGGTCATCCAACTGCACTCCACCCGCACTGTTGCCAAAGACAGAGAAGCTGATTCGTACCTGACAGATAAAGTGTGGGTCCAGTACGGGTCCAGTGAGGGTCAAGTGCGGGTCAAGTGCAGGTCAAGTGAGGGTCAAGACAGAGTTGGATTCGCACCTGATGATTAAAGTGTGGGTACAGTGCGGGTCATTCACCCACACTCCACCAGCACTACAACCGCACTCTACGCGCGACAACTTCTGTTTTCAAGCTTAAGTGACCTATTTTTCCATCCCCTATAAATAGAAAAGCATGGGAACGAACGAAATAACTCCCATATCTCTCAACACTTGTAGTCTAAACTAGAAACACATCTCCCTATCATCCAAACCATCTCTACTCAATCAAAGGCAACTAGGAGACTTGGATTCAAGCTTCAAGGAAGGAGATCAATCTTCAAGGGTTTTCTCTCTACACTCTCTCTTAGTTTATTGGTTTGTAATAGAACATGAATAGCTAAAATACCCCACTATGGGGTTGATGTTATTTGTTTGATGGATATTTGGGCTTTGTGAATAAACTCTATATGTTATATTTATACTATCTCTGTGTTTTATTCCATTGCTTGAATTGATTTCCATTAATGATTTGCTTGGATACACCCTCTTTGCATGATTGATTTAGATTACTTGAGTAGGCAATTAGGTTGTCTAATGCTCCATTGAATGGAAGGATTTTCAGAAATCCGGCTCTACAACCATGCCCTTAATCTAATCTTGAATTAGTGGCTTTCACTATACACCCTAGGTTAGCCACTTGTGAGAGAATTAGAAGCCTCCACTATACACCCTAGGTTGGCTACTTTAGTGATTTTACGAGAACTAACCTTCGAGTAGAATTCGGTTGATAACCTCGAACCTCATCCAATCTCAAATGGGTGGCCTTCACTATACATCCTAGGTCGGCCACATGTGAGGGAATTGGAAGCCATCACTATACACCATAGGATGGCTACATTAGTAATAGGTTGAGCCATAGCTAGATAGATGAGCATTCATGGAAAAAGTCCCGATTGAGTAACTAGACATTGTTGGTTGCTTAGGAGGGATTAATCGCTAGTAGGAGGTCTTCGCTATACACCCTAGGTTGACTGCTTGCTAGAGATATATACCAACACTATACACCCTAGGTTGGTTACATTTGTCAAAATGTGCTTAATTGAGAGTTTGTTGCAATTGCCCCAATATTCACTTACGAGTCCATCAACTCCGTAGTTCCATCATCATACATTCATCACTCCATTTTCATCCCATTTTATTTGCTTTCATAGTTTAGTTTATATTATATTTTCATTCACCATCACTTTTACTTTTATCCATACTAGTTATATTAATCCTAATCTTATCACCGCTACCCCGACCCAATCTCAGTGGATGACACTTGTGCTTACCGCTTTACTCGTATTTATACTTGTAAATGCATTGCATAGGTTTTATAAATTGTTTTGACAGATGGTTTTCTAACGGTAAAAACCCTCTCATCAGTAACCCTGCATAAGTCCTTGGAGGAGACTGAGAAGGTGGCGGATGCACCATGCTTTGGACACAGAAAGACTCAGGTTCCTTCGCCGCAGAGAGGAGAGGGAGATCGCGAAGGATAGATTAGTGGAGTTAGAGGCAGAGGTAAAGACTCTGCGCGCTAATGTGGCCAGCATAGAGTCTCAAGTGGATACATCTTTGGGGATGGTTATTTCTTTCGCAGGCTACCAGGTAGCACTGGCTCTCCCTCCCTCATTTGACATGGGCGCCATCGCTAGGTGGAACATGGAGGAGATCATGGCTAAAGCGGCCTAGCTAGCAGGGGCTGCTCCTACCGATGTAGATGGACCTTCTTGGGCTGCTGGGGCAAATGTAGAGGTCAATGATGAAGGTCAACAACCTATCTCCTCCCATCTGCCAAGTAACGTTAGAGCAGATCCCAATCTGAAGGCTCCTGAGGCTATAAGGATTCAAGTTGGAGGTAGAGCTCTGAACCCGCCTGTTTCTTCATCTAGATCTGTTGAGGAAGTAGGGGATCAACCTACTACTAAGGATGAAGGGCCTGATGTACCAGTCCCCTTATCGGGTCCTACCAAGGAGGTGGAGGATCAATCAGTTTCAACCAAGTAACCATCTGGTATAACGGCAGATGAGCCTCAGGTCAGACCTGCTCAAATGGAGGTTTCAGTGGCATCAGATATCCATGTCGTAGAGGGGGTCCCAGCTGGCCCAGGGGGTGAGGTTTCAATCGGTGGAGCTGGAGAGGAGGTGGCCAACCAGGAGCAAGAAAAAACGTGATCATTTTAGCCACTTATCAGCTATTTTTGATTTTATTTTGTTGTTATCTATTTGTAGCCCGCAATTGGGGGGATGGGCTCCCCGGTTAAAGCAATGAAAGTTTCCCTTACTTTTCTTCAACTTCGTGTATCTCGCTTGTTGATTGCATTGGTTGAACCTCGCCTTGGTCTAAAAGCAGTCCCCGGACCAAATCCATCTCAATAACTTCCTAGTAATCGAAGGAGCTTTAGAATTTGGCAAGATTGGGAGGTATAGCAGAGCTTGTAACCGGTACAAGGATCTCCTGGGACCTAACAATCGGTCTCACTGGGGAAGAAATAGGGTACCAGGCATTCTTGATCTGAGAATCCTGGTACTTAGGTGAAACTGTAGTTGAGAGAATCCAGGTACCAGTGATACTCATCTCCTGCGAAACCCTGGTACCTACGGTGTAGACTTGGTGATATATCTTCCATTAAACCCTAATCAAAAATGGTCGCTAACGCAATTGATCAAGGAAAAGTACCTAGGCATCAGTTGAACACGGGTCGTGGTACCTTGTAATCGTGGTTACCATGGTCCATGCCCTTTTCTTGGAATTCTTGTGTAGGAATCTTCAATTTGGATGCGATACTTAATTGCTCTTTCCATGTGTCAACTCAGGGTATGCTCGTTTACTTCAAACATTAATCTTAATGGTGCACGCTTCACGAAGCTGTCCTTTCCCATATTCCGGGTGTCGTGCCTCATTAATGACCTTATCTTTAGTTCCTGGTAATCATTTACCCCTTCTATAAATACCCCGACATGCTTAACAGTTCTTCACATTGTTCCTTTGTTCTTCATCGGAGTAGAAAATTTCAGTAGATTGATAGATGTGTCATCGCTATGGCTAGCAATGTGAGAGAGAGAGAGAGAGAGAGAAGATGTAATTTCTCCTATTGGCAGGATGCTTGGCATTGTGGAAGGAGCAGTGCGAGATAGATTGAGTTACTAGAGAATCAAGGCTGGTCAAGCTTATGATCCCTGGAGGCAAGGATAAGGACTGCTCATGGTGCTACACTATTTCCAATGGTGTAGACATTACCTAAGCAAGTTACATCCTCACGCCCAGTTGTATCTTGAACGTGGATGGTCCCAATACCATCATTTTGCCTTTCCTAATTGCTGATGGTTTCAGCATGGTCCCTGATCCTACCTCAAGTGACCATGACGACCTCATCAACACCCGACTTGATGGAGATCTGTGTCCCTAGGCTATCAGGTTAGGAAGGTGGATAGGAACGATAGACGGAAGCTAGAGCACCCGGGCTTTCATCATTTTTTTTGTATAGCCTGAAAGATGGGATGGGCTCCCTGATTTGATTAATGAAGCTTTCCCCATCTTTTTCATCTATCACATATATACCCTGTTGCATGCTTGTAACTCAATATCCGGTAACAAAGGAAATAGGCTTTGGGCGCGATAGGTGGCTGGTACTAGGGTACCTAGCCTTCTTATTACAAAGAATTTAGGTACATCAGTGGAAACCATGCAAGCCCCTTTGTCGAGTCTAGGTACCTTGCCTTCCTATTCTAGGAATCTTGGTATCCTGGCGAAAGCAAGGTGAGTACATTGTCGAATTTATGTACCTCACATTCATGTTCTAGGAATATTGATATCTTCCAAGGTGAGAACAAAGCGAACACATTGTTGAATCTAGGTATCTCACATTCCTGTTCTAGGGATCTTGGTACCTTGAAGAAAATAATGGTACCTACCTTCCCTGTTTCAAGGAACCTAGGTACATTAGCGAAAACAAGGCGAACATATTGTCGAATCTAGGTACCTCGCATTCCTATTATATGGATCTTGGTACCTTGGCAAAAATAGTGGTATCCAGCCTTCCTGTTTCAAGGAATCTAGGTACATTGGCAAAAACAAGGCTAACATATTAGCAAAAAGATCCCAGTAGGCAACTAAAGCCCCTTTAGCACCATGTCTTTCTTGGCGGTGGTGGTACCCGGCCAAGGCCTTGATCCGACAGGCAACTATGTTTTTACTAACCAGACCCTTCCTAGCAGAGGGTGTTACCCGGCCAAGGTAGCAGGAATACTATATGATCTTTCCTGGTCTTGAGACGATCATTGGCCAATTTACATGGCGAACTAAGGCGACAGATTGTAGACAAATGTATATTTCAAAAAAAAAAAACCTTCTTTAATTGATGAATCAAGAAGCAATACAAATACTTATGGGTACTAACATCAACTAGTACCTATCCCGGGTGATATTGGTCGGCCTTTACTATAGGTTCTACGGGTAGAACCTCTTCAGATGATCTGCATTCCAAGTGTGGTCAATAGGACGTTCGTACATATCCTCCAACTTTGAATGCCCCACTTCGGGTTATCATTTTAACCAAATAGGAACCCTCCCAATTCGGTGCTAGTACCCCATCCGACCTCTTCCAGGTATTCTGGGTTACCTTCCTAAGGACCAAGTCCCCTTCTTTGAAGCTTTGGTTTCTGACTTTCTTGTTGAAGTATCGGGCAATCTGACTTTGGTAGACTACTACCTTTCCTGCAATCCTTTCCTGCTTCTCCTCAAGGAGGTCATGGTTAGCCCTCAACTTGTTTTCATTCCCTTCTGGGTCAAAGTGTTGAACCCGAAGGAGGTGAGTTTATGCTCGATAGGAAGGACAGCTTCTACACCGAAAGCTAGTGAATAGGGGGCTTCTCTAGTAGTAGTCCTTTTGGTGGTGCGGTAAGCCTATAACACATCTGGGAGTTCATCTGCCCATCTACCCTTCTTCTATTGGAGCTTCCTCTTTAGGAGCCTCTTGATAGTCTTGTTTATGGCCTCTACCGGTCCATTAGTTTGAGGATGTGCTACGGATGCAAAACGAAGCTCAATTCCTAGGTTCTCACAGAAATCCCGGAATCTAGCATTGTCGAATTGTTTGCCCAAATCCGTGATAATGACCATTAGGGTATTGAACTGGCAGACCACGTTCTTTTTAATGAACTCAATCGTGTCAGCCTTATTGATCTTGGAGAGGGGCTCCGCTTCCACCCATCTGGTAAAATAATCAATGGCCACTATTGCATGTTTATGTTGATAAGTCGCGGTTGGGAGAGGTCTAATTAGGTGTAATCCTCAGTAGGCAAATGGATATGGTGAACTGATTGAAGATAGTCATTTTGGAGGCAAGTGATGCAAGTTGGCCGTTTTCTGGCATGGTTCGCAAGATTGTACAAACCGCCTCGTATCATGGTGCAAGGTTGGCCAGTAATATCCCATAAGCAATACCTGGTAAGCCAGCGCTTCTCCTCATGTATGATATCCACATTCCCTTAAATGTACCTCTCTAAGGGCCCAGCTTGCATCATTAGGGTGTAGACATCTGAGTAGGGGGAGAGATCTTCCTCTACGGTAAAGGTGTCCCTCCACTAGGTAGTATCGAACTGAGGTTCTTTTAATCTTGCAAGCTCGATAGGGGTCTTCAGGGAGCTTTTCTTCTCGGAGGTAATCTACAATGGGATCCATCCAACATGGAAGGCGATCCACATGATTAACTTCCTTTCCTTGCGCTATGCTTGATTGGGCTATTACCTGGAGAGGTACCCCTTTTGGCAGCGCCTGTCCTCCATTGGCAGTTATCTTTACTAGGATATTGGCTCGATGATTCTGCTGCCTAGGTACCTGCTCGATCTTGAACCCCTTGAATCGAGCGACAAGTTCTTGGATTTTTTGAAGGTAGGCTGCCATGTTATCTCCTTTGGGCTGGTACAGACTTGTTATCTGTTGCTAGTCACACCTAGCGAGGAGGTAATTAACTCCAAGCTCTGCTGCTATCCTCATTCCTGTTAACAAAGCCTTATACTCGGCTTCGTTATTGGTGGTTTTGAACTAGAATCTGAAGCAATGATAGCACTCCACCTTCTCGGGATCAATTAGAACGATTACTCCCCCACTTCCTGCTTGGCTGGAAGCTCCATCAGTATATAGAATCTAGGTTTCTTGGTTGGTGGACCAACCTGCTGATTCTTGCTTTTTCTGGGGAGCTTGGTCCGAGCTCTGGGTAGCATCATGATGAAGTATTATGCTGAACTCAGCTACAAAGTCTGCCGGAGCTTGGGCCTTGATTGTAGTCCTAGCCTTGTATCAGATATCGTACTGGTGAGCTCGAGGGCCCATAGTACCAGTCTCCCTAATACATCCGGCCTTTGGAGAAATTGCCATAGAGGTTGATCAGTGACCACCGCGATTGTGTAAGATAGGAAATAAGGGTGGAGCTTCCTGGCAGCGATTACTAACGCGAAGGCGAGCTTCTCTAGGAGAGTGTAATTCTTCTCCGACTTGGTCAGGGCACGGCTAACATAGTAGACAGGTCGATGAATTCCATCTCCACATTCTTTTAACGAGGCCCCACCAACAGCTGTTTCGAATACAGCCAGCTACAGTTGCAATTCTTCTCCTAGTAGCGGGTTAACTAGCAATGGTGGGCTAGCGAGGTATCTCTTCAATGATTGGAAAGCTAGCTCTCTAGCTTGGTCCCACTTCATATTCCTCCCTTATTTGATAGCTTTGAAAAAGGGAACGCACTTATCAGTGGATCGTGATATGAAGCCGTTTAGGGCTGCTATTCGTCTGGTCAGGCCAAGTGCTTGCTTAAGTGAAGTAGAAGACTCAAGGTCTAGAATGGCTTCGATCTTCTTTGGGTTTGCCTCTATTTAGGGGGGTTTAACCGCATCTGGTTTTCTCTGATTATCTGGAAAGTCTAGCAGAGGTGTCCTTGCTGCTGCTCGGCTACCTGGGACTTGTGATCATATCATCGATGTACACCTTCATTGACTTCCCTATCAGCTCCTTGAACAGACGGTTGACCAGGCGTTGGTAGGTACCACCTACATTCTTGAGTCCGAAGGGCATTACCTTGTAGCAATATAGACCCTGCCCGGTGATGAAGCCGATCTTATCCTGGTCGGTGGGGTGCATCATGATTTGATTATACCCCTGAGAATGAGTCCATGAAGCTTAAGAGCTTGTTACCCGCGGTCGAATCTACCAACTGATCAATCTTTCTAGATGGAAAGCTATCCTTCAGGCAGGCACAGTTAATATCAGTTTAATCAACGCACATACGCCACTTCCCATTTGCCTTAGTCACCATCACTACGTTGGCGATCCACTCTGTGTACCAGGATTCACTAATGAATTTTGCCCTTAGAAGCCTATCAACTTCCTCTTGAATCGTGGCATTTCGTTCTAGGTTGAAACGCATCTGCTTCTGTTTGACCGGCTTATAGGTGGGATCAACCGCCAATCTGTGAGCCGTCAGGGTGATAGGAATTCCCAGCATTTCCTCATGGCTCCAGGCAAAGATGTTGCTGTATTCCTAAAGGAATCCTATCAATCCCTCATTCGCTCCTGCTTCCAACGTTGCCCCTATATTGATCACCTTAGAAGGATCATCCTTCATGATTGGTATTTCTTCCAAATCGTCTACAGGGCGACCACTGGCTTCTTTATCTGAAACTTCTACCTCAAGTTCTACTGAACCTATCTCATCTTCAAGGTCCTTCTCTGGTAAGGTCTAATCCTGCATAATAGTTATCTGTGCACACTGCTTGGCAAGCGCCGCGGGGTTGGCAGACACTGCGTAACACTTGCACGCTTCCCGTTGGTCTCCCCGTACCTTACCTACCTTATCCTTAACCGGGAATATCAGGACATTATGGTAGATTGACAGGACACCATTCAGGGCTAATAAGTAAGGTTTCCTAAGGATGGCATTGTAGGCGGATGGAGTGTCTACCACGACGAAATATGTCAAGAGATTCTACTGAAGTGGTGTTATACCTAGTATCACCGGTAGGATCATAGACCCGGTGGAGATAGGTGAGTCCCTGATGAACCCATACAGAGGGGTGGTACAACTGTTGTAGCAGGGATTCTTTAAGTTGAACTGCTCTAAAGCGCCCTTGAAAAGAATGTCTACACTGCTACTGGTATCGATCAGGACACGGTGGACCGGACAATTTGCAATTTGCACAGTGACAACCATGGGGTCATCGTGGGGCTGCACAGTATTGTACACATCCTCCTCAGTGAAGATAATATATGCTGAAAGAGGAGATTTAGACAATTCTCTGGTGACCTTGAAGAAATCTTGGCCTGCATCTAGCTTGGGCACCTTTCTGGCGTGGTTCTTCCTGGAATTGTTGGAGGTTCCTGCCAAGGTGGGACCTCCACTGATGGTGTTAACTATGTGGATCTATTCCATCAGATCCTTTCCTTTTGCTTTCCTTCTCTCTTCAGTTGCTCTAATGTCAGCTTGTACCTCCTTCCCAGTTTGAATGCTATCACGCACCTATTGGAGAAATTCGGTCAAGCAACCTCCCCTTACCAGTGCCTCAATCTGGTTGCATAAGCTGTAGCATTCCGATGTGTTGTGTCCCACATCCTCATGTAAGTCGTAGTACTTGTAGCGGTTCTGTTGATCAGTTGGTGCCTTTATTGGACTAGAATTTTTGAGTAGCCCCTTGTCACGGATGGCGAGGTAGATAGTCTATCGGGACGCATTCAGTGGGGTATAATGGGTGTATCCCCTTTCTTCTCTACCTATCCGTGCCACTTCCTTGGGTGGAGGTGTAGCTCTATGAGGAGACTGTTTGGCTAGGTACCAGTTACGCTGAGGTTGGTAAGGTGGTATCCAGTACGTAGACTTGTTGGGAGGTTTATTCTGGTTCTTCTGAATTTGAGCTGGCTTAGGCGCCTCCTTCTTTTGCGCTTGGCAGATCTCATGTCGTCCATGCTCCATCTTGACGCGGAGCTGTTCATCTATTTCCACCTGTTCAAGAGCCCTATCGTAGGCCTCCTCGTATGTCTCTGGTGGATTTTTGGCCAAAGATCTGAATAGTCTGCCTGCCCATAAATTTCTTCTTAAATTGGCCAAAGTCTCCTTCTCTGTGAAGACCCCCATCTGAATTACTTCCTTATGGAATCTCTCCACATAGGTTCTGAGTGATTCACCCCGCTCCTGGATCACATACTGAAGGTGAATGGAATCATTAGGGCGAGGTTTGATACCCTAGAACTGGGCACAAAAGTCGGTAGTCAACTTGGTGAATGAGTCGACGCTTCTTGCTGGTAGCTTCCTGAACCATGTCTTGGCATAGTCAGTTAGCGTAGTAGGGAACATCCTGCACATGGTGACCCTGGTAATGTTCTGTACCTCCATCTGTTGAACGAAGCTCTCCTAGTGACTTAGAGGATCTTCAGTTCCAGAATATTTATCAGTTGGCATCTTGAATTTGGGAGGTAGTTCTGCCTCCCTGATCCTTCTAGAGTAAGAAGCATTCATCTCTCCCAAGAGATCCTTATGGTTTTCCCCGTGCTTGCCCTTCTTTAACTCCTGGATCTCCTTCGCCATTCTGGCTACTTGGTCCCGGAGGCGATTGTTGCCTTCATTTTCGGATTCTACTTCAGAGTCTCTGTCATCAGACTCCTCTGATGCTACTGAAGTTTCGCCCTGGTTCTCTCCCTGGGAGGGTTTTCTCAGGCGCTTCTAATGGTACCTCTTGCCGCTTCTGGTTGAAGTCGTCTATAAGCAGCTTCCGGTTGAACCGGTAGTGGAGCTCCCTAAAGGGGAGGTCGATGGCGAATCTCACCTGTCGAGGTTGGTATCCTTGAGGTTATCCCAGAGTTAGGGGCATGGGCCCAAGTCTGTCATGGACCGATGGTATCGGGGGCACGTGCCCGAGCCTGTCGTGGATCGGTATTGGAGGTGGTGGTCCTAACATGTCAAAGGAGGATACCCTGGTACCTTGCCGACTTGCATCTCCCATGGTATCTGGTACCGCAGGCTGACTAGCTCCACCTTTCGTAACCATTCGGAGGCGGATACTTTATATGAAGGCCAAACTTATTGGTCCAGAATAACAGAATTAACTGCCGGGGTGGCAGGTATCTAGGGGGTAGCCCGCGCGGTAGCTGGTGGCTTTAGAGCGGGGTTACTACTTTTCCCCCCTTTCTTTCGCTTCTGACCCTTCCGGGTTGAAGCAGTTGATTGGTGCCCCAATGGATCAGGACGATCTTGAGAAGACTGGAGTTTCATACTGGTAATGATAAAAGAAAACGAGGTTAACAGGCTTTCTTTTAAGGGTTTGGTATTTCCCACAGACGGCGCCGAAAAGTGTTATCCAAAAAATCCACTCGGGGAGAGAAATTTCTGTTAACACCCTCAACCACAACCGGTGGGTGGTAGTGGGATAGGTACCTTCGGTACCGAGGTTCCTTTCTTATACTAGAGATTAAGACGGACAAATACAAATGAACCAGAAGATATGAAAGATACTGTTTTATTGATGGTTTTCGCTATATCGATGTTACAATACACTATTTTCTCTTTTTTCTCTCTTTTTTTATACATGATGGTGGTGGAGAATATGTTTATGTCGATAAGTGGCTATTTTCCTCCCAGTGATTGTCTCAAACTCTCACTAGCTTCTAAGAATTCAGAAGGGGATTCCTTGGGGTTAAGTCTCTTTTGTTTGGTGATCAAAAATCCCACCCTCACTTTTTCCTCCATGGCCATATATATAGACCTCCCATATCCCTCAAAATCTGGCTGTATTAATAAGGATTATTTGGAGTCCTATTTCAGGCATTGAAAGGAGTTGAGTGAGGCTAAAGGCGCGGGATTTGATCTCGTTAATCACTGTCGTTTTTAAACTCTGATTCTGTTGACCGTTTGGTCTCATTTATGATGCTTTAAATGGTGATAGAGTCAACTTTCCCTGATTGTGTTGTTTGGAGAGGTACACAGATTCTACACCCTGGAAGCGAGGTATACTGGTGTATTGATTTGATTTACTGGCGTGGTGCTTGTTCTTTCATACTGGTGACTTTGTGGTGATATTCATCTTGCTGGGCAGGTAGGACGCCTGTATTGGTTGGGTTCTGGGCTGATATCGAGGTGTTCTGGGACACCGGGTACATGTCATGGTACTGGGGTACCAGGTATGAAGTACCAGGTACCTGCGAGGTATGTGATATTGCGGTACCAGATGTTAGAGTGGATGCTCAGCGTGGTACCTGCTCTTCCTGGTTCATACCTTCAGTGCTTCATCTGGGTAGGTAGGTGGTCGAGATCCTGGCCTTACCAGATATTGATTTCCTCTGGGTCGTGGCATTGATCCCGCTGGGTGTCGGGGAGCTGGGATTGGTCCCTCCTAGGTAGATACTTGTTTGAAAATTCTCCTTTGGTCCCTTGCCAAAAAATGATGTTAACAAGAGCTTTTAGAAACCAAGTAGAGTGTATACCTAGTTAATCTACTCAAGTAATTTTTCAAACAACTTGCAAAGAGAGTAGTGTGCAAACTAAGACTAGTAAATTCTTGAAATCAATTAAACCAAAGAATGAAACATATTTGATAAATTTATATAAAGGATAGAGCTCATATACAAATGCCCAACATCCACAAAGGAATCACATCAACCCCTTAGTGGGGGATTTGGCTACTCATGACAAATATAAACAAATAACTAGAAGATAAAAGATGGAAAAGACCCATGTAGAAACCTCCTTATTTCAAACTCAATTCCAATCTCCAAATGTCCTTTGTTGAGTTGAAAATCAAAGAAAATAGTGTGTGGGTTTTGTGGGTTTTTGGATAAGATGGGAGAGAATGATTCCAAAATATAGGGTTAGAGTTTTGTGGTAAAATAAGGAAAGAGTTCGTGGCTGGAAGAGAGTTCTTGACATCAGAAATTGGGGTATTTATATGTGTTTCCAAAATAGGGCTGAAACTCGTCTGATACTGACGTGGCCGAATTCGGCTATTTAAACGGCGTGTGAGGCATGCCGTTTGACGTGCCAAATCGATCTAGATGCAAACCGTGGTTGTCAGTGCGCAGGTAGTGCTCTGGTTGTAGACCCGTGCAGTACCCGCGATCTAGGCTCCTTTCCTTTACATTTTGGGATGTTTCACCCCTGAAAACTCCTACTTGCATCACCAACATCTGAAATACATTGAATGCCATCATTAACTAAAATAGAGCCATTTAGACACACAAATACGCTCGAAAACGAGACAAAGTACATGGATATGAGGGCCAAAATATAGTACAATTTTGGCACGATCAAATACCCCCAAACCAAACCCTTGCTCGTCCTCAAGCAAACTCTTAATAAAAACACACGAAAGACTCAAGACTCAAGAGAGAGAAAACAACCTAGAAATTTCCTAGACATAAAGAAAACTTGTTGCGGAGCCAACTGGTAGAGATAAGCAAAAGAGAGTGGGAGTGAGGAATAGGCACATGAAAAATGTTTTAAAATAAGGCCAAAGGCACCACAAGGGAAACTCGCTCAACACAAATCCCACACTGAAAGCACCCTCGCCTTGGAAACTACACACTCTCACGCCTCGAGCACAATTCGCTTGGACTCTAGGTTCTCACATGGGATCTCTCTTATTTTTCATCTATGAACCTAGGTTCATACTCATGCAAGATGCATGCATATGTGTGTATGTAATGGAATCAAAATAGTTGCATACATTTAGTAAAGAAGAAACGCTCTTTTTTCTTTGAATGAGTCTCATGAAAGAATCAAGTGCCATGAATATAGAAAGAGCATGCATTGACTTATATTCCCAAGTTAGATTCCCCTTAAGATCAACTAGGTCTTTTCCATTTGGTTGTAACAGGGTCAAGGTAATTCGTGATTAACAAGAACGGGAATTTAGGCACACAGCACTAATCAACCAAGTTAACGCAATACATTATACACTTAAGCATTTAATTCCTTATGCAACACACTTCAAGAATACAATATGGCGTCCAGGCTATCATAAATTTCAAGTGTAATCTCTAACTACTCTAGTTACCCCTTTTTGAGTAACGTTTCCAATTTGAACAAGGCAATTTGAGCATATTTTTCTTTTGTTCTTTTTGCTTCTTTTCTTTTTTTTTTCTTTTTGATTGTTCCTTTTTTTTGTTTTCTTGCCTTTGACTTCGCACATACGTTTACAACTCATTGCTTATTCCCTAGGTACACGCCATTTGACAATTAGAGCACATCTTTACATACATTCCTATGCCTTAACAAGATCAATTAAGTGAGGGTTGGGTTAATGTTTAGGTTGCTTGGGTTATTGACAATGTTGTGGTAGAATGAATAAATCTAAATGTGTTTGGCTTCAAAATTGGCTTGGGAGCACATACATTATGAGAATGGGAAGTATTTGGCATATTAAGTGGCTAAAACACATTGCCTAATATCACCTCAAAGATTCCATCTACCAAGGGAATAAAAGTTTCAGTCAAGCAGTCCACTTATATGATGCATGTTCTATGACATATGATGATGTTGGTGTAATAAGACTTTGCATGGTGTTTGAAAAGTGTTTAGAGATTTGAAAAATATTTTCCCTCGAATTGCGCACTTTGGCTTGTGTTTGTGAAATTCTCAAAGGAGGTCCACTATTAGAACAAGACGCTTGAGCACCGAGTCCCCTCAACTTAGACACTAAAAGATGGGACTAGACAATGAAGTGCAAGTGAGACCCCTAAAGTGACTAAAAGCTATTGAACAAACACATAAAGTATATACACATTCGCCACAAACACATTGCTCAAGGTATCTCACTAAGCTAAATTAAGCTTAAAATTGTTGGCCAAGTAACAACTTTGAAATTTTCTGCCTAAGAAGTTTGATTTCTTGACGAAGCTCTTTGTTTTCATCTTCTAACTTCTTCTCTCTTTCTTGCTCAAAATCTCTAGATATCTCTTCAAGTATATTCTCATCAAAGGTTGCCTCTTCCATTTTTATGGCTTCTTTTTCCTCAAAGCCGTCTTGATGTCCTTCTTTCATCTCTGTGGCTAATTCGAATGCCTTTACAATGTCACAAACTCTGCTTTTCTTCTTTCGTCCCTTCGGCACTTCCAAAACAAAACATCCTTCAAAAAGTCTTTCATCAGGTCGGTCGACATGAAATTCAACCTTGCTCCCACCACAACTAAAAGATAAGTGCCTCGAAACCACATTTACTTCCATGCCAGCTATGGCCATAAATGACCTTCCTAAAAGCAGCTTCCACTCCCTCTCATGGGAGTCATCATCCTTCACTTCCAACACAATGAAATCCACTGGAACTTTCAGTCCATGGATGTCTAACTGTACGTCTTCAACTACTCCACAAGGAGTCTTTGGAGAATTGTCGGCCATCTTGAGTTCAATTGGAGTGGCCTTCATGGGCTGTGGCTTCAACTGCCTATATACCCTCAAAGGCATCATGTTGACACTTGCTCCCATATCTAGCACTGCTCCCATTTTTTCTTACTCTCCAATGGTAACTGGAATGATGAAATCACTAGGATCCTCCAGTTTCACTGAACTAGTTTCTTCTAACTCATCTGTCTTCTCTATTACAAAATCGTCAATAACCATTTTTGTTTCTTGTGTTACCTCACCTAAAGCCAACTTCACACTCTTCTCTAGAAGTACCTCCATCACCTTAATATGCTTATTATTACTCTGAGATTTCCCTTTGTCCTACTTGTGTAGAGCCTCTACAATTTAAGTAACTTGAGTCTCCAATCTCCTTATCGAGGCATCCATGCTATTCGCCCGTTGGTCATTTGACTATATGTAGTTCTTCATTATTTGCTCATTTGCACTTTGGGAGTTTCTGATGGCTATCGAAGCTTCATCATTTGCTTTGATAAAGTCCCTAAATTCTTCTATAAGTGATCTGACCTTCGGCTGATAAGCATTTCCCTGCGTGTTGAAGTTGCCTTGTGGGTTATTAGTTGAGTTCCCCCACTGATTGTTGCTTTGTCCTCCTTAATTGTTGTACCTATTGTACCCATAATTCTGATACCCTTGGTTGTTTGCACTGTTGTTGTTGTTGCTCCACGAGAAATTTGGGTGATTCCTCCACCCTGGGTTGTATTGGTTGGAGTAGGGATCATTCCTCTACCTTTGGAACCCTCCTAACATCTGGGATTCTTCATTCTCCAATTGTCCATCTACTCCATTCAATGTGTCCTCTGTGATTTTGGTAACCTGAGCTGTTGGCTTGAACATATTCTTCATTAACTCCTTTACTGACTACATTTCCTTAGCCATTCTTGACATCTCTATGGCTACTCTAGTATTCCCATCAATCTATATCTTTCCACCCCTTCTTATGTTTGAGGACCTTTGTTGTGAATTTTGGGCTAGCTTCTCCATTATCTCATATGCCTCTTGAGCTCTCTTGTCAGCGATTGTACCCCCACAAGCATTGTCCACCATCATCTGAGTAATGGTGGAGAGACCCTGGTAGAATGAAGTGACCTTTAATTCTTCAGGATAGGTATGTGGCGGAACCTGAGCAAGTAAAAGATGAAATCTATCCTAACTTCATGAAATGGTTCCCCGTCCTCTTCACTAAAGGTGGCGATCTTGATCTTCAATTCTCTTGCCTTTGCAGTTGGGAAAAATTTGTTGTAAAACACTTTTCAAACTTGGGGCCAAGATGTGAGCGTTCCCGGCCTCAATGCCATGTACCACTGTTTGGCATGATCCTTCAGACAATACTGGAAACAATGCATCTGCAACTGTGCCCTAGTCAATACTCTGTCCCAGACTACTATGGTAAATGTCTCCAACACTGCGATATACTCCTTCATGAATTGAAGACAATCCTCAGATGGAAGCCCATGAAAGGTCAGCAACAAGTTCACATGCATCCCCTTCAACTCATATCATCTAGCGGTGTCATCCAAAATAATAGTTGTTGGTTGCTCATCCCCAACTGACGGATGAGTGTACTCCTCAATCGTGAGTCCCAAGTCTTCCTCATATGTTCCTTGTTCCCCAACTGGTGTATTATGTGGATTTTCTTCAGCCATCTCTTCTTCACGGTTGTTGTTCTCAAACTGTCTGATCAATCTTCCAATCTGATGAATATTGTTAAATCTCGGTACTATTTCGCCTCTTAAGGAACGTCTCCTGTGCATGTACCTATGCACCTGTAAATTCAAAACAACAAATGCAAGCAAAGTAAAAGAAACTAAAATAATAAATAACTAAGCTAAAACTAAAACTAAATCTAGTTACAACTATGTACGTTCGATCCCCGGCAGCGGCCCCATTTTGAAGGTGCATTTTGCCGTGGTATGCAATATTCAAAAAAATTTATAAAATCCTACGATGCACTCAAACAAGTATAACAGTAGTATATGGCAAATATGGGGATCGTTCCACAGAGATCGTGAACTAGTTGTGACTAAATTCTACTCTAGCACTAAATACAATGAAGGAAAATTGAATTGATGTTGATAGAAATTAGTTTGAACATTCAATTACTACTAAACTAAGAATGCTAAAATAAACTAAGATAGAAAAGGTGTGTGTAATGTATAATGATTGATTTGGGAATTGATGCAATCTAGACATAAATCATGTGAGTTCCACTTTTGAAGCCCGACTCGAATTCAAACATATGGCTTGTCTTCCTAGCTAGAGTTTCGGAATGCTCGGATTGGAATGCTCACAATCCATCCCTTTCACCTTTGCTTTGGATAGAGATAGGGAAGCCGAGATGGCTTGGATTGGAATGCTCACAATCCACCCCTTTTTCCTAGCCAAGATATGTAGGATTGGAATGCTCACCACATACCTTTTCCAATTCAATTGAGCTTAATTAAACACCTAGAGTGTAGATGGTCAAGAATAAAGTTTGGTAACCAATATAAACCAAGAGTTGGAATGCCTACTTGGCTCATAAAGATACCACAATTAAACCTCTACAAAGGGTTAGGAGTTGGAATGCTTACCCAACCCAAAGTGAGTGTTAAATGCAATTAAGAGCAAATTCAACCACTAAGTTAAATGAGAGTTGGAATGCCTACTCATTTTCATAAAGATTTCATTTAAAGATTAATTACTCTAATAAGTTCATTAATCCATAAAAATCAAGAGTTGGAATGCCTACTTAATTCAAGGGACAATCAAACACAATTAAATAAGTTGAATGGAAATATATTAATCAAGTCAAAATGGTGGAAATCCCACAATCTATGAATTAATTACATCAATCCCAAATTTGGGTTTAGCTACTCATGACAAATGAAACACAAAGAAAAAGAGAAAAGGAATAGAAGAAACCCATATGAGACCTTCTTTCTTCAAGCTTGATCACACCTCCAATGTCCTTGTGAGTAGCAATTTGATGAAGTAAATGGATGGGTTTGGATGGGTTTTGGGAGAGAATGGTTTTTGAGATTTAAAGAGACAAAATATGAAGTGAATGGGTATATGGTAGTGGGTCTCTCTTCTTAAAATCAGATATGAAACTATTTATACTTCATTCAAAATTTAGGCCAAAATGCTGATGTGGCGAGCTGAGAATCCCGTATAACACGAGTATAGCACGGGTAAGGTACCTGTGTATTTACCTGTGCAATCCTCATTTCCTTTTTGACTTGTGCAATGTGCACGGGTTAGTGCAAGGGTAGGTGACCCGTGCAGTTGATCTTCGCCCGAGGCTTTGCTCCCTGGTCTGGTGGATTGCTCGGGTGGTTGCACGGGTTTTACCCGTGTAGTTACCCTTGCAATTACTCGTGCACTGAGATCTTCCAAAATTCCATCATCCGGTGCACGGGTGATTGCACAGGCAGTGCACGAGTGTGCTACCCGTGCACTATTGCCTTCTTTATCTCTTTTGTGCACCAAATAGTCCTTTTTGCCCCTTTTCATGCCTTTTTACTTAATGTCTGCATTAACGACCAAACGAGCCATAAATACACATAGAAACGCTCAAGAAAAAAACAAAGAGAAAGGATATGAGGGCCAAAATGTATGACATTTTCAGCTCGATCAGATGCCTTCTACCCCCGCAGAGGCCACGTGCCTCCACGGGATGCAGAGGTGGCACCTCTTGATTGGTCACTCATTCTTCTTTTTTTTTAATTTCCCTCCTTCAAATATCCTTTTCCCCTCTCATTTCATTTCAAGAAGAAAATTTGGAAAAACTTGTACTGAAATTTTCTCTCCAATTTTCTCATCTTCCAAACACCATATCTCACTCATTCGATGTCTGTTTTGAGTGATTCAAGTTGGATAATCTTTAGCTATCGGTCCTCTATCCTCTCAAAAAAAATTTGAGGTCATTTGGTCGAGATTTAGGGTGGATCTACACCAATATCCGAGACAGCACGTTTTTCTTGAGGTATTTATTAATCTCTTGAGTTTTTGATCTCCAAGTCTTCAATTACCTTGGGTTTTCTTCTTCTATATATGTATGTTTAATGTGTAAACATTGATTAGAGTTTGAAACTCTATTGAAGCTATTTTGTGCTTTATTAGACTTGTATGTTGAGTTAGGTTTTCTTAAAACCTATGTTTTCACATGCTAGAGAGTTGTATTGTGCTAGCTATCAATCTAGGACTATTTGTGTCTCAATTTATTGATTTTTTTATGATAAATAGTCTCTACATGGGCTAGGTCTTTTGAGTTAAATATATATATGATTAGCACATTTGATTTTGTATTTAGAGCTAGTTAGGATTTAATTGATTATTTGTTAAATATATACTCTAAATATTTGCTAGAACTTTGATTGTTCATATCTTGTAAATCTAGCATGTTTTTGTTTGTTACTAAAACTTTGAATATGTGTTTAATGTATATACTTTGAATCAAGGTTTAGTTACATGAATATATCTAGGAATTAAATGTGTTTTTGGTGTTTTACATGTTCTAGAATATTATTCATCTATAGTAACTAGACAACTTTGATTTGTGTACCTTGATGTCAATGTTTAGTTTCTCATGAAGTGTAATTGACCAATGCATTTCATATGTACATGCATCATTTGTGTGATGACATGATTTTAGGATTGCAAACTAGAAAATCATATATTGTGTGCTCATTGTTTAATTCTAGTTTCCATAGGATATGTTGATCATCATGTTCTATGTTGTGTGCTTGTTTGCGCTTTGCATTCATGATCACACTTAGAAAGTCCTTGTAAAAGGAATGAAGTCTTGGTTATGATTTGGAGGATCAGGATAGCTAAGCAAGAAGTCTTGATTAGGATCGGGAGGATCCGGATAGTCACGCCTAGAATCTTCCTAGAGGCGTGAGCGTCTTGGATAGGAAGTTGCTTCCTAGAGGTGTGATAGTCACATCTTGGATAGGGAGTAGGCGAAGTAGTTCACTAGTCCCGAGGGTAGAATAGAAGTTGATAGCTTTGAGAGTGTATCATAGGATTGGTCACTTCTTTGAGTGTGTATCTTTTATTCATCATAGTGGATTATGGTTTGCCGGTGGTTGTGGATTCAACCCATGGATGTTTCTTCTTCGGAGGTTTTACCACGTAAAAATCATGTGTCACATTTCTCTATCCTTATCTCTTTGATTTATATACATGTGTTGTTTTGAAATTGTAAAAACAATTTGATTAGTAGTTTATACTTTTGTAGTATTTCTTCTATTGTATAATATAGACATTGTAAGCTTTAATGCTTTGATTATATTCATCAATGATCTATATTTGCTTATGTGTGCTTATTAGATTTTTACGTGGTAAAACCTCAAAAGAGGAAACATCCCCGGGTTGAATCCACAACCACCAGTAAATTGCAATCCACTATGACGAATAAGAGATACACACTCAAAAAGCAATCAACACATGATTCACTCTCTAAGCTATCAACTCCTACTCTACCCTCGGCCCTAGTGAACCACTTTGCTTAATTCCCATCCAAGATGTGACTATCACACCTCTAGGAAGCAACTTCCTATCCAAGGCACTCTTGCCTCTAGGAAGATTCCTTGCTTGCCTATTTGGATCCTCCCGATCCTAGACAAGACTCTTTGCTTAGCTATCCAGATCAATATCCTAGCCAAGTCTTCTTGCTCAAATGAAAGCTTCACTCACTTTAAACAAGACTTCAACCTTTTGCAAGGCAATGATCTAAGTGAAGTGCACACATGCAATCATGATGCAATCACAAGCAAATAGAGCAAGTAGATCAAACAAACTTTATGAACATGCAATTAGAGAACTAGATTAGGCTTTCAAAAAATCAATCACAAAGATATCTAAAAATCTAAACATGTTAATCAAAGAAGAACTAGATTAGAATAATGAAAATCACAATAAAAAAATCATAGTTTCAAGAACATGTAAACTAAATCTAGAAATCAACAATCAAGCTCAAGAATACAAAATATTTCTAGAATCAAGTCCATGCTCATCAAGTTTTTAGCTAAAAGATATTCAAACAAAATCACACAAGCTAAACTCGAAAATCACTCAAAAAAAGCACAATGTTGAATCAAAAACATTCTAAACATTTTTCTTAGTCAAATAAGAACATTCATAAAGTTGATCATAAAAGAACAATGAAAAGAAAAAGATTCACTTACAAATGATGAACACACGAGTAGAAATCAGATTACTGTGAAACATTAAGACATCATTTGGCTCTGAAAATGCTTAGGTTTTGTTTCTCTCTTCAAGACCAATAATTTAGGCTTTTCAATCAATTAAATCGGAGTTGAATTGAGAGAGATATCACTAAAACAAAAATCAAAAACACTTTTTGAAATTTCTGCACTTGTTCTTCACTAATGAAAAATGAGAGGGAAAACATATTTAAAGAGAGGGAGGGTGACGTGGAGAGAAGGAGGTTCAAGACCAACAATTTCGGCTTTTAAATCAATTAAATTGAAGTTGAATTGAGAGAGATGTCACCAAAACAAAAATCAAAAATACTTTTCAAAATTTCTACACTTGTTCTTCACTAATGTAAAATGTGAGGGAAAGCATATTTAAAGAGAAGGAGGATGACATGGAGAGAAGGAGGTCTCGGGTGGCAAAGGCCACCACGCCACCTCGCTGCCCTGAGAAGGCACGTGGGCATCTTGTGGGCAGGGGGCCCTCCTCCCCGAGATGGCCACGCGCCTCCTCGGGGAAGGGTGGCTTGATGGCATTTGGCCATCATCACTCCCCTTTACGATCCCTTCGCGTTCTTCGACCTTTCTCCGGCCTCCGAATGTTAAATTCGAATCCATTTATAGATTATGAACCATAACTCCCTCACACACATGGACAACTATAAAAATTTGACAATAAATTAAAAATTCGACTCGATACACAAAGACGAAGACAATGCATAGTAAGTGATCGAAAAGTTTAGTAACTTTTTACTCGGAACTTGAAAACCAATGAATGAGTAACCGAAATGATTGGAACTCAATACGGAATAATATAAGATCAAATTCAAGTCCGAAGTCCATAAAACATAAATAAACAAACACACAAACACACAAGAATGCCATTATCTAGATATAGTCCTAGAACCTGCAATTTACAAAATTTGTCAATTTAAAGCTAATGCAAGAACATTCAATATCAAGTGTGTGAATGTGTTAAAAATATATAGCACAATGATATAGGGACACATATGAATGTAATGTGTGTGTGTGTGTGGGCCTAACACCTTGCAAGAGGAGAAAGAATCTAGATACCTTAGCATCCAAGTAAGCATCTTTCCTCTTGAAGAAGAACTTTGCATGCAAAGTTGCTTTCCTTCTTTGAAGCTTGATCCAATTACTAATCACCTAAGCAACTAAGCAATACAAACAAATAGTGTTTTCTTATGGAATCAAGCTAACACAAATCTAAAACCTAACATAGACCCCTTCCAAGAAGTGATCAGGTGCTAAAGTGGCCTTAATTACCTACCATGATCATCAGCTAACCGGGGTTCCAGGAGCAGGAAGGCCCGATGCCTTGGATTGGGGCTAGACCCCCTCCAAGTGACGGATCGATGCTAAGAGAGCCCTAATCCCCCACCAAAGCAAGCACGCAGTAGGAAAGTAAAACAAGCAACCGGGACAAATTCTAAAGGCAATAAACTATCAGATAAAGCAATTAAGGAAAATGTAAAGCACAGACCATATCACAAAAGACCTTGGCACAACTGGTCTGGTCCCACCAAACAACAAGGTTCATACAATTAAAACAAACACCAAGGCAAAGTAAAGCAAACATGAGGGTGCATAAGCACCAGTTCAATATTACATCCCATGGGAACCACGACTTAGCTGGCCTGGTCTCCCAAATGATTTAAACTAAAAACTACTATAAAAGTTGTTAACTGGTCAATCGTCTTAAGGATTAGGGTCCTCTGCGTCCTGAAAGTCCTCCCATTGGCCCTTTTGGTCCCTTCCCTCTACCGCAACCTACTCCAAGTTGGTCTTATCCTCCATGTCCTTGTTCTGTTCCGCAGCCCTTACCTTGCCTGCTCCATGCTCGGTCCCATCATGCATCGAGCCCTTAGCCAAGTCACCCTTAGTATCCCCACCGTTCTAGGGACCACTGCTGCTGGCGGTATCATCCACTATGTCGGGAAAGATCTAGGTGCAGTCTCCGGTTGGACGCTCATATGCTTGGCCTCCTCTAAAATCTGTTCCCGATCACAACCGTGGATCTGGTGAAGATCAAATTCGATGGGAGCCTTCTGTGCGGCATGCAAAATTGCAAGGAAGTACCTTCCATTAGTAGCATCAACGACGAGGGACTCTACCTCCTATTTCTTAACAGCCAGCTGTTTGCTCAACTCGTTCCTTTAGTAGGCGCGTCAGGTGGACTAGAGCAACTCCTTCTCCTGCTTGTACTTCTAACGCATTGCCTCCCCAGTAGCAGCGGTATGAGCCTCATCTGCTTTCTGCCTTTCAGCAATTAGGTGGATCATAGCAAGTTTAAGCTGCGAGACTTGAGACTCGGTTGATATCCTCTTGGCCTCGGAAAGACTGGAGGTTCTCCTGGAAGGAAACCACCAACTGCTTCAAAGGTCTTGAAACACTTAAAAGCCTGAAAGGAAAAAAAAAACTTCAATACCTGGCCAAGACCACCAGCAAAAAAGAAGAAGAAAAAAATATACTAAGTTTACCTCAGCAACGGAGACCGACCCCTTAGCCACCACCTTGCTAGCGGGGGTCAAGGAAAGGGAAGCAAGATCCTTACCGGGGCAATACCACCTGAAAGCCTCTACCACCTCCTCATCGCTTAACGCTGGGGCTTCCTTCTGGAGTGGAGCTGAAACATTTTCTGCTTGAAGGAGACCCTTGCCCTTATCATGGCCAAGCCTGCCAGAGCACACCGAATTCGAAGCTATCTTGGAAGAAGAGGAACCAGAAGGGCGACTGGGGGAAGGAAGAATTGGGAGACCGGGCTTGCCTCAACTGCTTCCCAAACGAGCCTCTAGCTCCAATAAGCTAGAGAAACCGGGGTGAAGGTGAGAGGGAACAAACTTGGGAATGGTGACGAGAATCAACCCCTGCTTCGCTCCCTCATCCTTGTTAACATCCGTTATCTTTGAGGGACGAAGAAGGGTCTTCGAGGGAATCCCCCCTGTCACGGTGGGTGACAAATGTAGAAGGGAGGCCCTTATATCGTAGAATTCCCCTAGAGGAGACTAAAGCGTAGCAGGCACGTGTGTATGAGTATGCATGAGCAAGGAACCAAGAGAAACAAGATAATTGAACAAATGAGCGAGAATGAAGCATACCAGGAGTAGAAGCAGTTACTTTCAGGACAACATCCACCCGGGCTTGATCAAAGAGGTTCCTACCACGGTCACTGTGGTCATACGATTTATCCATGATCCCCCTAAAGATCTTCATCAATTCTTTAGTAATCACCCTAACTAACTCCTTGCTCTACTCCACCTTGTCGATGAATGGAGTGGGCACCCATCGCTCTCCCCCACCATTGAAGACGTCTTGCTCTTATTCCCCCTCTACCACGATCCACTCACTCTTCCAATTGCCATCCTTCCTCTTGGTGTTAGGGACAACAAATTTCATATCATTGGAGCACCTCAAATATAATAGCCCCCTCGCACCGGGTCAGTGATGAAATTTGGAAGAGGTACCGCATCTCCCTACGTCCCGGCTCCTCCAAGCCGGGCTTCTGCCCATAAGCTTCCCTCCACATCATTAGGAAGCTGATCAAGTTGTGCCAGGAGCCATGAGTCATTTGCATAGGAGACATAGAAAGCATAAAGAGCGGGTGAAGAGCAAGATGAAGCAGGAGCCAGAGACCACAACCGAATGCAGACAGATGGATAGGAAGCTGACCTTAAGAGGGAGTGTAAGTGTTGAAACCCTTGTTAGGAAGCGAGAGGATGGCTTCTTTGGGGACACCATACTCGGGACGGACCATGGCCAAAGTATCCTTAGAGGCCGTCAAATCAGGAATGTAGCTGAACTCCTAGGGGAAAGCCAACATCGAGCCCATTGCCACTAAGACCGTCCTAACCTCGATCTCCTTGATAGGGATCTCCTTTGGATCCCGATCACCCCCCTTTCGGATTCCTCCTAGAGATGACAAGAGCGGTATCCGCCGTATTGGTGAACCCATCCCCAGCTGAAATATTCTGGCCAGAAAGATAAAGTCGGATGGAACCACCTTCATCATCAGAAAAGAGGTAATGTTTCCTATTCCTCCCTCGCAGAGGCGGGGCCGAGTTTTTCGGTGAACTTGCTCGGCTCGGATAATCGCACATCTCATTATTGCTGGAATCCTAAGACCTAATGAAGAAAAGTAGCAAGAAGAAAAAGTAGCTTAAAGGAGTGAATGTATGAAAATTTAAAAAAAAGAGAAGAAGAGATCTATGAAGGAAAGAAATGGTGGGAGAAGTGGTACAGTGCCCCTATTTATAGGGGAAGGGTGTCGTTACCCCAGAATCGATCATTGCCGCCGAAGGGATCCATTGGCTGAGGTTGCTTTAAGGAACTGCCCATATTGGACGTGTGATGGCTACACATGCAAACTCTCTCCCTACACGACAAGTGGTGAAGAAATGAGGATGTGCAGACATTACTCCACCACTTATTGTAGGATTTCTTAATCCCGCTGCGGCAATAAAGAGAAACAGAAAGGTGGAAAATGAGATTGAACCAGGAAAAGTACTATGTGTGGCTGCCATACAAAGCCTCCAACACTTCGATCGTAACCTCAAAAATCAAGCCTAGGGGAACTACTATTAACTGCCAAAAATAGCCCAATAAGTAAGGATGCACTTTTCCCGGTGCACCACACCAGGATCAGGGTTATGCCAGAAATCTCAGGTCCAACCAAAACCGCCCCTATCCCTAAACAATTGGGCCTAGCATGAATCCGCTCTATCCTTCAGCTTTGGTCCCCGAATAATACCGGGATCCCTGGTACCACCGGGAGTGCTCGACATACTGTGACGACCAAACCCATCTAGACGAACCAGAGGCAACGACCTCCAGTCTCAACACCCCTTAACAAGTGGGTCGAGACTCCCTAAATGAAAAAGAACAATCTAGAAACACCACCAAGGTCACCAACAGATCCGTGAAGGGCTGATGGAAGCCTTAGCAGGCAAACTAGCTCAACTAAGGTGTAAACCCCACAAGAAGGCATGAGGGTAGGTAGGTATTAATGGTCGCACATTTTACTTGTAAAGGGAAAGATAAGGGATCAACGGTCCCGGTTGCAGCCCTACCAGAGATCAACTCCAATCATCACCAAAGGGGAACCTGAGTTTCGGCAAGCAAAAAGGATGCAAAAAGCTCCTAGGCAGAAAAAGGAAAGAATGGGAAGAAGCGCCTGATAGTGGCAGCGCGGCAGACGTTTGTATTGTCCCCCATAAAAGCTCCACCTATGAAAGAGACTTCTCTTTCCAACTCAAACGCCTCTAACCACCCAGAATAGAGCGAAGGGCCACCTAATCGCCAACCAGGCACCTAGTGGGACACTAGGGCATATATGGGACCATGCAGGCCCTCCGAGGTGTGTGCCACGCCTGTGGCTAATACGACTGAACGGTGGAGATCTTTTAATGACTATCCCTCCTAAAAGAAAGGCCTCCCACCTACCTACTTGATCAATAACTCAGCACTATTGCATAGCCGGGACAATTGCAGCCCTCCAAGGCATGTGTCGTTGTAGGCCCGATACTAAAGAATAGTGAGGATGCTTTCAAGGACTCCCCCACTGGGGGACCCTTCCCACCTACCACACGTAGGGAACTCTATAAATACCCCGTCTCGAAGAGAGTAAAGGGGTTCAAGACTCTTGGCAAAAAAGGAGAGAATTACTTCTACTATAGAACGACTAGTCTCATACGAGACCAAAATTGTGTGATTGTTGCTACTATATAACAAATGGTCTCCCTGACCGAGCCTCAATGGTATAGGAGTCAATGAGAGAGATAGTGAGAAAGATGTAAATCCCTATTCGTAAAATTATAATCAAACCAAAGATAATGAGAACTACCATCTATTCATCCTTGTTTGAATAACTAGTTGATTTTGCCTTGCTTATGTGTGTAAGAATGTCGTGATCAGCTCCATCACGACCGGTACCGAAACCTTTGGGAACTGGTCCAGGCTAGCCATTGGCATTGCCCGATCCCTTTAGACTGGCAATTAGCTACTCGTGCCAAAGCCATGTAGTAGTACCATGCCTAGAACTGCGACCAGGCTCACTAGTCCATTCTTGGCACCTCCGACCGTGGAGTACCGCTCCATCAGGTCTAGGTGTTATCGGATAACAACCACTATTGCCACTTTACCAATATTACAAATATTGCCTATTGTAAAAATTGAAACAAGTATTATCGGAACCATAAACATGTCACATATATGTAATAACCAAAAGTGTTACAAAAGTTATTATTCCCAAAAGTCAATAATTTAATCATCCTAGCCTAAATATATAATAATTCGGGTTTCAAAAGGCCAAGAAAAGTATAAGAGATTTCCTGGGATTGTCCATGTAACTCTCAGAAAGCCTCCCATAGGCTTTCCAAAACTTACAGGAACAATCCCAAATTCCACAGGAATTGAATACAGATGGACTGAGATTGTCCCAGTAAGTCTCGGAAAGCCTCTAAGACGTTTTCAAAATAGCCTACATGCATGCATGAATTTAATCATCATGATATAATATGTTAATTAATAATATTGGTACAAATAAAGTTACATGATTTTTAAAAGTACGGGTACAAATAAGTTACAAGATTAAAGTCTCCATTCATTCTGGATTTCCGGGTCCTTGGATTTTTTTCTCCTTGTTTGGGCTTGTTTGTTTGTTGTGCCCGACTTGGTGGCACATGCTACACTTGTGACGATATTGGTCAGGGACAAGTTGGTTACTACTGCGTCGAAGTGCTGGAAGGTTAGGACACCGCCTATAATTGTGTCCGGTTTGTCCACATCTAGTACACTTTTGTGTGGATGTCCTCTTTGATACGGACGGAAATCGATTCTCTTATGGGCGACCGACTTGCTATTTGCTCTTTTTAGATTTTGGAGGTAATACCACATGATGTCTTATGTAGATCATGTATGCATCTAGAAGTTTATTGTTTTGTACATGATAGATGACCTATGGTTAGCATCCATTTTGCTTCAACATCTACATAGATCTCAACAAGCACCTTCATTGAAAGGGCTACACATGTTGGTTGTGTAGCCGTCAAATGTAGGAAAGGGCTACACAGATATAATGAGTGAAAGCTGTCATGAAGTGTATAAAAAAAATCAAGGAAATAGAAATGGGTTGACGAGCCACTTGCACACACACGCTCATATGTTGAAATCTATTCTCTTAAAAGAAATATTTTTGGATGATAATCAGTTTGACCTAGATTGGAAAAGCTTTATATGAATAGATGTTAATATGGTTTGCATGTTGATATCTCAAATTCTCCTTTTATATATACTTGAAGCATTCCACACACATACAAACATATATTTTGCTTATAGTGCTTGATTCATTAGCAATGTGTGATTATTTTTGAGAGATTAATGAAAATCTATGATTCTCTCTTTTCGACTTTGAAAAGTAATAATATATTTTCTCTTATTTCTTGAAATGTTTGATTGTGTGATTCCATTGTGAACAAGTTTACTTGTTGATTTTAATGTGGAGCATATGTTAAGGGGGAGCCTAGTTGATTTAAATTTGTTTTCTATACGACTTGTTTGCATAATATCTCATATGTTTATCTTGTATCCCTCACCTATTCCTTGAAAAAAAAAGGGGGAGAAATGTACCTGACTCTTCCATGGAGAAAATTGAAACTTCTTTTTGTTAACCGCCAAAAATGGCTGAAAAATCAAGGAAGCACTTTCCTTTGTGTACCGCAGCAGAACCAGAACCAGGTCGTGAATTCCCGATCCGACTAAACCCGCCCCTGTCCTGAAAGAACCGAGCCTAGCACAGTCTCACTCTACCCTTCAATATTGGTCCCCAACAAGTACCGGGATCCCCGGTACCATCGGGACTGACCGACGTACCATGACGACCTGACTCACCCAATCGCGCCCAAAGCAGCTGCCCGAAAACCCTAGATCCTTCTAAGAAAGTCAAGGCGCCCTAAATGTTAAAAGAACAACCTAGAAGCACCACTAAGGTCATCAATAGACCCGTGAAGGGCTGATGCAAGCCCTAGCAGATGGAACAACTCGACTAAGGTATGAATCCTATTAGAAAATAATGGGGTAGGTGGGCGTTAATTGCATCTAGTTGATAAGGGAAAGAAAAGATAAGGGATATACGGTCCTAGTCGCACCCTACCGATCTGTATCAATGGAAAGATGAGAATCCAGCTCAGCTCTACCAAAGGTCAACTCCAACCATCACGAAAGGAGAACCTGAGTTCCAACAGGCAAAAAGGATGTAAAAAGCACCTAGGCAAAATTAGGAAAGAATGGGAAGAAGCATCTGACAGTGGCAGGCGCTGACACTATCCCCCAACAAGCCCCACTTGTGAAAGTGACCTCTCCTTCCAAGTCAAGCACCTCAATCCATCCATAATCGAGGAAAGCACCACCTAATCACCTACTAAGTGCCCATGTGGACATTAGGGCATAGGTGGGCCAGGATGGCCCTCCCGGGCGTGTGTCGCACTTATGCCTAGTGCAAATGGATGGTGGAGATCTCCTAATGGCTATCTCACCTAAAAGAGAGGTCTTCCACCTACCTACTCGACCTCCTAGTCAGCACTACAGCACATCTGAAGCAAATGCAGCCTTCTGAGGCATGTGCCACTATGGCCCGGTGCAAAGGGAGGGTGAGGATGGGGCCAAGGACTCCTCCACTAGGAGGCTCTCTTCACCTACCACATCCAAGGCACCCTATAAATACCTCAACTCAAGAAGAGTTAAGGTTAGCACTCTTGATAAGCACAAAGAGCAACGTACTACTATAGAACAACTAGTCTAAAGTGCGAGACCGCAATTGTGTAATTTTCTACTATAGGACGACTGGCTTCCTTGGCCTAACGACCCTTCCCGCATCCCCCCCCCCCAGTATGATTGAGAGAGAGGAAGAGAGAGAAGATGGTGTATATTCCTTCCTATTATAGGTTGTAATCAATATAAGTTAATGATAACAAACATTTATCCATTCTTGAACAACCCACCATTTTACTAAGTATCGCATTGCGTATGAGTGTCGTGACTAACTCTTGCCACGACTGGTACAATCATTCCTAGGAACTAGTCCTAGCAACTGGTGTAGCACAGTCTCGAATCAACCTCTCTACTCGCTATCCAGACAAAAGCCTGGTACCCAAAACTGCGTGCCAAACTGTGACTAGGCTCGCCAGACCACGCTTGGTCCCCTCCGACCATGGAGTACCGTTCCGCCATGTCTAGGTGTTATCCAGAAGTCGACACCTGATTTTTTGGATAACACTTTTCTTTAAGTGGGAGAAATATTCTTGATTGTTGAGGATAAGGACAATCTTCTTTGTAGAAGATTTCTAGTTTGTTTGGTTGTATCTTTCTCATAGGTGCTTCGATGATTAAGGAAGGGATTCTTGAAGACTCATGAAGACATGAGGACATTTTAGTATATAGATCTCTTTGTAAATTGAGGATGTGTGAATGCGATCAATAATGAGAAAATTTTAGTGATCACTATATGGTGAGGTTGAGGTTTCGTCATGGAATAGCCAGATGGGGAGATTGTTAGGTTTTAGATTTGTCTTGGCTTGATTTCATAAAAAAACTTTCTTTGTTTGTATTGACTAGTTGCTTATATGGTTCGTGTTTGATATGAGCTTCAAAGAAGAAAAGCAACTTCTCATCCAAAGTTCGTTTTCAAGAGGAAAGACGTTTATTTAGAGGCTAAGGTATTGAGATTCTTTCTCCTCTTGCAAGGCGTAGGCACACACACACATTGCATAAAATTGTTGTCCCTGCATCGTTGTGCTCATTTGGTATAACACATACACACATACTATTGTATGCGCATTCATTAGATTTAAATTGACAAATTTTGTAAAATTGCATGTTCTAGGACTGTCTCTAGGCAATGGCATACTTGTGTGTTCTTGTATTTAATTATTTATGGTTTATTGATATCGGACTTGAATATATTTTCATAATGTTCCTAATTGAGTTTCGTACATTTCGGTTACTCATTCATAAATTTTCAAGTTCCGAGTTGCAAGTTGCAAAACTTTACTTGTGTTTACCGTGCATGGTTTTTATCCTTGTGTTTCGAGTCAAATTCTAAGTTTTTGATAAAATTTTGTAAACATCCATGTCCGTGAGTGAGTTTGGGTTTGAATTCGAAAACAGATTTGAACTCTGAGTTTCAAGGTCGAAGAACTCGAGAGGAGCAAGAAATGGAAGAAAAGGGAAGCATCCCTCTCTCGTGGAGGCGCATTGCCTCCAAGGGAAAGGCACCCCTCTAACCTCGTGGAGGCCACGCGCTTCCACAGGAAGCTGAGGTGGCATGGTGCCAATGGTGGCCCGAAATCCCTTTCTCTCCACGTCATTTCCCTCTCTTATATATTCAAAAAGTGTGCAGAAATTTCGTAAGTTTTTTGGGTTTTTGTTTTCGTGATATCTCACTCGTTTTAGATCCTATTTTGGTGATTAAAAAGCCAAAATTCATTGTCTTTCAAAGAAGAACATTTTCCAAGTATTTTCAAAGCTAATTGGAGTCCAGAGTTGCCGATTTACTTTGATCTTCATCAAGTGTTCATCATTTTGTTAGTAAATTATATTCTCTACACTTTTCTTGTGATTAATTTCTTGAATCTTTGGATTAGAATATGAAATGTGTTTAAAATGATTTGGATTCTATTTTTGGACTTGTACTAGTGATTCGAAATTAGCTTTTGTGATTTTTGATTGAATATCTTTTTAGCTAATTTTGATGAACATAAACTTGAATCTAGAAAACTTTGTGCTTTGTTCTTGATTGTTGATTTCTAGGTTTTAGTTGAAATTTCTGCAAGGTTATGAACTAAAAAACCTAGGGGGGGGGGGGGATTGGATAGGTTGACACTCTATTTTTAAAACTTTTCGATGCTCTTGTCAAAGACTTGGTGAGCATACAACTGAACTCTTGAAAAGATTGTTATTATAAAACAATTATCACATGTATGCTCAATACACCACCCTTAGTCTACAAACATAAATTCACAAATGTGAAAGTATGTGATACACTTAACACATGTACAAAACAAGAAACAATGCATCTTATATATAAGTATATTCAATGCAAAGCAAATTCCACAAGTTGTACTTTGAATATTACAATGTAAATTCACTAAGTAGAACTTTACAACTTGATAAAGAATTTCACAAGATATAATGTTCAAACACTAAAAAGATACAAGAGAAAAATGTTGATTCAACAAGGTGTTGGTAACTCAAACTTATCAAGAATCTTGTTTACAAAGATATTCAGTATAGAATCAACAAGATATGGACATCACAAGAATCTTGAGTTAGAGACATTTGACACATGACTTTTACGTGGTAAAACCTCCAAGGAGGAAATATCGTCGAGTTGAATCCTCAACCACCGGAAAACCATAATCCACTATGACGAATAAAAGATACACACTCAAAGAAGTGACCGATCCTATGATACACACTCCAAGCTATCAATTTCTATTCTACCCTCGGGCCTAGTGAACCACTTTGCCTACTCCCTATCCAAGATGTGACTATCACACCTCTAGGAAGCAACTTCCTGTCCAAGACGCTCATGCCTCTAGGAAGATCCCATGCATGACTATTCAGATCCTCCCGATCTTAGCTAAGAATTTCTCGCATGATTATTCGGATCCTCCTGATCCTAACCAAGACTTCATGCCTCTTTACAAGGACTTTCTAAGTGTGATCATGAATGCAAAGCGCAAACAAGCACACAACATAGACCATGATGATCAACATATCCTATGGAAACTAGAATTAAACAATGAGCACACAATGTATGATTTTCTAGTTTGCAATCCTAAAATCATGTCATCACAAAAATGTTGCATATACATATGAAATACATGGGTCAATTAAACTTCATGAAGAACTAGACATAGGCACGAAAAGATTCAAGATAATGTAGCCTAGCTCTTAAAAACGTGAACAACAATCTAGAACATTCAAAACACCAAATACATGCACTAAGACCTAGATTCCATTCATGTAACTAAAGCTTGAAAACAATACATATTCATGAGGCACATTTTCAAGACTTAAGAACTAAAACAAAAATGCTAGAATCAATGGATGTTATTGGTAAAATCCGGAAGGATGACACATCAGCATAATCACCATGTTTTGTGGACATTGAAAGTGGCGTGTAAACAAATGTCAATTGAACTAAACCAACCCGAGTTGGCTAAAGATAACTCTATAATACAAGGTCAAAGTTACTTAAATGGTCGGGTGGAAGCAACTCAACTAAGGTAATTATATTGACCAAGAAAAGATGATCCGGTCGGGATAACCCAAATGGTCCGGTCTAGTCATTCGATCGGGTGTAGATCTTCGGTCGGGGGTGAAATAAGTTTGGTCTGGTTTTGTAGACGGTAGGCTGAGCGACACATAGATAATTCTGAGAGAAGTTCAGATGAACGACACATGGACAACGTAGAGTTCAATGTAGTCACGACTCAAATACGCAAAAGAAGAATCTTATTCAAATAAGGTGTCACAAAGCTTACTTTGATAAAGAAATAGACTTCCTTAGAGATATCAGAGTCCATATTAGGCAAAGGATCTAATGCATTCAAAACACAAGTAACGTGAAATAGGAAAGAAGACAAAAATGACTACAACAAGTCAGAGTCTCATTAAGTCACTACCACCTTTCTTTTTCCTTTACACCAAGAATTATGGTTCTATGTATGTATAAATAGACCCTAAAAACACCCTTGATGGGATGAATACAAACTAAGTATACGAGAGTAAAAGAGAGGTTGAGCTTGGAATCAGAAGTATTGATAATGAAGTTTCTTTCTCGCCGTCTCCGACAATCGTGGTTTTTTCCCTTCTTGGGGTTTTCACTTAAAACTTCGTGTTTGGCATGCTTAATTTCTTTACCTTTTTATATTTTGATTATTGATTCGTATTAACTTGTTAGACACATGGTTAGTTTTACGTAATGCAAAAACCACTGTCAACAATTGGCGCTAGATGGAGGAGGATACATAAAACCTAAGGGACAGTAACATGACGAACAATACAGATGGAAGTCAATCCCCACATGAAGTTGGCACCCCGCGTGGTGTTAATGACCCTTGTTTAACAAACACCAGCGCTTCTGGAGGACATTTACCATCCATGACCCCGACTTCCACTGGAAAAGATGTGATAACCTCTGCAGATGCCATTCCCGATATTTCCCTGGATGCATTCCGGCAAGTCCAAGAGTCCCTTCGAAGAGTCATTGAAGATGCCGCTAGATAGGGGATTAACATAACTGCTACCACCAACTTGACCTTACCATATTAGCTATCCATGCAGGTGGTAGTTCGGGACCCTCATGGTACATTCTGAAATAGTGGTTACGACCCCAGGCACGCCGTAGAAATCTGGTAGAGATAGGGTGGATCATCATGAAAAGAGGGAACACTCTCAAATGAGAGATGATCGCCAGGATAACCAGGTCCACATGGAGCGTGGGGGCCGAGAAAACCAAGAAACATGAGAACACAGGTAGTCCAGTTTACAGAAGGATGCATGGAGATACCATGGAGAGGGAACTAGTTAAGATCGGGGAGATAGGTATGACTGTCATAGGAGGAGATCCCTATCAGCTTCAAGACACGAGGAAGCTCCGCCCAAAAGGCGTCGGGAGATAACCCTGGCACCTAAGTATAAATTTCATGATGCCCAGGTCATGGGGCACGTTTCAAAGGACCCTCATGGCCTCACCATTCACCAAATATTTGACAAGCATGGTGAACCAGAAGGCGAAGGATAAAAGCATTGGAGCATAGGTAAGGTCACAGGAACTTACTAATTGGTAACTCTGGTAGTCCATTCACCGCTTCCATAAGACAAACCCTCTTTTCAAAAAAGTTCATGATGCCAAATATGGAGCAGTTTGAGGCCAACACTGACCCCCAAGAGCACGTTAGAAGATATTAGAGTGCGTTGACGCAATATGACTATGACGATGAGCTCCTATGTAGGGTGTTCTTTCAAACATTAGGGGACCAAGTGTTGGGTTTTTGAGATTAGTGTTGGCATAATTCTATATCAAAACAATATTTGCTTTGTATTGACTAGTTGTCTATGGTTTGTGGATGATTAAGCTTCAAGGAAGATTGGACAACATTCAAGCACAGTGATGGCTACAAGAGGAACAAAGCTAAATTTCCTAGCAAAAGGTATATCGAGACCTCTTTCCTCTTGCAAGGCCTAGGCACACACATATATTGCATTCATCTGTGTCCTTGCATCGTTATACAAAATTTGGTTAAACACAATACACACACTTATACATGTATGCACATGCATTAGATTTAAAGTTGACAACTTTTGTAAATTGCATACTTGTGTGTTCTTGTGTTTATATGTTTATATTTGTGTAATATTGAACTTGAATTTGAGCTTGCATTATTCTTCATTGAGTTCTGGACTTTTTGGTTACTCATTCATTAAGTTTCAAGTTCAAAATAGGAAGTTACAAAACTTTGTGTGTCTTAATCATACTTGGTTTTCACTATTGAATTTCAAGTTGAATTCCATATTTTTTGTGAAAGTTTTTGTGAAGTCCGTGTGCATGAGAGAGTCTCAGTTCATAATTTAAAGATGGATTCAAATTCAGAGTTTCGAGGCCAAAGAACCATCGAAGAACGTGAAGGTGCGCGAGGGGAGGAGAGGAACCAAGACAGAGGGCCAAGCTCCTCTCCCCGTGGAGGCACGTGGCCTCCGCGGGAAGAGCATCCCTCTGCACCCGTGGAGCCCACATGCCTCTGTAGGATGGCTGAGTTGGCCACTCTTGATTGGTTTATTCCTTAGTCTTTTAATTCCTTCCAATATATTTCACTTTCCCTCTCATTTCATTCTAAGAAGAAAAACTTGAAAAACAAGTGCAGAAAATTTCTCTCCAATTTCCCTATCTTCCAAGCACCATAATTTTCTCATTCGGAGTCCGAATCGTGTGATTCAAATTGGAGATTCTTCTTCTATCGGTCCTCTATCATTTACACAAGATTTTGGAGTCAATAGATTGTTCTTGTCTGTAGATTCACTCATAAAAGCGAATCTGCACGTTTTTCAATTAAGGTATTGATTTCTCTCTTGAGTTTGATCTTCAAGTCTTCAATCACCTTCGGTTTTCTTCTTCAATATTTGTATGTTTCATGTGTAACCATTGATTAAAGTAATGAACTCTAAAAAAAAGCTAGATTGAGCTTCAATTGACTTACATGTTGAGTTAGATTTTTCAAATCTATGTTTTCACATGTTTATGGAGTTGTATTGTGCTAGTTTCAAATCTAGGACTATTTTGTGTATTTATTGACATTTTCTCTATGATTAATAGTCCTCTCATATGCTAGGTCACTTTAATTGAATATTTGTTGAAATATCAAATTTGATTGATGATTTAGGGCTTGACTGAATCTAAGTGATTATCTTGTGATTCTAAGCTCTGATATTTTGCTAGAAATTCATTTTCGAATTTATCAAGTTGATTCTAGCATTCTTATGTGATTGCATAATCTACGTTTTTGTGTGAGTTAGGTGTTTATCATACTCTAGATTGTTTGTTCATATTTTAAGTTCTAGATAAAATTGATTTGTGCATTTATTGCTAAAAATTTAGTTCTTCATGATTTGTGCTTAATCCACACATTTCATATGTACATGCATCATTAGTGTGATTGCATCATTTTTAGGATTGTAAACTAGAATACATGTGCATATTGATTCAATTCTAGTTTCCATAGGATATATTGATCATATATACTATGTTGTGTGTGTTTGCATCATATGCATACACTTAGATCACATGCCTTATGAAGAGGTTGGAAGGCTCATTTCTTAGAGTGATTCTTTGATTTGAGCATTGGAAGTCTAAGCTAGAGATATGAGGTCTTGGATAGCTAAGCATTGGAAGTCTTGGCTAGGATCGGGGTGATAGCTAAGCGTGGAAGTCTCATATTGGAGAGTGATTCTTCAATTTGAGCGTGGAAGTCACATTTTAGAGAGTGATTGTTTGACTTGTGCATGGAAGTCTTGACTAGGATCGAGGTGATCCAGATAGTTAAGCAAGGAGGTATCTCTCTCATTGTGTAGGGTTGAAGTGTAGATTTCTGGGTTAAGTGGTCACTTGAGAGATTATATCTTTTTATCTTACTAGTGAAAGGTGTTTGCCGGTGGTTATGGAATCAACCCCATGGATGTTTCCTCTTCGGAGGTTTTACTACGTAAAAATCATGTGTTGATTTTCTCTATCCTTATCTCTTGATATTTGTGTATGTGTTGATATATATCTTGTTTGATATCTTTATAAATTGATAATGCATGTTCTTGTTTTTTAAAGTGTGATACAAGCTACTTAGAAGGACAAACTTTTGTTTGTTTCAAAGGAATGAAAAAGGTGTAGTAACCTATTCACCCCCCCCCCCCCCCCTCTACGTCAGCTTAAGGCAAATTAATCGTGTTTGTATTTTTCACCAAGGGTCTAAATGGTTTTGTGGCCTCTCCAGTGGATCAATCAGGAACTTTGAGGAATTAATACAAGCCTTCACTAGGCAATTCATGGGGAACATTTAGCGGAGAAAATCAATATCTATCCTTTCAACCTTGAAGCAAAGAAAGGATGATAAATTGAAAGACTACCTTACCAGGTTCCAGCAAGAAGTATCGGAAGTGCATGATCCCAATGATAAGGCGGTAGTGTCTGGATTTATCAACAGTTTACAACATAGCCAGTTTTCACTCAGTCTGAGGGAGAGGGGGCCGACCACCTATGCAAATTTGGTGGATGATGTGGAAGGATATGCCATGGCAGAAGAAGAGCAAATAGCCCATGGAGAAGAGCTCATACAAGGCGGCCGACCGGGAGCAGGCCAAAAACCCAAAGATAAGAGTTCAAAGAGAAACAATAAATGTGAAAAAAAGAACAATTCGCGAAAATGCAAGGAAGGCCGCAAGGACGATGATCAAAAAGGCAATAGAACCTTTAAGAGACAGTACACTAACTATACACCTGTGGCCCAGAAGCAGGAAGAAATTCTGACTGTAATAAAAGATAAGAACCTGTACAAAAAACCCCCTAAAGCAATCCAATTTGGCGAGAAGGGATACCTAAAAGTATTGCCAATTTCATCGGAAGAACGGTCACGAGACTTCCAAATGCTACCACTTAAGGGATTATATCGAGAAGTTGATCAGAGAAGGGCACTTTAAAGATGTGGTTTTGAAAGGTGGCGATGACCGGCAGAATGACCCCACAAAGAACGACCAAGACAAAAAAGGCAGTCCCAGAGGAAATTCAGATAAAGGTGCTATCAACACCATTTTTGGTGGACCATGCACATGAAGAAGTTGCTGAGAGAGAATGAATGAAGTCTGTGAAGCAATAGATGGCCACATAAACTTAGAAGTAAACTCAGTAGGTCCAGACTAGAAGAAACTCAAGCAAAGCTGGGAACCGATTGTTTTTTCTGAAGACGACGCACACGGACTTGAAGTTAGACCAAACGATGTGATCGTAGTGTCAATTCGTATCTGTCACAAGGAAGTAAGAAGAGTGCTGATCGATAATGGAAGCTTGGCTTACATCTTAAACGTCGGGGTATTTGATCAGTTGAGGTTACAAAGAAAAGATCTACAACCACCAACCACTGATGATTCTGCTCAAAGGGTTCAGCTGAGTGGAAGTAAGATCATTGGTGGATCAATCATGAAGAATTCCCTGGATTAGGTAAGGAAAGCAAATCTGGTAGTACACAGGGAAAAAGTAGAGCCGGATGTAATGCAAATAGACTTCCACAAGGGGGAAATGTCTAAAGATGAATGAAAAGGAGGAAAAACTAAGACACCAACCACTGATGATTCCGCTCAGAGGGTTCAGCTGAGTGGAAGTAAGATCATTGGTGGATCAATCATGAAGGATTCCCTGGATTAGGTAAGGAAAGCAAATCTGGTAGTACACAGGGAAAAAGTAGAGCCGGATGTAATGCAAATAGACTTCCACAAGGGGGAAATGTCTAAAGATGAATGAAAAGGAGGAAAAACTAAGACACCAACCCAATTCGACTTGGAACCAAGAGAGACATCTCCAGAATATGGGAAAAACCAGGAAGCGGAACCTACTAATGAAGTTATAATAGATGACAATAACCCCGAGCAGACAGTAAAGTTGAGGACTCGGTTGACTAAGCGAGTAAAAAATAAGTTGGTCATCCTGTTAAAAGAATACAAGGGTGTGTTCGCATGGAAGCATGAAGACATGCCAGGGATTGATGCCAAAATAATTTCCCATTACTTGGTAGTTGACCCCAAGCGGAAACCAGTTATCCAGAAGAGGCGACGTTTCAACCCTAAGAGAAATAAGGCAATCAAAGAAGAAGTAAGTAAGCTATTGGCAGTAGGGTAAATTAGGGAAGTACAGTACCCCGAATGGGTGGCCACTATCGTATTGGTAAAAAAGAAGAATGGGCAATAGAGGATGTGTGCGGATTTCAAGGATCTAAAAAAGGCATGCCCAAAAGACAGTTTTCCCTTGCCTCGAATAGACTAGCTGGTCGATGCAACAATGGGGCATGAATTACTGAGTTTCATGGACGCTTATTCGGGTTATAACCAGATTAGAATGTTAGAACCAGATGAAGAAAAGACTGCCTTTACAACTGACCAGAGCCTTTACTGTTACAAAGTGATGTCTTTTGGCCTTAAGAATGCCAGCAAAGAGGCATGCAATCAATCTAGAAGAAACATTCAGGGTGTTGAGAAGATACGGAATGAAGCTCAGCCTGAAACAAATGTGTCTTTGGGGTACCGTCAGGAAAATTCCTTGGTTTCCAAGTTCACCAGAGGAGGATCGAGGCAAACCCTGAGAAGATCAGAGCACTAGAGAAAATGAGATCCCCGATTACCCTAAAAGACATTCAAAGGTTGACAGGCTGCTTGGTCTCGTTAAACCGATTCATCAGCAAATCTACTGACAAGTGTTTGCCTTTCTTCAAGGCCATAAGAAAAGGCAAATGAGTGGAATAGATCAAAGAGTGTGAACAAACCTTCTAGAAAATTAAGGAATATCTTGGCAAAGCCTCAATCTTGTCAAAGCCGCTGGACGGAGAAGTGTTATTCCTGTACCTATCAGTCATAGCAGTGGCCTCGGGGTGGGTGCTGGTCAGGCTAGACGAAGGAAAACAAAAACCAGTGTATTATAACAAGCAAGGGATTTGCTGCCAGCAGAAACAAGGTACTCAGCAACTGAGCAAATGGCATTAGCACTGGTGACAGCAGCAAGAAAAGTTAAGCCTTACTTTCAGGCGTACAAGATCTAGGTTTACACAGACTGTCAGCTAAAGCAAATCTTGTCCAAACCAGAAGTGTTAGGAGGATTGACAAAATGGGCAGTTGAGCTGAGTGAATTCTATATCACTTACCTACAAATGGCCGCAATAAAGGGTCAGGCATTGGCAGATTTGATCATGTAGGGAAAAATTAACTAAAACCGCAGCAGAAGGCGAAAAGTAGATTTTCGTATAGTTTAAAATTTTTCTAAAGATTTGAACATTAACCCTTTAATTAATTAAACACAAATATACGGTTAGAGTTAAATACCTCTTGTCGCGTGATCCGATTGACTTACGTCGATGGTAATCTACAAGATCTTCAATCCTAGCACGTACGTGAATCACCTAGGAGCGTGGTCTCCCTTTTTTCTTTGAATTACTTACCTGAGAATGGATGTATGGAACTTCTGATCCTGATCTTCAATCCCAAAACACCAAGAGCCTAGAAAAATAGTTCCGGTTACTTTTGAATTCACAATCGATATGATTGGAACTCGCGTAACCCTAAATCGAAAGTGTGCACAAAACCTTTTGATGTTAAAGGCTTGCAAGTGCACTATCGAATGAGAACTTATTTTTTATTTTTCTCTCTTAGGCCGAAATTCTATGTGTATTGAGTAAGATTTTTATTTTTCAAAGCAAACAAAAATCTCTCTCACTCAAGCTTCTTGGTGGCCGAAATTTATCACCTTATATTTATAAGGTGACCGAAATTTCTCCTTCTCAAAATAGGGTTGGCCGAATTCTTTGTGTAGGAAATCTAGGGTTGGCCAATTTCCTTACTTGAAAAAGGAATTGTGCTTTTCCCTAATTCCTATCAATTTAAGAATCCTAACCCTTATAGGACTAGGGTGGCCGAATTCTTTGTGTGGTATGGAGTGTATGTGGACTTAATCCTTACCACATTAGGACTCCTATCACTTAAAAGAATTCTAACCCTAATCCAACACATAGTATTTTATTTACTGATCAGGAAAAGATTTTGATTTAAACTATTAATTAATTAAATAATTAATTAATTTCCATTTAATCAGAACAATAAAATAAAATAATATCTTGGGCTATTTTATTAGCCTTGCCGCCCACACCATATATATATGGGCCTAATATTATTTTTCTTATTTTATTTAATCCATTGGACTTTAAATAAAAGCCCACATGTGAACCAGACTTATTCTTACTAAAAGAAACAAGCCCACATGTCTCATTTTAATATATTAATATAATAGAGCAGCCCATTAAATAAATAATAGACATATTATATTCTTAATATATTAAATGCAATTCTAGATGGACCCATAAATTGGTCCAGTAGAATATATCAAGTGATCCATGCAAGTACATGTGGATTGTGGATCTTGGCGGGCTATCTAAATTTAAGCTTCAATAGACATAACCTAATCACAATCAACAAATGATTCACTTAGGTCCGATCTATTAATTTTAACTCATTCCACTAAAGAGCTAAAATTGAACTCTTAAATAAAGATAGAATAAGGAGATGTTTCTCATTCATACCATAGACAATCTTACAGGAGATGGTGTATCCTCGTGAATAATATCAGTAATCGCCAAGAGCTCATAGACCGCCTATAGCTCTCCAAGTTACCATATTTCCTCATATGACCACATTTTGAACTTGGATATTTTGACTTGTCCAGAAGCCATGTCTTCAATAATCATTATTGAAAACTCAACGTTGAGATTTAATATCCAATACCTCAAACATCCATATGATGATATTATACTCTCATTTAATAAATGGAGCCACGATGTCCATATCTATAAATGAAGTCCTATATCGATTAACAAATGAATACCACCAAACTATCGAGGATAGACTATGCTATATAATCGTACTCATTGATAGCTCAAATGATAACACTTGCAACCATAAGTCCATCATTTATCTCAGGATTAAGATCGACTCTCCGATTGTCCTAATAATTAAAAGCCTTATATCTAGTGACGGTTCTAGATAAAGTATTTCATTGTGATCCAGTTCAATGGACCCAGTGCACTAGATTCTTTTACTCGAAAACCTTTCGATGATTTTAGACTCATCATAACTCATTTGATCTCACTCAAATGTTACTAAAAGAATTCTACAACTTTATCAAGATAGAGGTGCCCAACCTTTAACTTAAGTTGTGAACATTATTCAAGACTAACAAAATAATTGTGTCTACCTCACACATATCCGGATGTATGAACAATTCTTCATTTTTCATAGTCTTTTGACCTTATGATTATTTACCTTGACAATTATAATAATAAATGCTATAAGTATTTGTAAGAATCAGAAAAAACTTTATTAATATGAAAAGATTGTCAATTACAATATTACACTCTTGCTATTGAGCATAATCCTAGCAGATCACTGCCTGGCCCTTTATTGTGGTCCTTTGTAGGTAAGTGATATAGAATTCACTCAGCTCAACTGCCCATTTTGTCAATCTTCCTGACACTTCTGGTTTGGACAAGATTTGATCACTGAGTTCACTGAACCAAATAATGAAGTGATCTGAATACTTGAAGATAAAGAAAGCAAGGTTTTTCACTTGGAAGTTGCACGTCAATGGGTTGTCAAATACGCATGGCAGTGGGGCAGGCATAGTGGTATCCACCCTAGAGGGTGATCAGGTATAATGTGCCATGTGATTTGACTTCAAAGCTACCAACAACATGGCCGAATATGAGGCATTGTTTGTGGGACTCAGGGTTTGCACGATGCTGGGAGCGGATGAGTTAGAAACAGTGATTCAGAGATCATGGTCAACCAAGTCTTGCATGAGTACCAGACAAAGGACAATAATATGGTGGCCTATCTTGAAATAGCTAAGGCCATACTCGGGAGATTCAAAACTTATAGAATCTCTCAGATCCTGAGAGAGATGAATGAGAAGCTGATGCTCTATCAAGATTGGCATCGGCGACTACTGGTATCTGGTCCAAGACAATCCCAGAGGCCTATCTCAAGAAACCCAGCATTAAAGAAGAAGAAAACCTGATAATTGAAGTAATCGTAGAAAGGCAGGTCACCTGGATGGCCCTGATTAGAAAGTACCTAGAAGATGGTACGCTTCTCGAGGATACAGTTGACGTAAAACGTATCAGGTACAGGGAGGCCCGGTATTCGATAATAGGGGAAGAGCTCTATAGAAGAGGGTTTTCAAAGGCCTTACAGAGATGTGTTGGTCGGGTTGAGGGAGATAAGATTCTGGCAAGTATACACAGGGGGTATGTGTAAACCATACTAGGGGAAAGAGTTTGGCTCATAAAACCCTCTGACAAGGGTTCTATTTGCCAACCTTGTTCCAGGATGCATAATTGGTGGCTGAAAAGTGTAATACTTGTCAAAGGATTGTGAATGACATAAAGCAACCACCAGACCGCTTGAAGAATCTAACTTCGCCCTGGCCATTCGTAATGTGGGGATTAGATCTGATCATCCCAATGCCAACGGCGACCAAATGAGGTACAAAGCATGTCATCGTAACAGTAGACTATTTTACGAAGTGGGTAGAGGTAGAGGTACTGGTACATGTAACCAAAGCTAACACCACCAGCTTCGTGAAGAAAAATATCATTTACCGATTTGGGATCTCGGACACAATCATCGCTGATAAAGGGACACAATTTCATAGTGATAACTTCAGGGAGATATGCCAAAAGTACCCTATTAAGAACTACTATGCTACATGACGAAGCGGTTTTCGTGTCGTTTCAAAAAGATCAATTCGTCAACAATTATTGTAAAAACCTCACGAAGCCTAAATTGGTTTGGAAAAACACACGTATGGTGGGAAGTGGGGTGTCGTCCATAGGGAGCGGAGTTAACTAAGATTAGTCATTGCTAAAGTAATGTTAATGTATATATGTATATTAAACGAAATATAAAATGATGAAAATGTAGATGGTGAATTATCCTATTACTAACACTAACTTAACAATGCAAACTAGAGGAAAGGAAAATGGAATGAGGGATATAAATATTATGGAACTAAGGAATTAACGGATTCGAAAGTCAATACTGGGCAATGCAACAAACTTATAAATAGGCACGTCTATTCAAAGGTAACCGGCCTACGATGTATAGAGTCGGTTATTTATCCCCAGAAAGTGGTTAACCTAGGATGTATAGTGAGGACCACTTATTAGGGATTAATTCGTCGTAAACCACCAACCTAGGATGTATAGTGTTGGTTGTTCGTCGGATTCTGAAAATGAAGCTCGTCTACCTAACAATGACTCAACCGATTGTAAACGTAGTCAACCTAGGATGTATAGTGATGACTTCTAATCCTCTCACGGGCTCCGACCTAGGATGTATAGTGCCGGAAACTCGATCGAGGTTAGATTAAGACCGTAGTTTAAGAGTCGGAATTCATGACGATCCGTCCATTCATTGGAGCAAGAAACAACTAAATAGGATGTATATCTAGATGCAATACTCATACATAATCCAAAGAGATCTTGCTAAGAGGATGTATCTAAACAAGAAATCAATGATAACCTTTCAAAACAAGAATAGAACCATGAAAGATAGACATGAATATAAATATAGAATCAAGTTTATGTACATTCCCAATATCTAACTAACTACTCCATCAACCCCTTAGAGAGGATTTAGCTACTCATTACAACTAGGAAAATAAGAGAAAGGAAAAAGAAAGAACCCTTGGAGAACATCTCCTTCCTTGAAGTTGCTTCAATCTCCTACATTCCTTGAAGTTGAGTAGAGAATGTAAGTGTGTGAGAGAGAGAGAGACTCTAGATCTAAGTGTGTAAAACCTCTGAAAATCTCGGTCAAAGGCTTCCAAAAACGTTCTCAAAAGTCTAAAATCATCAAAGTGTAATTTCTTTGGGCAAAAGAATCTAGTGCACTAGGTGCATTGAATTGGATCACACTAAAATAATTTATCCAGAACCGTCAATGGATAAAAGTTTTCACTTGAGGACAATCGGAGAGTCTATCTCAATCATGAGATAAATGATGGGCGTATGGTTACAAGTGTTATCATTTGAGCAATCAATGAGTACGATTATATAGTATAGTCTATCCTCGATAGTTTGGTGGTATTCATATGTTAATCGATAGAGGACTTCATTTATAGATATGGACATCGTGACTCCATTTATAAAATGTGAGTAGAATATCATCATATGGATATTTTGAGGTAATGGATATTAAATCTTAATGTTAAGTTTTCGCTAGTGTCTATTGAAACATGACTTCTGGACAAGTCAAGATATCCAAGTTCAAAATGTGGTCATATGAGTAAATATGGTAACTATGAGAGCTATAGGCGGTCTATGAGCTCTTGGCGATTACTGATATTTTTCACGAGGATAAACTATCTCCAATAAGGTTGTCTAGGGTACAGATGAGTAATATTAACTTATTATATCTTTATTTAAGAGTTCAAATTTAGCTGTTTAGTGGAATGAGCTAAAATTAATAGATTGAACCTAAGTGAATCATTTGTTGATTGTGATTAGGTTATGTTTATTGAAGCTAAAATTTAGATAGCCCGCTAAGATCCCCAATCCACACGAACTTGCATGGATCACTTGATATATTCTACCGTACCAATTTCTGGGTCCTTCTAGAATTGTTTTTGGATTTCAGAATCTAAAAGTTTTGGAGAGGTGCGGTCATGTATGATCAAGACACGCAGTAACTCTTCAAATACCTAGGATGGGCGGCCAAGAATGTAGGAATCTTTGGGCAGCCCTAATGGGGTGCGTTTAGCATTCCATTAATACATTTAGAATATAATTTGCACATTTAAAATAAATGGGCTGCTAGATTATATTAATGTATTAAATTAAGGCATGTGGACTTGTTTCTTTTGTGGTAAGAATGGGTCTAGTTTACATGTGGACTTTTCATTAAAGTCCAATGGATTTAATAAAATGGAAAAACAATATATATTGCCCATATATTTATACTTGGGCGGCAAGGCTAATTTATTGGCCTAATATATTGTTTTATATTATTATTTAATCAAATGGAAATTAATTAATTTATTAATTAATTATTTGATTAAAAGTCAAAATCTTTTTCTAACTAGGAGTAGGACTCTTAGTGATATACTATTGTTGGTAGTATCATAAAAATCAAAAACTTTATTTTGATAAGTAGATAAATAAAAGTATTTTATTTATCTAGTCAAATTAGGAAGTATTTGATATAGTCACAATTTTAATATTCAATAATTTATTATTGGATAATATACTAATGAGTTGGATAGGGTTAAAACTCAATGTTGTTGGGAGACTTGGTGAAAAAAGTAATCCTACTTGTGTGAGGATTTGACTACAAGGTAGAAATCCTACTCTATGATAGGATATATATATATATATATATATATGATAGGATATATATATATATATATATATGATAGGACGAATTTTTATTTTCTGGCTTTTGAATAAAAAAAACTTCCAACTCAAGAAAGGGGTGTAGAATTCGGCCAAAGAGAAGAAGAATAAGAAGCATTTTATTTTTGATAGTGCATTAGCAGCTTTTACATCAAAAGGCTTTATGTACAAGATCGTATTAGGGTTCACGCGAGTTTCGATTAAAAGATTGAGAATTCACAAGTGACCAAACGTTCTTTATTTTTTCTACGAGGATTACTGTGACTAACAAAAGAAAAAGATTTTTGTTTCCATTCTCAGGTTTAATATTCAAAGAAAAGGGAGCCCACACTCTTAGGTGATTCACGTTCATGATTGGATTGGAAGATCTTGCAGATTCAATTCGGCGCAAGCGAATTCAAATCGACGCAATAACAATCGTCACTTGAAAAATATATGATATTTTTATTATATGTTAATTAATCAAGGGTTAAGGTTCTTTCTTTTAAAAAGGAACCAAACCCAACTTTTCGCTTCCGCCGCGTGTTGTTTTTTCCTTACACCAGGGATACAAATGGATGCAATGTGTGTGTGTGTGTGTGTGTGTGTGTGTGTGTGTGTGCACCTAGGCCTTGCAAGAGGAAAGTGGTCTGGATATAGCTTTATGCAATGAAGGTTGTTCCTCTTGTAGCCATCACTTTCTTGAAATGTTGTCCAACTTCCTTAAAGCTTGATAAACTGTTAATCCTAGACAACTAATCAATACAAAGAAAAATATCGTTTTGATATAGAATAATGCCAACACAAGACTCAAAAACCTAACAATCTCCCTCTTTGGCAAATTCTATGTCAAAACACCTATACATATACTAAAATATACAACATGAAGATTGGTCACAAAACTCACCCTGACTTTACAATGAGTTAATACACCTAGACTAATCTTCAACAAGTCTTGAACTTCTTCATGTGAGCTTCTCTTGATATTACCTAAAATTAACTTGAAGCACAAGAATATACAAGAGAAAATGTTAGGATTTTATGTTATATTGGCATTATTCTATATCAAAACGACATTTCTTTTGTATTGATTAGTTGTCTAGGACCTACAGTTTATCAAGCTTCAAGGAAGTTGGAAAACATGTCAAGCGAAGAGATGTCTTCAAGAGGAACGAGCTCCATTGTTTAATAAAGGTATATTAAGACTTTATTCCTCTTACAAGGCTTAGGTGCACACACACACACATTGCATCCATTTGTTTCCCTACATAGTTGTGCTCAAATGGTATAACACATACACACACATATTATTGTATGCACATGCATTAGATTTAATTTGACAACATTTGTAAAATTGCATGTTCTAGGACTATATATAGGAAATGGCATACTTGTGTGGTCATGTATTTTATTTGTTTGTGTTTGTGTGATATTGGATTTGAATTTGTGCTTATATTATTTCTTATCGAGTTCCGGTCGTTTCGGTTACTCATTCATTAGTTTTCAAGTTTCGAGTTGGAAGTTACGAAACTTTCAGTGTCATTATTGTGCATGGTTTTCATCTTTGTTTATTGAGTCAATTTCCATATCATTTGTGAAAGTTTTATTGATGTCCTTGTGCATGGGGGAGCCCCGGTTTGTAATCCGAAAATGGATTCAAAATCGGAGATCGAAGGCCGAAATACAGTCGAAGGACTCGAGGAGTACATGAGGGAGATGAGAGGTGCCATGCACCCCTCCCCGTGAAGGCTCGTGGCCTCCACCAGAAGGGATGCCTTCTGCTCCTGTGGAGGCCACACACCTCCATAGGAAGTAGAGGTGGCAGCCCCTCATTGGTCTTCATTTTTGCTTTGTTTTCCCTCTCCTTTAAATACCAATTTCCCTCCACAATTCATTGAAGAAGAAAATTTGAAAAATCTAGTGCTGAAATTTTCTCTCCAATTTTCCCAACTTCCAAACATCATATCTCACTCACTCGGTGTCTATTTTCAGTGATTCAAGTTGGAGAATCTTTTTCTACCAATTCTCTATCATATCTAAAAGAGTTTGAGGTTATTTGGTCGAGATTTCTGGTGGCTCTACACCAAAATCCTAGACAGAACATTTTTCTTAAGGTAATGATTCAACTTTTGAGTTTTTGATCTTCAAGTCTTCAATTACCTTGGGTTTTCTTCTTATATATATATGTATGTTTGATGTGTATACATTTATTAGAGTTTAAAAATCTAATGAAGCTAGAATGTTGAATGTTGAATTAGGTTTTCTTAAAACCTATGTTTTCACATGTTGGGAGTTGTATTGTGCTAGCTTTTAATCTATGGCTATTTGTGTGTTGATTGATCTTATTTTGAGGATTGATAGCCTATACATGTGCTAGAACTAGTTAATTGAACATTTGTAAGAATAGCACATTTGTTTGTGTATTTGGAGCCTATTAGAGTTTAATTGATTATTTTGTGAATATGTGCTCTAAATGATTGCCATATGATTTTGTTGACAATATCTATTAATTCTAGCATTTTTGTTTTTAGTTCTAAAGTCTTGAAAATGTGCTTCATGAGTATGTATTGTTTTCCAGCTTTAGTGACATGAATGGAATCTAGGTCTTAGTACATATATTTGGTGTTTTGCATGTTCTAGATTGTTGTTCATGTTTTTAAGAGCTAGGCTACATTATCTTGTATGTTTTTCATGCCTATGTCTAGTTCTTCACGAAATGTAATTGATCCATGCATTTCATATGTACATACATCATTTGTATGATTGCATTGTTTTAGGATTGTAAGCTAGAATATCATACATTGTGTGCTCATTGTTTAATTCTAGTTTCTATAGAATAAGTTGATCATCATGTTCTATGTTGCGTGCTTTTTTGCGTTTTGCATTCATGATCATGTTTACAAAGTCCTTGTAAAAGGCATGAAGTCTTGGCTAGAGTTGTGAGAACTCGGATAGTCAAGCAAGGAAGTCTTTGCTAGAGTTGTGAGAACTCGGATAGTCAAGTGAGAAAGTCTTGGTTAGAGTAGTGAGAAATCGGATAATCAAGTGAGAAAGTCTTAGCTAGGATTGTGAGAATCCAGATAGCTAAGCAAGAAGTCTTGACTAGGATTGTGAGAATCTGGATAGTCATGCATGGAATCTTCCTAGAGATGTGAGGTCTTGGATAGAAAGTTTCTTCCTACAGGTGTGTTAAGGACATCTTGGATAGGGAGTAGGTAAGGTGGTTCACTAGGCTAGAGGGTAGGATATGAGTGATAGCTTTGAGTGTGTATCATGAGATTTGGTCACTACTTTGAGTGTGTAACTTTTATTTGTCATAGTGGATTCATTTTACCGGTGGTTGTGGATTCAACCCTTGGATGTTTCCCCTTTAGAGGTTTTACCATGTAAAAATCATGTGTCACATTTCTCTATCCTTATCTCTTTGATTTGTGTATATGTGTTGCTTTGCAAATTGAAAGAACAATTGTTTATTAGTTTATGCTTTTGTAGTATTTCTTCTATTGTATGCTATAGACATTGTAATCTTTAATGCTTTTAATATATTTATCAATGGTCTGTATGTGCTTATGTATGCTTATTAGATTGTGATACAAGCTATCTTGAGGAACAAATTTGTTTTTGTTTAAAGGGACAGAAAAATGTATAAAAACCTATTCAACCCCCCATCCCCCTAGGTTAGCTTTAGGCAAATTAACCGTGTTTGTATTTTCAGAAAATATGGCAATATACTTGGCAAGAATATGTCAATTAAGTTTAAATGGATACATGTATGCTCCCCCTAAATACTTGCATATCCATCAAAGATATCTCATCCAAGATATTACATACCATATGACATACCATATGAAGATCAATACTTGGACAAATACACAATACACAAAGAAGATAGACTAAAACAATATCATATTTCTCCCCCTTTTGACATAAAATGAAGCCAAAAGGAAAAATAAATGATACACTGAGATCACTTAAGCTTTGCTAGCAACTTGTGCCACCAAAGAATGTTAAATGATTTGTTGATCTCACAAAAAAGTTTAGAAGTTGATGCTTTGCTTGGAGAAATGTTTTCTTCCAAGTTCTTGATTTTTGCATCTTGTTGAACCACCTTTGTGTTTAACTCCTTTATCTTCTCCCTTGATTCTTGTTTGTTCTCCATGTTAACCTAACAAAGGTTATTCAAATCTATACAACACAAAAAACTCATCAAGGTATAATAAATCACAAATGCATAAACTTTACTCTTAAGTACATAAGTCATTTCTACCAAGTTCTACAATTGTATTAACAATCATATCAACCCCAAACAAGGAGAAGTTGATTGCAAACACAATCATATAATTATTACAAAGCGTTTCATTCATTATTTGTGACCAAAAATACAAAGGCATATAATATTATGAAGAATCATCATGCATATCATGGATTATGAAATTGCATCTTCAAGATCCATCATTACAAACCAATAATATGCCAACATTTATCAACTTGAAACATGTGAACATATCATAAAAGAGAACAAAGTCTAGCATACTATGCTCCCCCTTGATAAATACTCTATCTAAGATCAAGATAGAATATTGTTCACAATGATATTCACACAATCACACATTCAAGCAATTTGAAAAGAAATTCAACAAAATAAGCTCCACAAACTATGAGAGATACACCAAGATTTTCAATCTCTCTCATAATTCTTCTTAAATTGCTAGAATATCAAAATACTTATAAACAAAAGTGTGTGTGTGAAGTTTTCTTCAAGCATATGTAGAGGAGTAGTTTGATAGTCAATATGCAAATCATATCTACATCTATTCATCTTAAGCTTTTCCATAAAAGGTCAAACTGATTATCATCACGAATTTTTGCTTTAAAGAGAATAGATTTCAACATATGAGCGTGTGTGTTCATGTGGATCGTCATCCATTTTAGGCCTTTTATTTTATTTTAGGCTTGAATCAAAGATTTTTTTTTATTAATTTTTTCTTTTTCAAATTCTTTCTTTTTCAAAACTTCTTTGATTTTTCTGACATAAACATATACGCTTCATGAGGGCTTTCACTCATCATAATGGTGTAGCCATTTCCTGCATAACCAAAATGTGTAGCCCTTTTCATGAAGGTGCTCGTTGAGTTTTATGAAGTTTCCGAAGCAAAATGGATACTAAACATAGGTCAATTTTAATGTACTATTCATGAGACTTCAAGGTGTATCCATAACTTACATATTATCAAACTCAACTTACCACAATAAAACATATAAGAGAAGCATAGTGCATTTTTGAAAACCAAGTTTTAAGGCTTATAAGCACATGATCTAAAAGCAATACAAAGAGATTTACTTAAGATTATTACTTCTCAAGAGAGTAGCTTTCAAAGAATATGAAGCTCATATTTTTGGTATTGTTTTTGTTAGTTTGATAAGAACTTTTGAGAAAATTACAAGTGGAAAAAGGCAAGAGTGGCGAGCACATCAGAGGGTAAAAGCCAAAAAAAAAAATTTTATGTGAAACACATGAGTGTTGAGTGAATCGAATTATTCGAGTGAAACACGTGAGGGAGTGTTTGTGAGGCTTACTAATCTTTTGTTTTACAGTTTATTAAACATGTCCGGTAGCAAGGATAAAGGCACTACTGAAGATTCTTCCATCCCGGTGGATCTAAAGATTTGGAAGGAGGCATTAGTGGGGGTGATGAGACGGTTGATGAGGGAGGAATTGGAACCTTTACATGAGCGTTTAGATCAAGTGGAGAACGCACGTGTGGAGCAGCCACAACCAGTTCAAAACGTACGTGGAAGACAAAGAGTACCGGTTAGAAGAGGAGTTGATGATTACTATGGGGATGAATATGGTGAGAAGGAGGAGTCTGTGGGTAGTCATAGGAGGATTGGACGGGTTAGGAGAGATCGAAATCGAGGGGATGATAACTGTAGTGGTATAAAGATGAAGGTCCCGTCATTTCAAGGGAAATCCGATCCTGAAGCCTACCTTGAATGGGAGAAGAAGATGGAACTCATGTTTGATTGCTGCTACTACCCTGAAGCACAAAAGGTAAAACTAGTTGTAATTGAATTTACTGACTATGCTGTGATTTGGTGGGATCAGTTAGTTACTAGTAGGAGGCGGAATGGAGAACGTCCAATTGAAACATGGGAAGACATGAAGGATGTGATGAGGAAGCGCTTTGTGCCTAGCCATTACTACCGAGGCTTACATCAGAAATTGCAAAGTCTCACACAAGGCAATCAAAGTGTGGAAGACTATTACAAAGAGGTGGAGATTGCCATGATTAGGGCAGATGTGGAAGAAGACCGAGAAGCAACCATGGCTCATTTTCTTAATGGCCTAAACCAAGAGATTTCTAATATGGTGGAGTTGCAACATTATGTGGAGATAGAAGAGATGTTGCAAAAGGCTGTCAAAATCGAGCAACAACTCAAGAAGAGGGGCAGTGCAAGACCTTCAGCAAGCTTGCAATCCAATTCTTGGAGATCGAGCTATCCAAAGAAGGAAGACAAGGCCCAAACGTCCACCAATCCCAAGCCAAAGTCCGAGCCTTCCAAACAAGGAAATCATGGTAAAACTGAAAACCCTAATTCTCAGAATCGTGATATTAAATGTTTTAAATGTCAAGGCAGGGGACACATAGCAAGTCAATGCCCGAATAGGCGAGTTATGGTGATGCAGGATAATGGAGAAATTGAAACCGATGACGAAGAAGATGAATTGCAGCCCATGTCTCCATTAGAGGATGCCTCTGAGGAGGAATATTTAGCCCCTGATTCTTTGACATTAGTGGCAAGGAGAGCGTTGAGCTTGCAAACGAAGAACGAAGATGAAGTTCAATGAGAGAACATCTTTCACACTAGTTGCTATGTCAAAGACAAGGTATGTAATGTAATTATTGATGGTGGTAGTTGTACTAATGTTGCAAGCATGACCATGGTTAACAAATTAGGGTTGCCAACAACACTACATCCTAAACCATACAAATTGCAATGGTTGAATGATAGTGGTGAGGTGAGGGTGACTAAACAGGTGTTAGTGGCATTCCGGATCGGTAAATATGAAGATGAAGTTGTGTGTGATGTAGTACCGATGCAAGCTGGGCACTTGTTGTTAGG